>CM077161.1:124814087-125414087 GCA_039583875.1 Platanthera guangdongensis
TCCTACGCGCCTGTGGTTCATTGCTGGCTCCGAGCTCGCCTATCCTGCCGAAATTACCGAGATCCCTTTTTGTTGCTGCCAACAGCCCTGATCTGTTTTTTCGGCTATGGGTTGAGCCTATTTTTTTAATATAGTTGTTTTTCCTCTATTTTAGTATTTATATTTTTTTTTTCGGACATGCTTTGATCGCCAGATGCGCTTTGTTTCCACTGCTGGGGTTGCTGTTCGCTCGCTGTTGCGATTGTCAGCTCTTTCTGTCGATCTCTGGGTCGCTTTTCTTTTGCTCGCCGGGACAGGACACTCGGGTTGCCTACTGCTGCCGCCTTTCTCGGAGCTCAGCCCGCCTGCTGCTCTCACCTCATCTGTTTGGCACGGGAAGGCGCCCGACAGTGCTAGACGAAGGAGTCGTATCGACAACACGATGCAAGCCCAACCAATCACTGTGGCACGGAAGGAGCCTCGAAGAAAACACGAGGACCAAGCCCAACCATCCCACTCGGCACGGGAGGCGGACCCGGAGAATGTAGCTGAGCACCAACCAACCCGCCCCCCTAAGATTCATCTCAACACTAACCAACTCAGTGCGGTCAACACTAGCACTTACACCCTTTCACAATGCTACCCGTAGGGAGATGCCACTCTAAGCATTGGACTACTAAATTCATTCAGTTAAACAATCATTCACATGACCATAGATTATCATCCTACATTTCATTCCAAACGATTCCAACACATTATTGACAAGATTCACATTTTCTATTAGTTTATCAATTTCTATCGAATCATTTCGTTTAAGTACGCTTCTCTTCACAAATCAATTACATGGGGTCCAATTATTAAACTTCATCATTCATAAATCTATGATGGTTAACATAAAAGAGTTCACCAAACCTCAAGTTAATTTGCTACATTGTCTTCACCGAGTCCAAATCTGACTCTACACAACCCAGAATTTTAAGTATAGAAATAATCTGGACATCAACTTCGACCAGAGATCCCGAAGCTACAGGAATTCGGTGAAGGCATGTAAACCCCTATATGGAAAGGTCTTTCCTGGTTACAACCTTTATGTTCAGGCCAAAACCCAGATCCGAGAGTATCATATTTGAAATCGAGTTCAAGGTCCGCTGCATACAGAACACAATTTTTGCATGCTTGGCTGTCGGCCATCAAATTCATTCAGACTTTCCGTGGCTATGGGACTTCACCCAAAGTCGTGCAACCACTCGTTAGAAAGGTATTTTCAAGGACTTCTAGTTTCTTTTTAGTCGAAAGCCCAGTTCTGAAAATATCTCACGTGAAAATGGCCAAGAAGGTCGTTGCGTGCAGAACACGGATTCTGCACGCATCTTAAGGCGAAATGAACGACATCGGTTCATCTTCCTCCTCAAGTCGATCTTCCAAAATCGCCTCCAGAAATTACACCTCCCTTATTCACCCTCATGAGGCCATTACTCTTCACGAAACCATCCCCCCATCTTCACGTAGAAGGTTGGAGAGGTTGAAGACACGACTATCCTTGGAGCACAAGCCCTAGAACGGCCTCTTCCTAGAGAAATCATCATCTCGTAGGTCTAGACTCTTTTGAGTCGACATCTTGCCTCGATGTAAATATAGATCTAGCATCACATGAGAGGGGAGGAAGCTCACCTCATTTCCAGCATTTCCACCATTTCCGGCAAGGATCTTGTAACTCTTCGCGGTGGCATCTTCTTCTTCTCGGCGGCGGCGGTCTTCTCCTCTTGGACTTGCTCCAACAGCTTCTCCCTCTCTACAGCAGTTTCTCCAGGAAGAAGGTTTGGAATGAGGAGTGAAAATGGCTAGGGTTTTCACATCCCTTATAAATGAAAAGTTACACGAGTAGGGACACGCCCGTGTCCTTACCGTGTCCTGCTCGGTCGAAGCGTTACAGGCGGTTACCTGACGTTTTGATACACAAATACGGGTAGGGACACGCCCGTATCCCTACCCGTATCCACATGACATGGCCATGTTCTCTGACTGTGTCCTCCTCTGGACAAGCCTCGTCGAGCTCAACTCGACAAACACGTGTAGGGACACGCCGTGTCTCTACCCGTGTCCTTCTCGGGGTACACTTCGTCGATCTCAACTCGACGCACATGGGTAGGGACACGCCCGCGTCTCTACCCGTGTCATCTTCACACGGGTAGTGACACGCCCATGTCACTACCCGTGTACTTCTCTAGGATAACTCGAGTCATCGACTCGAGAGTTGGTTGGATAGACACGGGTAGGGACACACTCGTGTCTCTACCTGAGTCCTTCACGGGAACAGTGCTTTTGCTTACACTGGTAGGGGTATACCGTGTCCCTACCATGCCATCATGCACACGGGTAGTGACACGCCGTATCACTACCCTTATCCAACTCTGGACATACTCAAGTCATCGACTCGAGAGCTGGCCTCTCCCACACAGGTAGGACACGCTCGTGTCTCTCCCTATGTCCTATTCTGTACTGATTTCTCCTCCCATTTACAAGTGCAGCCCTGTTGCCAGCACTTCCCTGAACCCAACTCAGCTCTCCTGACTCAAAAACGCGCATGAGGGGCCTAGTTCGAATCGGGACGTTACAAATCCTATAAACAAAATAAAAGATTTTGTGCCCGAAATCAGGCTAAGGCTATGGGGAGAAAAAGCATAATAGAAAAAAAAAATATGCTTTTAAGAATTTCCTTGAGCAAACAACTCCGGGTATCATTTTTGCATCAAGTCCACCGACTCCCATGTATACTCCTCCTTCCCATGATTAGACCACAGCACATTCACCAAAGGAACACTTTTGCGGCGCAAAATCCTTATCTCGTTGTCTACGATCCGCACCGACTCTAGTCGCATAGACCCATCAGTCGCCACTGCACCATCAGTGGTGGGATATATTGATCGAGCTGCAACAGCGTCTTTCGAAGCAATATCACATGAAACACGTCGTGGAGATTTTCTAGCTCTGGCGGTAACTCTAACCGATAAGCCAACGAACCAATCCTTTCCATTATATATAAGGCCCAATGTACCTTGGGCTGAGCTTTTTCACACCACGCACCCATGACACTCATGCATCGGTCGGATTTTCATAAACGCTTTATCGCCCACTTGAAACTCCACCATCCGGTGTTTTGCATTATAATACTTCGCCTGCCTACTTTGAGCCTCCAACATGCGATCCCGTATTAGTCTAACCACAACATCGATATCATCAATATACTCAATTCCCAAAGCCTTCGGGTCTTCATCTTGCAGTCAAGACTAGGGGGTTCTATACCTTCTTCCGTAAAGGGATTCATTGGGCGCCATGCCGATGCACGCCTGATGGCTGTTGTTGTAAGAGAATTCTACCAGTGGTAAGAGCCTTTACCACGGCTCTCCTCTATCCAACACACAACCTCAACAGGTCCTTTAGTGTTCTGATGGTCCTCTCAGACTGCCCGTCCGTCTGAGGATGAAACACGGTGCTAAAGGTAAGGCGCGAACCCAAATACGCCTGTATCGCCTTCCATTACTTAGAGGTGAAACGACCATCCCAGTCAGAAATGATTGTCTTTGGCACGCCATGGTACCGAACAAACTGCTCCATAAAGATGCATACCAAAACATCCACGTGAGCCTCTTTCTTCATAGGATGAACTGGGCTACCTTTTTCAGGCGATCAATAATCACCCACACTGAATCATTCCCTGAGCGTGAACGAGGTAACCCGTGAACGAAGTCCATGGAGATATCCTCAAACTTCCACTCGGGGATGGGCAACGACTGTAATAAACCACCGGGGTTCTTGCATTCCGCCTTCACCCTTGACAGGCCTCGCGATGTGTAACAAAGTATCTGACATCTTTCTTCATTCCCGGCCAACACATGGTCTTCCGCAAGCCGCGTACATCTTGGCAATACCCGGGTGCACTGAATTCTGAGAGCAATGTGTCTCTCTCAAGACATCCTCCCGAATTTTACCGCCCTTGGGAATGTAGAGCCTGCCGCGGAAATAAACGAGGTCGTCTTTTAATGTATACTCGTCACTAGTCCCATCTTCGATTGACTTGATTGCCAGGGCCAGAGCTGCATCCCTTCCTTGCTCTACCCGGATTCGGTCCCGGATATCGCAAACTATGCTCATGGTTGCCAAGTACTCCGTATACTCCTCCGAAGGAACCTTATATACCAACGTAATCTATGTCTCCTCGAGCACCCAATCTAACTCCATGCGCATCAACCGAGACTCTGAGCTCGAGTCCGGTACTTTCTACTCAATGCATCAGCCACTGAGTTCGCCTTTCTGGGGTGGTAGTTCAAGGTGAACTCATAATCGCGCAGAAACTCTAACCACCGTAGTTGTCTCAAGTTCAATTCCTTTTGTGTATGAACATACTTTAAGTTTTTGTGGTCTGAAAAGATCTCGCAATGGACGCCATATAGATAGTGCCTCCAAACCTTTAAGGAGAATACTACTTCTCCCAATTCCAAATCATGAACCGGGTAATTGATTTCATGCTTCTTTAACTGTCTTGAGGCATAGGCAATTACATGGTCGTATTGCATCAGTACCGCTCTCATCCCTTGATAAGATGCATCGGTGTAAACTTGAAATCCTTCCTTCCCAGACGGAAGTGCTAGGATGGGGGCGGAGGTAAGTCTATCCTTCAACTCTTGGAACGCAGCTTCACATTGTGGTGTCCACTCATATGGCACCCCTTTCTTCGTCAAGGAAGTAAGAGGAAGGGCAATCTTTGAGAATCTTTTTACAAACTTGCGGTAGTACCCAGCAAGTCCAAGGAAGCTCCGCACATCGGCTGCTGACTTCAAGGGGGACCACTCCTTTACAGAATGCACCTTGGCTAGATCTACAGCTAATCCAGCCCCGCTGATCACATGGCCCAAGAAAGCAACCTCTTTAAGCCAGAATTCGCACTTGCTTAACTTGGCGAACAAGGCGTGCTCTTTTAGCTTCTTCAATACCAAGGTCAGGTGTTCGATATGCCCCTCCTCTGTCTTTGAGTAGACTAGGATGTCGTCGATGAAAATGATGATGAAGATGTCCAAATAAGGCTCGAACACCTTGTTCATCAGGCTCATGAAGGCCGAAGGGGCATTTGTGAGCCCAAACGTCATTACGGTGAACTCGTACAATCCGCATCTTGATCTAAAGGCCGTTTTCTGGATGTCTTCCTCTCGTATCCTCAACTGATAATACCCCGAGCGTAAATCCAACTTCAAAAACCAATGCACTCCTACCAGCTGATCGAACAGCTCGTCGATCTGGGGTAGCGGATAGGTGTTCCACACCGTCAGTCGATTGATCTCCCGATATTCTATGCATAGTCGCAAGGTTCCATCTTTCTTCTTGACGAACAATACAAGGACTCCCCAAGGTGACGAGCTGGGGCGAACAAACCCTGACTCCACCAATTCCTGTAAATGAACTCTAAACTCCGCGAGTTCCTTCGGGTCCATTCGGTAAGGGCCCTGGATACAGGCTTGGCACCCGGTACTAAATTAATTTGAAAATCAACTCCTCTATGCGGGGGTAATCCTGGTAGTTTTTCAAGAAACACCTCGGGGAAGTCCCGCACTACCCGTACGTCTTTCATCTCCAACGCTATCTCCTTCAACTCAAAACAGATCATGAAGACTTCATCCCCCCTCATATGAGCTTTTACAGTCTAAATCAAAGATAATAACATACGAGGTGCGAATTCAATACCTTGAAAGATGACATCGGTGTCTCCTTGTCTCAAGTAGATTCGTTTCTCCGCACAATCAATCCTTCCGAAGTGCCAGTCCAAGCACGTCATGCCCAGAATGAGGTCGAATTACGACATTCTCAAGACCGTGGCAGGTGTATCAAAGGCCTTTCCCCCAATAAGTATCTCAAATTAGCACTTGGCGATTGCGATCATCTCAGAGCCGTTCGGGAGGCGTACTCGTCGGGCTATACCAGTGAAGCATTGTATACCCTCCACGTCTTTAATGAAGTCCTCAGACACAAAAGAGTGTGAGGCACCTGTATCGAATAGCGCATAGGCCGTCTTCCCGCCGACTACCACAGTGCCTAAGTACCAATAACCAATACTCAACACTAGGTATCTAGTATGTCTTAAGCAACTTAAGTTTAACGATAAAGGAGTAAAAAAAAACTAACTACAACATACCTACAATCACATCCTTAGGATCCCGCTCCTGCGCCATGTCCAGCGCGTACACTTGATTCTGAGCAGGACTGGGGTTTCCTCCTCGCGGTCCTCATCCTCAACCACGCATGTAACCCTGTCCCCGTGGAGCTGCCGGAGGGAGAGCAGGAGGGACGTTCCCAAACAACTGCGGGCAGTAACATTGAATGTGGCCCGACTGGTTATATTCGAAGCACACTCGCCCATAACGCCCCTCTGGTTGCTGAAATTGTTGAGGCTGTGGAGGTGGAGGCAACACGAGCAGCTGCGGAATCGGATGCTCCACTCTATAATTTTGGTGGAAACGTCCGCCACCCCTTTGATGTCCTCTTCCTCCTCTATAGTCCTGTCTCCTTCTATTACTTACGCCAGCTTTCATCATGCCCTCCGCAGGTCTCTTACCACTTCCCAAGTGGTCCGCCTCCAATCTCTTCGCCATGTCGATTATCTCTGCCAAGCTAGAGTCCGCTCTAAATAAAAGGTCCTGCCTCAGGGGATCCCGCAACCCTTTGTAGAAGAGCTTGGCATATCCTCTATCATCCAAATCATATGAGTCTGCGAACCTCACGAGATGTTGGAACTCTCGCTGATATTCTGTAACCGATTTTGATCCTTGCTTCAGCAGTAGGAGACTCTCTTCGAGTTCATCTCGAGCGGTCGAGGGAATGAAGTGCTCCAAGAAGACACCCGAGAACTCGCTCCAGTATATCTCCGTGTAAACTTGCCCTTGAAAGGTGGAGCCCATAAGGGACTTCCAACACCTCTTGGCATGTAGTTCTAGGACGGACACCGCCAACATTACAACCATATTGGCTGGGCAACGAATCCCCGCCAATAGCTCCTGCACTGTGTCAAGCTATTCCTCCATGCGCACGGCGGACTCCGTCCCGAGGTAGGCGGGAGGGGAGAGAGCCCGAATGGTGCTCAGCCAGTTTGAGCCGGAGCCTGTTGTTGTACTGGAGGCTGCTGCGACCTAAAGACATCCAGGATGGTGGTGAGCGCCTGTCCCAACTCTGATTGTTAGAACTGAGTGGGTATGGAAGGGGCAGGAGTGCCCACCATCAGCTCATCGTGCACTGGAATCTACAAGTAGAATGCAAACGTATGGTCAGGTTGTCTAACCTTAAGGTCAAAGTTTGACATACATAGTGTGAATTATATATGGGCACACCACTGCTTCCGCTAAGTCAGGTTGTCCCCAAACTGACTAATCAAACAGGGGTGGTACCATTGTTGAATGACTTCTTTAATTGAGGATCGTGGGAAGTTGATACCATTTGTAAGACCCTCCCCACACCGGATCCCAAAACACGGCACGAAGGGGGTCTTATGCCCAGAACAGCCGTCTTTCGGTAGCTTTAGCACACGGGCTAACCTGTACCATAAGACGTCTATTCTGCCGGCTACAATCAATATCAATATATGCCAACCCAAACAAAATATAAACTAGAAGTCAAATCCACACAAAGCATAATAGTCCAAAGTACATCAAATAGAGAAACTACAACAAGCTTCTACAAAGTATCAGAGTACGGCTAATCATATGCCCAAAATGGGCTACATCAAATCGCTCAATAAAACTCACATCGGTAATCAATGGTAGCGATGGCACCGTCCCTTCAGGCCCAATCATCCTGGCCTAGCTGTCCTGCTGCAAAGTTTGCGGCTCCTCTACCTGCGGGTGACCTCCTAAAAAGGAAGACGTAGCAACCATTAGTTAAAAACACTAAGTGGCTATCACATCCGCTCCCCGGCGATTCCTCGGCACCGGACGGAGAAAGGAACAGGGGTACAATATATAATAAGTGATTTTAGCAGGTACAAGCAGGTGGAACAAGTATAATATGATTAACAACATTTTATCTAGCAGTTATATATGAGGTATAACAATCAATCAAGTATAAGTAACTACAGCAGGAAAGTAACTTAACTTATAAGGATGCTCATACAAGCTTATAAGTTAAGGATCGGTTTAACATAAAGTAACTCATCGTATAGGAGTGCACATACAAACCTATACGATGAGGATCTTATTTGTGCAATGTAGTATAATGGTATGTATGCAATGCAATGACTCACCCATGATCACGCACATGCAACCGCTATGTCGACACATGCTAGTAGTTCCCACTTTTCGAGCAGGTAGCTAACATCTCAGGCATCAACCGCCGTGGACAGGAAGCGATAGTAGAGTGGGCTTCTCTACTACTAAGCGGGCATCCACACTACTTCAATTAGGCCTCCGTACACCTCAATGCTAAGAACACAACAGCAGAGCCCCCCTCGCGTACTATGGCCCAGCGGGAGTCTCGGGTAGATGTGCATCGAGAACCAAGCCCCGAACTGGCCTTGTGTGACCCGGAAGGAGCCTCGGAAGAAAGCACGAGGACCAAGCCCAACTGTTCACTTGGCACGGAAGGAGCCCCAGGACATGAACACCGAGGACCAAGCCCGAACGCCCAAAGTCTAACTATCAACTCCCGTCAGTGTGACGACTAGCGAGCCCGTAGACCTGCCACACAATCCTTAACCCAGGATTACGACACCGCGTGTCGACTCACACCGCATGCAATTCCACATCACCGTGGCACGGACGTAGCCTCAGAGAAAATAAGAGGACCAAGCCCAACCATCCACTCGGCATGGATGGAGCCCGGGAAATGAGCACCGAGGACCAAGACCAATCGCCCGCATAAGATTCATCTCAACACTAACCTACTCAGTGCGGTCAACACTAGCACTTACACCCTTTCACAATGCTACCCGTAAGGAGACGCCACTCTAAGCATTGGACTACTAAATTCATTTAGTTAAACAATCATTCACATGACCATAGATTATAGTCCTACAATTCATTCCAAACGATTTCAATATATTATTGACAAGATGCGCATTTCTATTAGTTTATCAATTTCTATCGAATCATTTCGTTTAAGTACGCTTCGCTTCACAAATCAATTACATGGGGTCCAATTATTAAACTTCATCATTCATAAATCTATGATGGTTAACATAAAAGAGTTCACCAAACCTCAAGTTAATTTGCTACATTGTCTCCACCGAGTCCAAATTCGACTCTACTCCAACCCAGAATTTTAAGTATAGAAATAATCTGGACATCAACTTTGACCGGAGTTTTCTGAAGCTACAGGAATCCAGTGAAGGCGTGTAACCACTCGATGGAAAGTTCTTTCCATGGGTTACAACTTTCATGTTCAGGCACAAACCAGATCCGAGAGTATCATATTTGAAATCAAGTTCACGTTTTGCTGCGTACAGAACACAATTTCTGCATGCTTGGCTTGTCAGCCGTCAAATTTGTTCAGACTTTCCCGTGGCTACAGCCTTTGCCCAAAGTCGTGCAACCACTCATTGGAAAGGTATTTTTAAGGGATTTTACTTTCGTGCTTAGTCGAAAGCCCAGTTCTGACCATATCACACCTGAAAATGGCCAAGAAGGTCACTACATGCAGAACACAGATTCTGCATGCATCTTAAGGCGGAATGAACATTATCGGTTCATCTTCCTCCTCAAGTCGTTCTTCCAAAATTACCTACAGAAATTCCTCCTCCCTTATTCACCCTCATGAGGCCATTACTCTTCACGAAACCGTCCCCCATCTTCACATAGAAGGTTGGAGAGGTTGAAGACATCACTATCCTTAGAGCACAAGCCCTAAAACGGCCTCTTCCTAGAGAAATCATCATCTCACAAGTCTAGACTGTTTTGAGTCGACATCTTGCCTAGATGTAACTACAGATCTAGCACCAAGGGAGAGGGGAGGAAGCTCACCACATTTCTGGCGTTTCCACCATTTCCGGCCAAGGATCTTGTAACTCTTCGCGGCGTCATCTTGTTCTCCTCTGCGGCGGCGGTTCTTCTCCTCTTGGACTTACTCCAGCAGCTTCTCCTCTCTACAGCCATTTCTCCAGGAAGAAGGGTTGGAATGAGGAGTGAAATGGCTAGGGTTTTCACATCCCTTATAAGTAAAAAGTGACACGGGTTGGGACACGCCCGTGTCCTTACCCGTATACTGCTCGGGCGAAGCAAAGCGTTACAGGCGGTTACCTGACGTTTCGATACACAAACACAGGTAGGGACACGCCCGTGTCCCTACCCATGTCCACATGACACGGTCGTGTTATCTGGTCGTGTCCTCCTCTGGACACGCCTCGTCGAGCTCAACTCGACACACACTGGTAGGGACATGCCCGTGTCTCTACCCGTGTCCTTTTCGGGGTACACTTCGTCGATCTCAACTCGACGCACACGGGTAGGGACACGCCCGTATCTCTACCCGTGTCATCTTCACACGGGTAGTGACATGCCCGTGTCACTACACGTGTCCTTCTCTGTGACAACTCGAGTCATCGACTCGAGAGATGGTTGGATAGATACGGGTAGGGACATGCTCGTGTCTCTATACGTGTCCTTCACGGGAACAGTGGTTTTGCTTACACGGGTAGGGGCATATCATGTCCCTATCGTGCCATCATGCACACTGGTAGTGACACGCCCATGTCACTACCCGTGTCCTTCTCTGGACATACTCGAGTCGTCGACTCGAGAGCTGGCCTCTCCCACACGGGTAGGGACACGCCCGTGTCTCTACCCGTGTCCTACTCTATACTGATTTCTCCTCTCATTTACAAGTGCATCCCTATTGCCAGCACTTCCCTGAACCCAAGTCAGATCTCCTGACTCAAAAATATGCACGAGGGGCCTAGTGCGAATCAGGACGTTACAGCAGCAACTATGAGCTGAATGACAAGTTCCTTAGATCTCGCACTAGAGACTGGGACACCAAGATTTGTGTCATTAGTGAAATGGCTAAGCTAGCAAACACTCCTCCACCAACACTCTTTGGAAAGCTCTAGTCCTATGAAATGCAACTGGCTGCTAGACAAGAAGAGGAGAAGAGCAGCCAATTCAAGTATAAGAACAAATCTGTGGCATTCAAGGCAGAAGCCCCAAGAAGAAGCAGAAGAAAGACTCCATCACCACCAAGAAGGGAAGCTGAATCTAGCTTAGAAAATTCTAAGCCAAGCTCATCAGACAACCACATGTCTGATGAAGATCTAGCTGCCTTCTCCAGGAAATTTCAGAAGTTCATAAAGAAGAAGGATTGGAGGAGCGGGCCATCTTCATCCTCTTATCACAGGAAGTCATCCAAGGATGACAGGTATGTCCCTAAAACTAGTAAACAAATTTCTTCTAATGTTATCTATTATTATTGCAGCAAGGCTGGGCATGTCATTACTAACTGCCCAGTCAAAAGAAAGGAATAAGTTAAGAAGAAGACAAAGAAAAAGCATCACCATCACAACAACGACAAAAAGAAGGAGAAGTCCTTTGTCGTTAAGAAAGAGAGAAGCTGGACAGATTTTTCCTCCTTAGAATCTGAAGATGAAGAGGAAGAAGCCTATATAGGATTAATATCTATTCATGCTGATCTAGAAGAAGAAGAGGAATATCCTGCTACCAGGATAGGAATCAGGGCCCCTCTGTCACACTCAGACAGTGATAATGAGTAGGATGAAGAAGACTATGGATGCCATGATATGATGGCAATGACTGAAGAAGAAAGAAGTCAGCCAGATTCAGAATCAATTAAGGTACAACCTATTTCAATTCTGCATCTTCCTCTGACTATGAGACCAGTCCAGATACTAGTGCATATACATCCTATGATAAATATTGCTCAGAATCTGAGATTGATGTCAATCAATTGATTGATAAGTATGGACTACTCCTAGATGATCTAAAGAAGAGCAGAATTCTTGTCAAAAGGCAAGCCAAGGAGATAGAAGTCCAAATGCCATATAAAACTCTTTATAATAATAAATCTATTGAGTTTCATAAGAAAAGTCATGAGGTGTCTGAACTCAAGAAAAGTCTTGAGTGTCAGACTTTGCTTCTAGAAGAGAAGAAAAGGCAAATTAGATATCTGGAACAAAAGTTCACAGAGAGGTTAGGGATTGTGATTAACTCTTCTCAATCATAGGGCCAGTTGCCAAAAGCTGCAACTTACCAAGTCCCTTAGAAGCTGGGCATTAATCAAATCAATCATCAATTCAAATCTGAATTCCCTGATAAGAGGACAGTGTTTCAAAAGGCAAATTCACCTTCTAGAACTGTCAAGGTTAGATCTTCTCTCAAGGATCAATCTAATGTGTGCTCTACCAGTGGGTAAAGACACATGATCTCAAAAGGAGTGACGTTGTCCACTCTAGCCAGAATCCTCAGGATAAGTTCTTTAGATTTGGATTTAAGTATCCTTTATCTAAAGAGATGAAAGAGTCCACTAAATGGAAGGCTCCAAAAATACAATTGGCCCATTTTGGACCAGGTGTATTTAGATCTTCAGCTCCTTCACTCAGGAAGAAGGAAGTAGCATCATGCTATGCTCATACATCAAAATCTGAAGCTGCTCACTTCTCTCATGGACAACAATTCTTTGTTTTCCTGAAGAGAAGGTACAATATTCATAAATGTTGGTGCTGTGGGAAGGTGGGCCATTTTGTCATTGATTGTTGGCACAACGTGAATATGGCTAGTGGACAGAAAGGTGCTCAGCCCAGGAAGAGAGTTGGGCAGATGTTTTATAATGCTAACAAGAACCTAGGACCCAATTATCATTGGGTGCCTAAGGGTAAATGAATTTTGTTTTGCAGGATAGTCCAAGTACCTTTCCAATTAAGACCTGGTATTTGGACAATGGGTGTTCCAGGCAAATGTCTGGGACAGGATAGTTGCTCTAGGAATATGCTCCAGGAAAAGCAACAAATTAAGGTTGAGGCTGTCAAATATGCAATCCTCAAAAGCTAGAGGAAGCAAGCCTGAAGGTAAATCTTTTTCTCTTATATAGAGATTAAGTTTGCTAATTATTAAGTTATGTTGGACGTGCTCAGGCTGAACCTAATCAAGCACACCAAATAGAAAACAGTGATTCAATTATCTACACTGTTAATTTATATAGGCTTTACTCTAAAATTCAAGTAACTTATTAGAAAGCTTTAAGGTAAACCAATGCATAAATTGGTGTGCCAATAGAAGTGGCTCGTCAACATGTTAGGTCCCCTTCTATTTGAACATTTAAAACCAAATAACCGTCACTATACATTATGGGTAATAAACCTAGAATGTAAAATAACAAAAAAATAATTTGTTAAGATAAATCATAAGGGTTTTTCCCAACAATTTTCCCCAATTTAACTTAATGAATTTTTCAAAACTTCAAAAGTGTTTTTACAAATATACAGAAGTAAAAAAAACAAAATTTTGATTGAACATGTACTCATCAAAGATAAGAATCATAAATGACATATATAAGAGGCAACTGAATATATTAGACTTCCATAAAAATCTCTTTCAAATGCCAACATAGTTAAAAAAATATACCTTCAGAATATACTTGTTCTAAGAAGGATTCTTCATTTTTCTAGTGAATACATGTACATCCTTATTTATCTTTTTAATAGAGGAATCTTCACACTCCCCTTGAGCTATCACAACATCATCTACAACTCTGGCTATTAAGAGTATATCGGCTAAATTTTCTTGCACTACCACCTCCTGAAATAATGCATCAGAATCCTGAATAGCTTGATCATGGTTTTGTTCTGTCTCCCTCTAAATAGCTTGATTTTTATTTGTTTGTTCATTTGCCTCTCTGCTTAATAGAACTATTTCAGCCTTTCTAAGAAGAGATTCATCTTCTTTTAATGGTTTCATGTGCCGGTCTTCCTCAGACATCGCCTCCTTCTAAACCTCATAAGCCAAGGAGGTTAAGAAAGATCTTATTACTTTTGTGGAAACCAGTTTATTCTGAATATTTCTTATAGAATTTTGTTCCACAAAAATTTGATTGAACATACTTTCACCTGAAGATTTGCAACTTAAGGCATACTCATCTATAAGGGAAGTCAGTGAAGCAGTTTTCTATTGTATAGCATGAAGGATAACTTTGTTAATATCAAATGTCTCAGATGAAAATGTTGCAACATGACTGTGTTCAGTAGAATTCTTATCATTGTGGTGTTGTATGTCTGTATATGGAAGTTCAGTATTGATAGTTTGATCTATAATGAACTCTTGAAGTAAATCATGGGATGGAAACTCTATTGTATTTGTTGGAATGACTGTTTCATGAGAAGTATCAGGCCGTGATGTTTTTGTTGGTAAAACTAACTCATTTAGAAATAGTTCCGATTAATTATCCATCATCCTTGCACTGAACATTTGAGACGTACACAAATATCTTTATATCAAATAATTTGCATTGTGTTGAGATAAGTTTTTTGAGGCTAGAATCAGTGAACAATTTGAGAATTCCTTGGAACTTCTCAGCCGTTGTACGGAATGATTCCAGATCAATGTTGAATCCTGAATTCTTCTTTGGCGTCATTATGTTTCCTGCAAATGTTCCTCCAAAACAAGAGAAAATGTGAAAGCAAAAATAGAATGCGGGGAAGATGAAGAGTTTTGAATTAAATATGTATTATATAAACATAGACGAACGTCGATAAATTTGGGCATCAATAATTCAGCAGGCCTTTCTGTAGTTTGCGTTACGACAAGTTATATTCGACGTATTTGGATTTTAGTCATATTTGACGCAAGCGCTGATATTTATATTGACATTGTGTCGATAAGATTTTGAACTCTTCGTAGTAACCAACCCTCAGATGCTGCGTTGAGTGGAATTTGACATTCCATCGACTTCTTTTCAATGTTACGTCGAATACAGACTTAAATTTTAACTCTTTTACTGGTTTTTTCCAGCAATAAATCCAATAAATACTGTATATTTATATTATTCATATAAGAAGATTTTCTACAGTTTTCATAGGTTAAGAGTTATTTGGAACCCAGATTACCTTAGGCCTATTACTCATCCTGTCGTTATAAGAAGTAATAAATGTATATGAAGGTTTATTAAAATATCTCTTTGGATGAATACAAATAGGTCTATCAATCCAACAATTTTTGGTCTATCTCTTTGGATGATAACAAGTAGGTCGTTTATATCAATAACATCCTAGGACTTCTAAGTCCAAATTACCGTCACTATATATTATGGGTAATAAATCTAGAATGTAAAATCTTTAAAAGCTTTTAAGATAAATCATAAGGGTTTTCCCTAATATTTCGACCATTTTCCCTTGGTTTTCAATGGAATCAAGCTCAATTGTGCCTGTTTTTCTTCCTAAATGACCTAGATAACTAAGACTAGGGGACAGGGCAGGAAACTCACCTCAAGGATACTTCTTCCACAAGTTCTGGCAAGGGGAGGCATGGTGTTAATGGCATGGTGATGCAGACTTGTATTTCCTTGATCCTTGATCAAATGCGTCGATTCAAAGCTTTAAATGATTGCTTATGTGATTGTGAGGCTAACTACATGCTCGATTTGAGTTTTTATATAATGAAAGTTGTTCCAGTAATTGCCGCCTCTATCTATATGGGCGGGGGGGGGGGGGGGGTGCTGATTTTGTAAGCCACACAATCTAACCGAGATTACCTTAGGCCTATAACTCATCTTTTAATTTTTTGGAAACCTTCAAATCCTTTTTTTGGAGACTGCTGAATTCATGGCTCCTCCTTTTGGAATTCCTCAAATTCTGGCAATTATGGAGGAGCATTGGTGACAGAATATATTTTCTTCCAAACAATGAAGGAGACTTTTTTGAAGGATATTTTTTCTCCTTCCTTGATTCGATCCAGCGGGCCCTACCTTCCTTTTACCTGATTTAGGGTTCTTTATGCATATATAAAGACGGGACCGGCTTTCCCCAAGTATACAGGAGTTCAGGCAAGCAGGAGAACGCAGAGGAGGTCGGCCAGCCTTGGCAGAACCCGGGGGTTCTTCCCCGTTGCAAACGCATCCGCATTTTTTTGGTCGATGGCTGCCGTCCTTGCCATTGAGCTTCTTCCTTGTTGCAGCATTATCGACGGGCTTCTTCCTTACTGCAGCGTGCTCGGCTCTCAGCCGCCGACTCTTCTACTCTTGTTGTTGGTTTTCTTTCTCATCACAACATGTATGGCTAGATCTTGGAGGATTCTCTCTCGATTTATTTTTTCTTCCATTGTAGACATATTATATGTTTGAGAAAGAAAAATTAAATTTCTAGGTCTACACAGTGGACGTACTCATTTTCAATTTCGGAGAACCACTTTAAATTTTGTGTTCTTTGTTTGTGTTTTTTTTTATTATTTAGTGCTTATCGTTCTTCGTAACCGATCCGTTTTGCACTTAGATTATTTTTGTAGTTCAGAAAATTATCTGCCTGAACCGATCTTCCATAACAAGTGGTATCAGGGATAGGTTCAATCGACGACTAATTGGATGTTCCATTTCAAGTTGGGTCAACGGTAGGTGACGACATAGGTCTGCTCCCTATCTTTCCAATCTTGATTCGTGAATTTTTTTGGTCGCCTCGATCTTAGTGCATATTTTTTAGTTTGATTTCTATGAAATTTCTACACCTAGTGCGATGTTTGAAGTTACGTTATTATAACTCTTATTTTGGAGTTATTTTTTCTAGTCAAGTTCTTAGTTTTGTGAATGTTGTTTAGTCATCCTCTATTACCTATGCTCTTTTCTTATCACTGCTTCGTTTTACATGAGCTTAGATTGTGTCTAATAAACCTTTTTTTGATTAGTTCTTAGAGGGGTTCATTTTTCCATTGCCGAGATCCGTTTTGTTTGCATTCATTATTGATGTGTCTACATTTGTAATTTTCTCTCTCACGTGCACATCAAAGACCAGAAGTATTGATAGGATCATTTATTTTGTTATGGGATACCACCGCTGGAGGTGGAGCAGTTAAAATTTAGCTTCGAGGTGGAGCGTTTATGAGACCGTCACGTTAGTCCAGTTTGTGTGCTATTTAGGATTGAAAGAGTTTTTTCGTATGATCCATCCGTGGATGAAGTTCATTCAATTGGTCTCTTTGGCTTTGGATCTTGGTGACCTTTGTGGTATCTTGGTGTTATCACAGACATGTGAAGCACATCATGAAAGAGGTGTCAATGTAGAGATTGTTACGGTAATTGCTGCCTCTTTACATACGGGCATGGGCTGATTTTGGAAGGCACACAATATATGGTGCAATCATTTTTCGAGTCAAATTCTTGGTAGTATATTTTTTGATTTTTTAGAAACCTTCGAGTTCTTTTTTGGAGACCACTGAATTCGTGGCTCCTCCTTTTAGAATTCCCCAAATTCTGGCAATTATGGAGGAGCATTGGTGACAGAATATATTTTCTTCAAAACAATTGAGGAGATTTTTTGGAAGGAGATTTTTTCTCCTTCCTTGATTGGATCCAGCCGACCCAATCTTTTTTTACCCGATTTAGGGTACTTCAAGCCAATATAAAAGGGGGGCAGTTTTCCCCAAGTATGCAGGATTTTGGGCAAGCAGGAGAACTAAAGGAGGTCAACCGACCTTGGCCGAACCTGGGGGTTCTTCACCGTTGCAACCACGTGTGCATTTTTTTGGTCTGTGCCCGCAATTCTTGTCATCGAGTTTCTTCCTTACTGCAACTTTGCCGATGGGCTTCTTCCTTACTACAGCAAGCTCGGCTCTCAGCTGCCGTCTCTTCTTTTCTTGCCGCTGATTTTCTTTCTTGTCGCAATGTGTATGGCCTGATCTTAGAGGATTCTCTCTCGATTTATTTTTTCTTCCATTATAGCCATATTATATGTTTGAGAAAGAAAATAAAAATACTCTGTCTGTGTAGTGGACGTACCCATTTTTAATTTCGGCGAAGCACTTTAAATTTGATGTTCTTTGTCTGTGATGTTTTCTTATTATTTCGTGCTTATCGTTTTTCGTAATCGCTCCGTTTTGTTGTTAGATAATTTATTGTAACAGGAAAATCATTTGCTCTCGGACCATGTTTTTCTTAATAGAAATGAAAAGCCCCATTGTGACACCTCTCTTTTCCACCTCTTAATCGACTAAGCCTCAATCAAGGTGGCTAATTCTTCTCCCTGAAGAGCTCAAAGAATAATTCAGAGCTTATGGAGGTGACACATGGTCTTAATTTTGGAATGGAATGGTTGGTGATCATGAGCTCCAACTTGAATTTTCCCACATATTTCTTCTTCCAATTGTGCCCCAAGTGATCTTTGGTGGCTCCCACTGACCTTGGACTTAGGTGGGCCCCACAAACCTTATAATGAGCTAATTAGGGCTAATGTATCATCAATTTCTCTATTGGGCCTAAAGTTAGCCAAATTGGGCAGGGTTAACCAATTTTTGGTATATTTGAGAATTTTGATCCAATTGACCTAACTGATGATATGACAAGTCAATTAGGATTATAATAGGTTATTTAGATGTCATTTAGACTAGAACCCAATCCAATTTCGTCTTTTGACATGTTTTGGCTCTATGTTTACCCAAATTGTCACCATGGTTGGCGAAGGTCAACCATTTAGGCTTCATTTGGCGCGATGGGTGGAGACGGGGGCGGGAGGAGATAGGCTGCTGCTCGAACTGGAGGGGTGGAGCTGCTGATCGAAACGGGGCGGCGGGTCTAGCCGGAGCAAACGCCGCCGGAGGGTCCAGCCGGAGCAAACGCCGCCAGAGTGCGCTTGTTTACCCACTGTCCGGCAGCGTTTGCCCCAAACGGCCGGCCGGAATGCTGCGCCAAATGAAGTCTTAAGCAATGTTGACTAAAGAAAACCACAATGAGGTTTCATGACCTTAAATGGGGGTTTAGATGATTTGATCATGTTTATGATTTATGTGATCACACCTAGGTCAAATATGATCTTAATCTTGTTAAAGGAGCACCAAACCCTAGATTTGGTAAAACGTTATTCTAGGGCACCTCGCGGTTGGGCGGTCGCGCTACCTGAGTAGCCGCGCGATAGAGGCCATATTGCCAGAACGGCTGCGTGATCGGAGTGGTTGCGTGGCGGTGACAGTGCAGCGAGAGCGGCCAGGATGCCGCACACGACCTTGGCACGATGGTGTGATCGGTTTTGGATGGTTTCCACTTCCGGCACTGAAGGCCAATTTCCCTAATGAGGGGAGTGTAGCTATTCACACCCCGGTATGATTGGAATTCGGCTATTGGTAGCCCAATTTTAATTATAAAATGAAAGGATGCCCATCACATCAGAACGAGACATGAGTAGGATTGATAGGTAGAAGCCTATAACAAAATCTGTGTATTTTACAAATTAAAAGATGTTAATGCGATTCTTTATTGAGCATTTTTAGCTCATAACCACTCTTACTGGGCGCCAAAAAGGGTAGAAATCTTTCTAGTCCATCGCCCTTCAGTTCGACTTTCAAAAATCTGGCCGTTGCCTTCCGCCATACCAATTACTGGCAAGCTCCCCCTTCATCCTGCTACAAAAATCCAACTTCGTGATCGGAGTTGGATTTTTGTAGCACAATGAGGTGCGCCAAATGAAGTCTTAAGCAATGTTGACTAAAGTAAACCACAATGAGGTGTCATGACCTTAAATGGGGGTTCATGTGATTTGATCATGTTTAAGATTTATGTGATCACACCTAGGTCAAATATGATCTTAATCTTGTTAAAGGAACACCAAACCTTAGATTTTGTAAAAAGTTATTCTAGGGCACCTCGCGGTTGGGCGGTCGCGCTACCTGAGTAGCCGCGCGATAGAGGCCATATTGCCAGAACGGCCGCGTGATCGGAGTGGTTGCGTGGCAGCGACAGTGTAGCGAGAGCGGCCAGGATGCCACACACGACCTTGACGCGATGGTGTGATCGGTTTTGGATGGTTTCCACTTCCCGCACTAAAGGCCAATTTCCCTAATGAGGGGAGTGTAGCTATTCACACCCCAGTATGATTGGAATTCGGCTATTGGTAGCTCAATTTTAATTATAAAATGAAAGGATGTCCATCACATCAGAACTAGACATGAGTAGGATTGATAGGTAGAAGCCTATAACAAAATCTGTGTATTTTACAAATTAAAAGATGTTAATGCGATTCTTTATTGAGCCTTTTTAGCTCATAACCACTCTTATTGGGCGCCAAAAAATAGTAGAAAGCTTTTTAGTCCATCGCCCTTCAGTTCGACTTTCAAAAATCCGGCCGTTGCCTTCCGCCATACCAATTACTGGCAAGCTCCCCCTTCATCCTGCAACAAAAATCCAACTTCGTCACCCCCCCACCCCCGCCAATGAAACCCAATTCATCTCATTCAAGGAACAACGCAATTGAGGAACACATTGCTTCTCTAATTGAAAAATGCACGGACATGAAAACCCTCCGTCAAATCCACGTCCGAGTACTCAGGAATCCAACTCTTTGTTCTTCCACTTACACTTTTTCCCTCTCAAAAATTCTATCCTTCTGTGCACTCTCTCCCCAAGGTGATATCAGGTATGCCCGCCGCGTGTTCGACGCTATCCCCCAACCAAATGTCTTCTCTTGGAACTCCATGATAAGGGGTTTCTCCCAGGTCCAAAACCAATCAAGAGAACCCATTGCTCTGTACAAGAACATGCTGTTCTCTGGTTTTGCCAATCCAAACAGCTTCACCATCACTTTTGTCCTGAAGGCCTGTTCAAAAATCTCGGCCTTGAGAGAAGGCCAACAAATCCAGTCTCACGCATACAAATATGGTCTTGATTCCAGCCCCTTCGTCCAGACCGGTTTGCTGAACTTGTATGCAAAATGTGAGGAAATTTCTTCCGCTCGTGTTATTTTTGGCGATATTTCCGATAAGAATTTGATAGTATGGAGTGCTATGATTAGCGGATATTCGAGGATCGGGATGGTAAATGAAGCTTTGGGCTTGTTCAGGGAGATGCAGGAGGCGGGAATTTTGCCCGACGAGGTTACAATGGTGAGCGTAATCTCGGCTTGTGCGAAGGCCGGGGCATTAGATTTGGGAAGATGGGTTCATTCGTTTGTGGATAGGAAGGGTATCAGAACTGATTTGGTGCTAAGTACTGCACTGATTGACATGTATGCCAAATGCGGTTTGATTGGGAGGGCGAAGGAGCTGTTTGATGAAATGCTCGAGAGGGATACTATGGCTTGGAGCACAATGATTGTTGGCTTTGCAACTCATGGGCTTGTTGATGATGCTTTGAAGCTTTTCTCATGGATGTTAGCTTCAAAGGTACTTGATTTCTTGGCTTATGCATGTATTGTGTTTCTTGTATAGTGATCCGTATTGAATATTATTCTCCGTTGATTTTCAAAGTTATCTTTTAATCTGAATTCAACTATAAATCTGTCTTTGTATCTAAATTCAATTAAAAGGTTTGTGTTATAGAATCAAGTAGTACAAATAAACATAAAAGAATAGAAATTTACGTGGTTCATCCCAAGATCCAAGTCCACCGGGAGCTACTGATGGAAGAGCAAATAGGTTTATGAGGAGAGACATAGTTCAGATTTGAATAAGTGGTATTCAATGCTGTGCATGCAGAAAATTCCTAAAATACCCTCGTGAAAACTCTACGTAGTGGCTTTTGATGCAAGGGTGTGATCTAGTGAATGATGTGTTTTTGGAATCTCCAAATAGGTTATGATATGAGGCATATAACTAGCAATTTGGAATACCACTTAGGAGATGACAGATGCAATGCTACGGACAGTTTCAAAATGTTGCTGTGATTCAAATAATTCTTTTCTTGGTGTCCTGTCAATGGTTACATAAAAGGTAGTATGATTTTCATATCAAACTTGTTCTAGTCTGTAGTTATATTCAAAAATTTTGCTTTGTGACATAGGCATATATCTCCTTAATGGATCTTCCACCCCAAGGATTCCGAAGATTTTCTCATTATTGTTTTCATAGAATGACAATTAGCATTGTATAGTGTTCCTCTAACTTAATTTCTTAGTTTTTCTTGATCTTTTTATAGACACTATCTATCATTTTCAGGTGAAACCTAATCATGTGACCTTCCTCGGTGCTCTGTTAGCCTGTGCACATAGTGGCCTTGTAGGAGATGGCCAGAGATTTTGGTTGGCCATGCATGATTTAGGCATTCAACCATTAATGGAACATTATGGATGCATGGTTGATCTTCTCTGCCGAGCTGGTCTATTCGAAGAAGCATACTCATTTGTCAGTAGAATGCCCTTCCCACCAAACCCTATAATTTGGAGGACCCTTCTTATAGGATGCAAGAAAAACGAATTTCAAGGTAAGGAGGAGCTTATAGCTGATCATCTTCTTCAGTTAGAGCCACTAAATGCAGAGAATTATGTACTTTTATCAAACATATATGCACTTAGATCCCAATGGGACAAGGTGAGTAGTATGAGGAAAAAGATGAAGGAAAATGGCATCAAGGTTTTTCCTGGATGTAGTTCCATTGAAATTGATGGTTTTGTGCATGATTTTGTTGTTGGTGATGAGTCACACACAGAAATCAGGCAGATTCGAGTGGTGTTGAAAGGCATCTCCGAGCGAGTTCGAGTCTCCGGTCATCTGCCATGGACTTCCTCTGTTTTGCACGATGTCAATGAAGAGGAAAAGGAGAGTGCGCTTTGTGAGCACAGTGAGAGGCTGGCTATTGCTTTTGGGCTGTTAAAGACAAGTGCGCCTGTGGTGATTCGCGTTGTGAAGAACTTGAGATTTTGCGCCGACTGCCATGAAGTGACCAAAATTGTAAGTAAAGAGTATGGTAGAGAGATCATTGTGAGGGACCGTGTTAGATTTCATCGGTTTGTTGGCGGGAATTGCTCATGCAATGATTTCTGGTGATTGTGTCTCTAAAACTTGTGTTTCCTTGCAAACAAGCTAATACCATTGGAGTGGGTAAAAGTGGGAAAAAAACAGAACAAATTCATTGTGTCAAATCTAAAATATCTAACGAAAATGAGCGGAACCATCCCTGTTCAAATCAGATAGGTCGTGAGTTCAGTATTGGACTCTCCAAGGGTGGACGAGGAGAATCTGTGATTTCGCATTACTTTAAACTCTATGTGCTGCAATTATGGTGGTCAGCGGTGACGGTGTACAGTTTTCGGCCCAAATTTAATTTTCAGGAATCCGAGCATTCACGACTTCTAAAGTTTGACCGCACATGCATGATTTTGGTGGTGTTATGGCCTAAAATGGCATTTTTGTAAAGTAACATTTATGACCATGGTATTCATAACTACATTCATAACTACCAGGGATCTCTCAAACAGTTTTTTATTTATCTAAAAAGAAATTGTTGTTCCAGAAATAAAGACTCCTTGTACTTCATTATGCTGCAAAATAAGTATCTATCAAACTGGAGAAAGGCTGATCATCAACTTTTGACTTCAGATCTACATCAATTCTAACTCTCCCTCTTCCCTATCAAAGCACTTGAAGATGACAATTCTAAGGTAATTTTTCATTTTTTTCCTTTTCCTAATTAAGTTGTGCTTCCATCACAAGTTTTTTTTCAAATTTTTTAGAGCTCAGACAAAAAATTACGCTTGATTACTTAAAACTTGATTGATACTGCTGCTTTCATACTGATAGTCGCTGTTTTGATGAGTTTTTAGATATCAAAAGCTGAAGAACGTTTTTTATAAGGCTGTTGATTTTGTGCTACATGTAATGACGTTTAATATGTGAGGTTATTGATTTTTGTATAGAAATTCTCTCAGAATTGCTTACTGATAGTTATATTTTTTCTATGTATCGTGATCACCATGTGTTGTTAGTATTGCATAGACTAGTCATTTTTGACTTCATGTTTTATGTGTAGTTATTGCTTCTAGGTTATTTCAAGTATTTTGGTCTTTTAGGTATCTTCTACTTAACGGTTACTTGGGCTTGGAATGGGTAAGCAAGGAAGTTATATTTTCTCTTTAGTTCTCTCATCTGATGGTTATAGATTTGGTAGATCTCCCCCCCGAGCTGCCTGATTAGGCAACCGAGCTTCTCAGTTCACTGTATCTCCGTGGTCATCTTCACCTCCAGCCACCTCTCCGAAGAACCATCGACTTATTAAAACCATGCACACAACAGAAACTGTAGGAAACAAAATAAGATTAAGCTTCTGTCCATTGAACATGAATCTACAGCAATTTATTTAAGCTTCAAAATCCCTTTCCATTTCTCTTCCCTCTGCTTCATAGTTCTTATATATACATCTGTGATTCATGATGCAACGGTGATCACATAATGATTCGAACAATGTTATTTAAGGAATTCAGCAAGCTCGATGGGCGAAACACTTCCAGCTCATTTGGAAATCTTTTCATTTTTTTTCTTCAAAGGGTTTTGGCAATGGCAAAATGTTTTTGTACAATATCATTGTGTTGTTGTTGATTCAGTCTACCTATGCCATGTGGTTAAAGTTCTATATATTGTTGTTGTCTCATTAAAACCACAATAATTATTTTTATCCTTTTTATATCCTGATTAGCTGAATGGTTTGTTTTTGTTAGAAAAGCCCTTGTAAAGGTCCATTTAAGAGGCCCTTTTGTTTCTTGTATTTGTCCCACATCTTGCATTGGGATCTTCTCTTCTCCCTCTCTTCCTATATAAATGTATTCATACTTGTAATTATCTATTCAAGAAGTATATACAATGTTGGAGGTCTCTCTATTCTTACATGGTATCAGAGCCACCGGTCTCCCTCTAGCCGTCTTGTCTGTGTGCAAACCGCCTGGTCACCCGACTGACCGCGCGGCTTGTTCTTCTCCTGCTTAGCCGCGGTATCGGGCGACTAGTTTTTCTACCCGCTGTTCCTCTTCCTTCCCTTCTGTTGTGACCTCCTCCTTCTTCTCTTCCAATCTCTCCCTCTTTTATAACCTTCTCTCACTTGGGGTCCACCTTCTCTACCTTTTTTTTCTCTCCTGCCCGGCCTTCTTCCCTGACCGCGCGACCTCTTTTCCGCGCGGCCTCTCCCTTCCCGCTTCTCGCGGTTTCTCTCTAGCCGCTGCGCGTTCCTCCCCTTTCTCTGTCCTTGTTTCTGTCCACTTTTTGGTCACGATCTCTCTCCCCTCCGCTGGTGAACTCCACTTGACCGTGCGGGCTTCCCTTCTTTCCTCCTCCCCTTTCATCGCAGCGACCTGTAAAGTCGCTTGCGGCCTCTCCTTCTCCCTTCGCCGCATCTTGGTCGCGACCTTCCTGGTCGCTGGTTGAATTCTCTTGACCGTGCGGCCTTCCCTCCCTGCTAGGCGCTGCGCCTTCTTACCCGCGGCCTTCGCTCTCTGCTAGCCGCTGCGCCTTCTAGCCCGCGGCCTCTCTCCTTCTCCCTTAGCCGCATTGTGGTTGCGAATTTCTTTGTCGCTGGTCGTTCTCCCTTGCCGTGCGGCCTTCTTCTCTACTCGCCGGCTGCTACTCGCTGCGACTTGTCTTGTCGCTAGCAGTTTCTCCTCTCCTCTTCGTTGCATCCGGTCGCGTCTTGCTTGGACGCCTTCTCTTCCCTGCCGCTCGGACTTCCTTGCCAAGCCGCCCGGCCTCTCTTGCCAAGCCGCCCGGCCTTAATTGCCAAGCCGCCCGACTTCTTCCTTCTGCTAGCCGCGCGATTTTTCCTCTTGCCAACCGGCCTCCTCTATTAGCTACATGGCTTCTGACACGTCTGCTGCTACTTCTGCTCCGCCAGCCCGTGAGGCCACTCCGGCTTCTGACCTCCGTGATGAACTGCGGATTACTACCATCTCTCTGACTAGCAAACGCAACTTTGTCGAATGGGTTCACTCTGTTCGTCGCGTTCTGCAGACGAAGGGTCTTCTCCACCACCTGACTCGGGCTACTCCTGTTGCTCCCTCTGATGATTGGCTTCGTGATGACGGTCGGGTCCAGTCTTGGCTCCTCAACTCTATGGACACCGAACCCTACCGGATGACCATGTATCATGATACAGCCAAGGCAATGTGGGAGGAGCTCTACTCTTTTTACTCTGGGCAAAACAGTGTTCAGCACCTCTATGATATTATCTCCAACCTTCAGAATCTTGCTCCAGGTGCTCCCGACGACATGATTTTTTTTGTTTCCCAGGCCAAGACCCTAGCCGAGGCTTGGATTCAACATCAGCCTCCTACGACGGATCTTGCTACTCAACGGGCCCAGAAAGAGACGGTTACCATAGCGATGATGATGTCTCGCGTTCCGCCCCACCTGCATAGTGTTCGGGCTCAGATCCTCTCTTCCACGACGATTCCGTCACTGTCTGACGTCTGCTTCATGCTACTTCGGGTTACGCCTCCTACGGAGGCTCCTCCCAGCTTTGCCCCTGCTCTTCTTCAACAGCCTCTCCTTCCAACCCCCTCCTGCTCGTGGCTCTTCCACTCGGGGGGGGGGGGCAGACCTCCGTCTCGGGGACGCGGATGTGGTGGATGCTCGTCTCTCAAATGCACCTGTTGTGGCCGGGGTGGCCATCTTGAGGCCACCTGCTACAGCAAGCATGTGTTCCCTCCCCACCTCGCTGCCACTTTCTCTACTGCTCCTGCTTCCCCTGGGGCTCCCGCCCAGGATCCGGCCTCCATTACCCGACATGATATTGATGAGCTCCGCACCCAACTCCATCAGCTACAGAGTGTCCTCAGCCGCTCCTCCGACTCGATTGCGACCTTTTCTGCGGAAGGTATAACCTGTCTTTCTCCAAGCCCTCACTGGATCGTTGATTCCGGTGCTACTAACCATATTACTTCCTAGAAGCCCTCCAAATATTTCATATGGCTCATCCCCCTTGTATCACTGTGGACAATGGTGACACTCTACCGGTCTCTGGCGCCGCTGCCCTCCAACTTACACCGGCTCTTTCTCTTTCCTCAGTTCTTCATGTTCCGGGATCTCCCTTCAATTTACTTTCCGGTAGTCGCCTGACAAACGACCTTGATTGTTCAATAACCTTCTTTCCCTCTTCCTTTCTTATGCAGGATCGTCGCACTCGGAGTATCATTGGTAGGGGGCAGCTGGTGAATGGACTTTACCTCTTGGATACCCAACCCACTCTTCTATCCGCCGTCTCTACTGTTGATTGGCATCGTCTCCTTGGGCATTCTCCTCTTTCGTTTCTCAAGCGGGCTCTTCTTGATGTTCCATTACGGAAGTTCTCTTGTGAATCTTGTATCAACGGCAAACACCATCGTTCTGTCTTTCCCCCTGCTTGTACCCGGAGTAGTACTCTATTATCCTTAGTTCATTCTGATGTATGAGGCCCTTATAAGGTCCCTAGTATTTATGATTTTCGCTATTTTGTCACTTTTATCGATGATTACTCGCGTACTACATGACTATATTTAATGCATGATCGTACCGAGTTTATATCTGTCTTTCGTGCCTTCGTAACTGAGATCCGTACGCAGTTCGCCACCCCCCTCAAAATCCTCCGCACTGATAATGCTCGCAAATATACAGGGCACACCTTCTCCACCATCTGCACCGAGTTTGACATTATTCATCAAACTTCGTGTGCCTATGCCCCTCAACAAAACGGGGTGTCCTAACGGAAGAATCGTCATTTACTTGATGTTGCTCGCTCCCTCATGTTTCAAATGCAGGTTCCAATCGAATATTGGAATTTCACAGTCTCCACAGCCTGTCATCTCATTAACCACCTCCCTTCTTCTGTTCTTGATTTTGCCATTCCTATCCAACTCCTCTACCCTACTACCAACCCAACCTCTCTCCCCCCACGTGTCTTTGGGTGTGTTTGTTATGTTCATCTTCTTGGACCTCCCTCCGACAAACTCGCATCTCGTGCGGCCAAATATATGTTTGCTGGCTACTCCCGTACTCAAAAGGGGTATGTTTGCTACTCTCCTTCCGATGACAAGATGGTTGTCTCCGCGGATGTCACATTTCGCGAAGATCAGCCCTTTCACTTACCTTCCTCCTCCTCGATTTCCTCTCCTGCTCTGCCCCGACCTGCCGTTCCTATAGTGCCCTCCTTTCTGCCCGCTCCCTCGACCACTATTCCTGCTCACAAAGTCCCTCCGCCCGTTATCCGTGTCTATACTCGTCGCGGCTCCAAGGATGGTTCCCTGCCCCAGCTCCCTGCTCCCAATGACACTCCAGCACCGGCGGATCCGACTCCTGCTTCTACGGCCCATCCCCTGGCCAACTACGTTTCTCTCCACCGGCTCGCTCAACCTCTCTACGCCTTTGCCACTTCACTTTCCTCGATTTCTATTCCTAATACTTTGCAGGAGGCGCTTCAACACCCGGGATGACGGACGACCATAGAGGATGAAATGAGGGATCTTTGGGCTAACCAGACTTGGGATCTGGTTCCCCTTCCTGCAGGCCAACACTGTGTCAGCTGCAAGTGGGTCTTTGTTGCTAAACATACCGCGAATGAGACTGTTGAGCGTCTGAAGGCCCGTCTCGTGGCCCGGGCTTTTACTCAGCAACACGACCTCGATTATGAGGAAACTTTCTCTCCAGTGGCCAAATTGAACACGGTCCGAGTTCTTCTTTCCTTGGCTGTTCACCGTCATTGACCTCTTTATCAGCTGGATGTTAAGCACATCTTTCTCAATGGTGATTTACAGGAGACTGTATATATGCATCAACCTCCCGGGTTTGAGACCATGGGGGAGTCTCGGGTTTGTCATCTTTGAATATCTATTTATGATCTCAAACAGTCCCCGCGCGCTTAGTTTGACAAAATCAGCAAGGTAGTCAGTGATATTGGCTTTACTAGGAGCTCGGCTGATTTCTCTCTCTTCACTCGACACCGGCCAACCGGAACTGTGATTCTACTTGTCTATGTTGACGATATCCTCACTACTGACGATGATACTACATGGATACAACATACCAAGCAACAGTTGAACTCCGCCTTTCAGACCAAAGATCTTGGTAACCTGCGGTATTTTCTCGGGCTTGAGGTTGCACGACGACCTGATGGTCTTGTATTATCCCAAAGGAAATATTATATGGACCTCCTTTATGATGCTGGCTATTCGGGATGCAAACCTACGGATACTCTAATGGAAGCTAAACACAGGCTCTCGGCTCATAGCTCTGACTCCGATAAGCTGCTTTCGAATCCGAAATACTACATACGCCTGGTTGGGAAACTGATCTACCTTACAGTTACTCTACCAGACATCTCCTTTGTCGTAGGAGTCGTGAGTCGATTTATGCATGCTCCTAGGACATCTCATCTTCAAGCTGTTGAGCGCATTATTCGGTATCTCAAGAACGTTCCAGGACAAGGGCTTGTGTACAAGCCATCCACATCACTATCTTTTGTTGCATACTCAGACGCTGACTATGCAGGATTCGTTGATGATAGGCGCTCTATATCTGGTTTCTGTACCTACTTCGGTGGTCATCTCATAACCTGACGTAGTAAGAAACAGAATGTGGTTGCTCGCTCTTCTGCTGAAACTGAGTACCGGGCCATGGTTGCTGTAGTGTCCGAGTTTACATGACTTGAGAGCCTTGTGGGAGACTTGGGTGTTTGTCTCTCATCACCAGCGACTCTATTTTGTGATAGTCAAGCAGCAATACATATTGTCAAGAACCCGGTATTTCACGAACGCACAAAGCATATTGATGTTGACTGCCACTTTATTCGGAAAAAAGTACAGTCAAAGAAGGTAGATCTGGAGCATGTTTCTGCTACAAATCAAGTTGCTGATATCCTGACTAAAGCTCTCTCCCGGCCGTTATACTACCAATTTTTATCCAAGCTTGGCGCCTACGACTTGCACGCTCCAGCTTGCGGGGGAGTGTTAGAAAAGGCCTTGTAAAGACCCATTTAAGAGGCTCTTTTGTTTCTTGTATTTGTCCCACATCTTGGATTCGGATCTTCTCTTCTCCCTCTCTTCCTATATAAATGTATTCATACTTGTAATTATCTATTCAAGAAGTATATACAAGATTGGAGGTCTCTCTATTCTTACAGTTTTTTAAGAACTAAAATTTTCAAATTTACAGTATGGATCAGTGATTTTCCAATGTGTCTATTGATCAATAGCATGGTTTATTTGCCAAATATGGCCATGTAACTTTCTGATGAAGTTTAATGTTTTGAAATAATCACTGATATCAACAATGGAAATTTATCCAGATGGTTTGGGCATGTAATTTGCCAGGCCTTCAACTATAATCAAGGTAGAAGGATATGATGGAAACAAGCATGGTTACAAGTTAACCAAATGGACATAAAAACAGTGTACTTAAGTACCAAACTCATTTAGAAAATATCACAACATCCTCCTATTCTTCAAATTTTCTTCACTTATCTACCTAACCGATGCAATATGTTTTCTTATAGCTCTATATTTTAGTAGGTATATCGTATGAGACTAAAACTTTACCCTTATGAATTTTCTTGTAATACGCATATCCATCGTTCATGCACTTCCTTTGGCGAACCCTCACGATGAGAGAATGCTCAGAGCATCTATTTATCTTAACTTTTATTAATATTTTATTAGTATTTTTTTCCTTTAGGTTCTTGGACAGTTTTGTTTTATTGGGGTTGTCCCTTCTTGTAAACTCTCGTTTTGAAGTAAAAACTCTTGGAGGGAGCCTATCCTGAAGTGTTGAAACGTGAGCATGTCTCGTGAGTCTGTGTTCTGCTTTTTCCATTCTAATATAATCTTTGAGCACTTGTTCATATCATCTTCAAAACTTATTTTACTTCTTATATCATTTTATAATATACCTCATATTTCGTTCATTATGTTCTTCCAAATTTATTTCTTCCTTAGAGATCCCTTCAAATAAGTTTTCTAAAAAAACATTTTCAACTTTCATTAATTTCCTATGATACCATCATTACTCTGTCAACTCTATGCCTTCCTTAACCCGAGTACTCGCTATCGGTTAACTTTGTGGTGTGTCGATTATTTATCGTTGAATTTTCTGTCATTTTCTTTTTAACAATTGAAATTTATTATAGTATCTTTTTAGTAAATTGTCGCATACTATATAATGAAAACTTCTATGTACGCAAAGGAAAAACAATTGAATCTCTTTAAACCTCTTCCTCAGGTGCTTATTTTTGTTTTAGGATGAAAGAAAAAGGATAGATCTTATTTTATTCTAGTTAAATATATATGTTATATAAAAGAGTGAGTACAACACAAAAATAAAAGAAGAGAGACAGCAACACATATGACACAAGGATTATAGTGGTTCCCCAATAACCTGGGTACATCCACTACAGGTTTTTGATCCGGTACTCTGCCACCAGAATATCTATTTTCTAAGGGAGATATATCAACCCTTTGAGCTTTTGACCAGGTGCCCAAAAATCAAACTAAGTTTTTTGATCAAGAGACTTAACAACCAAATAGGTTAACTTTTGAAGGGAGTTATAACCCTTTTACAGTAAGATAAAAGAAAATGATGATATCTTCTCTTTCTTAATAAACTAAGAAGACTAGTGGATTTTCTGTTGTTGGCAAAGCTCCCCCTGAGATGTATAAGAGTTCATGAGAATGAGAGCTTTGCACAGGGTGTAGGCCTTCAGATTGAAGAAGATCTTCAAAAGCTTCTTGGACTGATGTTGATGAGTTGTCCCTTTGAAGCCTGGAACAGATGATGAAGAACTTTGTATATGAGCAGTTTGTTATTCACTGATTCACTTTGATGAAGAACTTCAGAAGAAGATTTGTTTTTCTGTTCTCTCTCTGCTGTATTCTCTGTAAGAGCCAATCTATATTCATTGTCTGATCTTTTTTTTTGGAACATTTGAATTTCCTTTAACTGTAATAGCAGAATCATTCTCGAGAGAGCTAATTGCCTTGGGAGGCAATTAATATTTAAGTCATAATTAATGCTGCCATTCAACGACTATATTCCTTAAGAATATTAGGCATTAAATCTGAGAATCACAAATTCCTGTGATTAAGGCTTCAATCAATCTTCCAGCTGTAAAATAAATAAGCCTGGAATTTTGCACAGATTTTGTCGACCGGAGCTTGCATATCGTCGAGCTCAGCTTCTATTTCGTTGAGCTGAGAATCTGGCTTGAGTTCAACGATCGTCGACCTGAGCTAGGATTTCGTCGAGCTCAGCTCAGAGATGGAACTCTGAGTTCGTCGACCTGAGTTCGACTTTCGTCGAACTGAATTTCTGACTGATCAAAACCGCATTTCTTGGAATTCTTTCAGCAATTATGGAGAGTCCTTCTGAGGCAAACCTGAAAATAAACCTATGACCCATGACTATACATTTTGGGTCAATCTAATCATCCTAATAGTGATCCTTGCCCAAATCAGAACTACAGTTCCAACAATCTCCCCCTATTTGGATGAGGATACTATTTACACAAAATAAATAAAATACAAAGCAAAACAATCTGCCTAAATTATAAATTTTTTAGCAGATGTACAAAGATGTTTTGAGAAGTAAAGAAAATAACAAGGATTTTAGAACACAATTAAAAACTAAGGAGCAGCTGCAAGAAAATCTGTTAAGGATGTCAGCTGCACTTTTGATTATCTTTAACTGAATCTATTTCAGCATGTCTGTATCCATTTCTGATTCTCTGAATGATTGAAACTGCTGACTGATGTAACCTTTGCATTGACTGAGACTAAGGCTTTTGGTTTCTATCAAATACTACTGTTCCTTTATGGTAAGATTGGTCTTTTCCTGGAAAGAGATATTAGGAGTTCTGGACCCAGATTACCTAGGGGCATGTTTCTCTTTTATAATAATTAGAAACAAAAAAACATTCAGGTTGACTTTTATAACCTAAATGATGACATTTTCTGGGTGAAATTATCCATTGAGAAAAGGTGTTAACAAATTTGTGTCTTTGATTATTGTTCTGATAGAAATTAAAATTTCTGTTTTGATAGATTGAGTTCGACGATTTTTGTTGAGTTCGTCGATCTGAGTTCGACAAAAAGTATTGATTTCCTCGATCTTGGTTCACAGTATGATAGTGATCATTTTCTGAGTTCCACGATCGTCGATCTCTGTTCCACGAAACATGTTGATTCCGTCAAGCACCTTTTGTAGAGAAAACATTCCCAAATTCTGAGTTTAGAGATCGTCGATCGTCGTTCGACGTATAATACTACTTTCGTCGAGCTCCGTTCGACAAAATATTTTGAACATGATTTTTCTGAAAATTCTTATCTCGTTTGGGTTTATTATTATGAAAAACTTTAGTCATTTTAACTAAATTTTCTAACTGTTTTTTTCTTTTAGTTGATTCAAAATGAGTAATCTGGTCAAGAACAGTTTTCAAATTTTCTTTAATTTTTGTGTTTTCTGAAGAAGAATTATTTAATTTTTCTTTGAGAAGTTTTATTTACTTCTCAGATTGAATCAAATTCTTACAAATAATTTTAAAATCTTCTTTAAAATGATTTGAAGAAAAATCAAAGGAAGAGATTACCCGATCTTCTTCTGATTCAGTTTCTGCTTTGAAAGAAATAGTGCCTAATCACCTAGAGGGGGGGGGGGGGTGAATAGGTGACATTTATCTTTTTAATTTTAAGGCAGAAATACTGTACAGTAAATGCAATTCTACAATTATCACAACACAACAACCATACAATCAACCATACACAGAGTGTACACAGGATTTATAATGGTTTCCCAAGATCTGGGTACATCCACTTTCCCTATTCGCCTATCTAGTAGTGTAATAGATTCGACCTAACTTCTTCACTTTTTCTCAGATCGTCAGATCTTACAACTCAGAACCCCAAACAAGTTCCTACAACTCAGAGTGTACCCACTCCTACAACTCAGGCACAAAGCCTTACCACTCAGTCTTCACCAAGACCTACACTCAGACTAAACAACCCTACCTCCGCCTTCAATCAAGGCCTATACTCAGAGAATAGAATCTCCTACACTCAGGCACAAAAGCCCTACCTCAGCCTTTATAGTTTAGGCTTACAACTCAGATCCCTTAGGATCCTACAAGAATTTAACAATACAAGGTAATTAACCACAGTTCTGACTGAGAGAGATGAATTGACTGGCTTCTTGATGAGTTCTTGAAAGAACTAGGCAGAGATCAACCACCCTTGGCTTTCTTCAAAGCTTCTTGAATTAGAACACAGTAGGGTTGAATCTTCTGTGCAGATGATCTTCAATCAACTGCTGTCTTGAGATTCAGATTTCAATCTGAATCTTACTTAGCAGCCCAATTCAGCAGCTGCTCTTCTTAGAAGGAGCTCTCTCTCTCCAACTTCTTAGATCTTTTGTTGAAGGTCTTCTTTTTGTTGTCAGATCTCTTGATCAATTGTAATTCTTCTCTCTTGTGTTTCCTCCTCTTAATTCAACTTCTGATTGTTGAAGGAGAAAGTCCTTTATATAAGCTTTCTCCATGGTGACCGGCTGATCCGGTTTCTAACAACCTTCTGAAGGCTCTGACAGTTGCAGTTGACCGGTTGTAATGACAGCTGTCAAGTCATCCAGTCACTTCTTGAAATCACTGTCACAGTCTGAAAGTGTCGAGACATATAGTCATTAAGTGTTGACACAAATAGACTAAGTGTCGACACAAGTAGACTAAGTGTCGACACTAGCCTTGATGGTGTCGACACAACTCCTTGTGTTGTTGTAACAGCTTCTCGACACTGCTTCTTCAGAATGTGTCGACACTAATTCTGTGTGTCGACACAAGCCTTCTGTAGAATGTGTCGACACTGATTGAGTGTGTCAACACAAGTACTTCTTCTTCAATACTTAGTTGATTTCTGCTGTGTGTCGACACAACTCTTTTGTGTCGACACATCTTCTTATGTTGAAACTTGCTAAGTGTCGGCACATCTTCTTTGTGTTGACACATGCCTTCATGTGTTGAAACTTTGCTGAGTGTCGACACATCTCATTTGTGTCGACATAAGTACTTTAACTTTGTTGAAGTTTGCTGAGTGTCGACATAGCCTCCTGGTGTCGACACTTTTGATGTCGACAAAGTTTCTCTGGGTGTCCACACTGCCTCTAAGTGTCGACACTGATTATGTAGACAATTCTTCACTGTGTGTCGACACTGCCTGTATGTGTCGACACTTTTCTTCTGATGTCGATTCTGCCTTCCTGGTGTCGACACAATTACTCAAAGTGTCGACACAGTTTCTCTAGGTGTCGACACAACCCTTCTTAAGTATCGACACTTTTCTTCTAGGTGTCGACACATGGACTTAGAAACTTTTCCTGCAATCCTGCAGTTACTTAACCTGCACAAATATACTCAAAGCACATCAAATACACCTTGATGTATATCATTGAGTCGGGTGAGGCTTCTTCAATTCTGGTACATATATTCAATGTACCCAATAATCTCCCCCTATTTGGAGAAGTCATAACCCTTAGTTAATGATATACACCGTACATAACAAATACTCAATATGATGTATAACAATATTAAATGACATGGTAAATACTAAACATGTATAATCAATTATCTCATAATAACAATGGAATATATTGAATCATGAAACATTGTTTTTACAACTTTCAACATTTTCATTAATCAAAAGTTTACATAGAGTTTAATGCAAATGATTACAAATTGCAAACTTAAGAAAATTCTATCCTATGGCTGCTCTGGCTCCTTGATAACAATGCCCTTTCCAGATTGAATCTTTGCTTGAACTGGAGCATCATTGTCATCAGCAGGCTTATTCCCTTTAAGATCTTTCTTTTTTTGTTCTTCAGCCCTTATCTTCTGTCTTTCAAAATAGTGATAAGGCTTAGGGAAATACTTGCTAGGCTCATGTGCATTAGGAGGTAGCTTCCCTAATTTAGCCTTCCTTCTGTATTGAACAATAGCTTCTTGCCTAGCCTCATGCCTTTTCCACTCTTGGTCAGAATACCATTTGCCCCTCTCTAGAAAATTATCTTTTGCAGCCTTCCAAGCAGTTAATATGATATTCCTAGAGGTTGGGCTCCATTGCTCAAAGTCTGGCCTTAATTCAGCCTGCTCTCTGAACTTTTTCTTAGATAATTGGACATCTTGTTCTTTTAGTACTGCCTCTAGCACAGACTGTGCAACTTTTTCAAGAATAACATTCTGATTACCCTCAGGAGGACTATACATAGATTGTACCTCCTGATGTATCATGTCAAAATCTGCAGGAGGATATATCACTTGAGCCACTTCAGCTTGTTCTCCTCCAAAATATGCAGGATTAATCCCATATTCTGCCACATTATCATCATCACACAAGGGTGGATATCCGAGGGTAGCTCTGATGGAGTTTGAAATCTATTTTGCATGATCAGAGCCTGCTTTGACTAATACCCTCTCGTACTTTATGACTTCTCTTTCTATATGATCTCTAAGATCATCCTTTTGGAATCTGATTTGAGCATCTAAATAGTTAACTCCATCTTTATAAAAAGGTTTTAACCTTTGTAGCTTGTCAGTAAGTGTCTTCTGAGAATCTTCAATGACAGTTTTAACAACAGTTAGGCTCTCTTGTAGTTGCTTATCAAAGGCTTCTTTAGCAGTAGCAGTTACAGTAGTCTGGGCAGTAGCTATATTTTTCATTTCAGTGACAATGGCATTATGAGAAGCAGTCAGATTATCATTTATTCGGAGCTGATTTTCTAGGACATATCCTTGTTTTATTGCCATGTCATCAACCTGTTTCTTAATGTTCTCTTGATGAGTAGCCAAATATACCACTGCATTGCCTCATTTATGGAAACAATCAGTCATTTCCTTCTTATGTTGATTTACTTCAAATCTTATGGACTTGTGTCTTGAGCTAAGGATAATTGTAATTCCTTATGGTGCTCATCCATATAAGTTTCCATAGCTTTTCTCTGCTCATCCAGTTTTATTTGCAAAGCCACCAACAAAGAACTATAATCAGTAGTTGGAGCTTGTTGTGGAGCAACTGTTTGTAAAACTTTCTTGTAGCTTTGACTCCTTCTCTTGAAAACTTGTAACTTCCTTTTCTTGGCTTCAGCAGGCTCTTCATCTTCAGAAGCAGAAGTACTAGCAATATCTACTCTATCCTTAGGACTAGGATGTAAATCCTCCTCAGTCCTTGGTTGCTCCTCAACATTCCTGTGCTCCTCAGTCTCTTTTGTAGCAGTTTCCTCTATTTGCTCCCCCTCAAGATTGACCTTCTCCCCCTTAACAGCTCCTTTCTCTCCCTCAAAATTTGTCTGTAGTAAATCTGGGAACAGCTCTTCAAGAGTAAACTCTTGTTGAGTAGGGACAGGAGAATCTCTAATCTCAGGAGCTTCATCAGCAGCAGATGTGTCTTCCATGACAACATCCTGTGGTTGACTAGGTAGTTGAGAATGCTGATCATCATCAAGTAATGATTTAGTCAAAACTTCATCCTCAATATTGAAATTTAATTGATTAACTTCAGTAATTACCTCTAGTATTGTTTGGGTAGCCCTTTCACTCTCTAATTGGGTTGGCTCATCCACATGTAGAGGCTCCCTCTGGAGTGGATCCAGGTGAATAGGGCTAGCTGATGATAGCTCCCCCTGCCTCTGGGCATCTTCTTGTCTTGCTGGTGACTTTCCAGCATTGTCATCTTCTCCATCATCAGAACTAAAAGCTACCTGCTCCTCTGAGCTACTTGAGGATTCTGGAGCCACAATGACTTTCTTCTTCTTCTTCTGAGCTGTTTCCTTTTCTGGAGTTGGCAGTTCCTTTGTCAACACTCTATCCCATCTTGAAATAATTCTTACATCAATTGTCCTTATATGATTTATCTTAGAACCAGCAGCTTGGTTCATCACTTCAGGGATACTTCCAGCTAAGTATAAACTCAAAATTCTACCCAGATTTGGCTTCTTCAGACTTTCCTTTATCTTATCAAACATGACTACTGACCAATCAGTTTTAAGTTTGGAAATTAACCTTGTCATCAAACTGAACATGTGAGCTGATATCCTATCATGCCCACCAGGCTTGCTCAGTATCACCTTGCCAACTATTTCAGACAAGAACTTGCCCTGCATGTTCATGTCTTTCCTGTTGAATACTGATCCAATCTTCAGGCTTGAATCAAGTCCACACCATGCCAATGCCTCCCTTGTCTTCGATGCAGGTACATCTTCCTCTTCTTTAGTTCTAGGGAGATGTAGAATCTTTCTTAGACTTTTTAGGGTAATCTTGACTTTTGCCCCATGAACTTTGGACTTAATCTTGAGTCCAGATTCATCAAGAGTAGCTGTACTCAAGAATTCAAGGACCTCCTTCTTCCAGATCTTGATTAGTTCTGATACAAGATACTCTAGTCCAGTCTCTGCAATTAGGGTTACCACACCTTGGATTTCTGGTTCCGCGTCATCAAAGCCGTGTCTCACGAGCTCATAACGTTCATTAATGTTCTCTTCTAGCTTGGGCGCCATTAGGATTTGAAGAAATTTTGAATTTAGAGAAGAGAGATGTCGACACACAAGTTTGATCTCGAAACTAAGGTGAGCGTGTCGACAAACAATGGTGAAAACCTATTTATACCTTTCTAAAATTGAAGGTGAAAAGACGCGTCAAAATACTTGAAATGTGTCGACACTGTTGATAAGTGTCGACACTTACTTCTAATATCTCGACAACTATGTGTCGACACAAATATAGTCGACAAAATATATGTGTCAACACTTATATATCTCAGCTCGACACTTAGTCGAGACTCTACTAGACGAATTCTGTGTAAATCCTAAGTGTCGACACCACCCTGGATGTATCGACACCTACACTGCATGTGTCGACACTAATTCTCTGAAGTGTCGACACAAACTTCCTAGATGTGTCGACACCATTTCTCTGAAATATCGACACCACTTCTATGTGTCGACACAGACAACTCTGTGTGTCGACACTATTTTACTTAGCCAATTTTTGTAAACTATTCTAAGTTTATCATTCGTAATTCAATTTTAAACTTATTGAATTTGGTTTCATCTAATGGCTTAGTAAACATATCAGCTAACTGATTATCTGTCTTAACATACTCTAGTGAAATATCTTCTTTTTCCACATGTTATCTTAGAAAATGGTATTTAATTTTTATGTGCTTAGTCCTAATATGAGAGACAAGATTATTTGTAATAGAAATGACACTAGTAGAATCAAAAAATAAAGGTGTCCTACTTACTTGAATACCATAATCTTCTAGCTGATGTTGAATCCATAGAAGTTGAGCACAACAACTTCCTGCAGCCACATACTCTGACTCAGTTGTGGAGATAGCCACACTGGTCTGCTTCTTGCTACTCCATGACACCAGCCTTCCACCTAGAAATTGACAGGTTCCTGTAGTACTCTTCCTATCTTCCTTGCATCCTGCAAAATCTGCATCTGAATAACCTGTCAGTACAAAATCTCCATTCCTAGGGTATCAAAGGCTTAGATAAGGTGTGCCCTTAAGATATCTCAAAATTCTTTTGACTACTGTCAAATGAGATTCTTTAGGGCAAGCTTGGTACCTAGCACAGACACATGTAGCATACATGATATCTGGTCTACTAGCAGTCAAATACAGTAGGTAGCCAACTATCCCTCTATACAAAGTTTCATCTACAGGTTTCCCTGCATCATCTTTGCTTAGAGACATGCTTGACCCCATAGGAGTTTTCATGGTGGTGGAAGATTCCATACCATACTTCCTTATCAACTCTAGGGTGAACTTAGACTGGCATATGGATAATCCATCTTCAGTCTGTCTAACTTGAAGACCCAAGAAGAACTTAAGTTCCCCCATACTGCTCATTTCAAATTGTCCTTGCATGAGTTTTGCAAACTTTATGCAAAGACAATTTTCTGTTGACCCAAATATTATGTCATCTACATATATTTGGACTAAGATAATCTTGCCTCTGGATTCCCTAAGAAATAGAGTCTTGTCTATTTTCCCACTTGAGAATTTATTCTCAATGAGGAAACTAGACAGGGTTTCATACCAAGCTCTTGGGGCTTGTTTTAACCCATACAAAGCCTTCCTAAGTCTATAAACATAATCAGGTTTAACAGAATCAACAAAACCTGATTGCTGCTCTACATAGACTTCTTCCTTCAGATTTTCATTCAGAAAAGCTGACTAAACATCCATTTGATATACCTTAAATCTTTGATATGTTGCATAGGTAAGGAACATCCTTATTGCTTCCAGTCTTGCTACTGGAGCAAAGGTTTGATCAAAATCAATACCTTCTTCCTGCCTATATCCCTTTGCAACAAGTCTAGCTTTATTTTTTATGATGATTCCATTCTCATTCAAATTGTTCCTAAAGATCCACTTAGTTCCAATAATGTTATGGTCCTTGGGTTTAGGAACTAGCTCCCAGTGCTTGCATCTTTTGAATTGATTCAGATCCTCTTGCATGGTCTCAATCCAATGAGGGTCTAGGATTGCTTCTTCAAACTTCTTTGGCTCTACTTGGGATAGAAAACTGGATTAAAGAACTGTACTTAGATTCCTGCTCCTTGTTTGCACCCCTTGTCTGGGATCTCCAATTATTTGATTGGCTGGATGATTCTTTAAATGCCTATTTGCTGGAGGCAGCCTGTCTTCAGGTTGTACACCTTCAGTCTCTTCATTTAGCTGCATTTCTTGGTCTTCTTCAGCATCAGGAGTATCTTGTACTCCCCCTAGATAACAAGCACCATCTTCCACTTGCTGACTTGCAGAAAAACCTTCTGTTAAGGTAAGCTTGTCCATCTTCTCAATTATACCTGTAGAGCTGCAAACACTTCTTGGCAATTCATTGTCAATAAGTCTAGCTTCATCAAAAACTACATGAACAGACTCTTCTACAACTTGAGTAATCAAGTTGTAGACTCTATAAACCTTACTATTATTGCTGTACCCAACAGAGATCACCTCTTGGGGTTTGACAGCAAACTTGGTTAGATAAGACTTTCCATTGTTAAGAATATAACACTTGCAACCAAAGATCCTGAAATAGGATAAATTTGGTTTTCTGCACTTCACAATCTCATAGGGGGTCTTCTTGTGGCTCTTGGTGATTGTAGCCCTATTGATAACATGACAAGCAGTGTTTACTGCCTCAGCCCAGAAATATTTTGGGAGAGATGTGTCACTCAATAGGGTTCTACCAGCCTCTATAAAGGTTTTTTTTTTCCAGCAATACCATTTTACTGAGGTGTTCTTGGTGAGGAAAATTCCTGAAAAATTTCAAATTCTTCACACAGTTTTGTCATACTGTCAGATTGAAATTCAGTACCATAGTCACTTCTGATTTTGACCATTGTACTATCCAATTAATTCTGAATTTGTTTAACAAAATTATATAAGATACTTGGGGTTTCAGATTTTTGTGTAAGGAAGAACACTCAGGAATATCTTGAATAGTCATCTACAACCACAAATGTGTAGACCTTCCTACCTAGGCTGTAAACTGGCATAGGACCAAAAAGATTCATATGCAAGAGGTATAGACACCTCACAACATTTTTGTTCTCAAGGTTATGAAAGGTGGATTTGGTCTGCTTGCCTTTTTGACAAGCTGAGCATATCCCATCCTTTATACACTTAACCTGAGGACCATTCCTCACTAACTCTTTGCTAAAGAGTTGGCCAATTGTCTTATACTTAAGATGAGACAGCCTCTTGTGCCATTTAACACAATGCGAGACTCTTTCATCAGCTACAAGATAAATAGGAGAAACATTGTTCTCACATGCAAAGTCAAGACAGTAGACATTTCTCTTCCTATATCCTGTCAGAATGATGTTTTGATCACTTGACCTTTTGATATGACAACCATACTTGACAAATGAGATGTCATATCCTAAATCACTTAGCTGACTTATGCTAATGAGATTATGTTTCAAACCCTTTACAAAAGCCACTTGAGTAATTATAATTTGGTTACTAGAAATGTTACCAAAGCCTTTGATGATTCCTTTTTCTGAACCACCAAAGGTAACTTTAGGGTCATCCTTGATTGGTGTATAGTCCTTCAACAATCCCCTAGTTCCAGTCATGTGGCTGGAATAACCACTGTCCAAGTACCATATAGGGGCATGACCACTTGTACTCACCAGCAAAACAGATTACTTAACTTTAGAACCCAAATAATTCTTGGGTCCTTGGTGCAGGTTAGTTTGACTTTTAACAAAACTACCTGTAGCTCTTCTAGCAGGTAGTTTGCTACTCTCCTTGACACTTGAATTGTGCCAACAATCTATGACAAAGTGGCCTATCTTGCCACAACACCAGCACTCAAATCTGTTGTACCTTTGTTTAGGTACAACCCTGGCTGGATTATCTACTACAGCCTTCTTGTTTAGTGCTGGGGATTTGCCCTTAGATTTGGACTTAACTGTCCAGGCAGGTTTTGTAAACCCCAATCCAGTTTTACCCTTATGAGGTACAAACTCATCTATCAAAGGTAAAACAGATTTTGGTTAAAAAAAACTTGCTACAATCTCTCTCTCCTTCTGAAGTCTAGCCTCCAGATTTCTAATTTGATCATTCTTAAATGTAATAGTACCCATCTGAATAACAGTAATGTTCTTCAGCCTGGCTATTTCATTCAGTTTCTGATCAAATAACTTGTCTGAATCAGCAACAACCAATTTAAGACTAGCAATCTCCTTTGCCTGAGTTTTGGCTAAGGTTTTGTTTTTCTTCAAGGCCTGCAACAAGTCCCTGTATTCATCAATTAACTGATGAATATCTCCTTCAGATTCAAACCCACCCACATCACTTGATGCAGATGTATCTGATTCTGACTCAGTACTAGAAATTAAACTATAAGGACAACTTTGTACCTTACTTGGTCCAGGCTGATCCTGGATTTTGTCTCCTTCAGATAAGGCCATCAGCCCTTTGCACTGATTGTCCTCATGCCCATAAATTGAATTCATTAACTGCATGAACTCATCTTCCTCCTCTTCAGCAAATAATCCAATATAGGCTTCAGCTTCTGAATCTGTTGTTGAAGATGACTGATCAGTCAAACTTTTGTCTTTCTTGGCAACAAAGGACTTTTCCTTTTTGCCCTTAAACTGAGTCTTCTTTTTGTCAGTTGACTCCTTCCTCTTTTCAGGACAGTCAGCCACTACATGTCCCTGTCTATTGCAGCAATATCACACAATCTTTGAAAATGTAGCTTTGCTTGGCTTGGATCTGCTTCTGTCATTCCTTGATGACTTTCTTTTCTAATAATAGTCATCTTTTGGCTGAGAAGTGGAAGACTTATACCTCCACTGCTTTTTCTTTAGAAACTTTTGAAAATGCCTAGTGAAAGCTGCAAAGTCTTCATCACTTTCACTGCTATCTGAATTCTTGCCTTCTGAATTATCTGTCACAGCCTCAGCAACTATTTGAGGCGGAGATGGAGACTGCTTCTATACTTCCTAGTGGCTTCAGTTTTGAAGGCCACAGATCTTTCCTTGTGCTCCACTCTAGTAGTCTTCTCTTTCTCCTTTCTAGCCAATAACTGCATCTCATAAGATAACAGTTTTCCAAACAAAGTTAGAGGATGTATATCAGCTAATTTGACTATTTTCCTAATGACACAAATCTTGCTGTCTCAGTCCTTAGTCAGAGATCTTAAGAACTTGTCATTCAGCTCATAGTTGCTGAATTCTCTTCCATAGGACATCAATTCATTTACTATCCTATAGAAGTTCTTGTAGCATTCAGTAATGCTATCAGACTTTTCTTGTCTGAAGCTTTCATATTTCTAATTTAACAAAGACTTCATGTCTTGTCTTACTTCTTCTGATCCCTCTATATAGGCTATTAATGTGTCCCACATTTCTTTAGAAGTTTTACAATGAATTAAATTCTGAAATGTTGCATCATCAATTGCACTAACAATAATATTCTGGGCCCTCTTGTCCATAGTGGCCAGAATGATTTCATCTTTGGTCATTTCTGAATAGTCCTTAGGAGTTTTCTGATTTGCATCTAGAATGGATATCTTCATTGGCATATATGACCCTTCTTTGACTGTAATGTATATTCTTGGGTCAGATGCTTCCATAAAGAGTCTAACCCTCTCTTTCCAAATGCCAAATATCTCTTTTCTACAGATTGATAATTTCATGGACCCTAGCTATTTATGATTCTCAATAGAACCCATTTTTTTGAATCTTGTTTATTCTGATTCTGCCTACAGGATCTTACTCAGACTGTTATGTCCTTTTTGAGTAACCTCGCTTTGATACCACTTCAAAGACATAGTGTCTAATCACCTACAGGGGGGGTGAATAGGTGACCTTTATCTTTTTAATTGTAAGGCAGAAATACTGTACAGTAAATGCAATTCTACAATTATCACAACACAGCAACCATACAATCAACCATACACAGAGTGCACACAGGATTTATAGTGGTTCCCCAAGGTCTGGGTACATCCACTTTCCCCCTTCACCTATCTAGTAGTGTACTAGATTCGGCCTAACTTCTCCACTTTTTCTCAGATCCTCAGATCTTACAACTCAGAACCCCAAACAGGTTCCTACAACTCAGAGTGTCCCCACTCCTACAACTCAGGCACAAAGCTTTACCGCTCAGTTTTCACCAAGATCTACACTCAGGCTAAACAGCCCTACCTCAGCCTTCAATCAAGGCTTATACTCAGAGAATAGAATCTCCTACACTCAGGCACAAAAGCCCTACCTCAGCCTTTATAGTTTAGACTTACAACTCAGATCCCTTAGGATCCTACAAGAATTTAATAATACAAGGTAATTAACCACAATTCTGACTGAGAGAGATGAATTGACTGGCTTCTTGATGTGTTCTTGAAAGAACTAGGCAGAGATCATCCACCCTTGGCTTTCTTCAAATCTTCTTGAATTAGAACACAGTAGGGTTGAATCTTCTGTGCAGATGATCTTTAATCAACTGCTGTCTTGAGATTCAGATTTCAATCTGAATCTTACTTAGCAGCCCAGTTCAGCAGGTGCTCTTCTTAGAAGGAGCTCTCTCTCTCCAACTTCTTAGATCTTCTGTTGAAGGTTTTCTTTTTGTTGTCAGATTTCTTGATCAATTGTAATTCTTCTCTCTTTTGTTTCCTCCTCTTAATTCAACTTCTGATTGTTGAAGGAGAAAGTCTTTTATATAAGCTTTCTCCATAGTGACCGACTGATCCGATTTCTAACAACCTTCTGACGGCTCTGACAGTTGCAGTTGACCGGTTGTAATGGCAGCTGTCAAGTCATCCAGTCACTTCTTGAAATCACTGTCACAGTCTGAAAGTGTCGAGACAGATAGTCATTAAGTGTCGACACAAATAGACTAAGTGTCGACACAAGTAGACTGAGTGTTGACACTAGCTTTGATGGTGTCGACACAACTTCTTGTGTTGTTGTAACAGCTTCTCGACACTGCTTCTTCAGAATGTGTCGACACTGATTCTGTGTGTCGACACAAGCCTTCTGTAGAATGTGTCGACACTGATTGAGTGTGTCGACACAAGTACTTCTTCTTTAATACTTAGTTGATTTCTGTTGTGTGTCGACACAACTCCTTTGTGTCGACACATATTCTTGTGTTGAAACTTGCTAAGTGTCGACACATCTTCTTTGTGTCGACACATGCCTTCATGTGTTGAAAATTTACTGAGTGTTGACACATCTCCTTTGTGTCGACATAAGTACTTTAACTTTGTTGAAGTTTGCTGAGTGTCGACATAGCCTCCTGGTGTCGACACTTTTGATGTCGACAATGTTTCTCTGGGTGTCGACACTGCCTCTAAGTGTGGACACTGATTATGTAGACAATTCTTCACTGTGTGTCGACACTGCCTGTATGTGTCGACACTTTTCTTCTGGTGTCGACTCTGCCTTCCTGGTGTCGACACAATTACTCCAAGTTTCGACACAGTTTCTATAGGTGTCGACACAAGCCTTCTTAAGTGTCGACACTTTTCTTCTAGGTGTCGACACATGGACTTAGATACTTTTCCTGCAATCCTGCAGTTACTTTACCTGCACAAATAAACTCAAAGCACATCAAATACACCTTGATGTATATCATTGAGTAGGGTGATGCTTTTTCAAATCTGGTACATATATTCCAATGTACCCAACATGCTTCAAAGTCCGATTGTTCATCAGAGTTGCTGCAAGAGTCATTTATTGCCATTAAGCAAAATTCTCTTGCTCTTGACTATTCTTCATCTTTAGTTGCACAAGATGAAGCTGCTTCAGAGTCAGAGTCACTCCAAGTGTCAGCATCAAATATTCTCTTTTTAGCTGATGCAACAACCATTGTTGTGAGGGAGTCCCAAATATTCTTTGCTGATGAACATTCAGCAATTTCCTGAAAAATGTCATCAGACATTGATTGTGCAAGAATGTTCATTGCTTTTGCATCAGCAATCTTTAGCCTTTTCTGGGCTTCTGTCCATTGAGGTGATGAAACAGAGTTGATGCTAGTTGTTTCCACTGGTTGATAAGGACCTGTCAAAATGGAATTGTAAATGGCTTCATCAATAGAGTTCATAAAAAGTCTAATCCTTGCCTTCCATAATGCAAGCTTATCTAGATTGCACATAGGTAGTCTGGTGCTTGAAAATTCTTCATTTTGTGCCATGAAAAACTCTTAAGAAATATAAGATCTATCAGATCGTTTTGGTTCAGGTGTTAGCCTGTACAATCAAAGAAACCTGGCTTTGATATCAATTGAAATAAAAAAGATAGATCTTATTTTACTATAGTTAAATATATATATTATATAAAAGAGTGAGCACAACACAAAAATAAAGGAAGAGAGCAAACAACACAGATGACACAAGAATTATAGTGGTTCCCCAATAACCTGGGTATATCCACTCTTCTACCACCCTAGTAGGAATCCACTACAGGTTTTGATCAGGTGCCCTGCCACCAGAATATCTATTTTCTGAGGGAGATATATCAACCCTTTGAGGTTTTGACTAGGTGCCCAAAAACTAAACTAAGTCTTTTGATCAGGAGACTTAACAACCAAAGAGGTTAATTTTTGAAGAGAGTTATAACCCTTTTACAGTAAGATAAAAGAAAATGATGATGTCTTTTCTTTCTCAATAAACTGAGAAGACTAGTGGATTTTCTGTTGTTGTGAAAGCTCCCCCTGAGATGTAGAAGAGTTCAGGAGAATGAGAGCTTTGCACAGGGTGTAGGCCTTCAGATTGAAGAAGATCTTTAGAAGCTTCTTGGAATGATGTTGATGAGTTGTCCCTTTGAAGCCTGGAGCAGATGATGAAGAACTTTGTATATGAGCTGTTTGTTCTTCACTGATTCACTGATTCACTTTGAAGATCTTTAGAAGCAGATTTGTTTCTCTGTTCTCTCTCTGTTGTATTCTCTGTAAGAGCCAATCTATATTCATTGTCTGTTTTTTTTTGGAACATTTGAATTTCATTTAACTGTAATAGCAGAATCATTCCCGAGAAAGGTTATTGTCTTAGGAGACAATTAACATTTAAGCCATAATTAATGCTGTCATTCAACGGCTATATTCCTTAAAAATATTAGGCATTAAATCTGAGAATCACAAATTCCTGTGATTAAGACTTCAATCAATCTGCTAGCTGTAAAATAAATAGGCATAGAATTCTGCACAGATTTTGTCGACCGGAGCTCCCGGATCGTCGAGCTCAGCTTCTATTTCATCGAGCTGAGAATCTGGCTTGAGTTCAGCGATCGTCGACCTGAGCTCGGATTTCGTTGAGCTCAGCTCAGAGATGGAACTCTGAGTTCGTCGACCTGAGTTTGTCTTCCATCGAACTGAATTTCTGACAGATCAAAACTGCATTTCTTGGAATTCTTTCAGCAATTCTAGAGAGTCATTTTGAGCCAAACCTGCAAATAAACCTATGACCCATGTGTAACGCCCCAAAAATTGTGGTAGAGTCGGTCGCGAAAAAAGGGATTTTGGTGCCTTTATAGGGGTACACAGCCTAGGACACAGGCGTGTCCAATGCCGTGTCTGGCTGGTGATTTTTGGCCGTTTTCATCCCGAGAAGGACACGGCCAGGAACACGGCCGGATGACACGGGCGTGTCATCTGACAAGGGCGTGTGAGCACCCGTGTCCCTACCCGTGTGCAGTTGGGTCGTGTCCGTTGCTGTGGCGGTTATACGTGACACGCCCCTGAACACGGGCGTGTCGAGGAACCCGACACGGGCGTGTCAGGGGAGAGACGGGCGTGTCTTGGCCCGTGTGTCGTTTCTCAGTTCGACGATCGTGCCTGGAGCAAGGCACACGGCCTGGGACACGGCCGTGTGTCAAGCCGTATTCGGCCCAGGTCTGGAGAATTTTGTGCAGATCTGAGCCATTCGTTTTCCTTAATTAAGATCTGACGGCCCAGATGAGATCCTGCTCTATTAAGGCCGGGAATAGGAATTTAATCCCTCATTTTCTCTCCAAAGCTTTCTCCTTCCAAAGTGAGAAAGAAGAGGAAGAAGAAGGAGGTTTCCGGCCGCCGGCGGAGCATCGGAGCACCATTTCGAAATCGGAGAGCGGATCCGTGGAGGGAAGGTCGTTGCGAAGAGTTCTGACAGCGTAGTTTTTCCATGGCGCCAAAACGGACTACACGGGTAACGATTCTCAACTTGAGCGTTTGAAGATCTTTCTTTCTGCATAGGGAATCCCGCTCCCGCGAGTGTGCGGTGAGTGCGTGGTGTTCCTTGGGGTTGATGTGAATAGTCCCTCTTGTGTTGCATATAGAGCCCGGAATCGTAAGTACGGGCATAAACATTGTGTGTGAAGCCTACCCGGACGTGTATTGTCTGGATCGGTGATGTTGCATTTGATATGTTTTGCCGGAGAAGACTCCGTGCTTTGGCTTTTTCGGGTTTCTACGCGGTAGATTGCATCAGTGATCCTTGGAGGTTAGCTTCAAGGCGCACCCGGAAAACTGAGCGGAAACGTGTTCTACTAACTTGACGGTCTGGGAACCGGCCTCGATCATAACTGGGTTATGAGATTGTTTTGGAAAAATTTGGGATCCGAGAGAAGCTTGGCCCGCGCGTAGGACTTAAATTGTATATGCGGCGTGAGCAACGAGCAAGTGGAATTGGACCTAGGCTATGTGGTACAGTGTGAGAAATCCAAAGACGGGCACTGGCCGTAGGCATAGTCGGAGCCTTAGACGGTGGTCAGATAGACTAAATGCTCACTTGTTGTTGCCATCCTGGGGGTGGTGGTGAATGCACTGATTGGTCAGGGTTCACCGTGAATGTGTCCTGAGTGCACGAGGTGTTTGGCCGTGCGAGCCTACACCTGTGGCGAAATATAATTGCGCTATATTATTTTATTGGACTAATGCTATGCAGGGAAAGAGCACCGCCGTCCCAAGTAAGGGGCGGGGTCGTTATAATTTGGTCGGCTTTTAGCTGACCGTTGCCTTGTTTGCCACCGTGCGGTGGTATGTGGTTGCAGGTGCTGCGGAGTCGAGCGCCAAATAGCGGGCTGGAGCCCATGTTGCTATGCTGGCCCTAGAAGGCCGTAGAATAGTTGTTTTTACATTTATCATGTGTGGCCGGCCTGCGAGCCTATGTATGTAATACATGTTGTATTAAGTGAACATTTGTAAGGCCATAAGGCCATGTACCCGTTTCAGTGTATTTGAGGTTTCATTCCTGTTGTTGTAGCTGTGGACATTCATATTTGATGGATTTAAGTTTGTGTTCTTTCAACTTTAAAAACTTCCGCTAGAATGCTCTGTGTAGGACGAGTAGTCTTAATTGGATGGTTTGATTATTCATTTGGTAATCCTTCAGACTGTTTGTGGTATATGACGTTGGGTTCCAGCTGGACCTTCTATTATATGCCATGCGACAGATGGGGGTGTTACAATTTGGTATCAGACTTCTGGTTACGGTCAAGCATAAATGAATTCGTGGGCGAATTCTTTTAAGGGGAGGTGAGCACATGTGTGCGTCATCGTTATAACATCAAAAGAACCCATGAATGTCCACTTAGGAATGAAAAATACACTTGTTTTGTGGAATTTGAATGTTCCAGTGATTGCTTTTAGGAATTTGTTTGTCGTTTAATCGTGTGTCTTTGCTAATATAGGCAGCTAGGAGCGGTGCTGGTCAGTCAGAGCGTCCGCAATCAGCGGAAAGTAGTGCACCAAGGGACGTGCCTGCTACACCTCCTTCAGCGGAAACCATCAGGATGGTGGCTGAGGCCGTGCTCGCAATGATAAATGCCCAACCTGCAGGGCAAATGCATCGCGCACCTCCTGCTAATGAGCAAGAACCGGTTAGGGCGGCAGAGCCGAGAGTGGTGGAACGCGTAGCAGTTGAGTTGGTAGAGCCGAGAAGAACTACGGAGAGGCAGCTAAAGTATGTGATGGGCTTTAATCCTCCGAGGTTTAATGAGGTTGGAACGCCAACTCAAGCTGAGGACTGGCTCTCTTCCATAAAGAGGGTCTTGACGGCCACAATAACTGAGGAGTGGCAGAAGACCACCATAGCGACTTTTCTTTTGGAAGGTGAAGCGAGGCTGTGGTGGGACGAGTTGGAGTTTCATCTTCTAGTGGGAAGACAACTTGCGGATATGCCGATGGAGGAATTTTCAAGATTGTTCCTAGCCAGATTTGTACCCTCTGCTCAGAAGTTAGAGATGGAGAATCAATTTCTTGGGTTGACTCAGGGATCCAGAAGCGTGGACGAATATCTGCATGAGTTCACACGGTTGGGTCGTTATGCTGGTGCTATGTTTACAAAAAAAGAGAGGAAGACCAACTGATTTTATGAGGGTCTTCGCGGCGATTTACAGTTACTCCTTGCTGGGCCTAAGGCGCTGGGCTTCCTAGCCTTGGTCAATTCGGCCCGATCGTTGGAAAAGGTTGCGAAGAAAGTTCAAGAGAAGAAGGACCCAGAAGAAAGGAAGACCAAGTTCAAGGTGCCAAATAACAAGTCAAGTTTCCGCAGATGGAACAAGAAGCGGAGGACTTCGAACTCAGCCCCTTCGGCTGATGCGTCGGGGGCAACTACAAGTCGAGTCCCCGGAGCTTGCTACAACTGCGGGAAGACGGGGCATTTTGCTCGGGAGTGTTGGAGCGGACGTTCAAAGTCCGAGAGGAGACCTGGAGCGACTTATGAGGAGAAAGGGAAGACGGTGGAGTCAACCGCATCCCATCATGCTCCAGCCCAGCCGAGAGTCTACAACCTTGGTCTGCAGGATGCCATCAAGCAAGCGGACGTGGTGACAAGTATGAATTAAATTACAGTGGTTTAACTTTTATAGTTGTTACCTTCGTATTTGTTAGCTTACGTTTGTTAGTGCTAGGCTTTGTGTTAATCTTTGGGTCTCCGGCGAGAGCCCTTTTTGATACGGGGGCATCACATTGCTTATTGTCTGAAAAATTCATATCGCGCATCAGAGTTCCGTTCTCGATGGCAGAAAACAAGTTGGATGTGTTGTTGCCTAATGGGTGCTCAATGCGTGCAGATAGGATTTGTGTTGTGAAGATTCGGATTGGAGACCGGGAGTTTGATTTGCGGGCGTTGGTTCTACCATTAATGAAGTTCGACGTAATCTTCGGTATGGATTGGCTCTCGGAGCAGAGTGCATGCATTGATTGCAACCGTAAAGTAGTCAAGTTGGGTCTGGAAACTTATCGGGAGACTACTTTTGCGGGCATGAAGGGGTCAGGGAAAGTTCTTATGTCGGCCCTTCAGGTGTTCAAGGCAGTTCGGTCTGGGGCAGAACTGTATGTCACTCTAGTGCAGACTTCGACGCCTAAGCCTAGTTTGGACAGCATCCCGGTTGTGTCCGAGTATCCTGATGTGTTTCCAGATGATCTCCCAGGAGCCCCTCCTCAGCGGGAGATAGACTTTACTATAGAGTTGGTACCGGGTGCCAAACCGGTGTCACGCTCTCCCTATCGAATAGCTCCAAGAGAAATGACAGAGTTGAAGGTGCAACTGCAAGAGTTGCTAGAGCAAGGTTATGTGCGTCCACGTTCGTCGCCTTGGAGCGTACCAGTTCTCTTTGTCAAGAAGAAAGATGAGAGCTTGCGACTTTGTATCGACTATCGGGAATTGAACAAGCTTACGGAGAAGAATAAATATCCTATTCCCAGGATTGACGATCTGTTTGATCAGCTGGTTGGGTCAACAGTATATTCGAAGTTAGATCTGAAGTCCGGTTACTATCAGTTGAGGATAAGGGAGAGCGACATCCCAAAGACAACATTCAGTACGCAGTTTGGGCATTACGAGTTCACGGTCATGCCGTTTGGGTTGACGAATGCGCCATCCGTGTTTATGGATCTGATGAATAGGACGTTCAGATAATACCTGGATCATTTCGTGATAGTATTTATCGATGATATCCTGGTGTATTCGCGGTGCGAGGAGGATCACTACAAGCATTTACACATGGTGTTGGAGACATTGAGGAAAAGTCAGTTGTATGCAAAGTTCTCCAAGTGTGAATTCTGGTTATCCTCGATAGCGTTCCTTGGTCATGTTGTCAGTGGAGAAGGAATAGCTGTGAATCCTGCGAAGATAGTGACGATACGGGAGTGGCCTACTTTGACTACGGTGGCAGAAGTCCGGAGTTTTCTGGGGCTTGCTGGCTACTACAGGCGCTTCGTAGAGAACTTCTCGCGGATAGCACTACCACTCACGACGTTGACAAGAAAGGATCAGAAGTTTGTGTGGTCTCCGGAGTGCGAACAGGCTTTTGAAGAGTTGAAGAGGCGGTTGACCACGTCGCCTATTTTATGTTCGCCAAGTGGAACCGAAGGGTTCGAGATCTATAGTGATGCTTCGGGCAGTGGTTTGAGCTGTGTTCTGCTACAGCATGAGAGAGTGATAGCTTATGGTTCACGACAACTGAAGGTTCACGAGAGGAATTATCCGGTCCACGACTTAGAGTTAGCGGCCGTGATATTTGCTCTAAAGCTTTGGAGGCACTATCTGTACGGTGTGAAGGTCGATATTTACACCGATTATAAGAGTTTGAAGTACCTGTTGGACCAAAAGGATCTGAACATGAGGCAGCGGAGGTGGATGGAGTTCTTAGGGGACTACACCTTCAAGATACACTATGTGCCTGGGAAAGGAAATGCAGTGGCGGATGCGTTGAGTCGTAAGGTTCCCGCACAAGCCAACTGGTTATCGGTACATGATGAGAGATTGGTCCAAGAGTTGGAGGCATTGGAAATATCTTGTGTTGACAAGCAGTCTAGTGCTGAGGCGAATTTGTTTTGGACAGAGGTGCAGTGTGACCTAGTGGATAGAGTTCGGCGGGCTTTGGTTCTAGATAGCAGCATGAAGCAGACCTTGGAAGAATCTTTGGATGGGTCAAATTCCCAGTTTGTGGTTGAAGATGTGTTGCTAAGGAAGGACGGTCGTCTATGCGTTCCTAGTGCAGATAATCTTCGGGAGGAATTGATGTATGAGGCTCATCATACCAAATACTCAATCCACCCGGGAAACACGAAAATGTATAGAGACATGAAGAAATTATTCTGGTGGCCGTGTTTGAAGAGGGATGTGGCACTTTATGTGGCCAAGTGTCGTACTTGTGCATTGGTGAAAGCGGAATGCCAGAAGCCCGGAGGTTTCTTGAAATCCCTTCCTATCCCAGAATGGAAGTTGACGACATATCTATGGATTTTGTGCACGGTTTGCCGAAGTCGCAGAAGGGAAACGACGCCATTTGGGTGGTCGTAGATAGGTTGACAAAAGTGTCGCACTTTATCCCAGTCAGAAAGGAAGATCCAGTGGAAAAGTTAGCCAAACTCTACGTGGATAATATTGTACGATTACATGATGTGCCTCACAGTATTGTTAGTGATCGTGATGGACGTTTCAAGTCGAATGACTGGAGGTTGGTGCATGGTCTGTTGGGTACTAAGCTAAAGTTCAGCACAGTCTTTCACCCGCAGACGAATGGCCAAACCGAGAGAGTCAACATGACTATGGAGGACATGCTTCGCATGTGCGTCCTAGATTTTGGTAAGCAGTGGGAAGATCACTTGTACATGGTAGAGTTTGCGTACAACAACAGCTTTCAGGCAAGTATTAGAACGGCGCCTTTCGAAGTCTTGTACGGGAGGAAGTATCGTACGTCGTTGTCTTGGTTGGAGGCAGGCGAATCGAAGTTGTATAAACGTCAAACGGTGGAAGACGCCACTTCAATGATACGGACTATTCAGGAAAGGCTGAAGATTGCTCAGGATAGTCAGTCAAAGTATTACAACGCCAAACATAGAAATGTGGAGTTCAACGCTGGCGACATGGTATATCTAAAAATCAAGCCGTTCAAGGGTGTATCGCGGGTTCGACGCTTGAAGAAGCTGAGTCCGAGATACCTTGGACCATTTGAAATCCTGAAACGTGTTGGCGGGGCAGCGTATAGGTTGAAGCTGTCGACGGAGTTGAGTGGGCTGCATGACGTGTTCCACGTATCGGTGTTGCGTAAGACAGTGCAAGAGCCTTCGCAGATCGTCGCGGTCAATCAGGTACCGGTTGATTATGAGTTAACAACAAGGGTCAGACCAGTACGAATTGAAGATATTGCAGTCAAACGACTCCGCAACAAGGAGCTCCAAATAGTTAAAGTCCGTTGGGATAATTGCGGACATGAGAAGCTTTCTTGGGAGCGAGAGCAAGCTATGTTGGAAGAATACCCCGAGTTATTCCACTCAGGTATCATTTAGATTTTGTGTACCTTTATTTAATTTCGGGACAAAATTCCTTAAGTGGGGGAGATTTGTAACGCCCCGAAAATTGTAGTAGAGTCGGTCGCGAAAAAAGGGATTTTGGTGCCTGTATAGGGGTACACGGCCTAGGACACGGGCGTGTCCAAGGCCGTGTCTGGCTGGTGATTTTTGTCCGTTTTCATCCCGAGAAGGACACGACCAGGAACACAGCCGGATGACACGGGCGTGTCATCCGACACGGGCGTGTGAGCACCCGTGTCCCTACCCGTGTGCAGTTGGGTTGTGTCCCTTGCCGTGGCGGTTATACGTGACACGCCCCTGAACACGGGCATGTCGAGGAACCCGACACGGGCGTGTCAGGGGAGACACGGGCGTGTCTTGGCCCGTGTGTCGTTTCTCAGTTCGACGATCATGCCTGGAGCAAGGCACACGACCTGGGACACGGTCGTGTGCCAAGCCGTGTTCGGCCCAGGTCTGGAGAATTTTGTGCAGATCTGAGCCGTTCGTTCTCTTTAATTAAAATCCGACGGCCCAGATGAGATCCTGCTCTGTTAAGGCCGGGAATAGGAGGTTAATCCCTCATTTTCTCTCCAAAGTTTTCTCCTTCCAAAGTGAGAAAGAAGAGGAAGAAGAAGGAGGTTTCCGGCCGCTGACGGAGCATCGGAGCACCATTTCGAAATCGGAGAGCGGATCCGTGGAGGGAAGGTCGTTGCAAAGAGTTCTGATCGCGTAGTTTTTCCATGGCGCCAAAACAGACTACAAGCGTAACGATTCTCAACTTGAGCGTTTGAAGCTCTTTCTTTCTGCATAGGGAATCTCGCTCCCGCGAGTGTGCGGTGAGTGCGTGGTGTTTTTTGGGGTTGATGTGAATAGTCCCCCTTGTGTTGCATATAGAGCCCGGAATCGTAAGTACGGGCATAGGCATTGTGTGTGAAGCCTACCCGGACGTGTATTGTCTGGATCGGTGATGTTGCATTTGATATGTTTTGCCGGAGAAGACTCCGTGCTTTGGGTTTTTCGGGTTTCTACGCGGTAGATTGCAGCAGGGATCCTTGGAGGTTAGCTTCAAGGCGCACCCGAAAAACTGAGCGGAAACGTGTTCTGCTAACTTGGCGGTCTGGGAACCGACCTCGATCATAACTGGGTTATGAGATTATTTTGGAAAAATTTGGGATCCAAGAGAAGATTGGCCCGCGCGTAGGACTTAAATTGTATATGCGGCGTGAGCAACATGCAAGTGGAATTGGACCTAGGCTATGTGGTACGGTGCGAGAAATCCGAAGACGGGCACTGGCCGTAGGCATAGTCGGAGCCTTAGACGGTGGTCAGATAGGCTAAATGCTCACATGTTGTTTCCATCCTGGAGGTGGTGGTGAATGCACTGATTGGTCAGGGTTCACCGCGAATGTGCCCTGAGTGCACGGGGTGTTTGTCCGTGCGAGCCTACACCTGTGGCGAAATATAATTGCGCTATATTATTTTATTGGACTAATGCTATGCAGGGAAAGAGCACCGCCGTCCCGAGTAAGGGGCGGGGTCGTTATAATTTGGTCGGCTTTTAGCTGACCGTTGTCTTGTTTGCCACCGTGCGGTGGTATGTGGTTGCAGGTGCTGTGGAGCCGAGCGCCAAATAGCGGGCTGGAGCCCATGTTGCTGTGCTGGCCCTAGAAGGCCGTAGAATAGTTGTTTTTACATTTATCATGTGTGGCCGGCCTGCGAGCCGATGTATGTAATACATGCTGTATTAAGTGAACATTTGTAAGGCCATAAGGCCATGTACCCGTTTCAGTGTATTTGGGGTTTCATTCCTGTTGTTGTAGCTGTGGACATTCATATTTGATGGATTTAAGTTTGGGTTCTTTCAACTTTAAAAACTTCCGCTAGAATGCTCTGTGTAGGACGAGTAGTCTTAATTGGATGGTTTGATTATTCATTTGGTAATCCTTCCGACTGTCTGTGGTATATGACGTCGGGTTCCAGCTGGACCTTCTGTTATATGCCATGCGACAGATGAGGGTGTTACACCATGACTATACATTTTGGGTCAATCTAATCATCCTAATAGTGATCCTTGCACAAATCATAACAAGGATTCCAACATAGGAGTTTCTCTTTTTTCGTAGAGAGCTTTATCGTTTAGTCCAACATGCCACCCATGCATCTCCCACCAGAAATGACAGTTGGTACAAAGTAAAAGATCTTGAGGATGATATCATTCACGTTAATGAAGCTGACATCTAAAGCCACTGGCAATTACAGTTGCTGCAGACAGTGGCTTTTCATCCCCCAACTATTTCATAAGCTATTTGGTAGTGAAATTTCAAAGTTAAATCTGCTGTTGCATTGTTCTATTTTCTACAAACCCATAATCACTTTGTTTATATCCTCCTGCCATTGTTGACAACACCAACTTTCACTTGCAACTCGATAACACTATGCTCATATTGACAACCCAATCCTCGTACCTATTTTCCGCCTAACACATACGCAGATGCAACATCGTTGTTCGAGTAAAAACTTTGCTTTAACTGTGACAATGTCCATCCCTGTGAAACCCACATTTCTCCTTTACTCATATCCAACCCTAATGGTAACTAGATTCTTCTCCATACCGACAAATCCGATGCGCACTCCCCTTTTGAACACTCCCATGAACCAATACCTCAACTTCTCAACCATAAATCTACCTTCCTGCCCTAATTGTCCATTCATCGATTCCGTACAACTTCATCCAAGCTCAAATTCCCAAACACTTTCATCTCACCATTAAGTCATTCATCTCTTTCTATGTTATTTGGGCATCGACAATTTGCACTCAAGTTTCTCTTACCCTTTCCGACCACGTTATCACATGATTTTTATGCTATTTCTCTATATGGTGTCAATCTCAACCTTGGTGTACAATGGGCACAATGAAATACAAGCATATCATTTTAAACATGGACCATAATACTAATCCAGTTTGATTTACAATTAATGAAATTTCAGAATATATAAAGTGATAGCTTATTGACTAGCTTTCAGTATCAGTTCTCATCTTCTTGGAAGCAGAGCCCGAGCCTTCTCCTTGAATAGCAGCCAACCTTCTAGCTTATTTGGCTTTGTTATCTTCTCTTTTGAAGTAAAAGAATGACTTGGGAATGTATTTGAAGGGCATTCTTCTTGGATTGTTCCTACTCTCAAGATTTTCTTTGAGAATTCCTTCCCTTGGAGAGTTTCTCTCAAGATGCTTGATCCATTCTTCACATGGGTAGATGTTGTCAATATTCTTCGAAATTTGGCCATGATGGAACCATGCATTGATTATGATATCTCTTGAATCATCACTCCAGTACTCATAATCTGGATCATCAGCTTGATCTGCTTTTCTCTTGGCCATGAATTCTTCATGAAGCATGAGGCCATTTCTTTTCCTCCTAGCAACCATCTGAGCATCTTGAGCAATTCTTTCTTGTGCTTGGAAATCAAAATGTTCAGGCATGTTTTTGTCCAACAGGGGCAGATTTAAAGCAATTCTTGTGCCTTGAAGGACCTTTAGGGCTAGCTCAGCATTGAACTTCTTCCCCTTTCTGACTTCTTCATTAAATATGTCGGCCAGATGGAGGATGTTGGCTTCAACCCTACTAGATACTGTCTGTAATACATTTTCAAGTTCATCCAGAATGGCCTCTCTGTCCTAAATTTCTCTTCCTATTGCCTGTCCTTGAGTGGGGTATATGTATTGTTGAATTTGATCAATTCCACCCCTGATAACAACATCACTCTGACTAACCTAGTTCTTCACACTAGTAATATCTCTAGCAGTATCCTTGAGGCTGTCATCGATAGATTTCATAATGTTGAGATTTTACTTAACTGTGCTTGCAGCCAAGTCAAACCATCTGGTGATCTATTTGTTGATGTGTGCAATATCATCCTTTAGAACCTTAAGATCACCCATCATCTCAGTTTTGACTTTTGTACCTCTGACATGTCCTCAACTTTCAATTCTTTGATAGACTCATCAATATTGGTTTTCAGTGTTTTTACTTGCTCATCTAGTAGAGCTTTGACTGAAGCTATGATGGAGCTTTCAGTACTACTGGTAGAGGATAAATGTTGGGGAATCAGTGGTGGTAGAATCTCAACAAGATTTCCCCTTGTTCTTTGATCATCTTGACCACCCAATTCAATTTGAATAGATGTCTCAGCCACTTGTGAGGAAGGTAAAACATCTACCTGACCAGGGATCTTAGTGTGAGTCTCCCCCTCAACCAGATCATAAATACCTATTGAGATCAATATCTAGTGAACCTTCATTCAATTGCTCATGCTCCCCCTTAATTAGACCATCAGACTGATCTAGAGCCATTAACTCTGCCTCACTTCTCTCCCGAGAAACATCTAGAATATAAGTTATTTTGTCCTGCAGATTCTCTAGAAAATGGTCAATCTCTCCTTGCAGATTAACTATTGACTGCACCAGCTCCCCCTCGGTTGGGGCTTCAATCTTGTCTATACCTTTTGGATCTATCTCAACATTCATTCTTGATGCATTTTTCTCTCGTTTTGTAGGAACTTGAGCTGAATCTCCAACCACTTGAATACTTAGGTCCTAAACAACAGTTGACTTCATTAGATGAGGAAAGGTCAGGATCATGAATTGGTGTGCTTTGACCCTCATTCTCTGATTCAGAGGAGTCCACAATAATCTTCTTCTTTCCCTTGACCTTTGATATGTTCTTAGACTAAACTGCTTGGCTGGAGGGCAACACCCTATTGAATCTTTCCAACGTCTTGATATCCATTCTTTTCATGTAATGGATCCAAGCCCCTTTTCTTGTGGAGAAATGCTCAAGGTAAGCCTTAATCAAATATAGGGACATAATCCTGCCAAGGTTTGGAGCCTTTAGGCACTCAATAATCTTCTGAAAAATTACAACTGCCCAGATGATTTTCTTCTACAGAATCACTCTTGTTACCAGCTCAAACATGTGTTTTGATATGTTGTCATGGGAGCCTGGTTTGCATATGATGTCCTTCCCAATGATATCAACAAGTAATTTTCCTTTTTGGTTAAAGATTTTGCGTTTCAGGGAACCATACCTTACACCACTATGACCACACCATTTCGGGGTTTGGTCAATTTCAATGGTGGATATTCTTGGTCCTCTTCAATGTCTGTAGAGGGAAGTTTCAGGGGTTTGACAAGCGTTCTTGGGGTTATTTTGATCTTAACTCCCCCTACTTTGCTCTTAATGGAATGACCTGATGATGAGGACTTCATATTGGAATACAACTCCAAAACTTCATCTTTCAGAAACGGAGTTGGTTTTGACAGAATGAACTCAAGCCTGACGGCTTCCAACATACAGATAACTTCTCTAATTTGTTGAAGAAAACTAAAAACCATCTCTGACTACTTCATATCCTTCGAGAAGAGTGTTTGCTGATTTTAGCACCATTGAAGTTGAAATTCTTGTCATTGAGTTGCTGAGAAAGACAGAGGGGTTTCAACAGCTTTCTAGGGTTTAGAGTTTAAGTCCTTAGTTTACTTAGAGTTATATAGACCACTAAGTTTGTCTTTATTTAATTGAAATAAATGGGTTTCAAAATGTCTAGCTATTGGGTGATAAAAAATAATTGAACCAATGACCGAGATAGATCATCTATGACCATAGCAACCCGTCTCAGCGGTATCATTGAGACTAAGATATATACCGCTGAGCATTGTCTCAGCGGATATTAATGTGAATAATGAGATAACTGAATACCGCTGAGTGCTTTCTTAGCAGTTTTCACTAAATAGTTGTGCTTGCTCAGCAAGATTTCGTTGCTGGATTTCCTTAGCTATATTTCTTAGCTATATAATGTCATCTATTTAGATAATGGTAAATAATATCATAGAAATATATAACTGAGAGCAAAAATGATGAGGGATAAGCTATTCCATAGGTAACATACCTAGCTCAATTTTAAATGAAAAAAACTTAGCCTCATCTAGTGGCTTTGTAAAAATATATGCTACTTGCTTGTCAGTGGGGACAAATTTAAAACAGATATCTTCACACTCAACATGTTCTCTAATGAAATAATACCTTATTTCTATGTGTTTAGTCCTACTATATGAGACATGATTCTTAGCAATGGAAATAACACTAGATGAGTCACATAATAAGGGAATTTTACTAACCTTGAGGTTATAGTCCTTCATTTGATGTTGAATCCACAGTAATTTGGCACAACAGCTCTCTGCAGAAATGTATTTAGACTCAGTAGTGGATCTCGCCACACTGGTATGCTTCTTGCTACTCTAGGAGATCAATCTCCTTCCTAGGAATTGACAAGTACCACTTGTACTTTTCCTATTTTCTTTGCAGTCTGCAAAATCTACATCCGAATAACCAGTTAGTTCAAAATCATTATTCCTATCGTACCACAAGCCAAGATGTTGGCTTCCCTTGAGGTATCTCAAAATCCTCTTTGCAACTGTGTAATGAGATTCCTTAGGGCATGCCTGACACCTAGCACAAGCACATATTGCATACAAAATGTCAGGTATATTAACAGTTAAATATAATAGGGATTTAATGATACACCTGTACATTGATTCATCAAAAGATTTTCCCTTCTCATTCTTATCCAGGGATACATTTGACCACATAGGAGTTTTCACGGAGGAGGCTGATTCCAACCCAAACTTCTTAATAAGTTCCCTAGTGTACTTGGTCTGAGAGATGAATATCTCCTTATCAGACTGTTTCACTTGGAGACTTAGAAAGTACTTAAGCTCTCTCATACTTCTCATTTCAAACTCCCCTTGCATATGGTTGGCAAACTTTTTGCAAATGTTTCATTAGTTGATTCAAGGATTATGTCATCAACATAAATTTGGATTAAAAAACACTTGCCCTTTAATTCCTTTTGGAATAATGGGATGTCCATCTTTTCCCTTAAGAACTTATACTTAATAAGAATTGTAGACAAGATTTCATACCAACCTCTATGGGCCTGTTTCAACCCATACAAAGCCTTTTTAAGAAAATAAATATGAGAGGTTAGAGTTGGGTGCACAAAACCTGAGGGTTGCTACATATATCTCTTCCTTCAGATTACCATAGAGTAAGACAAATTTTACATCTATTTGCTAGACTTTGAACCATTTGAATGTTGCATAAGCTAGGAATATCCATATAGCCTTTAGTCTTGTTATTGGGGCAAAAGTCTGGTCAAAGTCAAGTCCCTCCTCTTGTTTGTACCCCTTGGAAACTAATCTGGCCTTGTTCTTTGCTATCACTCCATGTTCATCCATCTTATTCTTGAAGATCCATTTGGTTCCAATAATGTTGTCTCCTTGTTGCTTTGGCACCAACTTCCAGACCTTGCATCTCTTAAATTGTTGGAGTTCTTCTTGCATGACATTGATCCAAAATGGATCCTTGTTTGCATCTTTAAACTTCTTGGGCTCCACCTAGGACAAGAAGCTCAAGAAGAGAGCTTCATTGTGAAGTCTGCTCCTTGTGATGACACCCTGACTTGCATCTCCAATAATGAGAGTTTTGGGATGATCTCTCATATGCCTGGTTGCAGCATGCAATCTGTCAGCATTCCGCTGTTCTTTAGAAATGATTTCAGCTGGTTGAATTTCCTCACAGAGCACATCAATTTCAGAAGTACTCATGCTTGGCCTAGGCTTGACTTGAATGGACAAATCTTTTATGTTGAGCACTGAACCTGCATCATTAGGCACACTGAACCAACCTTTGTATAGAAGGCCAGTTTCATCAAAAATAACATGCATAGATTCTTTTACAACTTGGGTCTTCTTGTTGAATACCCTATACACTTTACTGTGGGAGCTGTATCCAACAAGTATTCCCACAGAGCATTTTTCAGCAAACCTAGTCAAATGTTACTTTCCATTATTTAAAATGAAACGCCTGCACTTAGAGAATCTAAAATATGAAATAGTTGGTTTTCTGCCCTTCATGAGTTCATAGGGTGTCTTATCATGAACTTTGTTGATTGAATTCCTGTTCAGAACATGGCATGCAATGTTGATTGCATCAGCACAGAAATATTCTAGAAGTGAGGAATCACTGATCATGGTTCTGCCAGCCTCAATCAAAGTCATATTATTTCTCTCAGCCACCCCATTTTGTTGTGAGGTTCTAGGAGAAGATAATTCTTGGTTGATACCAAGTTCTTCACAGAACTTTGTCATGACCTCAGATTGAAATTCTGTACCATGGTCACTTCTTAATTTGACCACTGTACAGTTCATCTCATTCTGGATTGCCTTGACAAAATTTATGAATACATCCAAGATATCAGACTTCCTCCTAAGGAAGAATACTCATATAAACCTTGAGTGATCATTAACAATCACAAAGGTTTACTACTTCCCTTCTAAGCTCTAAATGGGCAATGAACCAAACAAGTCCATATGCAACAAATAAAGACATCTTATTGAGTCTTTGGAGCCAATGCTTTTAAAAGAGGTCCTTGTTTGCTTGCCCATTTGGCATGCATAACATGGACCCTTTTTAATACAATTTAACTTGGGAGAATCTCTAACTAAGTTTTCTAAAAACAATTTGCTAATTGTCTTGTAGTTAATATGAGCAAGTATTTTGTGTCATTGAACACAAAGAGACTCATTCTCCTTAGCTACAAGACACGCAAGAGTAGAGGAATAATTGTAAAAGTAATCCAAATAATAAACATTTTCACTCCTAGTGCCCGAGAAGACAACTTCTAAGTCACTTGACTTCTTAATCAGACACTTATCATTGTGGAATTCAATGATACAACCTAAGTCATATAGTTGACTTATGCTTACAAGGTTGTGTTGCAACCCTTCAACATAAGCTACTCTTGTGGTAGAGATTATGTCATTGGAGATCATACCATATTCTTTTGTGACTCCCCTGTCTGAGCCTCCAAAAATGATCTTTGGTCAATTTTTCACAGGAACATAATAATCCTTTAGAAGACTTCTTGTTCCTGTCATGTGCCTTGAGCACTCACTGTCCAAGTATCATATTTTCTTGAGAATGGTACTTGAACTATCTTGCAAGAAGCAATTTATTTTACCTTAGGAGCCCAAAAGACTTTAGGTCCTCGGTTCTTGTTAACATAAACAACATTATTTTCCCTGCAACAGCCTTAGCTGGAAAGATGTTCTTTGCACTTGTAACATTAGGTTCGTGCCAACAATCTTGGACAAAGTGACCCACTTTACCCTAATACCAACATTCAAAGATGTTGTACCTTCTCTTCTGAACACTTCTTGAAGTGGAATGTACATTTGTATATCCATGTGTAGCTGAGAAGTCAATTGCATTCTTCTTATCTCTCTCAGCTAGTCCTAGACAGTTTGCTCAATGGTAAGTAGCCTTACTCAGCAGTATCAGATTGACAGCAACAGGTCTCAGCTTAGCAGCTAAGATGGTGTTGATGATATATGATATTGCCTTGTGAGGGTTAGTCATTGACTTGTCACACGCATGCTTCTTTGCTGGAAGAGATTTGGAAAATGCAGCTTCCTTGCCCTTGAGTGTTGGGGCTAGAGTACCAAACACAAATGACTCATATTGAGGCATATGTATTTCCTCACGGGGAGCTTTCAAAGCACTCATCCAAATACCCTTTCTCCCTCCATAGTTAGGAGCATGATTTCCCTTATTATAAGAATTTTTATTCTTCCAGTGACCATACATACTGTCATGGTCATACCTGTTAGATGAAAGCAGAACCTTTTGAAAGGTGGACTGAGGCTTTGTTGGAGCCTTGCCCTTTCTACTATTCCAAGTTCCAGCTTCATATCCCTTGAAACCCAGTGCCCTCATATTAGTTTGGGAGGTGAATGAATCAATGATAGGAAGCACATATTTTGGCTTGAAGAATTAAGCCACCGGCTTCCTCTCCTTGAGGAGCTTACTCTCAAGCTTCCTAATGGTCTTGCACTTCTGGTTGATGGTGCACATTTGGATAATTGTAATTCCTTTCAGCTTGCTTATTTCCCTACTTACTTGAGCTAGCTGTGCAGTAGACTCAGTGCATTTAGGCTTAGTAGGGTGAAGGGAAGCAATCTTTTTAGCTTGTCTCTTGACTAGTTTTTTGTTCTTTTTCAGAGCTTCTAAGAGAGCATCATACTTTTCAATCAATTGATTGACATCATTTTCAGATTCTGATCCATCCTTATCACTAGATGAAAGGGATGCTTCAGAATCTGGGCCAGTTTCATACTCAGAATCAGAAGGAGTGTGGTGAGGAATAATTACCTAATCAGTTTCAGAATCATCATGACAGATGTCTTCTGTTATGGCCATCAGGCCACAACTATCCTCTTCTTCTTCAGCTTCACAGTCACTTTTAGGGCTTGATAGTGGGACCCTGATCCCTATACTGGCAGTAGGATAGATGTCTTCTTTAGCAACAGCAAGCAACCCAATATAGGCTTCTTCTTCCTCAGAATCTGAAGAATCTGAGTCACTTTGACTACAGTTCTTCTCCTCCTTCTTGGCAATGAAAGTCTTTTCAGACTTCTTGCCCTTGTGATGATGTCTCCTTTCACCATCATGCTTCGTCTCCTTAGAAGCTGTTTTTTCTTTTCTTTTCACTGCACAGGCATCAATGACATGTCCAAACTTGCTACAACAATAACAAATAATGTCAGTAGAAATCTGTTTGCTGTGGGAGGAACCATACCTGCCCCCCTTGGGATTTTTCTTGTAGCTGGAGGAAGAAGGCTTGTTTTTTTAGTGCTTCTTTTTGGACATAATTTTCTTAAAATGCCTAGAGAAGGCATCAAGCTCCCTATCAGATATATCTTCATCTGATGTGTTGGGCTCAGAAGTTTCTGAGTCTGCAAGCCTCCTAGGAGGAGAAGGCATCATATGCTTGTTCTTCTTTGACTCTCCAGCTTTGAGAGCTACTGTCTTCTCCTTCTGAAGACCCCTGGCAGCAATCGTATCCTTCTTTCTAGCTTTTAGCTACATATCATAGGAGAGCAACTTTCCAAATAGGGTGTGAGGAGGAATGGTGGAGATGCTCCCCATTTCCCTGATGGTACAGATCTTATTATCTCAGTCTCTAGTTAGAGACCTAAGGAACTTGTCATTAAACTCATAATCAGGGAAGACCCTACCATAGGTTCTCAACTCATTGACTATCTTGAAAAAATTTTCATAGCAATTAGCTATGTTATCCTTTCCTCCATGCCTGAAAGCCTCATATTCTTGGTTGAGGAGGAATTTCCGTTCATCCCTTACCTCTTCTGTTCCTTCCATGTAGATAATGAGGCGTCTCACATTTCCTTGGCTGTCTGTCAATACACAAGGTTTTGGAAAGTTGAATCATCATTTGCACTGACTATTATGTTCATTGCTCTTTTGTCCATTGTATCCAACACAATTTGATCTTTATCCATTTCAGAAAATTATTTTGGAACCCTCTGAGTTATATCGATAGAGGATGCCTTCATAGGGACATAAGGCCCCTCCACAACAGTTATGTAAATCCTTAGATTTGAGGCCTCCATGAACAACTTAACTCTTTGCTTCAACATGACAAAGGTTTCCTTTCTGCATATGAGCAACTTCATAGAGCTCGACTCTGTATACCCACTGTAAGACACAGTGAAGACTTAGACTACCTTATTTAGGATCTTTATCAGACTGTTAAGTTCTTTTTGACCAACCTCCCTCTGATACCACTTGATAGATTACTATATGGATAGACCAACTCACCTAGAGGGGGGGGGGGGGGGTGAATAGGTGATCTTTGCACTTTAATGGATTCTTTTCTAATTACAACAATTAGGATAAATTTAGAATTAATCAAGCACACACAGAAAAGCACACAACATTTATAGTGGTTCCCCATGGTCTGAGTGCATCCACTTTTTCTCACCACCTTTCTAGAAGTATGCTAGATAAGGAAACCTCCTCCAATAAACTCAGCTCCAAGAGCTTACAACACAGACCCCTCAGGATCTCTCAGGCATCCTCCTTGATCCTACCTCAGACAAATAACCCTACTTTAGAGTGCTCCACCTCCTATAGCTCAAAGATCCAGCTGGTCTCCTACCTCAAATCTTCACAAGATCCTACCTCAGACTTAACAAGAAGTCCTACAGCTCAGGCTTGGAGAACAACCCTACAACTCAGACTGAGAAGACTACCTTAGGTTCAACACCCATACAGATCAAGCAATAGCCTTACAACTCAGATCTTATACAAGATCCTACATAATAAAATGTTTGTGTAAAATTACAACTAAAGGGCTCAAAAGATTGACGTTAGATGTCGAGCCTTTAGTTGTCATTGCTTGAGTAAGCTTTCACTTGAAGCAGCCCTTGATTCAAAGATCTCTTCAGGAAGTGCAGATCAAGGGTTCTTCTTCTTGATCTTCTTCTTTAGGAGGAAGACCTGTCTATGATTCTTGATTGACTCAACTTGTTCTTTAGAAAGCCTCCAGGAAGAACAAGCTTCCAGATAACAGGAAGCTGTGCGATATTTCTGGTTTTATGAATTCTAGCAACGACATTGTTCCATTGACCTGTAACTGCATCTATATATCTTTTGACACACTGTAATGGTCTTGACAAAATGTCTTGTCGAAACATGGGTAAGAATAGTATATCTTATCCCTAATTTCGCTGCTAGCGTCAAAGTTGACTTTCGCCAAGCAATCTATGCTTCAATGGTAACATTTGAATCATGTCAGCTATACCACTGAGTATTCATTCCATTCTCAGCAGAATTAGACTTGGTGCTGAGACATGTGGCTTTCAGCAGCTGTTATATGAATCTTCTCAACTATATCGCTGAGACGATCCTTCATTCTCAGCGGTTGTATTTGAATCTTCTCAACTGTACCACTGAGAAGATCATTCATTCTCAATGATATTTTCTTTCACGCTGAGATCCGTGGCTCTCAGCGATATGAACCATTATCTCAAGATGTAGTTGAGAACTACAAGCTGTCTCATCTGTATAGCTCAAGTTTACTTTAACCATTTCTCCCAAGAGTCTTGCATGCTCATAAAGTGGATATGCATCAAATACACTATGTTCTTAACATTGAAAGTGATGCTTCTTCAGATCTTGGAAGATTGAGGGCAATCTTCCCAACATTGCCAAAGCTGTCCATCCAAGATAAGCCCGACTCTAGCATGATCTCGCCTCCTGATGAAGTTTTCTATGAAGAATTTTAGCCAGTTGAAGGAGATCAAGTAGTTGCTAAAGCTGAGGCTGTTGCTGGACTACATCCAACTGTTGAAAGAATGCGCAACAACTAGGCACTTGAGAGATCACCCCAAAACTCTCATCATTGGGGATTCTAGCCAGGGAGTCACTACAAGGAGCAGGATCGACAATGAAGCTTTATTTCTGAGCTTCCTCTCTCAGGTGGAGCTAAAGAAGTTTGAAGAAGTAAATCAAAACCCCTTCTGGAGAAATGTTATGCAAGAGGAGCTACACCAGTTCAAAACATGCAAAATGTGGAAGTTGATGCCAAGATTACAAGAATACAACATCATTGGCACCGAGTGGATCTTCATGAATAAGCTGTATGAAAATGGTATGATCGTGAAGAACAAAGCAAGACTGGTAGACAAAGGATACATGCAAGAATAGGGCATTGACTTTGACCAGACTTTTGCTCCAGTTGCAAGGCTAGAAACAATAAAGATATTTCTTGCCTATGCTACCTTCAAAGGATTCAATGTATAACAAATGGAAGTCAAGTCAACCTTTCTAAATAGCAATCTCAAGGAAGAAGTATACGTAGAACAACCCTCAGGTTTTGTGCTTCCAACTTTACGTAATCATGTTTATTTTCGTAGGAAAGCACTATATGTGTTAAAGCAAGCCCCAAGGGCTTGGTATGAAATCCTGTCATCCTTCTTCATTAAACACAAGTTCTCAAGGGGAAGATAGATAACATATTGTTCCCTAGGGAAACAAGAGGCAAATGTCTCCAAGTCCAAATATGTGTTGATGACATTATATTTGTGTCTACTGTTGACAACCTTGCAAGAGGTTTGCCAACCTGATGTAGGGAGAGTTTGAGATACGCAGTATATGAGAGCTCAAGTACTTTTTAGGTCTCTAAGTAAAACAGTGTGAAGATGAAGTTTTTATCTCTCAGACCAAGTACACTAGAGAACTAATTAAGATGTTTAGTATGGGGTCAACCTCCACCATGAAAATTCTCATGGGATCAAATATATCCTTGGATAAGGATGAAAAAGGAAAACCTTTTGATGAGTCCATGTGTAGTTATATCATTAGGTCCGTACTATATTTAACTACTAGTAGACCTGATATAATGTATGTGACCTGTGTTTGTGCTAGGTACCGGACATGCCCTAAAAAATTTCATTACTCAACTACAAAGCGGATTTTGATATACCTTAAGGGCTCCCAACAACTTGGTCTTGGGTACCTTAGGAACAATGATTTTTAGTTGATAGATTTTTCAGATGTAGATTTTGCAGGTTGCAAAGAAGATAGAAAAAGCACCTCATGAACATGCTAGTTCTTAGGGAGGAGATTGGTCTCATGGAGCAGCAAGACACGGACCAGTGTGGCTATATCCACAGCCGAGTCAGAGTACTTCTCAACAGGAAACTGTTGTGCACAACTGTTGTGGATTCAACATCAGCTGCAGGATTACAATCTCCAGATAAGTGAAACCCTAATGTTTTGTGATTCATCCAGTGTCATCTCTATAACTAAGAATTATGTGTCATATAACAGGACTAAGCATATATAGATTATGTATCATTTTATAAGAGAGCATGTTGAAAATATGGATATCTTCCTTGAGTTTATTCCCACAGAGAAATAAATGGTTGATATCTTCACTAAGACTCCAGATGAAGCCAAATTCAATTTTTTTAAAATTGAGTTGGATATACTTAACTTAGAGTAATAGTTTCTGCATGTTATTCTTCTTTTATTATTATAGTTAACTGTTAGATAATATAATCTAGTAGATGTTAGGATACTAACCAAGATTGCAGGGAAAACTAAGTATAAGACACTTGACTATGACTTATTATAGTGAATGGGTCGTCTTGATTCAAAGAGGGTTCAAAACAGTGCAAAGAAGAGTGGCTGAGTCTATGTCAACGATATCGTCTTGATCGTTTTGAGACTCAAATTGATAGCGCTCTATCAAAGCGATATTGTCTAGATAGTTTTGAATGATACCGCTATATCAAAACAATATCGTCTTGACGGGATATTATCGTTCAATTTCTTCTCAAATTAAATCTCAACCGTCAGATCTTGAATAGATCTCCACTACAGGTACATGGTTCTTCAATTTCCGCATTTTGAGTTATATTAAAATAAATATATGAGCAAAAGGGTTACGTTTAGAACATAAACTCTCTAGCCCTAAAATACCATCATCAACTCTCCGTCTCACGCAACCATTCGCAATGACAAGGTCTTCAATCAAATGACTCCCAAACAAGAGAAGATCCTGAAAGAGTTGGTAAGATTTGGATTCAAATCAGCTTCAGATAAAATCAAATATGTTATTAGACTACTGGACGCCACAAGATTAAAGTTCATCATGTCTAAGTCAAGACAAATTCTGAAAGAGGAAGTACTAGAATTCTACACTCATATCAAAGTAACATCTACAAGAAATTCCATTAAAAGTAAGATTGCTAGTGTAAAGATTAATATTAGCCCTAAGAGGATTGCCCAGACTCTGCGCCTTCCACCTGCAGATTTGGAAGAAGATCAGGAAATCTCACCACAAGAGACTGCAGATGCTCTGGATTGGTGTGAGTTCTGTGAAGAAAGATATAGATCATTGCAAAGGAAACATTTCAATCAGAGAGGAAAGGTACTTGCAAACATCATTGGGAAAGCCCTCCTGTGCAAGGTAGGGTCCCATGACAGGATATCCATGTCCATGTTTGAGTTAATTACTAGAGTAATTCTGAAGAAGAAAACAATATGAGTTCTAATTTTCTTTTAAAAGCTATTGGATAGTCTTTAAGTACCCAATATCGGTATGATCCTTTCTCTATACCTTATCAATGCCTATCTTGAAAACTTCAACAAGAAGCTTGGTATAAAGATCCACTATATGAAGAGAATGAATATTAAGACTCTTGAGAGATATAATAAGGTGCTGACCAAGGATACAATTGAGCAAAAGAGCCAGATCAAATTGAAAGGCAAGAAGGTGGTTGTTGAAGATGACTCTGAGTCTGAGTCAGGAGGCAAGGGTGCCGAAGACTAGGTGGACAGTGAACCCATCCTCAACCCCAACTTGTCTCCCTCAAATGAGGAAGGAGAATATGTTCAAGATGTCAGTTTACAAGTTCAAGTTGATACTAATGATTCAATTGCTCCTCAGGAAATGGAAGCTGTTGTTGAGGGGGAGAATGATGAAAAAGAGAAGAGTGGTGCCCCAACTGAGGGGGAGTGTGCAAGAGTTGACTCTCTAGATCAATTCCTAAGTGGTGAGGCTGGTAGTTTGGGGGATGATCAACTTGAGCTAGAGAGTCAACCCAGTACTAAATGGTTTAATAAAGCTGCCAACACTGTACATGAAAATGTCAAAATTCTAGGATCAATGGATGAAAATTGGAGGCTGAGCACACAGGACAACTAGTGTCAAATAGTATGTGAGCCATTCTGATGAAACAATTACACAAGGAGTTGATCACATAGATGAATATGTTTACTCTACTCAGATTCAGGTCATACAACTAGTTGAACAAGCAAGAAGTGCTATTCTTGGAGACAATGAAATTATCTTTCAAACCCTTTCAAATAGATTTGAGGCAAATGCAATTCTTCTAGATAACATGATATTTAAAGAAGCCAGGAAGGGGGGGGAGTGTATCTGCTCAACAATCCCTATAGGATCTCCAAGGGACAAAGATGACACTCAACCTTCCTCTACAAGACCTATATGAACACTATGATGAATTCATCAAAGAAAAAGGAAGACGTGATCCTTAGGATGAGCAGAGGGCAAATAAAAGAAAAAGAGATGAGATCATGCGTCCTGAGGAGTTTATGGCTAAGCAGGGAAAGAAGAACTCCAAGGATCTTGATTTTGAATACTGGAGTAATGACTCTAAATCCATCATAATGTATGCATGGATTCGCAATGAACAAATTCGATTTGATATTGATAAAGAATGGGTGAAGCAATAGAAGAAAGGGCGAACAGGCCCTCATCCGGAAAAGCATCAGAAATTGGAATTCCCTGTGAGCCCTCGCCTTCTCCCCCTTCAAGTCTCGATAGATGGTCGGCAATCACATTGTCAACTCCACGTCGATCCCGGATTTCAATATCATATCCTTGCAGCAATAGAATCCAACACCTGAGCCGCGGCTTATCATCTTTCTTGTGCATGAGAAAACAAATAGCCGCATGATCTGAATGTACCACCACCCTGGAAAGAATTAAATAGGAATGGAACTTCTCGAAGGCGAAAAAAATAGCTAAAAACTCCTTCTCGGTCGTGGTATAGTTTAGTTGTGCATCGTTCAACATCCGACTCGTGTAGGCAATTGTATGAAAGGTCTTATTTTTACGCTGTCCCAACACTGCCCCCACCGCGACGTTGCTAGCATCACACATCAACTTGAAAGGCACTGCCCAATCTGGGGATGAGAGAATCAGGGCTGAAACCAATCGATCCTTCAAGCAATTAAACGCCTGATTGCAATCGTCATCGAACACAAACTTGACATCCTTCGCCAATAGATTAGATAGGGGCTTAGCTATAGCCGAGAAGTCCCGAATAAAGCGTCGGTAAAATCCAGCATGCCCCAAAAAACTACGAATGTCATGAAGTGTCGACGGAGGGGGCAGGTTTCTAATCACCTCTACCTTTGTCGGATCAACCTCTAGCCCCTACTGAGAAACCTTGTGCTCCAGAACGATCCACTCTCGCACCATGAAATGACACTTCTCCCAGTTGAACACTAAATTAGTATCCTCGCAACGTTGCAAGACCAAAGCGAGGTGGTGCAGCGCTTCTTCGAAGCTATCACCAAACAAGGAGAAGTCATCCATGAACATCTCCAAGAAATCCCCAACCATCCCGCGAAAAACCGCGGTTATGCATCGCTGGAAGGTGGTTACCCCATTACACAACCCAAAAGGTAGCCACCTGAAAGCAAAGGTCCCAGACGGGCAGGTAAACGTTGTCTTCTCCTGATCCTCTGGGGCAATTGCCAGCTGATAATAGCCCGAGTAGCGGTCCAGGAGGCAGTAGTAATCATGCCCGACCAGCCTTTCCAACATCTGGTCCATGAACGTCAGTGGGAAGTGGTCTTTCCTGGTTGCCGCATTAATCTTTCGATAATCGATACAAACTCTCCATCCAATGAAAGGCCTCGTAGTAAGCGGCTCACCGTTCTAATTACGAACGACTGTGATTCCTCCATTTTTGGGCACCAACTGCACCATACTCACCCATTCGTTGTCGCTTATGGGATATATAATACTGACATCCAAAAGCTTGATAACCTCGTTCTTCACCACCTCCTGCAACATAGGTTCAATCTGCTTTGCGGTTGTGCTGAAGACTTGAAGTTATCTTCCAGCAATATCTTGTGCTTGCACACCGTGGGGCTAATTCCTTTGACATCCAAAATTTTCCACCCAAAGGCTTTTCTATGTAACTGCAGCACTTCAACGAGATGGACCTCCTGATCAGCTGTAAGAAGAGCCGAAATAATGGCAGGATGAGTTTCTTTCTCTCCTAGAAAGACATTCTTCAGCGTGCAAGGGAGCGACTTGAGCCCGCGATATCCGTCTGAGTCAAACGGGGGTACCGCCAGAAGATTGGGGTCTCCAACCTGTGCCTCGCACGACCCTTCCTGAATATTTATATCGGGGTCACAAAACTCACCCTCAACCTCATCAGGATGAAAAGTGCGGCCGTCGTCAATCTCCATAGCACCCAGCTCTGCACGGCTATCCCCTCTTGACGCCTTATACATATCAAAAACAGTCTTCTCTGATCCTAGGAGCAACGTCAGCAAACCCTTTTCCGCATCGATGATGGCTCTAGCAGTGGCTAGGAACGGATGCCCCAGAATAATCGGTGTTCCATCCGCATCCTCAATATCGGGGATAACAAAGTCGGCCGGAAAGGACAACCCGTTAACCACAACCATGAGATCCTCAACCACTCCAACTGGTTTCTTCTTTGATCGATCAGCCAGCTGCAGAATGACATTAGTGGGCCGAAGAACACCAGAGCCCAGCTCACGGAAGATGGATATTGGCATGAGATTGATGGACGCTCCAGAATCACACAACACATGGCTAAGCGCGGATCGCCCAATGGTACACGCAATCGTGAAGCTCCCTTGATCTTTTTGTTTTATGGGACAATCCCGCACCACCATAGTGGGGCAATCCTAACAGGTCGAAACGCTGCTGCATAACTCGGAAGCACGATTTTTTGCCAGAAGATCGTTCAAGTACTTCGCATAGCGCGACACCTGTGTTAGCAAGTCCACCATGGGAATGCTCACCTGAACACCCTTCAGAATGTACTGAAACTTTTGTTGCTGCCTCTCTTTTCTGATATTTTGCAGCCTATGCGGACATGGAGGCCTTGCCCGCGGGAGTTGGACTTCAGGTGTAATAGCCACCGACGGTTCCTTGGGCGACTCATCAGTACTTGGCTCATACCTGCATTCAGAGGGTCGGTCCTCCCGACGTACACGATTATCCACCAGCCTACCGCTTCTGAGGTTCATAGCATTTACTGTCTCGGCTGGACGACAGACCCATAATTCCAACATTTTACCGACGACGGAAGTAATATCTTGTAACTGTTGCAATATTACTGCTTGAGATCGCCACCACTTTCCAACCCATACCATAAAATAATGGATAAGCTGCTCGCTCTCCCTGACATTGCTAACTATGAACTGAGAGTCCCCTACGGCTTCGGGCACGAGAGGCATCTTCCACAAACTGCTGGAGCGCACCACGTCGTTCACGATCCGCCAAGCGTCAACCGTAGTCCTATTAAAGAGGGCGCCTCCAGCAGCGGTGTCGAACAGGTATCGAAACTGCTCTTGAATACCGAAATAAAATGTTTGCAAGAACGACATTGCAAACGCATCCTGACCAGAACACCTGGATTGCAGCAACCGAAATCTTTCCCAAGCCTCACAGAGAGACTCGCCAGGGATCTGCGTGAATGTGACCAAATCTAAATTCACCTGCGTCAACTGCGCACGCGAACAGTACTTTCTGAGGAATTGGACTTCAGCGCACTTCCATGAAGTTAGCTCGCTCTGGAGGATATCCCTATACCATAGTCTAGCTTTTCCAGCAAGAGAAAATGCGAAAAGCCTAATCATAGCCTTGTCTTGCACGTCCCCAACATAGCAAAAGGTGCCACAAAGCTCTAGGAAGCTATCAATATGAACCTCGACATTCTCTCCCTGGAGTCCATGAAACAAACAATGCTGCGAGATAAACTTGATTAGCTCCGCGGATAGCTCAAAGTTGTCCTCATCGTGGTTGGAGGCTAGCTGAGGTTCCTGCATTTTAAATTAGCCGTGGACAAAATTGAATGAAAAATAACGAGTAAAGAAGAGGACAGAATGGTCAAACAACAATCATCTATCTCGAAAAGAAAAAGCACACACAACGGTTGCACTCCTCGGCAACGACGCCAAAAACTTGATGCGTCGGCAAGTGTACCGATCGTAGTCAAGTAATAAAGTTGAGGAGTTGAATCCCCGGATATCGATCTCTCGAGGAGTGCAAGTAGGGAGTTTGATTTCGCTATTGAAAAAGTGATTGCAAGTGTTAACGTAAAAAAAGAGAGTTTTGGTTTGGAGTTTCCTAAGTTTAACACTAATAAACCTATTGCGGGTCGCCGTCACCGCGACTCTTTGGTGGATTACTCAAGAGAGTAATATGAGAGATGGATGAGCCAATGAGGGTTGCAATCACCTCTTCGTCGCGCACGCTTCTAGCAATCTCTAGAACGATACTATCTCTACAAGAACATTAAAAACTGAAGCTCAGTAACACAATCATGATGTAAGATATAACAACACATAGACATGCTGAAATACTTAAACTAAACAGTGTTCTTAAGAAACATTCAAACAACAACAAGTTCAGAAGAAAGTAACTACAAGAGGAGGGTGAGAAATATAACCGAACGCACGAAGGCTTTCCGAGATTCGCGACCGAAGTCAAGGGTTGTCGGGCCTTGTCCGAGCTCGGTCTACGGATGACGTCCGGGGTCCAGAAGGGCTGCCACCTCCTTCCAATAACCCGTCTTCTTCGTGAATAGTCACTGGGCTAAATCTATTCGGAGAACTCCACAGATGTAGCACCTTATGAGCTTGAAACGAAGCTTGGAGTTTGGAGAAGAAAATGGTGGTCGGAGATGAAGCTATTGCAAGATTTTGGAGGGAGAATGGTGGTCGGATCAAGTCTCCAAGGAGGAGAGAGAAAATATCGGCTGGAGGGAAGTTTTCCCGCTCAGAGGGGCGGAAATGGCGAGCTGGATCAGACTTTTTTTCCCTTGGAACGATGAAATCTATGTCTTAAATAGAAAAATCAGAAATAATGGTCACACACGGTTTGGCGCACGACCGTGCGCAATCAGTGCGATATTAACTTTCTGAACAAGCCTGCGGAAGGAGAAACGTTGACCACTGCGTTTTACTTGCGCATGGACATTTCCGCCCGTGCGTGAAGTAAATCGCACGGGTAACAACAAAAAGCTCGAATTCGAGGCAAGTAGGTGGAACCATACGTTTTACACGCGCACGGGCGCTTCCGCCCGTGCGTGAATAAATCGCACTATTAACCACAGATTGGTACAAACAAGAAAGCTGCAGGAAAACTGTGCGTTTTCTTCGCGCACGATTCCGAAGAAACCGTGCGTGAAGATCGTCAAGTTCCACTCGACAATTTCCAGTACAATCAAAACGCACGATCAAGAAGAAACATGTGCTAAGAAAACGCACGACCGTGCGTTTTCCACAAACCTGAATTCTAGACTTGGGGGAAAACACACCACCTGCATTTAAACAAATAAATCAAAAGAGGACCCTCCAGCAATGCAGAAATGCAACAAAAGCAACTGGAAAGAGCCCCTGGGGAGCACCATGTGCTTACCCCCAACAACAGAATGCGCAATTGCACACCCTTGGGCCAAAACAGTGCACAAAATGGTCATAGACCGGCCGATGTAAATAAAAGCGAATACTGGTTGAAATGCAGTGCACGAGTGCGAAAACAAGTAGGATGGCTTGATTCAAGCTTGCCATTCTCTGAACGTGAGGTCGCGGAACAAGGAATCGAATTACAGGTGGGAAGGTGGGCCCGTTCCTCCACTATTTATAATTTTCTGGTCCTGCAAAAATTGAGTCACAGTCTTTGCGGCTACTAGTGTATTTTTTCGGAGTCCGTGCGAGCTCAAAAAATTGCAAAGATTATGTTAACTCAAATCCTGCGACGAGGGATAGCCTTAGCCGGCATCAGCCACAAAGAACCAGGCAGGTGCTCAAACGTACTTGCGGGTGCTCTCCAAGATGTCGCGCTCACCCAACAAAGCTTGGCAGAGGTCGTTAGTTCCCCGAGAAGCCTCCTTAGCAGATCAGTAGAAAAGTTGTGGCAGGTACTCACCAAGGACCCGCGCGGACCCTTCTCCTCTGCAGCAGGACGCGCGACCTCTTGTCTCATGCCCCCGCCACCCTACTCTTCGTGTACCTTGGGTGGCTACGCATTTAATACTGTGTTTAATGCCTCTGTCCGTTCTAGCAACCTACCCTCAAGTATAAATAATGGTTCTTGTGTGCTCAAAGGAGGACAGAGGTCTTATGTCAGAATCAACCATATTGTAGGTGCAGTTACTAAATTCATCTCTTGGTTGCTTTCTTTCTATCTGCTCTCTCTTGTATTTGCATGTACCCACTTGTATTCAGTTTCTCTGGAGCAATAACATTGTCTCCCGCAAGTGGTATTCGCCGCAACGGGTAAATCTGGTGTCTGTCGTTGCCAGCGGCTCTCTCTTTGCTATTTCATTTTCTTCTATTCAGGCCTTCGATGGGTTAGTAACCGGTCGATTTTGGTCTCTGATCTCTCCGCCGAACTCCCTAGGAGGTCGTTAAGTGTGGAAAGTTAGGTGACAATTTTTGCACCAATACCAATCCTCGATGAGTGTCTTGTATTTGGCACAAAGGATGTCAAGTTACCTTCTTAATTAGGTTTGATGGGCTGGAGGTCCCCAAAGAGACCGAATAAATATTGAAGGTTGTCCTACCCGGAGTATAAGGACTTCAGTTCGTCCCATACAGACTTCATGGTCTCCTGATGCATATTCATGCAATATGACTCACTGCCCATGGAGTTGAGAATCCATAATTGTACGCAACCATCATCCTGGAGTTAGTGCTCAGTAATCTCAACAGGGGTGTCACGAGTGACATGATGAAGCGCGCCTTTGGTCTGGAGGACCCGGCGCATGGAGTGTATCCACCTACAAAATTCTTCTACCTAGTGAGGGAGAGTGGTGATTCACAATTCGTCCTAGACATCAAGGAGAGGGGCTGGAGTGAGTGCGCGAAGAGTGGAGAAAGCAAATGCAACATTCATGCCCTCGGGAGTAGACATTTCTATAAGAAATCGACATCAACTGCAGGTGTTTGTCTGTACTGGAGTAAGTAGGTTGCAATGGGCTGCAACAAGCTCTTGGCGGGTTCTGGACAGAAGGGGAGTGACGAGTACCTGAACAACAATGTGACAAATGCGTCAGGGAGCTGTAGCGAGCTCTTGACAATAGGCGCAATGAATTTTGGACAGAAGAGGAGATGCGGCGGCTTCAGAGTATGGTTCCGACACAAGATAATCGGTCGAGCCAATCTTGCATGGAAGCAAGAAGTAGAAGAACGGGAGCTGTGAGGATGTCGCGAGTGCCCATAGAGCGGGTTCACACTATCAGGGAGGTGAGCTATACTGGACCAAACAGACATCAGTAGACTCAAGCCGACAGGTCGACGAGTACTGGAAGGACGTAAGCCATGTTTCAAAAGCCGCGAGCTCTCGTAGGACAGACACACACTATTCACGATCAATAGGCCATGAGAGAAGAGCAACAAAATCATAGATGAAAGAAGCGGGGCTCAATCAACGTGAGGAGAACTCAATTGTCGAGAATCCACAGTAAAGTGTAGGGTCACTCTGATATCATGTAGAAAAGCTAAATGCAGAGCAAAAAAATAATTTTATTCCTCATATTCAAATTCATAATACAGGATCTGTATACACAAAAGAGATGAGGAGACTCGACTCCAAACGAAGACGTTGGATTAAATTATATTTGAGAAAAGTTGGCCAAGATATGAGCATGTGCACGGGTTTTTTTTCCAATTCTTCTACGAACACTACCGAAAATACCCCCATGATAATTAATATATTACACGTTTTTTGTAGTAATGTGAAGTCCTTTTTTTATCTTTTATTTATCTGTTAATCTTTTTTACATATTTGAGATAGGAAGGAACAAAAGTACAATAAAGTAAATTAGATTAAAATATAAAGTAAAATAGATTAAAACAATATAATGTGGGAGAGAAAATATTGTAAAAATATATACACAATATTATCGCATGGAAGATGTCCGTATCAGTTGAAAATCCCTCACCTTAGATACTAGCCGCAGAATATATGGTAAGCAGAGTACTATCCTCTATCGTTGTCTATTTGGTGTGCCAGTAGAATTTAGGATTCTAACCAAGATGCAGACAAAAAGACTGAATATGAAGGAATCAGACACTAAGTAAAGAGAACCCATTTGTAGCATATAGATCATCAAGATTTATAGGTTTACTGTTGAATTTTTTGAAGTGAAAGTGGCAGCGTGGGCGGACTGTCCTCGCGGTCTGTGCGGACAGTATTGTCGGTTTGGATCAGTCCGTGCGGTCTGTGCAGACAGAGCTGGCGACTAGCCAGGTCGGCCAGCGTTTTGCAAGTCGTTCACCAACAGTTCCAGGAGGATAGGCCTTGTATCCTCTTTTGGTGCGTTCTGGTGGAGTTCGCCATGCTTGGCGTACGGGTGTTGGAGTCTGCCTGTTCCAGCGGTCTGTTGGTGAACTTGGTGTTGGTTCCAAGTCCAGGCGAGCTCGGTCTAGTGGCGCAGTGCTTGCGGACTGTCCTCCTTGTCCACCGAGTCTGTCAGCTTTCACCTTGGTGCCTTGGCTGCAGACTCAGTGTGTGCTGTGTTGTCCTCAGTTTGTGCGGACTGGAGCTGTGTCCACATACATATGCTGATTGTGGTGGTATTTGCAGGGTTTGTTGGTTGCGACCTCCCTTACTTGAGTTTTGGCGACAAGGCGAATAGATTTCTCTATCTGCCCTTGTTGATATGTGGCGGTCTGACCTGCTTGTCGCGGCGGACTGATTTTGTATTCGCGGGGCTTGTGGATACACTCTGCTCTCGCCGCGAGCTCAGGAGGTGTTCCTATCGTTCGGGCGGTGATCACACTACTCTCCGTGCTTATAAATAGGACCCTCTATCACATTTACAGTAACTGAATGAACAGTAAGTCTACTCGCAATTAGTTGTTGCGGCCTGGATTTTCTATCCGCGCGGGTTGAAGAAATTAACCGGTTTCTGCTGTGCAGGTTGTGCGGATATCACTAAAGAGCCAGGGATTTGTATCTAAGGCAGTGTGGACTCTGCGGATTGCAACAGTCGGTTTACAGCAGGTCGCTTGCGACCAAGCGGTTTCTCTTCTGCAACTTTTCCCAGTTCAATAAGCTGTCCGCTCTGGCGGCTTGTTCAGTTCGGCAGCAACAGATCGACGAACAGAGATTAGCCTTAGAATAACGGGTAGTACGCGCGACAAGGTTGCGGTCTGGCGACCTGTCGATTTGAGCGGACTCCATGGCATCTAGCAGCAAAGTCGTCGGCTTCTTTCTTAGTCCGTGCGGCTTGTTGGTCTTGTTTGTTGTTCTCTTGTTGTTCTCGGGTACATCGGCGAAGCATGTCTCGCCAAGTATGCCTTGTTTTGTAAAGAAGATTGTTTTGATAATACAAGATTCTTGCTCTGCTTTATGCATTTGTTTTATTTGACTCAAGAGAGTTGAGTGTTCCTGCGCCTGCTTTCCCGTTTTTCGCAACTATCAAATTTTTTCATGATATTATAGGAAACACAGGCCGGAGCAGTGTTCCACCATAAGCTTGCTTGTTTGCTTCTGTGAGTCTAAGTAAACCAAGGGTGGTGCAATGGAAGATGGGTATGCAGGGGATCTTGGTATCGAGCTTCTCACACCGAATAACTTCAAGAAGTGAAAGTCGTGTATGCAGAGCTATCTTTTGAGTGAGGATTTGTGGGAAGTTGTCGGTGGAGACGACAAGCAAGAAGTTACTGCTGCTGCAGGTGCTGGTGCTGATTTGGTGAGAGCTTGGAGGAAGACCACTGCGAAACCAGAGTTTGCTCTCAAGCGAGCTATCTCACCTGAACTCTTTGATCACATCTTAGGATGTCAATCTATTGCAGATATATGGGCTTCCCTTGATGGGTTGTTCAACAAGAAGAACGTAGCTAGACTGCAGTTCCTGAAAAATGAGTTGGGTAGAGCAACTAAAGGAGATCTACCCATCTCTACTTCTTGAGAATGAAGAACTTATGTGATGAGATCTCAACGCTGGACCCTGATGAGCCCATTTTTGAAGCCAAGTTGAAGAGACACATAATCCGCAGTTTGCGGAACGAATATGTGGCTTTTGTGACTTCTGTTCAAGGCTGGGCTACTCAGCAACCCTTGCTAGAGCTGGAGAACCTGCTGGATTCGCAGGAGAGGTTGGCTGGGCAGATGGATGAGGTTACTATCTCTGAAGGAGGTAGTGGGGCGCTCTTCACAGGATAGAAGAAGAAGTGATGGGAGGAGAAGAAGAAGAAGACTGCTGCTGAGGATTGGCCTTCGACTTCTTATCAGCAAGAAAGGAGCACTACTCCTAAGAAGGGTTGGAATAAGGAGTTTAAGTGTTACAAGTGCAATCAGCCGGGTCACTTCAAGAAAGACTGCAAGATTAAGTTACAACCTGGGCATGTTGTAGACAAGGAGGAAGTTGGTTCTATTGCTGAGTAAGGCGAGTGGGGAAGTGCTTTTCTAACAGACACATGTGTCCGTGCTCTTTCAACCGTCGACTACCAAGATGACTGGATCATTGACTCGGGGTGTGGTCACCACCTCACTGGAGACGAGTCAAAGTTCTCATCGCCACAAACATTCTTAGGCAACGAAGCTATTATAACCGTTGATGATACTGTTCATACACTAGAGAAGGAGGGTGTAGTGTCTTTGGGTAGTGATAAAGGTCCACTCATGTTAAGAAGTGTCTATAACGTACCGGGCTTGAAGAAGAACCTCTTCTCTATGACCAATACAGTTGACGCGGGATATCACATTCTGTTCGGTCCGACAGAAGTGAAGTTTCCCCGTAAAGTATCAGCGGTGAAGACTGATGTTGCTTATATTGGGAGAATGGTTAGAGACTTGTTTGTGTTATCAACAAGTTCCTATATTGATCAGATTAGGGCTAGTGATAGCGCTGCTATCTGACATGAAAGACTGTATCACGTCGGGATGGACAAATTGAAGGCTATGACGATTAAGAGTCTTGTGAAAGACTTGCCCAAGTTGTCATCCTTTGGTGATGGTCTTGTCTACGTGGGATGTCAATATGGAAAGGCTCATCGCCTTCTGTTTGACAAGTCTCAGACTAGGTGTAAAGCACAATTGGAGTGTGTTCATGATGATCTTATGGGACCGACCGTCACTGTCAGTTTTGGTGGCAGCAGATACATGTTGGTGCTGATTGATGAGTATTCAAGATACACTTGGGTGTATTTCATGAAGAAGAAGTCAGATGCTTTCCGATTGTTTGTGGAGTTCAATGAGATGGTGGTTGGCCGGTTTGGCCTACGGATTAAGAAGTTGAGAACGGACAATGATTGTGAGTTTGTTTCTTCTGTGTTCTCTAACTTTTGCAGGAAGTACGGAATTTAGAGAAAGCTCACTTGTGCTCATACTCCGCCACAAAATGGAGTAGCAGAGCGGAAGATCCGTCATCTGACTGAGACCTGCAAGTGTTGGCTTCATGCAAAAGGTATTCCTAGGGCCTTCTGGGCAGAGGGAATGTCTTGCGCATCTTATGTCATCAATCAGATGCCTCTGAGTCCAATCAACATGAAGTCTCCCTTTGATATGATGTTTAAGGAGAAGCCTAGCGTGGAATATTTTCGGGTGTTTGGCTCAACCTGCAACGTACACGTCCCAGATGCTCTGAGGACTAAGCTGGATGCGAAGGCAAGGAAGCTTATTTTTGTGGGCTATGGCGAGCGGAAGAAGGGATGGAAGTGTATGGATCCAGTGACAAAGAAGTTTGTCGTCTCCATGGACGTGGTCTTCGACGAATTGACGTCATATGAAGGTAGCTCATTTGTGGAGCTACAGGAGAGCAGGTCTGATGAAGGATGGAAGGAGGCTGCTGAAGATCTTGTGGTGGAGTTGCCTGTATCACCAAGAGATCCAGGTGTTTCTAGTTGCGAGGCAAAAGCTTCTGGTTCAGGAAGCAGGAGGAGCGATGCTCCAGGTTTGCCCGGGAATGGAGCTAATTTAGAAGAAGCGGCGGAGGTGGTTAGCAAGGGTCAGACTCTTCAGAGATCAAAGAGGACCATTAAGCCACCAACTCGGTATTGCGAAGAAAACACGGTGAGCTTGGTTTCTTGTTTCTTCACTGGTCCTCTAGATGAGTAGGAGCCTTCTAGCTTTAATGAACCCACTTGAGTTAAGGAGTGGGAAGATGTCATGGATGAGTAGATGACTACTCTCAAGAAAAATGACACCTGGGACTTTGTACCCAAGGTTGATGGCGTTACTCTTGTAACTTGCAAATTTGTATATAAGCTAAAGAAGAAGGCGGATGAGATCATAGAGCGGTACAAGGCCCGTCTTGTAGATCGAGGGTTTTCTCAGAAGTATGACAAAGACTACGAGGAGACGTTTAGCCCTATTGCTAAAATGACTTCAGTTCGTGTGGTGATGACCTTGGCAGCTTGTCAAGGTTGGAAGATATGACAGCTAGACGTAAAGAATGCTTTTCTTTACGGGGAAATCGACAAAGACATCTTCATGGATCAGCCGCAGGGATACGTGTCTGAAGATCATCCAGGCTACGTCTGCAAGCTCCGGAAGACCCTTTATGGTTTGAAGCAGTGTCCTCGAGCTTAGTATGGAAAGATCGCAGAATAACTCCAGTTCTGCGGTTATCTTGCTTCTAACTCAGACTCGAGCTTGGTCATTAAGAAAAAGGGGAAGCTTCTGGTCTTGGTGTTGTTGTACGTGGTTGATATGATCATCACGGGTAACTCTGAGTAGGAGGTAGCTAGGCTTAGGGCAGAGCTAGCTATATGGTTTGAGATGAAGGACTTGGGTGAGCTCCACCACTTCCTTGGACTCGAGGTGGAGAGGTAAGAGAGTGGTATACTTGTTTCCCAAAAAGACTATGCAGAACGAATCGTTCAGCAATTCGACACGAGGGAGGGAAAAAGTAGCTCCACTCCACTTGACGTTGGCATCAAACTTCGGCGAGATGAGGGTAGGATACTTCCAGATCCTCAAGTGTTCCGTGTACATGTAGGAAGCCTTATCTATTTGACGATTACAAGGCTAGACGTAGCTTATGTTTTTAATCTACACGGATATTCAAATGCTGACTATGGGGGAGATTCAGACGACCGGAAGTCAACATCCGGTTATGTCTTCACATATGGATCAGTAGGTATCTCGTGGTGTAGAAAAAAATAAGACTCGGTGTCCGTTTCTACTACTGAAGCAGAGTACAAAGCTTCGACTTTGGCAGCTCGGGAAGCCTTCTGGCTTAGAAGGCTTGTAGAGGACGTCTATGAAGAAGTGTGTGGTCCTACTCTGCTACGCGGTGACAATGAAAGTGCCCTTAAACTGGTTAATAATCCAGTTTGTCACGCACAGACCAAACACATTGAGATTGAGCACCACTTCATTCGAGAGGTGTTGGAGGGATCTCTGGTAGTTGGACATGTGCAGAGTGAGGACAACATAGCGGACATCTTCACGAAGTCGTTGTCGAAGACGCCATTCTTAAAGTTACGGGGATTGCTAGGGCTGGTTTCCACTTCTCACTTCAAGGGGGTGTGTTGAATTTTTTGAAGTGAAAGTGGCAGCCTGGGTGAACTGTCCGCACAGTCTGTGCGGATAGTATTGGCGGTCTGGATGACACCGCGTGGTCTGTGTGGACAGAGCTGGCGACTAGCCAGGTCGGCCAGCGTTCTGCAAGTCGTTCACTAGTAGTTCCAGGAGGATAGACTTTGTATCCGCGTTTGGTGCGTTCTGGTGGAGTTCGCCATGCTTGGCGGACTGGTGTTTGAGTCCGCCTGTTCCAGCGGTTTGTTGGTGAACTTGGTGTTGGTACTAAGTCCTGGCGAGCTCGGTCTAGTGGCTTGGTCGATAAGGATTTTATAGTTTTAAAAATAATTTCAAACTATTATCCCGAATTAGGCAAGTGTACCTATCGAAATATAGTATAAACAATTATCGTATTTAGACTCGGGGACTGTTGAATACTCCTACTCACGCAAATTAATATTATTTTATCTAAATATAAGGAAAAGTTAAATTAAACTTAAAGAAAACAATAAACTAAAAGCTAGCACTTGATCTTGACTCACTTTGAATTAAAATAGACTTTCATGAAATGATACAAGTACAAACTCCTAATCACTTTCTTCGACCGTGGAGGTTCCTAAAATACAAAAGCTTCTCTCTCGAGCTCATGCTTTTGAATAACCTTAGGTTGATCGATTAAAACCCCTCGGTCAGTCGAAACCTCTAATCTTGCTTTAAGCGGTGAACCCCACTATTGGATATGACTTCAATCCGGAAGATTTATGTCGTCCTCTCTCGAAGAGTGCATGCAACTCCTTTTATCTTTGAGCGATATACTCGTATCCGCAACCTCTCGGTCATTTAAGATACAGATCTAAGATCAAAGAACATATCCGCGAAATATGAATTCGACACAGAATAATTCATATATAAATCAAAGTAGAAATAAAGAGAGTTTCATAAAGAAAAGAAGCTTATTTAATTTCAAAGGTTGTCATGATCAAGTGCTAATGAAAATTAGTTATTTGACATGATAAAGAAGCTGCATAAAAAAGATAATGGAAAACAACATAATTGCTAGAAGAAGAAGTGCTTGAATTAAACTAGATGCAAATCTAAACTATGAAATTGAAATTACATAGAAGAATTGCAAGAAAACTACTGAAATTGACTAACAATCTACTCCTAGATGACTCCTAGCTACCCCTAGATGATCCTCAGCTCCTAGCTCGATCTGATATTTATAGGAAAATTTCTGGAAGGTCACGCCCCTAGGTCCCGCCCATGACTAGGGGGCATGTCAGGTGAGGAACCGCCCTCTTGAAAGCCCGAGAACGTTGGGAGAAAACCGCCAAAATTCGTCATTCTGCGGATCACGCCACTATATCACGCTCGTGGCCTAGCACGTGTCTGTAATGTTACTAAAAACGTCGGGACTTAATCTGGCATTGCTGAAGAGGTCACGCCCCTAAGTCGCGCCCGTGACCTAGGGCGTGTAAGCTTGAAACTGCTGAATCCGAAACTGGCTTCATAATGTGCGGTACTCCTGGATGTCACGCCTAGAGTCACGCCCATGACATGATTGTCACGCTCGTGTCCCGGGCGTATAACTTTAATCCGACGTGGAAATGACCTCTGGAGCTCCTTTATGGGTCACGCCCATGGGTCACGTGCATGACCGTGGCGTGTAAATTGCGATCTTTCCAGAAATGTTTTGCTCCTCCTGATCAGTCCTGATAGCTTCAATTTGTTATCTGCAGCCCAGATTGACCTGAAATAAGAAAATAAAGTAATTAATAATAAATATTAATAAAAACAAAATAAAACATAACTATTTTATAAATAAAAACTATATTAAAATCACTATAATAATAGACTTATCAAATATCCACATACTTAAGTTTTTGTTATTGCAGATCAATACTATGAGAAGTACTTATAAGAAAAATAATATAATTTTTAATTAAACTAAAAATTTATTAAATCAAAAAAAAGTTAAAAAGAAAGTTTAGAGATTTAAATATTAAGTCCAAAATATGAGATTAAAAATGTGAAGAGTGAAATATTTAGTAAAAGTTTCTCAAATAAATTAATTAGTGTTCAAAATTTTGTAGTTAACAAATAAAGTTAGATTAAGAATTATTTACACTTTTAACTAAAAAGAGGCTTAAAGGAAAAATTCAAGCTACTACTTATGCTATTTTAGTATTTTAATTTACATCTAAATTTTTTTTAGGTTTTGGGAACAAGGAAATTCAAGAGATTATTGAATTGAGGTGATGAATTTTATTCTCTCACCTCACATAATGTTTTTGATATTTGCATATATTTACCAAAAAAATGATGAATTTTACCCTCTCATTTTTCATGACATATGAACAAATATTTTTCTCTCTTAAAAAAACAAAAGATAAATTGGGAGTAATGGATTTTATTCTCTTACTGCATCTTTTATTTGGGTTGCATATGTGTACCAAGAAATACTTGATTCTAATGACATATGATCTAACAAAAAAGAAAAAAATGCATGTGTACTAGGAGATAATGAATTTTATCCTCTTATCTCTGTGACATATGATCTAACAAGAACATAAAAATAGCAAAAGAAAGGCTACACCAATTTTTAGATTAAATTAAAATATTTAGAGAGCAACTATAGTAAATTAAAATTTTATCCTCTTATCTCTGTGACATATGAGAGCAATTTTTAGAGAGCAATTTTTAGAGAGCAACTATAGTAAATTAAAATATTTAGAGAGCAATTTTTAGATTAAAAATGCATGTGTACTAGGAGATAATGAATTTTATCCTCTTATCTCTGTGACATATGATCTAACAAGAACATAAAAATAGCAAAAGAAAGGCTACACCAATTTTTAGATTAAATTAAAATATTTAGAGAGCAACTATAGTAAATTAAAATTTTCTAAGAATCTTTAAGCATAAGTGAATATAATTAAAATCTAAAGATTGTTAAACTAATCATTATAAAATTGAAACTAATTAGAATTAAGAGAAAAAAGACCAAAGAAATTACTCTAAACAAATTTAATTCATAAAATATTTCTTAAAATCGAATCACCAAAAAATTAAATTTAACTAATAATGATGAAATAAAAGATTAGAAAATCAAAAATTATTAAAATTCTTATAAATAAACTTAAAATAAATTTATAAAAATCACAAAAAATTAAGTAGGGGTTTATTACTTTTTTTAGATATAAATACTAAAAACATAAATTATAATCCTAATTTTTTTGTTAATTCTCGGACTTCCTGAGGGCTACCCAGTGACGGGTTCGCATGGTACTAGGAGGTTCTGTAGGATGAAAGCCCAACACGACCCTTTCCAAGAAATTTAATTTTCGATTTTTTATTTTTTTGTATTTTTTGATTGAAATAAAAAGTAAACAATTTTTTTGAGTTTTTTTTTTGCAAATAAAAACAACAAATGAGGTCCACCCCTATACTTATAAATAAACGTTGTCCTCAATGTTTATATGCCAAGTAGGAGGGGAAAAAAGAAAAACAAATTTTTTTTTATATATATTTTTAAAAATAAATTGCAAGGTTAAGTAAGGAGTGTCTCGCAAAAGTGCTTTTCTTTTTCCCGTCTTTAAGCTAGACGGTTTGTGTTAAGATAAAGGAAAATAGAAGTTGAAATGAACGAACAACTCCCTTAATTCTCGCTTTGACGAGAATGCCAAAGTTGCTCGCCCGACATCTCCTCTGCGTTCTTCTTGATTTTTCTTCTTTGAATGGTCGTCTTGATAATGTAAATTCAAATTACATTTTCATACCTGAGGTGATTTGAATCTTTGTAGAGAAGCGACAAATGGATCATGGAAATCGTTTAATTGCAACAGCTCCTCTTCTACATGAAATTCGTTAGTAAAAGAAAAATAAATAAAAAGCATGTCAGAAAAATTTTCGCAAGGAGAAGGTTCTTACGAAGTTATATGTTTAGGCTACGGTTGTTTATTTTCTAAAATAAAATCATTATCTAAAAATTCATTTAAAGAAATATTATCGGCCTCATTAATTTCATGAATTTTAATTTCCAAATATTTATTTGGGATACTTGAAAATTCATGAAAATAAGAGTCGGGTGTAATAGCAGAAGAAACATGTTTTGATTCGAATTCACCCGGTGAGCTCATAATATTATTAAATTTTGGATATAATAATTCGTCTTCCTCTTCCAAATAAGACACTAAGGGGGCACACGAAGATTCATGTTCCTGCATAGGTGAAATATTCGAAGTGAGAGAAGAATTATTAGAAAAAGTTTTAATAAATTTTTGATATAATAATTCCTCATCGTCTTTGGAATAAGCTATTATGGGGGCATATGAGGAGTCATGTTCCATCTTAGGTGAAATATTTGAAGAGGGGAGAAAATCATTAGGACAAGTAATAATTTCTTCTAAATTTTGAGAGGATCAATTATGAATTTTGTAAAATCCCCAAAATTAGATAAAGAAAGTTACGGTGTGATCAAAGAAGAAGAAAAATTAGGATCTAAATAGTTATTCTCATAACTCGGGAATCCTTCCGGTTGATCTTGCGAACAAGAAAGATCAAAATTCGAGGTACAAGAAAAATTATTTAAATGAAAATAATTATTCTCATTAAAATTCGAAAAACTATTTTCATGAAAATTAGAAGAATTGAAAAAATTATTTTCATGAAAATTAGAAAAAGAGTTATCATAAAAGTGAGAATAGTTATGTTCATAGTTATTATCAAAATTATTTTCATAAGAAAGATTTTTATAATAACTAAAATGATAACAATACTTACTTCGATGAGAACCACCACAATAATAACAAGAAATATAGCACCGTCTTGCGACGTGCAAAAGATTAATTTTATGTGTAAGCTCGACAATCTTAGCGACCAATTAAGATAACAAGTAAAAAAATTAAACAACCCGTACTTAATAAAAATAAATTTGAAAAAAAAAAAAAAATGGAGGTGGAGAACGAGAATGATAAAAGTAATAAAATCTACGCTTTCAAAATATCAACAAAAGTTGTCATGATCAAGTGCTAATGAAAATTAGCTACTTGACGTGATAAAGAAGCTACATAAAAAGATAAAGAAAAACAACATAATTTCTATAAGAAGTGTTTGAAAGTAGATGCAAACGTAAACTATGAAATTGAAATTACATAAAAGAAGTGCAAGAGAACTACTGAAATTGGCTAACAATCTATTCCTAGATGACTCCTAGCTACCCCTAGATGATCCTCAGCTCCTGGCTCGATCTGGAATTTATAGGAACATTTATGCAAGGTCACGCCCCTAGGTCACGCCCATGACTAGGGGGCGTGTCAGGTGCGGAACCGTCCTCTTGAAAGCCCGGGAATGTTGGGAGATAACCGCCAAAATTCGTCGTTCTGCGGGTCACGCCCCTAGGTCACGCCCGTGACATAGGGCGTGTCTGTACTGTTACTGAAAATGGCAGGAAGGAGAAACGGCGGGTGTTAATCTGGCGTTGCTGAAGAGGTCACGCCCCTAGGTCATGCCCGTGACCTAGCGTGTAAGCTTGAAACGGCTGAACCCAAAACTGGCTTCAAAATGCGCGGTACGCCTGGATGTCACGCCTAGAATCACGCCCGTGTACCGGTCGTGTAACTTTAATCCGACTTGGAAATGACTTCTGGAGCTCCTTTATGGGTTATGCCCATGGGTCACGCCCGTGATCGTGGCGTGTAAATTGCGATTTTTCCAGAAATGTTCAGCTTCTTCTCCTGATTAATCTTGATAGCTTCAATTTGTTATCTGCAGCCCAGATTGACCTAAAATAAGAAAATAAAGTAATTAATAACAAATATTAATAAATACTAAATAAAACATAACTATTTTATAAATAAAAACTATATTAAAATCACTATAATAATAGAGTTATCAGCAGTGCTTGCGAACTGCCCTCCTTGTCCACCGAGTCCGGCAGCTTTCACCTTGGTGCCTTGGCTGCGGACTCAATGTGTGTTGTGTTGTCCTCAGTTTGTGTGGACTAGAGCTGTGTCTGCATAAGTATGTAGACTGTGGTGGTATTCACAGGGTTTGTTGGTTGCGACCTCCCTGTCTTGAGTTTTGGAGACAAGGCAGTTGAAGCCAAATATGACCTCAACGAGAGTTCGAAGAAAAGGGGGTGCAGCCAAAACCTACTTCTCTCAAGTCTCAACCCTCGACTGGATTCAAAGGACCTAAGACTGACCCAATTGCCTCAGCAGGGAGGTCCCACCTGACACCCGGAAGATCTCTGAGAGCTTCCACTCCAAAGCCAAAGCTGGGCTAGGAGCTCCTCAGAAAGCACTGGAATTTGAGAGGTAATGACAGCTTGCCTTCTAAAGAGTCCTTATGGGTCTATTTATAGCATCGTGCTGACCTGAAATTACTACAAAGCCCCTAGTTGGCCTGCCAATAGCCGAATCCCGTTGTTTTCCTGAGGGTACTGAGGTAATTTCTCCTGAGGGCAATCAGGACATTTTACCCAAGGCCCTGGCCCCCCCCTCGGCGAGAGCAGAGCCGAGGAACTCCTGTCCAGAGCCTGGCACGAACACTCTCGCCTGCTTACAGGCGAGAGCCCTTTGAGATTGGAGCCTGGCGCAATGCGCAAGCGTTCCCGCGCTGGCCGCGCTCGACGATCTTGGCCTACTGTTCTCCGTTCGACGATTCGGTTGCGCTCGCCGATCCTGCATCGACGATCTGGCTCGATCGTTGCCGCCTACTTGGGCGAGATCTTCTTTAGGGCGGGAACTCCTTTGCCTAACCCAATTGTGACCGTTGCGCCTCCTGGTCTGACTCAGCGAATATGAGGTTGTACACAATCCCCGCTCTTTTTTAGCTAGCTCTGCGCTCGAAAAGACATGTCCAACCAAAAAATATTCGCTGAGCACGTGTCAACATCAGGGAATCTTTTGGTGGGCCGTACGGTGTCTATAAATACGTGTGCTGATAGACTGCCATAACACTTCCTTCGAGTCGCCATTCTTAGCCTGAGCTCTCGCCTCCTCGCAGGATGCCTTCCAAGCGCGCCGACAAACCGCTTCCGCAAGATCTGCAAGACCGCATCAATGCGGCACAGGCGCGAGCCAGGGCTAACAGCGCCCTGGTTGCCCCATGGCTAGCGAGACATTCGTCGGCCGCTGAGCCTTCTCTGCCCAAGAAGAAAAAGAAGAGGGCGAAGGTGATTCAGCGGGACCTGCCCCACGAGAACAGGAGCCCGCCTACCCCAACCCCTAGCCGCGCGGATGATCCCTCGTCGCGGAAGGTACGCTCGATTCGCCAATCATCGAAAACACCAGTTTCTTAGTAGTTGACGCGGTATCTCCCGCAGGAGACGGTTCTCGATGCTGTCGCGTCCTCGCACGAAGTCTTGGATCCATCCTCTCGCCACCCCGAGGATCAACCATGGGTTTCGGAGGTGGCTCCTCCACCTGACCCGATCACTGCAGGTAACGGTTCCCCTATCGTCCTTAACTCAAATCTTTGAATGCTGAACTGTCTTCTCGCAGCGCCAGTTTTCGCACCGCCGGGTCTCGCCACCCGGGAGAGCGGGGCGAGAGCTGCGAATCAGCCTGCCCTCACGGTTGATTCCTCCCTACCGGCGGGAGGAAATACTGCCGAATCTTCCGCGCCTCCGCTTGATGTCAGCCATCCTGCGGGAGAGGAGCCCCGCTCCCCCACTCCCGACCAAGCCGTGATCACCATTCGCAAAGTTTACCCCCCCCCCCCCCCCCCCCGGAAAAGGAAAGCCAATCCACCTACTCTTTGGAGCTGAGGGGGGGGGGGGGGGGGCTGGGCCTTCTCGCCTGCCGTCGACCTGGGGGCCTCGTCATGCTGCATGTATATGGAAATTTTATCACAGCAATCCTCTAGCTCTCGCTATAACCGGAACTCTTTTGCCAGGAGACATGGGCTCGCGGCTTGGAGCTGAGGTAGAGGAAGAAGAAGAAGAAAGAGAGGGGGAAGACGGCGAGAGCTCCCCCTTCCCTTCATCTGACGAGATGGAGAAGATCTTGACCGGTGCCGGGAGCGCTAAAAGACGAGGGAAGATGGTCGCCGCCGTTCTATCGAAGCTCATCCGGCGAGAACGGGTCCGCGACCTTGCGGCAAAAGAGTTTCACCAGTCAGTGGAAAAGAGGCTAGAGACTCTAGAGCGGGATTATCTTATCGGCGAGTTGGACAGGCCGGGGGGAGCTACCGCTGGATTCTCACCTGAAAGGTGCATCGAGCGAATCCGGGATCTGTCTCGCCGGGTTGACCTGGGATGCAGTGTTCTGTCGTCCTACTTCAACCCGCAGGCGCCACCCCGGACCAAGCTGCGGGAGCGAGGGAAATGGCGGTGGGAGCAAGGGAAATGACGCTGGGAGCCTTATTGAACCGTGAGACCTCCCCTTCTCTTCCCCAGGCCTTCCCCTTCTCAGATGTACCCCTATTTATTCACTAGAACTGTAACTAATAATTCTGCACTTATCGCTGACTTTTCATTCAGTTCTCGCTCAGCGAGAGTAATAATCCTGCGCTTATTACTTACTTTTTATCATTGTATGCGCATATGTTATTATCCCGGGCTCTTGGTTGTCGAGAGCTACCTTGCTTCTGCCTATCTTCCCTGCCGCACGTCATCTCACAATGCTTGCGCTGCTCACTCGGTCAATCGGTCACTATCAGACTTGGGCGGGAAAAACGAAGCGCCGCCGACCCGTGGCGTGCCGGTTGTACCCCCGCCGCCTTTTTGAAAACAATCATCATGATCACGGTGTTCTATAAATAGGGATGCTCACCTACCACATTCATTTCTCCGACCCCAACCTCTCTCTTCTCCGGTTGCTTTCGCAGTCTCTCGAAAGCTCTCGCTTGTCTTTGCCTTCTCCTTCCAGTTTCACAGGTTCTTGCTCTCGCCTTCTTCTTGAAGCTCTCGCCTTCTTCCCTTTATCACGATGCCAGGCGGAGGTGAGGGACGATCCAACTGTGCGGAAGCTTTCCAGAAGCACCTTTTTCCATCCTGCACCCTCACCGTGGACGAGTTCAACCTAATCAAGACTCAATATGTTCCCGCCAGCTTCACCGCGCGGAACACGGACAATCATGACAAGGTAAACACCGCAGGGGAGGGGGAGCTCGCCATCCCCATCGAGCATTTCGAGGTGGGCTTCCGCCTCCCACTGTGGCCCGAGATGCGGCAGGCCCTCCGGTATTACGGAGTGGTTCCCGCGCAGCTGAACCCAAATTCAGTTGCGATTCTCGTGGCTTTCATATGTTACATGCGATCCGAGAGAATCGAGTTCAGCCTGCCGATCTTCCGCAAGCTGTTCACTTTCCGCGCAAAACGAGGGGTGGTATTCTTCTCAGGACAATTGCTCAAGACAATCAGTCTCGCCAACAAGTACCATCACTGGGGCGAGAGGTTCATCTTTGTTTCCGGCGACTTCGGAAACGTGCCTCTCGCCCCCATCCAATATGAGGATGCCGCCTACAAACCCCCCTCCTTGGGCTCGCGTGAGAGCGCCCTCCTTGATTTCTTTGGAACCAAGGACTTCGACGTCCTCTATCTTCGGTGAGACGTCGATTCACTCCTCCCTGTGCTTCCAGGAGAAGGTAAAGTCTCGCCTTTATCTGGATGTTCCTTGTCTTCTTCAAGGTTGGAACTTAGTATTGTCGCTTTCGCAGGAGAGCGCGAGATCCCTCTACACCAACCCTTTCACGAGGCTCGCGCTGGCGGGAGCCAACCTCCAAAAGACCCGCTGGCTCTCGCAAAGGCCGCTGCACATGCCTGCCGAAAAGAGCCACCCCGCCTCCTTCATCCGGTGCCGCGAAGCGAAAGCCCGGCGCCCCTGCGCCTCAACCTATCAAGAGACCCAAGACGACTGATACCGAGAAGGGCAAGGCCGTTATGGTGCCGCCCTCCCAACCTCTCCCTCCAGGCCTCTCCTTTGAGGAGGTCTTGCAGGCTGTCAGCGAGATCGCAGCCACCAGGGGCGGCCGTGAGGCACCTGCCGAGAACCCTCAGGCCCCTGGTGCTGCAGAGAGCGAGGGAGTCGCCGCCGGGACCTCCGGCCAGCCCCTGTCTGGAGAGGTGTCGCGGGGCCATCACAATTTTGGTCTTGGCATGAGGTGCCTGGACGCGGGGAACAAGCCGCTGTTTCAGTGGGATCCCGACGCCAACAAGGTCTCGATCTCGTCCCTCTTGCCAAGCTGGGCAGAGCGAGACGAGGTTACCAGCGAGGCTTTCGCCTTAGGTTATTGCCTCTACAGCCGGGAGGATGCCAGTGTCTACGACTGGATGTCAACCCGGCTGCTGGCTTACGATTCCACTCGCGCCCTGATGCGCGGGCTGGAGCTTGCGCACATTTGTGCTCGCCAGAGCATCACAATAGACTGCAACTTTCAGGATATGTTCAAGGCTAGGGATGATGCGGTGGCTCAGGCGGCCACTCTGGCTAAGGAGCTGGCCGAGGCGCAGCAACTGCTATCTTCGCGCCAGGCGGAAGGGGTAAGCGAGATCTTTCACAGCGCTTGCTCTCGCTACTTTATCTCTTCTCTTTTATGCTAACCTTTTGCTGCTCAGGATTCCGCCCAAGCCACGCTTCGCGAGGAGCTTTCCCAAGCTCGATACGACAACATTCTCCTGCGGCAGCAGATTGCGCGCCTGGAGGCGAGTGCGCCCCCCCCCCCCCCCCCCCCCCCCCCGCTGGACGAGAGACTGAAGAGCCGGTACTACTCGGTCTATGACATCGACAAGCTGCTCCAGGCCAACGCGCAGGCTACAATCAGGTTGACGCTAGAGACGCTGCGAGACGTCAAGTGCTGGGATGGGAGGGGCAAAGACATCACTGCCCAACAGCTCGCTCCCTGGATCTTCGAGCCCATTCCAAAGCCCCCGGGCGCCCCTGATACCCCGCCCTCGCATGTCCCGAAATCCCCTACAGCGGGTGGCGAGACCTCCGGGGAGAGCTCCGTCGAAAGCTCCAGCGGGAGCTCTGAGGGGTATAGCTTGTCTCCTTGAGGGGTCCCTTTTCCTTTTCTTTTCGCCACAATGTAAAGCGCGAGACGCTCTAAACTTGTACTTATATAACATATTTATTGCAAACGTTTTCATTGTGAATGCCTCGTCCTGTTATTGTGAATGTGCTTGATTGTTGGGTACATTGGAATAAATGTACCTGATTTGAAAAAGTCTCACCCTACTCAATGATATACATCAAAATGTATTTGATGTGTTTTGAGTTTAGTTGTGCAAGTTAAATATTTGCAGGGAAAGCTGAAAAGTTTCTAAGTCCATGTGTCGACACCCAGAAGGAAAGTGTCGACATTTAAGAAGACTTGTGTCGACACCTAGAGAAGCAGTGTCGACACTTGGAGTAATTGTGTCGACACCAGAAATGCAGAGTCGACACCAGAAGGAAAGTGTTGACACATACAGGCTGTGTCGACACACAATGAAGAAATGTCCAGAGAAGTAGTGTCGACACTTAGAAGCAGTGTCGACACCCAGAGGAACTTTGTCGACATCAAAAGTGTCGACACTTGGAGGCTGTGTCGACACTCAGCAAAACTTCAACAAAGTTCAAGTACAAGTGTCGACACTAGGAGGCTGTGTCGACACTCAACAAATTTCAACAAATTCTAAGTACAAGTGTCGACACAAAGGAGATGTGTCGACACTCAGCCAAAGTCTCAACACATGAAGAATGTGTCGACACAAAGGAGATGTGTCGACACTCAGCCAAAGTCTCAACACAAGAAGAATGTGTCGACACAAGGAGAAGTGTCGACACTCAGCAAAAGTATCAACATAGAAGACATGTGTCGACACCAAGAAGATGTGTCGACACTTAGCAAGTATCAACACAAGAAGATGTGTCGACACAAAGGAGTTGTGTCGACACTTACAAGAAATCAACTAAGAAGGACTTGTGTCGACACACAGGATCAGTGTCGACACATGTTGAAGAAGCAGTGTCGCGAAGTAATTTCTACAACACATGGAGTTGTGTCGACACCATGAAGGTTAGTGTCGACACTTAGTCTACTTGTGTCGACACTTGGTCTATCAGTGTCGACACTTAAAGAATGACTGTCTCGACACTTTCAGACAGTTACAGAAAATTCAAGAAGTGACTGGATGATTTGACAGCTGCCATTCCAGCCGGTCTACTGCAACTGTCAGAGCTGTCAGAAAGTTGTTAGGAACCGGATCAGCCGGTCACCTTGGAGAAAGCCTATATAAAGGCTTATACCTTCAACAGATGGAGGTGGTTGAAATCATTGAAGTACAACACAACAATAAGAAGTCCTTCAAGTGAAGATCTAAGAAGTTGGAGAGAGAGATCTCCTTCTAAGAAGACAGCTGTTGAACCAGGTTGTGAAGAAAGTTTCAGATTGAGTTCTAATTCTTAAGTTAGCAGTGATTGAAGATCAGCTGCATAGAGACTCAACCCTACTATGTTCTAAATTCAAGAAGCTTTGAAGGAAGCCAAGGGAGGTTGATCTCAGCAAAGTTCTTCCAAGAACTCATCAAGAAACCTTTCAACTCTTCTCTCTTATTCTGAGTTGTGGGCATATACATTGTAATTTTAATTTCTTGTAAGATCCTAAGGGATCTGAGTTGTAAGCCTGAAATTATAAAGGCTGAGTGGTAGGGTCTGTGTGCCTGAGTGTAGGAGATACATTTCTCTGAGTGTAGGCCTTGTTGAAGGCTGAGTGTAGGTCTTTGTGAAGACTGAGTGGTAGGGCTGTGTGCCTGAGTTGTAGGAGTGAGATCACTCTGAGCTGTAATAACCTAATTGGGGTTCTGTGTGTAAGATCTGAGGATCTGAGGAATAGTGGAGAAGTTGGGCCGAATCTAGTACACTACTAGATAGGCGAAGGGGGAAGTGGATGTACCCAGACTTTGGGGAACCACTATAAAATCGGTGTGTTCTCTGTGTGTGCTTTATTCTGTGATTGTTGTGCTGTATTGCTGTGAAGAATTGTTTATAATTCTGTGATTCTGCCTAAAAGTTGAAAAAGATAAAAGTCACCTATTCACCCCCCCTCTAGGTGATTATGTACAATTTCTTTCAAGTGGTATCAAAGCGAGGTTACTCAAAAAGGACATAACAGTCTGAGTAAAGATCCTGTTGACAGATTCAGTAGAATCAAGAATCAAGAAAATGGGTTCAACAGAGAATCACAAAGAACTAGGATCCATGAAGTTGCCAGTCTGTAGAAAGGAAATTTTTAGCATTTGGAAAGAAAGGGTTAGACTATTTATGGAAGCCTCTGACCCTAGAATCTATATCACAGTCAAAGAAGGGTTATATGTGCCAATGAAAGTATCAATTCTGGATGCAAACCAGAGAACTCCTAAGGACTATTCTGAAATGACCAAGGATGCGATTATTCTGGCCACTATGGACAAGAGGGCCCAGAATATAATAGTAAGTGCAATAGATGATGTCACATTCCAGAATTTAATTCACTGTAAAACATCAAAGGAAATGTGGGACACACTGATAGTGTACATGGAGGGCTCTGAAGAAGTTAGACAGGACAAAAAGTATTTATTAAATCAGGAGTATGAAAGTTTCAGACAAGACAGGTCTGATGGTATAACAGAATGCTACAAGAAATTCTATAGGATAGTCAATGAATTGATGTCCTATGGAAGAGAATTCAGCAATTATGAGCTGAATGATAAGTTCTTGAGATCCCTAACTAAAGACCAGGATACTAAGATTTGTGTCATAAGGGAAATGACAAAATTAGCAGACATTCCTCCTCCAACATTGTTTGGAAAACTGTTATCATATGAGATGCAGTTAATGGTAAGAAAGTGTTGAAATTTGTGAAGTGGAAGTGGGTGACGGGACAGGCCGCGCGGCCTGTGGCCGACAGCTTTGGCGGACTGGGCGGACTGGGCGGACTGCGGTTTGCGCCCTGGTGAAAAGTCTGGTGGAAGCCGGCTGTGATGAGCGGGTTGTTGCATGGAGTCCGCGGTTTGGTGCGGCCTGGTATCTGCGGATAGAGAGGCTTGCGGACTGGTGCATTGCTCAGTGGCCGCGGGTGCAAGCTTGCGCTGTTGGCGGGTTGGTTCGAGTTCGCGGGAAGCCTTGCGGACTGGCGTGTCCGCAGTTTTGGCTGTTGCGGACTGAGCCTAGAGCTTGGCTGAGGCCTTGTCAAGTTCTGGTGTTACAGCAGGTCTTGCTGTGGAGACCGGTTGGCGGACTGGTGTTTGGAGTCCGGCAGGAAGCTTCTGCGTTTGGACAAGTGCGAGGTGCTCGCGGACTGGTGGCGGTCTGTGCTAGGGTGTTTGGCGGACGGGAAATTGTGTCCGCCATGCTCGCATTATTCCTTGATGGTTTTGGGCTTGGTCACACCTTGTGCCAAGTTCATGGTGTCCGCCGTGTCCGCCGAGTCCGCTGTGACCGGGCGGTCTGTTGCTAGCTGCCTTTGGTCGTGGACTTGTGGCGGATTGAGGTGTGGGTCTTGCGGACTGCCTCGGGTTGGTGCGGACAGCCATTGAAGGAGGTTGCTGTCCTGCAGTGGTTGGTGCTTTGCGGGCTGATGCCTTGTCCGCTTAGCACAGGCGGACTGGAGAGGGTTCGTCAACGGTTGCCTTGCTCCTGGCGGTTTTCCTTGGTAACCGGCTAAGTCCTCGCGGACTGAACGGACGGTGTTTTGTGTTCGCGCGGACTGGGGCGGTGTCGCTATCTCTTGGGCGGTGACCACACTCCTCACCTGGCCTATAAATAGGACCCCCCTGTCACATCTACAGTAACCTGAGTAACGTGAGTGAACAGTAAATTGGGTTGGGCGAGTGCTGCGGTCTGTGTTTTCCAGTCCGCGCGGATTGTTTCAGGCTGACGGTTTGCTGTGTGCAGGTCGCGCGGATAACTTCAAGGAGCCAGGATCTTGGCTTTGACTTTGGTCAGTGCTTGGAAGTGTGCGGTCTCTGCGGACTCAGCAGGAGGTCGCTCTGCGGCTTGTCAGTTCTGTTTCAACTTTCCCAGCATCAATAACCTGTCCGCCGGCTTCAGGCGGGTAGGGGAGTTCCTCTGTTCGGGTTCAGCAGGAGGCGAATAACGGTGTGTCCGCGCGGCCTCGCGGTCTCGGCGGACTCCGTGGTATTCGGCGGATTGCAGCATAGCTTGGGCGAGCTCAGCGGTCTCGGCGGTCTCGGCGACCTCGCGGTCTCGGCGGACTGGAGTGCTGTCCGCCCGGCTTGTTTTTTGGTTCTTCCTGTTTTCAGCTGTAATACTAGCGAAATCATGTCTCGCTATGTATGTCTCGGATTGTAAAGAAGTGAATGCATAATAAGACCTTCTTGTGCTTCCATTGTGTTGTTGGGTGAAACCTATAGTCCTTGGGCTTTCCGCAGGTTCAGCGTGCGAACTGGATAGTTCCGAAGATATTAATTTGGTGTTTGGGCTATCTTGCTGACCACGTTGAGAAAATTTAACATGGTATCAGAGCGAGGTTTCTGAGGTTGCGGAGGTTCAGTTGCGTGAGCGGAGGTCAACCAGCGTTGTTACTCAGTGATTGAGTGGTGATCAACCTGCGTTGTTGCTCGGTGCTGCTGAAGGGTTCCAACAGGTGGTTGCAATGGAAGGAAGCTTAGCAAGAGGTCTTGACATTGAACTCTTAACGCCGACTAACTACAAGAAGTGGAAGTCGTGCATGAAGAGTTATCTTTTAGGCGAGGAGCTGTGGGAAGTCGTCGGTGGGGACGATAGACAGGAAGTTACTGCTGCTTTCGGTACTGCTGAGCAGGTGAGGCTCTGGAGAAGAACTAATGCTAAGGCGGAGTTCATTCTGAAGAGAGCTGTCTCTCCGGAGCTGTTTGATCACATCATTGGGTGTGAGTCGGCTGCTGATATTTGGACAACCATTGATGAGTTGTTCAATAGGAAGAATGTGGCGCGGCTGCAGTTCCTGGAGAATGAGTTGGCCAGGGCAACTCAGGGAGACCTTTCCATCTCCAAATACTTCTTAAAGATGAAGAGCTTGTGTGCTGAGCTGTCGGCACTGGATCCTGATGAGCCTATCTCTGAGGCAAAGATGAAAAGACACATTATCCGCGGCTTGCGGAAGGAGTATGTGGCCTTTGTCACATCTGTTCAGGGATGGGCTACTCAGCCGTCTCTGCTGGAGCTGGAGAATCTGCTTGCCTCGCAGGAGAGCTTAGCAAGGCAGATGGCTGGAGTGAACCTGAATCAGGAAGGCAGCGAGACTCTCTTCTCAGGCAAGAAGAAGGGATGGGAAGGGAAGAAGAAGAAGAAGGTGCAGGCCGCTGGTGAGAAGGAGACTTCAACTTCGTATCCGCCGGAGAGGAGCAATGCTCCTAAGGACTGGAAGAAGAATCTGAAGTGCTACCGGTGTCATCAGCGAGGGCACTTCAAGCGGGACTGCAAGGTCAAACTGCAGCCTTGGCATGCTGCGGGAAAGGAGGAAGCTTGCTCGCGAAGTGAAGAAGCAGAATGGGGAGGAGCCTTCATGACGGGCACTTGTGTCCGGGCCTTATCTGCTGAGGACTTCAACAGCGAGTGGATCGTCGACTCCGGGTGTGGTCATCACCTCACCGGAGACAAGTCGAAGTTCACCTCCATGCAGGCTTACTCAGGTAATGAAGCTATTATCACTGCTGATAATACTGTTTATGCAGTAGAGAAGGAGGGGGTCGTGTCTTTGGGTAGTGATCAGGGGCCACTCACGTTAAGGAGTGTGTATCACGTACCAGGCATGAAGAAGAACCTCTTCTCGGTGACCAGCGCGGTGGACGCTGGGTATCACGTTCTGTTTGGGCCAACAGACGTGAGGTTCCTTCGCAACGTATCAGCGGTGAAGGCTGATGTTGCTCATGTTGGGAGGAGGGTGAAGAACTTGTTTGTTCTTTCCACCAGTGCCTATGTTGATAGGATGAGTGCCAATGATAGTGCTGCTATCTGGCATGAAAGGCTGGGGCATGTTGGCATGGACAAGCTGAAGGCGATGGCTAGTAGAAGTCTGGTGAGGGGGTTGCCGATGTTGTCCTCCTTTGGTGATGGACATGTTTGTGCGGGCTGTCAATATGGTAAGGCACATCGCCTTCCATTTGATAATTCACAAACAAGGAGCAAGAAACCATTGGAGTGTATTCATGGCGACCTGATGGGACCGACGGTTACTGCCAGCCTTGGCGGAAGCAGATACATGCTTGTTTTGGTTGATGACTACTCAAGGTATACTTGGGTGTACTTCTTAAAGGAGAAGTCGGAAGCCTTCCATTTGTTTGTGGAGTTCAAGGAGTTGGTAGAAGGCCGGCTTGGCTTGCGGATTAAGAAGCTTAGAACTGATAACGGGGGTGAATTTGTTTCCTCCGAGTTTTCTAACTTCTGCAGGAAGCACGGGATCCAACGGGAGCTTACTTGTTCTCACACTCCACAACAAAATGGGGGTAGCGGAGCGGAAGATCCGTCATTTTACGGAAACCTGCAAATGCTGGCTGCATGCGAAAGATATCCCAAGGTCTTTTTGGGCGGAGGGAATGTCTTGTGCTGCTTATGTTATCAACCGGATGCCACTCAGCCCTATCAACATGAAGACTCCTGTTGAGCTGTTGCTGAAGGAGAAGCCGAGTGTTGGACACCTTCGGGTGTTCGGCTCAACTTACTATGTGCATGTCCCGGATGCTACACAGACAAAGCTGGATGCGAAGGCAAGGAAACTTGTCTTTGTTGGCTACGATGAGCGGAAGAAGAGATGGAAATGCATGGACCCTGTGACGAAGAAGTTCGTGGTGTCAAGAGACGTTGTCTTTGACGAGCTGACGTCATATGGAGGTGGCTCGGTGGAGCTAACCGGAAGTAGCAAGGTTGATGAAACACCGGTGGTGGCTGCTGAAGGCTTGGAAGAGGAGCTTGCTGTTTCACCAGCAGCTCCTGTTGCTTCGAACTCCGAGGCTGAGCCTTCTGGCTCAGGAAGCAGGGGGAGCACTGCTCAATGCTTGCCCCAGGTAGGAGTGGAGCCTGAAGAAGCAACGGAAGCCGTGAGCAAGGAGTCATGTCTTCGGAGATCGAAGAGGGTGGTTAAGCCACCGGCTCGGTACTGTGAAGGGAATGCAGTGAGCTTTGTCTCCTGCTTTTTTGCAGGTCCTCTGGATGAGCGAGAGCCTGCAAATTTCAACGAGGCCACTGGAGTGAAGGAGTGGGATGGTGCCATGAAAGAAGAAATTGATGCTCTGAAGAAGAATGAAACCTGGGATCTTGTGCCCAAGGTTGATGACATTACTCCGGTTACTTGCAAGTGGGTGTATAAGTTGAAGAAGAAGGCTGATGGGAGCATTGATCGGTTCAAGGCTCGCCTGGTCGCTAGAGGATTCTCACAGCAGTATGGAGAAGACTATGAGGAGACATTCAGTCCAGTTGCGAAGATGACATCTGTAAGAGTGGTGATCGCCTTGGCTGCTAGCAAGAGATGGAGGTTGTGGCAACTCGATGTGAAGAATGCTTTTCTTTACGGAGAGATTGACAAGGACATCTTCATGGATCAGCCGCTTGGTTTTGTCTCTGAAAAGCATCCGGACTATGTCTGCAAACTCAGGAAGGCTCTCTACGGGTTGAAGCAAGCTCCAAGAGCGTGGTATGGGAAGATTGCAGAGTACCTGCAATTCTGTGGATACTTTGCTTCTAACTCGGATTCTAGCTTGTTCGTCAAGAAGAAGGGAGAGCTAAGAGTCTTGGTCCTACTGTATGTGGATGACATGATCATCACAGGGAATTCAGAGGATGAAGTAGCAAGGCTCAGGGCTGAGCTTGCTATACGCTTCGAGATGAAGGACTTGGGAGAGTTGCATCACTTTCTCGGTCTGGAAGTGGAGAGGAAGGAGTGCGGGATTCTCATTAGCCAGAAGGGATATGCTGATCGTATTGTGAAGCGGTTTGGCATGGGCGAAGTGAAGAAGTGCTCTACTCCACTGGAACCTGGGCTGAAGCTTCGACGAGATGAGGGAAGGGTTCTTAATGATCCCTTGGTGTTCAGGGCTCTTGTTGGGAGCTTGATCTATCTGACGATTACAAGGCCGGATATAGCTTACGCTGTTTGCCGAGTAAGTCGGTATATGGCTGAACCAAGGAAATCTCATCTGGTGGCGGCCAAGGGAATTCTGAAGTATGTCAAGGTGACTTCTGAGATGGGACTCCTCTATGGAAGGGATGCGGAGTTTGCGTTGCTCGGGTACACGGATGCTGACTATGGCGGTGATTCGGATGATCGGAGGTCTACTTCAGGTTATGTGTTCACTTGCGGTTCAGCTAGCATCTCGTGGTGTAGCAAGAAGCAGGACTCGGTGTCGGTTTCAACCACGGAGGCGGAGTATAAGGCTTCGGCCTTGGCTGCTCGGGAAGCCGTTTGGTTGAGGAGACTTATAGAGGATGTCCATGAAGAAGTGCAAGGGCCTACTTTACTCCGGGGTGACAATGAGAGTGCTCTCAAGCTGGTTAACAATCCAGTGTGTCACGCCAGGACCAAGCATATAGAGATTGATCACCATTTCATCAGGGAGAAGGTGTTGGAAGGATCTCTGCTGGTCGGGCATGTTCGGAGTGAAGATAATATTGCTGACATCTTCACGAAGCACTGTCGAAGGGGCCTTTTGAACGATTGCGCAGCTTGCTGGGCTTGGTCACCACTTCTCACTTCAAGGGGGAGTGTTGAAATTTGTGAAGTGGAAGTGGGTGACGGGACAGGCCGCGCGGCCTGTGGCGGACAGCTTTGGCGGACTGGGCGGACTGGGCGGACTGCGGTTTGCGGCCTGGTGAAAAGTCTGGTGGAAGCCGGCTGTGATGAGCGGGTTGTTGCATGGAGTCCGCGGTTTGGTGCGGCCTGGTATCTGCGGATAGAGAGGCTTGCGGACTGGTGCATTGCTCAGTGGCCGCGGGTACAAGCTTGCGCTGTTGGCGGGTTGGTTCGAGTTCGCGGGAAGCCTTGCGGACTGGCGTGTCCGCAGTTTTGGCTGTTGCGGACTGAGCCTAGAGCTTGGCTGAGGCCTTGTCAAGTTCTGGTGTTACAGCAGGTCTTGCTGTGGAGACCGGTTGGCGGACTGGTGTTTGGAGTCCGGCAGGAAGCTTCTGCGATTGGACAAGTGCGAGGTGCTCGCGGACTGGTGGCGGTCTGTGCTAGGGTGTTTGGCGGACGGGAAATTGTGTCCGCCATGCTCGCATTATTCCTTGATGGTTTTGGGCTTGGTCACACCTTGTGCCAAGTTCATGGTGTCCGCCGTGTCCGCCGAGTCCGCTGTGACCGGGCGGTCTGTTGCTAGCTGCCTTTGGTCGTGGACTTGTGGCGGATTGAGGTGTGGGTCTTGCGGACTGCCTCGGGTTGGTGCGGACAGCCATTGAAGGAGGTTGCTGTCCTGCAGTGGTTGGTGCTTTGCGGGCTGATGCCTTGTCCGCTTAGCACAGGCGGACTGGAGAGGGTTCGTCAACGGTTGCCTTGCTCCTGGCGGTTTTCCTTGGTAACCGGCTAAGTCCTCGCGGACTGAACGGACGGTGTTTTGTGTTCGCGCGGACTGGGGCGGTGTCGCTATCTCTTGGGCGGTGACCACACTCCTCACCTGGCCTATAAATAGGACCCCCCTGTCACATCTACAGTAACCTGAGTAACGTGAGTGAACAGTAAATTGGGTTGGGCGAGTGCTGCGGTCTGTGTTTTACAGTCCGCGCGGATTGTTTCAGGCTGACGGTTTGCTGTGTGCAGGTCGCGCGGATAACTTCAAGGAGCCAGGATCTTGGCTTTGACTTTGGTCAGTGCTTGGAAGTGTGCGGTCTCTGCGGACTCAGCAGGAGGTCGCTCTGCGGCTTGTCAGTTCTGTTTCAACTTTCCCAGCATCAATAACCTGTCCGCCGGCTTCAGGCGGGTAGGGGAGTTCCTCTGTTCGGGTTCAGCAGGAGGCGAATAACGGTGTGTCCGCGCGGCCTCGCGGTCTCGGCGGACTCCGTGGTATTCGGCGGATTGCAGCATAGCTTGGGCGAGCTCAGCGGTCTCGGCGGTCTCGGCGACCTCGCGGTCTCGGCGGACTGGAGTGCTGTCCGCCCGGCTTGTTTTTTGGTTCTTCCTGTTTTTAGCTGTAATACTAGCGAAATCATGTCTCGCTATGTATGCCTCGGATTGTAAAGAAGTGAATGCATAATAAGACCTTCTTGTGCTTCCATTGTGTTGTTGGGTGAAACCTCTAGTCCTTGGGCTTTCCGCAGGTTCAGCGTGCGAACTGGATAGTTCCGAAGATATTAATTTGGTGTTTGGGCTATCTTGCTGACCACGTTGAGAAAATTTAACAGAAAGGAGGAGGAGAAGACTACAAGAGTTGAGCACAAAGAAAGAGCTGTGACTTTCAAGACTGAAGCCACTAGAAAATATAAAAGCAAGTCTCCATCTCCACCTCCAAAAGTTGCTGAGACAGAGACAGATGAGTCAGAAAGCAAGAATTCTGAAAGCAGTGAGAGTGATGAAGATTTTGCAGCTTTCACTAGACATTTTCAGAAGTTTCTTAAGAAGAAACAGTGGAGGTATAAGCCATCCACTTCACAGAAGTCATCAAAGAATGACAGGAGAAAACCCAAGTCAAGTAAAACTACATCTTCAAAGATAGTTTGTTATTGTTGTAACAGACAAGGACATGTTGTTGCTGACTGTCCAGAGAAGAGGAAAGAGTCAACTGATAAGAAGAAGACTCAAATCAAGGGCAAAAAGGAAAGGTCCTTTGTTGATAAGAAGGACAAAAGTCTGTCAGATATGTCTTCTTCAGAAACTGATTCAGAAGCTGAAGCTTATATTGGACTGTTTGCTAAAGAAGAGGAAGATGAGTTCATCCAGTTAATGAACTTTATATATGTGCGTGAGGACAATCAGTGCCAGAGACTGATGGCCTTATCAGAAGAAGACAAAATCCAGGATCAGCCTGGACCAAGTCAGGTTACAAAATTGTTTTTCAAGTTCAATTTCTAGTGCTGGATCAGAATCAGATTCATCAGCATCAAGTGATGAGAGTGGATCTGAATCTGAAGGGGACATTCATCAATTAATTGATGAATATAGAGTAGTGTTGCAAGCTTTGAAGAAAAGCAAATCCCTAGCCAAGAGTCAGGCTAAGGAAATTGCTAATTTCAAAGTGGCTGCAACAGATTTTGATAAGTTGATTGATTAGAAACTAAATGAAATAGCCAGGCTGAAGAACATTACTGTTATTCAGATGAGGACTATTACATTCAAGAATGATCAAATCAGAAATCTGGAGATTAGTCTTCAGAAGGAGAGAGATATAGTAGCAAGGTTTTCTAAACTAAAATCTGTTCTACCTTTGATAGATGAGTTTGTACATCAAAAGGGTAAAACTGGATTGGGGTTTACAAAACCTGCCAGGACTGTAAAGTTCAAGTCTAAGGGCAAAACCCCAGTACTCAACAAGGAGCCTGCTGTAAATAAAACAGCCAGGGTTGTACCTAAACAAAGGTACAACAGATTTGAGTGCTGGTGTTGTGGCAAGATAGACCACTTTGCCATAGACTGTTGGCACAATTCAAGTGCCAAGGTGAGTAACAATCTGCCTGCTAGAAAAGATACAGGTAGTTTTGTTAAGAGACAAACTAACCAGCACCAAGGACCCAAGAATGCTTTGGGTTCTAAGGTTAACTAATCTGTTTTGCAGGTGAGTCCAAGTGACCATGCCCCAATATAGTACTTGGACAGTGGATGTTCCAGGCACATGACTGGAACTACGGGATTGCTGAAGGACTATACACCAATCAAGGATGCTCCTAAAGTCACCTTTGGTGGTTCTGAAAAAGGAATCATCAAAGGCTTTGGTAACATTTCTAGCAACCTTATTATCATTACTCAAGTGGCTTATGTTAAAAGTTTGAAACACAATCTCATTTGTATAAGTCAGCTGAGTGATTTAGGATTTGACATCTCATTTGTCAAAGATGGTTGTCATATCAGGAGGTCAAAAGATCAAAAGATCATTCTGACAGGTTATAGGAAGAGAAATGTCTATTGTCTAGACATTATGTGTGAGAACAATGTTTCTCCTGTGTGTCTTGTAGCTGATGTGAAAGTCTCTCATTGTGTCAAATGACACAAGAGGCTAGCCCATCTTAACTAGAAGACAATTGGTCAACTATATAGTAAAGAGCTAGTGAGGAATGCTCCTCAGGTTAAGTGTGCAAAGGTTGGGATATGTTCAGCTTGTCAAAAGGGCAAGCAGACCAAATCCACCTTTAATAGCATTGAGAACAAAGATGTTGTGAGGTGCCTATACCTCTTGCATATAGATCTTTTTGGCCCTATGCCAGTTCACAGCGTAGGTAGGAAGGTCTACACATTTGTGGTTGTAGATGATTATTCAAGATTTTCCTGGGTATTCTTCCTAAGGCAAAAATCTGAAACACCTAGTATCTTCTATAGTTTTGTCAAACAAATTCAGAATGAGTTAAACAGTACAGTGGTCAAAATAAGAAGTGACCATGGTACTGAATTCCAGTCTGATAGTATGACAAAGCTATCTGAAGAGTTTGGGATATTTCAGGAATTTTCCTCACCAAGAACACATCAGCAAAATGGTATTGCTGAAAGGAAAAAATAGAACCTTGATAGAAGCTGGTAGAACCCTATTAAGTGACACATCTCTCCCTGAATATTTCTGGGCTGAGCCAGTTAATACTGCATGTCATGTGATTAATAGGGCTACCATTATCAAGAGCCACAATAAGACCCCCTATGAGATTGTGAAAGGCAGAAAATCAAATCTATCCTATTTTAGGATCTTTGGTTGTAAATGTTATATACTTAACAATGATAAGTCTTACTTAACTAAGTTTGTTGTCAAATCCCAAGAGGGGATTTTTGTTGGGTACAGCAACAACAGTAAGGCTTATAGGGTCTACAACTTGACTACTCAAGTTGTAGAAGAGTCAGTTCATGTAGTTTTTGATGAAGCCAGACTCATTAACAATGAATTGTCTAGAAGTATTTGCAGCTCCACAGGTGTGACTGATAAGATGGACAAACTTACTATTGAAGAAGGTTCTACAGCAAGTCAGCATGTGGATGATAATTGCTGTTGTCCAGGGGGAGTACTAGATACACCTGATGCAGAAGAAGACCAAGGAGTGCAACAAGTTGAAGAGAATGAAGGTGTACAACCTGAAGACAGGCTGCCTCCAGCAAATAGACATCTAAAAGATCATCCAGCCAATCAAATTATTGGTGATCTCAGACAAGGGGTACAAACAAGGAGCAGAAATCTAAGTTCAGTACTCTACTCCAGCTTTCTATCCCAAGTAGAGCCAAAAAATTTTGAAGAAGCCATCCTAGAACCTCATTGGATTGAGGCAATGCAAGAGAAGCTGAACCAGTTCAAAAGATGCAAAGTCTGGGAGCTAGTTCCTAAACCAAAAGACCACAACATTATTGAGACTAAGTGGATCTTTAGGAATAAGATGGATAAACATGGAGTAATTGTGAAGAACAAAGCTAGACTGGTTGCAAAAGGTTATAGGCAGGAATAAGGTATTGACTTTGATCAAACCTTTGCACTAGTAGCCAGACTGGAAGCTATAAGGATGTTCCTAGCTTATGCAACCTATCAAGGGTTTAAAGTATACCAAATGGATGTTAAGTCAGCCTTTCTGAATGGAAATCTGAAGGAAGAAGTTTATATGGAACAGCCATCAGGTTTTGTTGATTCAACTAAATCTAATTATGTTTATAGACTTAAGAAGGCTTTATATGGGTTAAAAGAAGCCCCTAGGGCTTGGTATGAAACCCTGTCTAGTTTCCTCATTGAGAATAAGTTCGCAAGGGGGAAAATAGACAAGACTCTATTACTTAGGGAATCCAGAGGCAAGATCATTGTAGTCCAAATATATGTAGATGACATCATATTTGGGTCTACAGAAAGTAGTCTTTGTAGAAAGTTTGCAAAACTAATGCAAGGACAATTTGAAATGAGCAGTATGGGGGAACTTAAGTTCTTCTTGGGTCTCCAAGTTAGACAGACTGAGGATGGTTTATCCATATGCCAGTCTAAGTTCACCCTACAATTGATAAGGAAGTATGGTATGGAATCATCCAGTACCATGAAAAATCCTATGGGGTCAAGTATGTCTCTTAGCAAAGATGATGTAGGGAAACCTGTAGATGAGACTTTGTATAGAGGGATAGTTGGCTCCCTATTGTATTTGACTACTAGTAGACCAGATATCATGTATGCTACATGTGTCTGTGCTAGGTACCAAGCTTGCCCTATAAAATCTCATTTAACAGCAGTCAAAAGAATTCTGAGATATCTTAAGGGCACTCCTTATCTAGACCTTTGGTACCCTAGGAATGGAGAGTTTGAACTGACAGATTATTCAGATGCAGATTTTGCAGGCTGCAAGGAAGATAGGAAAAGTACAACTGGAACCTGTCAATTCCTAGGAGGAAGACTGATATCATGAAGTAGCAAGAAACAAACAAGTGTGGCTATCTCCATAGTAGAATCAGAGTATGTTGCTGCAGGAAGTTGCTGTGCTCAACTTCTATGGATTCAACATCAGCTAAAATATTATGGTATTCAAGTAAGTAGAACACCTTTATTTTGTGATTCTACAAGTACTATTTCTATTGCAAACAATCCTATCTCCCATAGTAGGACTAAACACATAGAAATAAAATACCATTTTCTAAGAGAACATGTGGAAAAATGAGATATTTCACTAGAGTATATTAATACAGATAATCAGCTAGCTAACATGTATACTAAGCCCTTAGATGAAACCAAATTCAATAAATTCAAAATTGAATTAGGGATGATAAACTTAGAATAGTTTACAAAAAATTGGCTAAGTAAAAAGGCGTCGACACACAGAGTTGTTTGTGTCGACACATAGAAGTGGTGTCGACATTTCAGAGAAATGGTGTCGACACATCTAGGAAGTCTGTGTCGACACTTCAGAGAATTAGTGTCGACACATGCAGTATAGGTGTCGACACTTAGACTTTACACAGAATTAGTCTAGTAAAGTCTCGACTAAGTGTCGAGCTAAGTGGTGTCGACACATAAACAAGTGTCGACACATATATTCTGTCGACTATACTTGTGTCGACACATAGTTGTCGAGACATTATAAGTAAGTGTCGACACTTTTCAACAGTGTCGACACAATTTAAGTATCTTGACGCGCCCTTTCATCTTCGATTCTAGAAAGGTATAAATAGGTTTTCGCCATTGTCTGTCGACACGCTCACCAAAGTTTCGAGATCAAACTTGTGTATCGACATCTCTCTTCTCTAAATTCAAATTTCTTCAAACCCTAATGGCGCCCAAGCTAGAAGAGAATGTGAATGAAGGTTATGAACTCGTACGACACGCATTTGATGACGCGGAACCTGAGATCAAAGGCGTGATAACCCTAATAGCAGAGAATGGGTTAGAATTTCTTGTTTCCGAACCAATTAAGATCAGGAAGAAGTCCTTGAGTTTCTGAATGTAGCAAAACTAGATGAATCAGGACTCAAGATTAAGTTCAGAGCTCATGGGGAAAAGGTGAAGGTCTCTCCTAAAAGTCTGAGAAAGGTACTACAACTACCAAGAACAAAAGAAGAAGAAGATGTTTCTGCTTCTAAGATTAGAGAAACATTGACATGGTGTGGTTTGGACTCAAACCTGAAGATAGGATCTGTGTTCAATAGGAAGCGAATGAATATGCAAGGCAAGTTTCTATCTGAGATTGTGGGCAAGGTCATACTGAGCAAACCTGGAGGACATGATAGAATATCTGCTCATATGTTCAGTCTAATGACAAGAATTATCTTCAAACTAGATACTGATTGGTCTACAGTTATGTTTGAAAAGATAAAAGAGAGTATGAAGAAGCCAAATATGGGTAGAATTTTAAGTCTATACCTAGCTGGTAGCATACCAGAGGTGATGAATCAAGCAGCTGGATCTAAGATTAACCACATGAGGAGAATGAATTTGAGAATCTTCTCTAGGTGGGATAGAGTACTGACCAAAGAACTGCCCTCTCCAGTAAAGGAAACACCCCAAAGTAAGAAGAAAAAGATAGCCCCTGTGGCTCAAGAATCCTCTAGCAGCTCTGAATAGCAAGTTGTGTTTACTCCAGATGATGAAGAAACTGGAAATGCTGGCCAGTCTCCTGCTAGACAAAAAAATGCACCAAGGCAGGGGGAGCTACCACCAACAAGCCCAATTCACCTGGATTCAATCCAGGGGGAGTCTTTACTTATGGATGATCCAACTCCACTAGAAAGTGAACAAGCTACTCAGACAATACTTGAGGTAATAACTGAAATTAATAAATTAGATTTCACAATTGAGAATAAAGTTTTGTCTCATTCATTATCTGATGTTAATCAGCAACCTCAGATTCTTAGTCAACCTCAGGATGTTGTCATGGAGGACACATCTGTTGCTGATCAAGTGGTTGATGATATAAGAGATTCTCCACCCCATCCTCAACAGGAATTTACTTTAGAAGAACTGTTCCCTGACCTTCTACAAACTGACTTTGAGAGAGAAAAAGCTGCTACTGAGGGAGAGAAAGTCATTATTGAGGGGGAGCATGTGAAGATTGAAGTAGAAACTGCAAGACAAGAACCTGAGATGCAATAGCATGCTGAGGAGTTACCTAGGAAGGATTTTGAAAGTGCAGCTAGATCTGATATACTCTAGAGGGGGGTGAATAGAGTATATGGTGCTTGAAAACTTTTTACAACAATTGTTGTAATCTGAGTGAGCAGAGAAGCAATTATTATAACTAATCACAGAGCTAAACTAATCACAAAATAATCACAGAACAATCACAGCCAGAAACAAAAATAAAGACAAGCAAACCAGATGACACAAGGAGCTATAGTGGTTCCCCTAAACTTGGGTACATCCACTCTTCTACCACCCTGGGTAGGAATCCACTGCAGGATGAGTTAATCAGGTGTCCTGGGCACCAATGAGATTTTGATAAGGTTCTCAAAAACAAAATCAGATTTTTTGATCAGGTGTCTTGCCACCAATGAGCTTTTGACAAGGTGCTCAAAAACCAAGCTCAAACTTTTGAAGTGAGTTTGAGAAACCCTTTACAGAGATGGGGGTGAGAGAGTGATGAAAGTCTTCTCTTTCTCAAAACAGCTGAGAAGACTATGTGGATTTGATGGTGTCAAAGCTCCCCCTGAGTCCTTGAGATCTTCAGGAAAAGAAGCTTTGTTGTATGGTGATAGGCCTTCAAAAGTTGATCTCCAGCAAAAGATGATTTCAACAACTGAAATTTTGGGTGTCTGGAGTCTTGAAATATGTTGGCCTTGAACATTTGAGATAAGAGAGATCAGAAAATTTCAGAAAATTTGATCTCCTTGGATGTGTGTTCTTCAAAAAATTCTTTTTAGACAGAGAATATTTTGTTCTTCTTCTTCTTGTCTGTGTTCTGAGTTCGCAGTTATTTTTGAGATTCAAAAATTCTTGTCTTTTATTCTCTGGTACTAAATAGAAGAAACACCCTCTGTCAAGAATAGCCGTTGGCCAGCATTAATTGCATCCTTAATTGCAAAATGTCTTCTGGAGGAAAGCCCACAAAAATATTCCTTGAAAATCCCTTGAAACTTGGTCCAGAAATAAATGAAAACGGCTAGAAAATCTTCTGAATTAATTGCAGAATAACTCCTTAACTGATCTGAATTTGAATCTTGAAACATCCTTGAAGTTATCTGACAACGTCGAACTGAGCTCTGCGAAATGAACTTATACTGCAACAAAATATCGTTGATCTGAGCTCAAAGATCGTCAAACTGAGCTCAGAGATAGAGATCCAAAGCTGAGTCAATGATCGTCGAACTGAGCTCGCAGATCGTCGAATGGAGTTCGACGATATGTGGAAGTTAAGCTCAGCGATCGTCGAATGGAGTTCGACGATCTGTCGAAGTTGAGCTAGACGATCGTCGATCGGAGTTCGACGAATCGTCGTGCTGAGCTCGACGATATGACTTAGTCTCAACTGAAAAAATTCTTGGTCTTGAGAGCAGCTTCCAAACCTAGACTTCTATCCCTTAGACTCAATTCTAATTGACCTTTAGAACTATACAGGAGGTCAAACATTGGTTTCCTAGAGACATAGTGATCCTGACCCAAATCAGTAATAGGGTGTTCCAACAGATTTACCTCCTAGCCCAAAGGAAAGAGTTGATATAGCTAGCACATCTGCATCTGAAGATGAAGAGGCTGCAAGAGCCAAGAAGAGAAAATTTCAAGTCTTCAAGAGGATCCAGACATATAAAAAGGCACTGCAAACAATTGCACCACAGCCTGCCCCATCTACTGACTACAGTTCATTGATGGTGGCTATGCAGATTAAGATGGATGAGCAGAGAGCAACTCTGGAAAAGTATATAGATGAAGGTCAGAAGTCACTGCAATTTGATCTGGCCCAAGACATCAAGTCAATCAGATTTGAAATGAATCTGAACAAGAAATAAATGATTGACTGCTTCCATAAGGGAGGAAATGCAGTAGTCTTTTTGGCTACACATCAAGAGAAGATCAAGACTTAAGTAGATGACATGGCTGTCAAACAGAGATATGTACTGGAGAATCAGATAAGAATGAATGATAATCTAACAGCTTCCCATAATGACATTGTCACTGAGATCAAGAAGATAGCCACGGCCCAACCTGCAGAGAGTGCAACTGCCAAAGCTGAGTTTGATAAGAAATTCCAGGAAAGCCTGACTGCTTTTAAGACTGTTCTTGAAACTTCTCAGAAGACTATTGCAGAACAACTTCAGAAGTTCAAACCCTTCTATAAGGATGGGGTTAATTATCTGAATTATCAAATAAGATTCCAGAAAGATGATCTTAAGGATCACATTGTTAGAGAAGTCATAAAGGGGGAGAGGGTGTTAGTCAAAGCCAGCTCTGATCATGCCAAATGGATTTCAAATTCCATCAGAGCCACCCTTGGATATCCTCCATTATGTGATGATGATAATATGGCAGAGTCTGGAATAAATACTACTTACTTTGGAGGAGAGCCAACTGAAGTAGCTCAGGTAATATACCCTCCAGCAGACTTTGATATGATACATCAGGAGGTACAGTCCATGTATAGTCCTCCTGATGGTAATCTGAATGTTATTTTGGAGAAAGTAGTATAGCCAGTGCCAGAGGCAGTTCTAAAAGAACAAGAAGCACAATTATCTAAGAAAATGTTCAGAGAGCAAGCTGAACTTAGGCCTGATTTTGAACAATGGAACCCCACTTCAAGGAATATCATCTTGACTGCATGGAAGGTTGCTAAGGACAATGTCCAGGATAGAGGCAAATGGTATTCTGAACTGGAGTGGAGGAAACATGAGACCAGGCAAGAGGCTATTGTTCAATACAGAAGAAAGGCTAAGATGAGAAAACTACCTCCTACTGCCCAGGAGCCTAGCAAGTACTTTCCAAAGCCTTATCATTACTTTGAAAGGCAAAAGATCAAGGCTGAAGAGCAGAAAAAGAAGGATCTTAAAGGAAAGAAGCTTGCTGCTGCTGATGATACTGAAGCTCCTGTCCAAGCAAAGATACAATCTGGAAAGGGCATAGTTATCAAGGAGCCTGAGCTGCCTTAGGATAGAAATTTTTCTTAAGTTTACTATGTGTAATCAGTTGTATTCAACTTTCTGTAAACTTTTGAATAATGAATATGTTAAAGTTGTTAGAACAATGTGATATGTGTTAAATCTATTACATTACTGTTCTGAGATATTTGTGTATACATGTTTTGTTTAATACATGTTTATGTACTTACCCTGTCATTTAATATTGTTTTACATCATGCTATGAATTTGTTATGTATGGTGTATATCATTGACTAAGGGTTATGACTTCTCCAAATAGGGGGAGATTGTTGGGTACATTGAAATAAATGTACCTGATTTGAAGAAGCCTCACCCTACTCAATGATATACATCAAAATGTATTTGATGTGTTTTGAGTTTAGTTGTGCAGGTTAAGTATTTGCAGGGAAAGCTGAAAAGTTTCTAAGTCCATGTGTCGACACCCAGAAGGAAAGTGTCGACACTGAAGAAGACTTGTGTCGACACCCAGAGAAGCAGTGTCGACACTTGGAGTAATTGTGTCGACACCAGAAATTCAGAGTCGACACCAGAAGGAAAGTGTCGACACATACAGGCTGTGTCGACACACAATGAAGAAATGTCTAGAGAAGCAGTGTCGACACTTAGAAGCAGTGTCGACACCCAGAAGAACTTTGTCGACGTCAAAAGTGTCGACACTTGGAGGCTGTGTCGACACTCAACAAAACTTCAACAAAGTTCAAGTACAAGTGTCGACACTAGGAGGCTGTGTCGACACTCAGTAAATTTAAACAAATTCTAAGTACAAGTGTCGACACAAAGGAGATGTGTCGACACTCAGCCAAAGTCTCAACACATGAAGAATGTGTCGACACAAAGGAGATGTGTCGACACTCAGCCAAAGTCTCAACACAAGAAGAATGTGTCGACACAAGGAGAAGTGTCGACACTCAGCAAAAGTATCAACACAGAAGGCATGCGTCGACACCAAGAAGATGTGTCGACACTTAGCAAGTATCAACACAAGAAGATGTGTCGACACAAAGGAGTTGTGTCGACACTTACAAGAAATCAACTAAGAAGGACTTGTGTCGACACACACTATCAGTGTCGACACGTGTTGAAGAAGTAGTGTTGAGAAGTAATTTCTACAACACAAGGTGTTGTGTCGACACCATGAAGGCTAGTGTCGACACTTAGTCTACTTGTGTAGACACTTGGTCTATCAGCCTCGACACTTAAAGACTAACTGTCTCGACACTTTCAAACAGTTATAGAAAATTCAAGAAGTGACTGGATGACTTGACAGCTGCCATTCCAGTCGGTCTACTGCAACTGTCAGAGCTGTCAGAAAGTTGTCAGGAACCGGATCAGCCGGTCACCTTGGAGAAAGCCTATATAAAGGCTTATACCTTCAACATATGGAGGTGGTTGAAATCATTGAAGTACAACACAACAATAAGAAGACCTTCAAGTGAAGATTTAAGAAGTTGGAGAGAGAGAGCTCCTTCTAAGAAGACAACTGTTGAACCAGGCTGTGAAGAAAGTTTCAGATTGAGTTCTGATTCTTAAGTTAGCAGTGATTGAAGATCAGCTGCATAGAGACTCAACCCTACTATGTTCTAAATTCAAGAAGCTTTGAAGGAAGCCAAGGGAGGTTGATCTCAGCAAAGTTCTTCCAAGAACTCATCAAGAAACCTTTCAACTCTTCTCTCTTATTCCGAGTTGTGGGTATATACATTGTAATTTTAATTTCTTGTAAGATCCTAAGGGATCTTAGTTGTAAGCTTGAAATTATAAAGGCTGAGTGGTAGGGCCTGTGTGCCTGAGTGTAGGAGATACATTTCTCTGAGTGTAGGCCTTGTTGAAGGCTGAGTGTAGGTCTTTGTGAAGACTGAGTGGTAAGGCTGTGTGCCTGAGTTGTAGGAGTGAGATCACTCTGATCTGTAGGAACCTAATTGGGGTTCTGTGTGTAAGATCTGAGGATCTGAGAAATAGTGGAGAAGTTGAGCCGAATCTAGTACACTACTAGATAGGCGAAGGGCGATAGTGGATGTACCCAGACCTTGATGAACCACTATAAAATCTGTGTTCTCTATGTGTGCTTTATTCTGTGATTGCTGTGTTGTATTGCTGTGAAAAATTATTTATAATTCTGTGATTCTGCCTAAAAGTTGAAAAAGATAAAAGTCACATATTCACCCCCCCTCTAGGTGATTAAGTACAATTTCTTTCATTGATGTAGTTGTTGTGGCCGAATGCTTCCTACGTATGCTTCCGCCGAGTCCCTTGACCCCCCTAGAATAGTCTTAGTGATGAATCGGCGGGAACCTGTTGCAAACTGTCAGCCGGAAGCGTGGCTCACGAACCGTTAAGACGAGACCGTCCCCCTTTAGCCTGCGCGAATCCCTTCAGGCCCGTCGCATAACGATTCCGCATGTCTGCTCGAGAATAATAACAGAAGCCTTCTTGGCGAAAGCCCTCCCTCGGCGAGACCTCTTTGACGGGGATTTCCCTGTCGAGATCTATCCCGGCCGAGACCTTTCCTACCTTTATCTCTTTCCATTTCGTGTCCCTGGAGCATTTCCTGCCTTGCCCAAACCAAACCAGACCTAACCTGTCCTAACCTATCTCCCACCAACCAAACCTATCCCCACAAGCGAGCCTACGGACCTGCCAGCTAGATGAGAGCCTGCGCAGCGGGTCTACCTGGGGCCGAGCCGAGCTCGGGGTGTCGATGACGTTTCCACAAACTAAACCTAACATATCCTAACCTGTCTCCCACAAACCAAACCTATCCCCCACAGGCGAGCCTACGGACCTGCCAGCTAGATGAGAGCCTGCGCAGCGGGTCTACTTGGGGCCGAGCCGCGCTCGGGGTGTCGATGACGTTTCCACAAACTAAACCTAACCTATCCTAACCTGTCTCCCACAAACCAAACCTATCCCCCACAGGCGAGCCTACGGACCTGCCAGCTAGATGAGAGCCTGTGCAGCGGGTCTACCTGGGGCCGAGCCGAGCTCGGTGTGTCGATGACGTTTCCACAAACTAAACCTAACCTATCCTAACCTGTCTCCCACAAACCAAACCTATCCCCCACAGGCGAGCCTACGGACCTGCCAGCTAGATGAGAGCCTGCGCAACGGGTCTACCTGGGGCCGAGCCGAGCTCGGGGTGTCGATGACATTTCCACAAACTAAACCTAACCTATCCTAACCTGTCTCCCACAAACCAAGCCTATCCCCCACAGGCGAGCCTACGGACCTGCCAGCTAGATGAGAGTCTGCGCAGCGGGTCTACCTGGGGCCGAGCCGAGCTCGGGGTGCTGATGAAGTTCTCAATCCAACCAAACCTATCCCCCACAGGCGAGCCTACGGACCTGCCAGCTAGATGAGAGCCTGCGCAGCGGGTCTACCTGGGACCGAGCCGAGCTCGCGGTGCCGATGACGATCTCAATCCAACCAAACCTATCCCCCACAGGCGAGCCTACGGACCTGCCAGCTAGATGAGAGCCTGCGCAGCGGGTCTACCTGGGGCCGAGCCGAGCTCGGGGTGTCGATGACGTTCTCAATCCAACCAAACCTATCCCCCACAGGCGAGCCTTCGGACCTGCCAGCTAGATGAGAGCCTGCGCAGCGGGTCTACCTGGGGCCGAGCCGAGCTCGGGGTGCCGATGACGTTCTCAATCCAACCGAACCTATCCCCCACAGGCGAGCCTTTGGACCTGCCAGCTAGATGAGAGCCTGCGCAGCGGGTCTACCTGGGGCCGAGCCGAGCTCGGGGTGTCGATGAAGTTCTCAATCCAACCAAACCTATCCCCCACAGGCGAGCCTTCGGACCTGTCAGCTAGATGAGAGCCTGCGCAGCGGGTCTACCTGGGGCCGAGCCGAGCTCGGTGTGCCGATGACGTTCTCAATCCAACCAAACCTATCCCCCACAGGCGAGCCTTCGGACCTGCCAGTTAGATGAGAGCCTGCGCAGCGGGTCTACCTGGGGCCGAGCCGAGCTCGGGGTGCCGAGACGTTCTCAATCCAACCAAACCTATCCCCCACAGGCGAGCCTTCGGACCTGCCAGCTAGATGAGAGTCTGCGCAGCGGGTCTACCTGGGGCCGAGCCGAGCTCGGGGTGCCGATGACGTTCTCAATCCAACCAAACCTATCCCCCACAGGCGAGCTTTCGGACCTGCCAGCTAGATGAGAGCCCGCGCAGCGGGTCTACCTGGGGCCGAGCCGAGCTCGGGGTATTATAAAACACATGATTATGCTATATTATGAAAAATTTGACAATGGTTGAGGGAAAATCAATCGATGTAGTATAATAAGGTTATTTTTGAGATACATGGTTACATCCTTCCCCCTTCACGGGTAGAAGCGCTTTAGGTCATCACCGCTACAGGTGTGGCTTAGGGCCCTCCCTTCCACGTCCTGGAGGTAGTATCCCCCTATTCCGAGGACTTCCTTCACTATGTATGGACCTTCCCAGTTCGGGTGGAGCTTGCCCACGGGAGCCGACCTTCCTACTGCGTCAACCTTTCTCAGCACCAGATCCCCATCAGTAAACTGCTTGACCCTGACATGCTTATCAAAATGCTTGGCCATTCGCCGCTTGATCTCTTCTTGCCTGATAGCCGCCACGTCTCGCAACTCTTCCACCATATCCAACGAGAGGCGTTGTCCCTCCTCATTCTCCAACCTTCAAGTCTCGTCTCCTTCTCCCGCGGCTGTGACTCGCGGGGACCGGACCTCGAACTCCACCGGTAGGACGACCTCACACCCATGAGAGAGCTTGAAGGGGGTCTCACCGGTGGCCGTGTTCGGGGTCGTTCGCAGGGCCCACAGGACTGAGGGGAGCTGCTCCACCCAATTCCCCTTTAAGTTCTCCACCTTTTTCTTTAGTAGGTTCAAAATGATTTTGTTTGCCGCTTCCACCTGGCCGTTACTCCGGGGGTGGTGGACGGAGGCAAACCGGAGATCTATCCCTAGCTGGGCGCAGAAGCTGATGAACTCCTCGCTGGCAAACTAGGGGCCGTTATCTGTCACTATTGCTTGGGGCAACCCATGTCTGCAAATGATCTCCCCCCAGACGAAGTTCCTTATGCCCTGTGAGGTGACGTTGGCCAAGGCTTTAACCTCTAGCCACTTCGAGAAATAATCGACCATGACCAAGAGGAATCTCCTCTGCCCACTAGCCGGAGGAAAGGGCCCAACTAAGTCCATTCCCCAGATGGCGAATGGCCACGGTGCCGTGATACTTCGGAGCCTCTGAGCTGCCAAGAGCTGAAGGGGGGCGTAGAGCTAACATTTTTGACACCTCCTTGCAAACTCTGTGGCATCCTTCCTTAGGGTGGGCCAGAAGTAACCCTGCCTGACCACCCTTGCTTCCAGCGTCCTTCCTCCAGAGTGACTGCCGCACTCTCCCTAGTGCACCTCCCCCAATATCTTCGGGATCTCTTCTTCGGTTACACATCTAGCTAGGAGTCCTGACAACATCTTACGATGCAGGTCCCCTCTCCATCATTAGGTAATGAGCTGATTTGCGCTTGAAGCTTCTCCCGACCTTGGTCCCCTCAGGAAGTTCACCGGTGGTTAGGAAGGTCCCAAATGGATCCACCCACGAGGGTTGCCGCTCTACCATCATCAACTCTCCTTCGTCGATAGCCGGTCGAAATAGCTCCGTCAAGGTCCCTCCTCCCCGAGGTCCGAACTTGGCTAATCGATCGGCGGCTACACTTTCTTCCCTTGGAACGTGCTGAATTGAGAATGACCGAAACCCTCCGATGACCGCCCTTACCTTGTAGAGGTATTTGATGAGGGTATGCTCCCGAGCTTCAAACTCTCCCCGGATCTGCGACGCTACTACCTTTGAATCAGTGAAAGCTTCCACATCCCGAATCTCCAGCTCCTTTGCCAAGCGAAGGCCGGCGATCACGACCTCATACTCCGCTTGATTGTTGGTCACGGGGAAATGTAAAATGACCGCTTGCTCTATGGTTACCCCCTGGGGGCTTGTCAATACCACCCCTGCCCCATGGGAGTGCTTTCCCGAGGCCCCATCAACCATCAACTTCCACGCTTCTCGAGGTTGCTGCTCTTCCCCCTCGACTTCAACAATGTAGTCTGCTAGGAAGTCCGCCACTGCCTGCGCCTTGATGGAGAGTCTTGGGACAAAAGAGATGTCGAACTCGCTTAGCTCAATAGACCACTTAGCCAGTCTCCCCGAGTGATCCACTCCTTCGAAGATCCTGCGAAGAGAGTGGTCGGTCAACACCCTAATCGAATCTGCTTGAAAGTACGACCGGAGTTTCCTTGCCGAGATGACCAAGGTGTAAGCGAGCTTTTCAAGGATGGGGTAGCGAAGCTCTGCTTTCCTCAATATCCGGCTGACGTAGTAGATGGGCAGCTGCTTCTTTCCTTCTTCCCTCACTAGGACGGAGCTCACCGCCTCCGCTCCTACTCCGAGATACAAGGTCAGGTCCTCTCCTTCCTTTGGGCTCTGAAGCAGAGGAGCCTGGGAGAGTTGTCTTTTCAGCCCTTGGAAGGCCTTTTCGCACTCGGTTGTCCATTCAAACCTTTGATTCCCCCGCAGCACCTTAAAAAATGAAGAACACTTGTCTCCTGCCCTGGAGAGGAACCTGCTTAGCCCAGCCATCTTGCCTGTCAAGCGCTGGACCTCCTTGGCGTCGCGAGGTGACTCCAAATCCAGGATGGCCTTTACCTTGTCCGGGTTGGGCTCCACCCCCGCCGGAGTCAGAAGATGCCCGAGGAACTTCCCGCGGCTGGCCCCGAAGACACACTTCAAGGGGTTCAGCCTCATCTTGAACCTTCTTAAGGTGGCGAATGTTTCCTCCAGATCTTGTAGGTGCGAAACCATGCCCTTGCTTTTGATCATTAGGTCGTCGACGTAGACCTCCAAGTTCCTCCTCCTCTGATCCCGGCAGACTCGATCCATCATGCGCTGATAGGTAGCCCCTGCGTTATTTAACCCAAAGGGCATCATTTTGTAACTGAAGCATCCCTCCCTCGTGATGAAGGAAACATCCTTGGTATCAGGAGGGTGTATCCGGATCTGGTGATAACCTGAAAAAGCATCTAAAAAGCTCATGACAGAAAAACCGACGGCTGAATCAACCAGCGCGTCGATCCGAGGCAGGGGTAGCAATCCTTAGGGCATGATTTATTTAACAACGAAAAGTCAATACACATTCTCCATTTACCACCTCCTTTCTTAACCATTACCACATTTGAAATCCAGCCCGGATACTGGATCTCCGAGATGAAGCCAGCCTCCAGGAGCTTCCTGACCTCCTCGCGAATGGGCTCCTCCAGCTTGGTGGCGATGGATCTCATCTTCTGGCGTATGGGGCGAGTGTGGGGGTCCAAGTTCAGGCGGTGGCAGGCTATGTCTGCGTCGATGCCCGGCATGTCTGCCGTGCTCCAGGCGAAGATGTCGACGTTGCTTTGAATGCAAGCCCGCACTTGCTCCCGGGCCTCGGGACTCAAGCCCCCGCTGACCCGCACCCTTTGTACTCTCCCTGCGCTGGTGAAGACATCCATCTCCACAACTTCTTCGACAGGCTCCAGCCGCGACTGCTCCCAACCGGCCCTTGCCTCTTCCTCCAGCTCCAGCTCTCCTCTTTCTACCTCCTCCTCGATCTCCATCGCTTCTACCAGCCCCTCCTGCTGCTGCTCGACTCCTACGCCCCTCGGGGCCTCTCCCTCGACTCCTCCTGCCGCTTGTTTTCCTACTACCATCGCCCCTTCCGGGCTCTCCTGCTCCTCGTCCACACGGACCACCCGCACCCTTTTTAACATTTCGTTTAGCCCTCAAAATACTTGGATTTTATATGTTATGGTACTACAACATAACTTTTCATGTAAAACTTTTAATGTATGCTCTAAAAATTTTCAATTTACAAGAAATGAAGTAGCAACAATAATTGGGTTGCCTAACCAAGGGTATAAATTGGAGTATGAATACAAGTGATTTGCCACCATGACAAAGAAGAATCTGAAGTCTCAAATATTGCAACTAGCTAGCGAAGACCATATATCGGTGGAAAATGACTTGAAAATTATTTTGCTATATATTATGCACATTTTTCTTCTCATGCTGTTGTAATAGAAATCCTGAAGAGTTTTGTATGTTCCTCGCTGAATTTTGACTATTACATTTTGAACTTGTTTATTGACATTAAAGACAATCTTCGTGGGACCAAATAGTGGAGGAAAATGACTTGAAAATTATTTTGCTATATATTATGCACATTTTTCTTCTCATGTTGCAATAGAAATCCTGAAGAGTTTTTGTATGTTACTCGCTTAATTTTTCGACTATTAGATTTTGAACTTGTTTATTGGCATTAAAGACAATCTTCGTTGGATAATTTGTTTTGTCATCCATCTTTCGATATTTGAGTTCACTTTCAGAAACTTTATGTGATCACATGATTGCGGCTTTACTGCAACAAAACTCTCTCGATTTCATAATTTTTGTACTCGGTCATAAAATTCGAGGTTCTTTCCGAACACTGAAATCAATGTTACGTGCATAATTACAGTTCATTTTGTGAGCTTCATTTTCAGTTTGGACAACCTGAAATAAACTCTTGGTGTTTCGAACCTGTTTCAAAACAAAAATCTTGGAGTTAATTTGACATTATATGAAATATCCAAGATAAGATCTAAGACATTATATGACATATCTGAGATAAAATCTAAAACATTCTTCAAAATATTTGAAATAATACCTGAGACATTATATGAATTATCTAAGATAATATCTGAAATTTTGTCATCCATCTTTCGATATTTGATTCACTTACCTCTTCCATGTTTTTTCAAGACTCTGATGCCGTTGAGAGCAACTCCAATTACACCGTCACCGATTATATCAATTCGAGCAGAGTGCAAGCAAAATTTTGCTTCGAGCATAGAGCGAAATCGAGCAAAAAAACCTAAGCTAATGGCGAAATCCGGCCCAAAAATGAGTGACTACTAATCCTTATATTCCAGTGTAAAAAATATGTATTTTAACATATTTCTATTGCCACGTGTCAAAATTAGTTGGGCCCCGGACGATGATTTTTGTTCGGGGCTTGGGCCAAAAAATTTCGCAATAACTACATCGTCCATGACTATGACAAGCCTACAACAATGCCGAACTATTTCTACATCTCCTAAAATTAGATCTGCTAATCCAACTTGAGCAATGTGGTCATTAACCTATTTAGAATATCTTCAGGTGTAATAGTCGTGCACATAAGGACTGTCACCCCGGTCCCGGACTGGCCTTTTAAAATATCGGTCCTTTTGCCTACTGGTCCCGGACCGGTCCTACTCAAACCATTCCCGGTCTGGGACCGGTTTTCCTCCTCTTGAGGAGGACCGGCTGGGACCGGAGAACCGGTCCGAACCGGTCTTTTTTATTTTTAAAAAATAATATATATATTTTATTATAGTTAATACTTAATTACTTAATTTTAATAGTGTTTAATTTTTAAAAAGAAAAAAATTTAAACTTCAAATTTCAAAGTAGAAATAAAAAACTCAAAATGAAATAAAATTTGTTTTTTATTAAAAATTAAATAACATTACGATATATTTTAGAAAAATTAAATAACATTACATTTAAATTTTAAAATAAAATGAAAATTACGTCCAAATATGCTCGGTCGCCGAAATTTGAGCTTGGGTACACTGCAGAGCTTGTTTAAAAATATAGGATTTTCCACTTGTCGGATGAGTATTGTGTTGCTGTCAACGATCATTAGCTTCCTGCAAAGTTTGCACTTTGTCTTTATTTCACCGTCGATATGCACTTTATCAAAGTTCTCTCATACTATCGCTTTGTGGTGGTGCTCTCATGAGTAACAGATGCGGAGGAAGCCGACGTGGATGAAGAGGAAGTCATTTAGAGAGAGAGAGAGAGAGTAGGTATAGATTTTAGAATTTTTTTAGTTTATAAAAAAAATAATTTAAAAAATAAAAAAAAAACAAGTAAAAAAATTTATAAAATAATTAGTGGGCAGCCATGGCCGGCCGGCACATTGCTGCCACTAATTGTGTAATGGTTTTTTAAAAAGAGCTGTTACATTGACTTATTCAAACAAGTCTAAAAAGAGCCGTTTTTAATGGCTCTTTTTAGAGCTATTAACGGGACCGGTCTTTGACCGGTCCAGTTCCGGTCCTATTCCAGGAATGGTAAAAGATTGGTAAGAGACCGGTCTTTTATCAATCTTGATCCGGGATCGGTTTTTGAGGGGAAAAGGGGGACCCCTTGGGACCCTAGCCGATCCTAACCTGCCCGGTTCCAACCGAATTGTTTTTTTTGTGCACCCCTAAAGGAGTAATCACCTATCATCACTACTGTATTTTTTCTTTTTAACTTTCTATTCACTTTTACTTCATATTCATTTTTATTATTAACATATTCACTTATATTTTAAATTCTGTTTAGGTTCCTTTCTTCAGACCTCTCATCTAAGGGCTTGTTTGGGAGGACTTTTTAGTTCGTTTTCATTTTCTATAAAACGTCACTGTACCTAAAAAACTATTTGGATTGTCAACTAGTGGAAAAAGCTGCCGCTGAAAATTTCATTTTCTTTTCTTTTTGAAAAGTCACTAGTTTCCTACTCTTCAACTTTGTCTACCGGTGTGATACATTGTTGCGCACATTTTTCCGCCCGGGCGTGAGTTTTGCCACCCGGCCACCCTTCTTTTCGCCCGAGCGCTCATTTTTCATCTGGGCCCGCATTTTCCGCAAAGGCGCGTATTTTCCGTCCGAGCTCGCATTTTTTTCGCCCGGGACTGCATTTTCCTCCCCGGAGAGCATTTTCCGCCCAGGTGCGCATTTTTTCGCCCGAGGGGGCATTTTTCGCCTCAGCGCCCATTTTCCGTCCGGGCGCACATTTTCCTCCCGGACGCGCATTTTTCTGCCGGATGTGCATTTTTCTATTGGACGCACATTTTTGGTCGGCTGCGCATTTTCCGCCCGAACGATCATTTTCCTCGGGCGCAGATTTTTAATAAAAAAAGTCGGTGCAACAGAGATTTGTCAAACGGTTTTTAAAGTGCTTCTACTATTTGAAAATCTCTGCAAAAGGAGTTTACCCAAACAGATCTTTTTTTTCAGTATACATTTTCTGAAACCTTTTTTTTACATTTCTTTTGCCAACACTCATTTTTTCTTTCTGAAAAGCCCTCCGAAACAGAGTCTAATTTTGCTAAATTACACATGGGAGAGGTTTTTCTAATTTCATAAGAGGGTTTTATCTTGTAATTATGCTGAGAAATTTTTTTGATAATTATTCCTTCTTTATAGAAAAACTTTTACTTTTCTTCTTGTGATGATTTTGACATGGAAAAATGCAACAACTTGGTAAAAATCCACACGATCGGGTCTGTGCCGATCGAACTCCACTATCTGCTTGCGGTTAAGACTTTCACAGAGAATCGAGAGCAACAAGCCGCCTCTCGTTACACGTTGGAGGTGAGAGATAGAATTGCTGGCTCGTGGCGGACAACAGGCTGCACCGCATGAGGCTTGTTTGTTGGGAGGATGTGGACGAAGGGAATGTTGGTTGTCACAGAAATTCCTTCTCGATGCTTGTCGCAGATGCAGACGAGTTTTCACGAGGCAGTTGTGGCTTGAAAATGGTTTGAAGGGGGCGTGAATGTGGCTTCAAGATGGCTTGAAGATAGCTTGAAGGCGGCTTGAACGCGACTTGAAGATGGCTTGAATGCGGCTTGAATGCAGTTCATAGGAGAAATTCGACAGAGCTCTGGCCTTAGTAGGAAGAAAGCTGTGGAGCGAAAATGTGAAGGACGAGTTGGGAATTGACTTGGATGAGCGTGCCACTAGCATCATCATGATATGCATTGATGACAATGTACTATTTAACATTGGCATCGAGGAGTTTGCAATCGAGCTTTGGGAGAAGCTTGAGATATTGTAACTGGACAAATCGTTGACCACAATGTTGTTAATAAAACACCGATTGTATGGGCTGAAGATGCAGGGGGTCAAAACCTGCAAGAGCACTTTAGTGTGTTCAACGGTCTTGTAAACTAATTGCATACGGTTGGTACAAAGGCGAAGGAATAAGATAATGCTCTATTACTTCTTATGCTACACCCACCGTCCTTTGAACACATGGTGACAACACTCTTGTATGTGAAGGATACAGTGGGGTTTGAGAGCACATCAGCATAGCTTCCCAGTCAGATGTATAAGGACCCCACTCTTGGGGATGAGCATTTTTGGAGGTAGATGGACGAGGGAGAGCAATCGACAGGGGATTGAGGGGTGCACAAGCTCGGTCGACGTCAAAGAAGGGGGTTGTTTGTTACCACTATAGATAGAGCAGTCGTATTAGGAGGAACTACCCACAATGTATGCAGAGATCCAGAGACATTTAGGAAGCGATCTTGGTGATACTTGATCCAGGAGTGGAGAGTGTTAATCTTTATATCATCACTGAGAGTCATGACAACTGTAATAGTGGATGAATATTGGATTCTTGTACATTGCATCACATATACTCGGATGCATCATTGGTTAGTTCTCTGGAGGTGATGACTGGGTCAATCAATTTGGGTGACAATTCAGGTTGCGAGGTTACATACATAGTGTTGGAACACCCTATTACTGATTTGGGCAAGGATCACTATGTCTCTTAGGAAACCTGTTTTGACCTCATTGTATAGATCTAAAGGTCAATTAGAATAGAGTCTAAGGGTTAGTAGTTAGGTTTGGAAGCTGCCCTCAAGACCAGGTTTTTCTGTTTTGGAGAACAAGTCATTTCGTCGAGCTCAGTATGACGAATCGTCGAACTCCATTCGACGGTCGTTGAGCTCACTTCGACGAATCGTCGAACTCCATTCGACGATCTCTGAGCTCAACTTCAACAAGTCGTCGAACTCCATTCGACGATCTTCGAGCTCAGATCGACGATCTTGACTCCAGTTTAATTCTCTATCTCTGAGCTCAGTTCGACGATAGTTGAGCTCAGATCGACGATCTCTGTTTCTGTCTAAGTCTAGGATCTGAGCTCAGTTCAACGATAGTGGAGCTCGACGTTTTTCTAAAGAGTTCAACGATTTTCAAGATTCAAATTCAGACAGTTAAGGAATTATTGTCAGCAATTAATTCAGAGATCTTGTAGCCGTTTTTAAGTAATCTGGAGCAAGTTTCAAGGAATTTTCAAGGAATGTTTTATTGGACTTTCCTCCAGAAGACGATTGCAATTAAGGAAGTCATTTATGACAGGCTAACGACTATCTTGGACAATGGATCATTTCTATTCAGACAAAAAGGAATAAAAGATTAAATTTTTCATTCCTGCTGAAAAAGAACAAGAAGTCAAAAACATATTCTCTGCAACAACAACTCTTACAACACAATTACACAAGAGAAAGAAAGAGAGTTGCAGACATTCTCAGTCTCAAAGATTCATACAAGAATACTCATCACAAAAGGAGATCAATCAACAGAAACTTTCAGATCTCTCTTGATTCAAGTGTTCAAAGACCATCATCATTCAAGACTCCAGACACCACACATTTCAGTTGTTACTGAAATCATCTATTGCTGGATCTCAAATCATTTGAAAGCCTATCACCCTACTACAAAGCTTCACTTCCTGAACAACTCAAGATCTCAGGGGGAGCTTTGACAACATCCACTATCTTCTCTCTGACTGTTGACAGAGAATATCTTCTCATCCATCTCTCTCTCTCTACTGTAAAGGGTTTTTCAAACTCCCTTCAAAAGTTTGTGATTGGTTTCTGAGACCTTATCAAAACTCAGTGGTGGCAAAACACCTGATCAAAAAATCTGGTTTGGTTTTTGAACACCTTATCAAAAGCTCATTGGTGCCCAGGACACCTGATCAACTCATCCTGCAGTGGATTCCTACCTAGGGTGGTAGAAGAGTGGATGCACCCAGGTTGATTGGGGAACCACTATAGCTCCTTGTGTCATCTGGTTGCTTACTTTATTTTTGTTTCTGGCTGTGGCTTGTGATTGTTTTGTGATTGCTTCTTGTTTAGATTACTTTATATTATTTGCTTCCCTGTTCACTTAGGATTACAACAACTGTTGTAAAAAGTTTTTAGCAAGCACCATATTCTATTCACCCCCCTCTAGAGTATATCGGATCTAACTTGCACTTTCAATTGGTATCAGAGCGAGGTTGGTTAAAAATACCACATGTCAGTGGTTGCACAGGCTAACACCTGAACCCAAAGATTCCTATAGTTAGATCTGCTTGTTTTGATTTTGTTATTAGAATTATTTCTTCACAAAACATGGCCCAAAACAAAGATTATGCTAGCACCAGACCTGCAGTGTGCAATCTATCCAAGTTTGCACTTTGGAAGGCAAGGATTAGACTCTACATGTATTCTATTGATGAAGATATCTTCAATTCTGTTTTGACAGTGTGTCCAAGACCTCCAGAGAATACAAGTACAAATGTTGTTCCACCTCCCTCAGGAACAGATGCTGACATCAAGAAATGGAAAGTTGCAGATGCAAAGGTTATGAACATTCTAGCCCATACTATGTCTGATGAGATTTTCCAAAAGGTGGCTGAATGCAACTCAGCAAAGGAAATCTGGGATAAGCTATCTGAGATAGTCTCAGGATCTGCTGATGAGAGAAAAGACAGAAGATCTCACCTCATAACCCAATATGAGAACTTCAAGAAAGGAGAAACTGAGTCAGTATCAGACATGTATAATAGACTCAGTCTAATAGTCAATGAACTGAAAACTTTGGATAAAGAGATCTCACTGACTGAACTAAATGATAAAATCCTAATGTGCTTCCCAAGCACTTGGGACTCAAGGATCTGGCCAATCAAGGATGCCAGAAGTCTGAATGAGATTACAACACAAGCTCTCTTGGGCAAGCTCAAGTCTTATGAGCTGCTCATTAAGAACAGAGAAGAAGAGCTGAAGGCTGCCTCACCAGCCACAAGAAAGGAAAAGTCAATAGCTTTCAAAGCCATTGAAGATCAACCTAAAGAGAAGGTCACAAGCAATGATGAGCTGCTTAGTCTACTGGCCAAAAGATTTTACAAAATGGCCAGAAAGGACTTCAGGAAGAGATCATACAAAGAGCATGACAAATCAAGGTATGATAAATCAAATAATAAAGAAATTATTTGCTTTGGTTGCAGGAAACCAGACCACATTGTGCCTGACTGTCCAGAGAACAAAAACAAGGATAGAAAGGACAAGAGAGAAAGAAGAAAAGATAAGGACTTCAAGAAGAATAGCAATGGCAAACCCTCCTACAGCAAGAGTAAACATACAAGGAAGGGATTTGTTGCTGAATCTTGGAGTGAGACAGAAGAGGAATCTGAAGCTTCATCCAGCTCAAGTGATGATGAGGATGATGCTGAAGAAAAGGAATTCTGCATGATGGTTATCAATGCCTCACAACACAATTCTGATGCAGAAGATTCAGAGTCAGACTCAGAGACTCAACTTGAAGAGGACCAGGTAATAAGTTATTTTGATTTTAATTCTGAGGACTTTAAGTATGAATTTAAAACACAATGTTTAGACTTATTAAAATCTGAGAAGGAAATCATTTCTTTCAGAAATCAATTATCTGAACACAGTTTCTTAAAATTAGAAAACCTCAAACTCTCTAAGGAGTTGGAGTGCTGTAGGGAGCAGATAACTTCACTGAAAAATGAGCTATTAGAGGCCAAAAAGCTTGAAGAATCCCTTAGTGGGAGAAGCATCAAGCTAATGGACATCACAAGCACAGTGAACTCTAGATTCAACAGTACACTGAGCTTGGGTACTTCATCCAGCCAACCTATAGTACTAACAACCCCAATTAAGTTTATTTCTAATAAAGGGAAGGGAGTTGTAGAGGTAGCTAGGAAGAATTCTGACTTACCCAAGAAATCAAGTGTTCAACAGAAATCGTCGAACGGAGCTAGACGATTGTCGAATGCAGATCGACGATCTCAGCCAAAATCGTCGAACTCAGGTTGACGATCTCTAAACCCTAAACTCTGCCACAGTAAATCGTCGAACGGAGCTCGACGATCTGACCCAAGATCGTCGAACGCAGCTCAACGATCGTCGAGCGGAGATCAGAGATTTGAAAACTTCTTCAAGGGTAAATCAAACTCCAATCCTAGGGGTCCTTCATCCAGATTTAACCCTTATACTGAATGGGTAATACCTCCAAGGAGATATCATCCTGAAGGTTATAAGAGTCAACCAGGGATGTCATTTATTTCTGAATTTAAAGGTTATCAACCTAGGCCCAAGGTAAACTAGGTCAAAAACAAGTAAATTGTTTTATGTGCAGGTGAAGACCTATCAAACATCAAACCAACAATGGTGTCTGGATAGTGGGTGCTCAAAGCACATGATAGGAAGCAAGACAATCTCACATTCTTTAAAGCTAAGCTTGGACCCAAAGTCATATTTGTTGATTTAGTAACATCAAGAGACCATCCAATTTCCCAAGTAATTGGAGACATCTCAGCTGGTGTGCAAACCAGAAATCAGGTCAACCAAAACCTGTTGCACACTTGCTTCCTATCTCAAATTGAACCTCAATCCATTCAAGATGCAGAGCAAGATCCACACTGGATCATTGCAATGCAAGAAGAGTTGCATCAATTTGAAAGGAATAAAGTTTGGGAACTAGTACCAAGGCCTAAGGATCACTCCATTGTTGGAACAATGTGGGTGTTCAGAAACAAGTTGGATGATCAATGAGTCATTGTAATGAACAAGGCAAGGCTAGTTGCTCAAGGGTACTCTCAAGAAGAAGGGATAGATTATGACAAGTCTTTTGCACCAGTTGCAAGGTTGGATGCCATAAGAATCTTCTTAGCATATGCAGCACACAAAGATTTCAAAGTGTACCAGATGGATGTAAAGAGTATTTTTCTCAATGGAGATATCAAAGAAGAAGTCTATGTCAGACAACCTCCAGGTTTTATCTCTCCAACTCATCCTGATTATGTTTTCAAATTGCACAAAGCATTATATGGTCTCAAGCATGGTGTGAGACCCTAGCATGCTTTTTTCTGAAAAATGAATTTATAAGGGGTAGAGTAAACCAAACTCTTTTTATTAGAACCCACAAGTCTCATACCCTACTAGTACAAATCTATGTAGATGATATTATTTTGTTTCTACTGATTCAAATTTGTGCAGAAGGTTCTCCAATCTAATGCATTCTAAATTTGAAATGAGTAGCATGAGTGAGCTATCCTTCTTTCTAGGATTGCAAATCAAACCACATGCTGAAGGCATATTTATTTCTCAAACCAAGTATGCAAAGGAATTGGTCAAGAAATTTGGTATGTCTGAAGTATCTTGTATGAAAACACCTATGCCTACTAATGCTGTATTATATGCTGATGAACATGAGAAACCTGTTGATCAGACAACATATAGAGCAATGATTGGCTCTTTACTGTACCTTACAACTAGTAGACCTGACATAATGTTTGCTACATGCATATGTGCTAGATTCCAAGTAAGCCCTAGAGAGTCACACCTAATATTAGTAAAAAGGATTCTCAGGTATGTAAAAAGTTGTCCAAATCTAGGTCTCTGATATCCAAAAGACTCAGCATTTTACTTAACTGGATTTTCTGATGCTGATTATGCTGGATGCAGAATTGACAGGAAAAGCACCATTGGAACTTGTCAGTTTCTTGGTGACAGACTTGTCTCTTGGTTTTGCAAGAAACAAACATCTATGTCAACTTCAACTGATGAAGCTGAATATATGGCTGCAGGTAGTTGTTGTTCGCAAATCTTGTGGATTCAAAACCAACTCCTAGACTATGACTACAACTTAGAGAAGTCTAAAATATTTTGTGATAATACCAGTGCTATTTCTATAGCTCAAAATCCAGTCCTCCATAGTAGGACAAAACACATATAAATTAGACATCACTTTCTAAGCGATAATGTTGAGAAAAATAAAATTGAACTTCAATATATCCCAACTGATTTGCAAAGGGGAGATATTTTCACCAAACCCTTGGATGAAAAGAAACATACCTTCTTCCTAAATCAGTTAGGAATGTTAGATGGAGGAAGTCTAAAATAATATCCAAGATTTTAAAACTCTAAAAATTGACCAAGACTAGGCAAACATCTTGATTTTTCTAGTGTATAGAGTGTGTCTGGTCTCTGAACTGCGCTCGAAGATTTCCCCCAGATCGTCGAATGGAGATCGACGCTTTCCGAAATCGTCGACCAGAGTTCATTGCTTCTCAGATAGTCTAAACTATCTCTCCAGGTCAGCGATCGTCGAACGAAGGTCGACGATTTTGTTTACTGAAACTATCGTCGAACGGAGCTCGACGCTCTCCAATATCGTCGAACGGAGATCGACGATGTTGATGACCTTTCAATTTCCCTTAGAAGCCTAGATCGTCGAACTGAGTTCAACGATCTTTCCTTTTCTGCGTCGAACCCTAATATAAAATTCATTTTTCGGCCATCGTTCTATCTTTGCGCCTTCATTCTCTCTGCAAATTTTCTTCTTCCCTCCAAATTTCTCTACACTTGGTCGTTTTTTTGTTGATTTTTGCAGGAATCAATGGCCGTCTCAGTTGCTGTTCTGGCCGCAATAAGATTTGATGCAGGTTTTGACATTGACATGGATTCTTTCAGCACCAGTGATCAAATCTTCCAAGATATTCTAGAACTTTTCAAGGAACAAAAGCTAGTTACAATAATGACTACCAGGATCAAGTTAGCTGCTGATGAAATAAAGGAATGGGTATATACTGCCCACAACCAGGATCAGAATACAGTTGTGGATCAATTTCAGGAACCCAGGTATCTCTCACACCTGCTGCCCTGACAGAGACTTTTGGATTGAATTCTGGAGAAGACTCTGCTGAACTGTCTGGAGAAGAATTTTCTGATTTACTTACTAGAATGGGTCATTCAGATGCAAACCCTAACAAACTCCTGAAGAAAAATCTATCTGTGGAGTACAGATTTTTGGCTGATGTTGTAGGAAAGGTGTTATTGGCCAAACACTCAGCCCATGATACCATCTCCAGATATCAGCTGTGTTTGATGGGTGCTCTTGTAGATAAGAAACAATTGAACTGTGGAGAAGTTTTCTTTGACTTAATTAAGAAGAAGATCAACAAGAATTTTGTTAACTATGGAAGGATATTAGGGCTATTTCTTCAGAATAGATGCCCTGCTCTGCTAGTTTCCAGTGGGGTGCACATTAATGCCTCCAAGAGGCTCTCCTGTGCCCTATTTGAAAAGTGGGACAAGCAAATAGTGAAGCTCAGCAGGATCTCTGCAAGTGCAACTTCAGGCAAAAGGACTGTTGTAGTCTCTTCCCCTCAAGTCTCTGCCCCTGCAGAAGACTTGCCTGCTTCTTCTCCTCCTCCTCCTCCACCTCTTATTTCATCTCCACCAGTCACATCCACCATTACAGTTTCCTCCACCATCATAATTTCCAGCCCATCTCCAACTTCTATCCATTCTCCAACTCTTCCACTAACTGAAGAAATCTTCCACCCTTTACATCGCTACCCTCAACAAGATATTGCCTCATCATCTCATCTTCCATCTTCCAATCTGATAGATGATTCCTTTATGGATGATTCTCCTTCATCCCCTCCTGATCTACCCTCTTCATCCACATCCTATCAACAATTGCTTCAAGACATCATTGTACAACCCTCCTTCACACCCTCTATTTCAACCCCATTATCCTCAATTTACACAATTCCCATATCTCAACCTTCATTTCCACCATCCACCAGCTCTCCACCCACATCTCCAGCTGCTCCACCTTCAGCCCATACCTCTGCTCAAGTCCCTCTTGAGCATGTAGATCTTCCAGCTTTAGCAGACAGACTCTATGAGCTGATAGCTCCCAGGCTATCACTCTTGTTTGAGACCTCCTTGGCTCCACTTCTCAAGTCAGTTGCAGACCTGTCTGCCAGGCTCTCCTCTCTCATTCCTCCTCAGGCAATCCCTTTATCTGGGTGCCTTGATCCAGTCCTGACTGAATCTAGGCAGGGGGAGATGCCTCATGAAGTGGACAGATTGCCTGCTGCTGCTGTTACTTCAGTTCAAGCTCAAGCCTCAACATCTCAAGTTGCAGTTTTCTCAATGGACCTCAGGTCACTATTATCAGATTTTGATTCTATTTATCTCAGCTGTCTTCCAGAGCACACTGCAGTCCAGCCATCTGAAGACCTCTCTAAGGCCATTGTGCCTATTTCAAGCTGTGACACCAGTATAATACATTCTTTTGTAAAGTCCCTTTCTGCTGCTGCTCCTTCAGTTTCTGTTGAAAGTACTGATATTGTTGATATTGCTGTTAATTCTGATGCTTTAATATCTGAGGATATACATATGACAGAGACACTTATTCTTGAGCCTGCTGTTATTGCTGTTGTTGCCCGTTCTAGTGATGATTTTCCAGCATCAACTGATACTACTGCTGATGTTATTTCTGAAACTGCTGAAACTGTTATATCTGAATCTGCTGCCCCAGCTACTGCTGTATCTACTACTGCTGCTACAACTTCTTCTGCCAGTGTTATTTCTACTACTCTTCCTGCTATTGCTGTCACTACTGTTTCTCCTGCTCAATCACAACAACAGAAAGACTATCTGAAAAGGATTGATGCACTATATGATGATCAAAGCTCAGAAAGTGATCAGTTCAGGACTGATTCAGATGATTCTTCTACTACTATTGCAAGGAAAAGAAAGGCCAGAAGCAAGGCTATGAAATGGGTTCCTCCAGCAAAAGTCAAAGACACAAATGATATTCCTTATTACATACTGCATAACTGCCCTATCACAGAACATTGGATGCAATATTCCAAAAATCAATTGAAGGCCATGAAGAAAAAGAGAAAGTATGAGAAAGGATCTTCACAGTTCAATCATCCTCCTCCTCCTCCTCCCTCACCTGATGCAGGTGCAGGTGGTAGTTCAGCTGTTCAACCTTCTGCCAGAAGTCAATCCGCTTATCAACCTTAAGGAAGATCTCAATACAGAGGAAGCCAATCCAGAGGCTATCAGTCAAGGAGAGGAAACTACAGAGAAAACCAAAGAGAATTTCAAGTCTATTCCAAAGGACATTCCAGGAAACACCCTTATTCAAGGGAAGGACATGCTTCCACTAATACTACTTCAGGTCCCTTTCCCTACAAGCTTAAAGAGTTAGTCACCACCAGAGCTCCTCCGGACAATCCCTCAAATAGATATGAGCCTCCAGTTCCTTTTGAGGATCCAGAGAACAACCCTACTTCATGGACAGCTAGAATGAAAGAATTAGCTGCTCTGGACCAGATCAAGAAAGCCAGAGAACAAGGCAAAGACACTTCCAGTATTACTACATTATCTGATCAAAGGAAAAAGGAACTTAAAAGATATTCATCCAGCAAGTTTTTTGATTCAGAAAGCTACATGAAGCTGCACCCTGAAGCTGTAGTGCCCAGGCCCAAGCAACAAACCTCTTTAGGTGCAGCTGATGACAGAAGATCTAAAAAGGAATCTCTTAATCCAAACAGAGAAATAGTACTTATAAAGAGCAAGGAAAAGGAGTAATTCTGTAAGATGACAATATATTCTGTTTTGTAAACTATCTGAGATTATGTCTGTGATTCTGCAATGTCTTGTTTGTTATATTGTTGCTTTGTATGTTTTTAATTTTCCAATATCTGTAAATAGTAATCCTAACCCAAATAGGGGGAGATTGTTGGAACACCCTATTACTGATTTGGGCAAGGATCACTATGTCTCTTAGGAAACCTGTTTGACCTCATTGTATATATCTAAAGGTCAATTAGAATTGAGTCTAAGGGTTAGTAGTTAGGTTTGGAAGCTGCCCTCAAGACCAGGTTTTTCTGTTTTGGAGAACAAGTCATTTCGTCGAGCTCAGTACGACGAATCGTCGAACTCCGTTCGACGATCATTGAGCTCCCTTCGACAAATCATCGAACTCCATTCGACGATCTCTGAGCTCAACTTCAACAAGTCGTCGAACTCCATTCGTCGATCTTCGAGCTCAGATCGACGATCTTGACTCCAGTTTAATTCTCTATCTCTGAGCTCAGTTCGACGATAGTTGAGCTTAGATCAACGATCTCTGTTTCTGTCTAAGTCCAGGCTCTGAGCTCAGTTCAACGATAGTGGAGCTCAGTTCGACATTTTTCTGAAGAGTTCAACGATTTTCAAGATTCAAATTCAGACAGTTAAGGAATTATTGTCAGCAATTAATTCAGAGATCTTGTAGCCGTTTTTAAGTAATCTGCAGCAAGTTTCAAGGAATTTTCAAGGAATGTTTTATTGGACTTTCCTCCAGAAGACAATTGCAATTAAGGAAGTCATTTATGACAGGCTAACGGCTATCTTGGACAGTGTATCATTTCTATTCAGATAAAAAGGAATAAAAGATTAGATTTTTCATTCCTGCTTGAAAAAGAACAAGAAGTCAGAAACATATTCTCTGCAACAACTCTTACAACACAATTACACAAGAGAAAGAAAGAGAGTTGCAGACATTCTCTGTCTCAAAGATTCATACAAGAACACTCATCACAAAAGGAGATCAATCAACTGAAACTTTCAGATCTCTCTTGATTCAAGTGTTCAAAGACCATCATCATTCAAGACTCCAGACACCACACATTTCAGTTGCTGCTGAAATCATCTATTGTTGGAGATCAAATCATTTGAAGGCCTATCACCCTACTGCAAAGCTTCACTTCCTGAACAACTCAAGATCTCAGGGGGAGCTTTGACAACATCCACTATCTTTTCTCTGACTGTTGACAGAGAAGATCTTCTCATCCCTCTCTCTCTCTTTACTGTAAAGGGTTTTTCAAACTCCCTTCAAAAGTTTGTGATTGGTTTCTGAGACCTTATCAAAACTCAGTGCTGTCAAGACACCTGATCAAAAAATCTGGTTTGGTTTTTGAGCACCTTATCAAAAGCTCATTGGTGCCCAGGACACCTGATCAACTCATCATGCAGTGGATTCCTACCTAGTGTGGTAGAAGAGTGGATGTACCCAGGTTGATTGGGGAACCACTATACCTCCTTGTGTCATCTGGTTGCTTACTTTATTTTTGTTTCTGGCTGTGGCTTGTGATTGCTTTGTGATTGCTTCTTGTTTAGATTACTTTATATTATTTGCTTCCCTGTTCACTTAGGATTACAACAACTGTTGTAAAAAGTTTTTAGCAAACACCATACTCTATTCACCCCCCTCTAGAGTATATCAGATCTAACTTGCACTTTCACATAGGGACGATGAACATACTAACACAAGATGAGGTGGTGTGCAGGCTTAAGAGGTATGTATGGTACACTGGTTCCCATGCTGCGTAAGAATCTGATATTGTTGGGAAGATTGGACTCGGGTGGCTCCAACTTTGCGGCGAGAAAAGAAATTCTGATGTTGACACACAAGTGTGTCGTGCTTATGAAGGTTGTGTTGTTCATTAGCTGGACTGACGGATGGGGACCATAGTATAAAGTGATGCGTCCTTGATTTCTATTGGTTGTGATATGATGGATGGTCAAGGTGGCACAGTGGATCGCCCTTATATGACTCGGGTTTGGCGAGTCAGCTTTTGCGATTTGGGTGCGTTGGCATCTCATAGGTGGACCAGGGTAGAGATGAAGATCAGTTTTTAACAAGTTGGTTGATGCTTTGGCATGAGGTGGTGCATTGTGCAGACTAGTGCTTCGTTCATATAGATAATATTTCGTGTAGATGATGCTTCATGCAGAATGTAGTGTTTGAAATTCAAACAAGTGTGGTAATTATTAAGTTGGTTTGAATTCTCAACCATGAAAATTTCAAACCCCACCTAAACATCCTTCCTAATCACCCCACCTACTTACCAACTTAATTACCTATGTGATTCATGCTCTGCCTAGTTTATTGGTTTTTTGGCTCTATAAAAGGAGACAGATGCAAAGCCTTCAAACCACACAAAAAAGCCAAACAAAAGAGGAAATACCTCAAAGGAAGAGAGCAATAGTGTACGGCCAAAGTCTGTGGTAGGCATTAGAGGGCTGCATTAGCATTGAAGAGTGGCATTTGTGCGGGTAGCGATAAGTCATAAGTTTCATTGGCTACAACAAGGTGCACGATGCGCGATGGTTGCATGCTTGTAGGCTGCGATGGTTGTGCACACGTGGTGACGTTGGCGGGATGCACATTCGTAGCAAGGCCAAGTCCTGACATGGATCTCTTCTCGGTGATGGTGGCGATGGTTGGTTGTTTGACGATGATGAAGGTTCGTTCTGGTACGAATCATGTGTGTCCGTTTTACAGATTGTAGTGAAAGATAAGAGATGCTACTCACCGAGAGGTGGGGGGGGGGGGGAGTGAATAGCTATTTCATTTATTTTAATTTTTCTTATAGTTTTCTTTTTCTTAGCACAATAAAATAGTAAACAAGAACAAACAGACCACAACACACAATGATTTTTAGTGGTTCCTCAAATATGAGTATATCCACTTTTCCCCTTCATCTATCTAGTGGACAGCTAGCTTAGGCCAAACTTCTCCAAACCTTTCTCAGATCCTCAGATCTTACAACTCAAAAACACAGGTCCCCTACCTCAGACCTTCAACACAGGTCTTACCACTCAGATCTTTGATCACAAGATCCTATACCTCAGATCATTCATAGATCCTACCACCCAGGCTAAACAAGTCCTACAACTTGAGCTTAACATAATCCCTACAACTCAGGCTTAACATAAGCCATGCAATTCAGGATAAATAAGCCCTATAACTTAGATATTAAAGATCTCGCAAATGCAAAGTGTTTGCAATATTTTGACTCAATCAAACAAGGATGGAGTCTTCAATAAGAAGCACTGTGCAGGCTTCCTTCTTCCCTTGATCAACCCTTGAATGACTTGGCTTGAAGAGTGTTGAATGCTTGATTAGGTTCACCTTGATGAAAGAAAGATTATTTAGAGAAATGTTGCCTAGCAGGAACTTGGAAGTGTCGATACAGCAAATGCAAAGTGTTTACAATAGATGAAGGATGAATTGGACTTGGTTCCTTGTTCCCTGCTTAAATCTTGCACAGAAAACTTAGAGAGAAAATGATGTTAAGGATCTCTGTGTAATAATACTTATTTGTGCATTCTTGTAAATCCCCATTTTATAGTGGACTTGGTTAACAATAGGTTTCAAGACTGGTATGGAAATCTTAAACAGATAGCAAATTTTCTTATGCAAGAATCTGTATATGGAATATTCAAATGGCTAGAAAATTCAGCCTAAGGAAGGATTCAGAATAAGGAATTATTCTCTAATGAATGTGAATATTTCTTCCTTCTAGCAGCCCCCTCAAATCATGCAATAAATATCGCCTTTCAAATTAATTCAAATTTTCTACGCAATTCGGGCCTAAATTTAAGGAGATAGTCGTTGTACCGCATGTCATGCCGGTGAAAATATTTCTAAGCGACCTTGAAATAATGTCATTGACAAAGTCGTATAACCCTTCTGATTTATTTCCAGCCAGCTTAAAATACACCAAGGATTTTTATGGAAGCACCGAGCACTTAGCCATTTGAATTTGTAGAAGGCTTCCTGTCACAGTGCAGTCAATGCAGTCAACAAACTTTGAACTATGCAGTTGGCATTTTTCTCAATGATGTAATCGATGCAGCCGATACTTTTCTCAATGATGTAGTCGATACAGCCGATATTTTTTTTCAACAATGCAGCCGATGCAGTCGATAAAGAACTTAAGTTTGAACCCGATGCAGTCGAACTTTTCCTTATTTAAGCCTTCAATGCACTCGGTATTTTCCTGAGTTATGCATTTGATGCAATCGACAAAGCACTTAGTATTTTTCCTATGCACCTAACATTTTACGTGGACAATTTCTTATTTCTGCTTTTGATTTCTGGTAACTCTAAAGGCTTCTCCCATGATAGTGATATGTCTAATATATGATTAGGATAGAGGTCAATATGTGTTTTACTCCTTGAGGTTTACAAGGTCAAGACCCTTTTTTGGTTACCATAAGTCTAACAATACATTAGTCATGCACTCCAGATCTGCCTGTCACACTAAAACTAGACAGTTCATCAAATACAAGATGTTTATTGTCATCTTGAGTGCTTCTTCAAAGTAGGAATCTTGTGGACAATATTCTTAACAATCTGCTCTTATTTGAAGAAGTCAGAACCTCATATGATAATAATCATAGATAAATAACATGAAGTAAAGACAAATTTATACAGAGAGAATCATTCCAGATTTATATTAATAATACTAAAACCAGTGGAGTCTACATTAAGTTAAATAAAGTAGGCACCATTTGGCGCGGCTTATCGCGACTTATTTGTTGCGGTGAGGTTGGACAAAAATGTCATTGTCATAGAATATATGTTTGGTATCACAAATGTTACCAAAAAAAAACTAGTTTGAGGCATAAAATTTTGGTATAACAATGACATTTTGTCCAATCACACCGGAGCAAATAAGCCGCAATAAGCCGCAATAAGCCGTGCCAAACACAGCCTAAATGACACAAAAAAAACATAAGTTAGGTCAACCCCAAGGATTCTTAGTACTTAGAAGTCTTCTCCTTTAGCCTTCCTCTTTTGTCTCTGGAAGTAGCCCAATGGCTTTGGAATGTATTTAGGAGGAGGAGGAGGTCCATGTGGGTTTTTCCTTTAGTGTATTCTCCTCGTAGTCTCTTGGTGCTCATGTTTCTTCCATTCCACTAAGTTATAATATCTGGAAATATTTATCTCGTGCTTGCCAAAGTTTTCCCAAGTATATAATATGATGTTTTGGATGTGGGACTTCACTCCTCATATTCTGGCATATTCTGAATTTCAATCATTCTTCTCTATCTGGCATGCATGATCTCTTTCTGAACCTTATCAACTCTCCTTTTTCTGGATGAGGATTCTCCTTGCTCAGTTCGAGGAGGGTGATCATACTCTTCTCAGGCTTCTTCAAAATCCTTCAAAGGGATGTCATAGTTTGCAATTGGGTCTGATTCTGGGATGATTGGTTGAGGAAAATAATGCAGCTGATCTAGATTTAGAGCTTTCCTGACTGTATTGGTGGTTCATATAGCTTGTTGTGTAGAATATTGAGTTATGACTTCTCCCCCGCTTTGATTTCTTCAAATGTGCCTTTGCAGATTGCCTCTTGTGCTTCACTTATTCTTTATTTCAGCATGTTGACTCGTGCAACCACTATGTTCTTTGTCTGTAGGAGATGATCGTCTAGCAGTTGGTTGTAGAAGTCCATTCTTACCATGATAGCAATTCTATTGTCAGTCATCCTATTGCTAGTGTCTTGGAATGCTTGGTAAAGATTTTGTCTAGTGGCATCTTGATTATCTATTACAATCAGAATGCCCAGATGAGTCATGTCATTCTGTTTGGCTGTAAAATCTACTGTACGTCGCTGTAGCTTTGGTGAAGAATTGCTGTCTGGGTGTTAAGATGCTGCATCTCTCTTTCAACTGCTAAGATTTTCTCATTCATCTCTTTCCTTAACCCTTGTATAGTATTTTCTACAAAAAAGTTTATGTTTTTTTTGGCTATCCATCATCTGTTGGAGCTGGGTCATGAAAAAACTGGGTTCTTCATTTGTTGGGTGAGTAGAAGCTTGAGGCACTTCTTCATTGGGTCTTTGGCAGGTGCCTACTGGAGGCTCATAATCTTCATACATGCAATCAGGATTAGATTGCAATGAGGTCCTTTTGACAATGCCTGGTTCTTACAGTGCACTCTTACCTTTCCACATTACTAGCTCATTGCCTGTGGGGATAAATTCTGCAAAACTTTCCTCAACAGGAGGAATTGGGGCTGGTACTACTGCTTCCACTTCACAGATCTCTTGCCCCACCTCTTCCAGAGCTATCTTGCTTGGGCAGAGTCATCCTGATCTAACTCCCCCTGAATTTCTTCAGTAGATTCAATTACTTCAGTCTCTTGGGTAGAGTCCTCAGGAACAGGCTCCCCTCCCCCTCAACTGTACCTAGGAGAGTTTTGTTTTGGTGGCTTTCTCCTTCCACCACTTCAATATGAAATGTGGATGCTTCCAGAACTTCTATGGCAGTATATTGAGGAGCAGGTTCCTCATGAAATTCTTCTTGATTGATCTCAACATCGCTTTGGGAAGAAAGTTCTTAGTGAACTTCTCCCACTTCTATCATCCCCTTTTCATTCACACCCCTGGATTCCTCCATAGCGATGTGCTTTCTAAATATTCAGGAATCAGAGTTCCATGAATTACAGGGTGGTGTTCTCCTGTATGCTCACTCTCAACATGACTGGGAGAGGGGATAGAACTTGCAACTAGTGCTACCTTCTTCTTTACTCTTCTTTTCTTAGCAACCATCTTCTCCTTAGGACTTGCAGCATCCTTCTCCTTATCATGTCCATGGGTGTTCTTGGTGCTTGCTCCTCTCCTTTCATGTTTGTGGAAAGGTTTTTCCCACTCTTCTATTGTTTTATAGTATATTCTCTTTAGGTAATTCAATGGTACTTCAGGTGCCTCATTCAGCCCATCTCCTAGACTTTTGGAGAGGTACAAAGATACAATCCTCCCTATGTTGGGGGCAATTAGACACCCTGTCAGCTTTTTGAAAACCATTTGGCTTCTGTCAATCCTTTTTGTCACTATGACAACAGTCATAATATTGAACATTTCCTTGGAATCCTATCATGCGATCCTGGTTTACATAATAGAGCCCTCCCTACAATGTCAGCTAGACGTTTTTTAGGAGGGTTCATGCCATTCTTCTCCAAGGATCGATACACTTCTAAAGAGTACTCGCACCATTCCAGGGCTGCAACATGGTTTTTGATTTTCTTTCCCTCTTCACCTTCTATGAGAGTAGGGAGTTCTAGATGTCGGCTAATATGTAACGCCTTTTTAAAAATAAAATTAGAGAGTGGGTGCGAATAGCTGAGAGTGGGTGCAGATAGCAATTCGAGTTAGCGTTTCAAAAAAAAAACTCTCAAACCTCCCAACTCCCCTTCACACAATCTTTTCACCCTTCTCAATTTGCGGTGATAGCCACCTAGGGTTCGCGGTTCCCTGTGCACGTCATCGGCCTGGAGGAAGAGCCCCCTTGATCTCTCTTTCCCTCTCCTATTTTCTACCTTTTCCGGCGTTTCCAGTGCACATCGCCGGCTAGGTGGAAGAGCTATTTCGATCTCTTTTTCTCCCTCATGCGCCGCCTGTCTAAAAGAATAGCAGCCCTTGGCCGGAACCCTCGCCGAAAGCTTGTGCACTGTCGTCGTTTAGGAGAGGCTTAACCTTCTATGTCTCCCTGGTGGCCAATGGATAGCAGGATGTGTTGTTGTGTTGTGTCGATCTCCCCGTCCGAGGCAAGAGTTGCTGAAAATTCATCGCAGGAAGTCGGATTGGAGACCGAATTGGCTTGTGGAGATCAGATCCGTGCATGGCGGTCACTAGCCGTTAATTTTCAAGCAAGTTCCTATGGCTCGTCGATGCGCTTCAAGGGTAACGACCCTTGAAGCGACCCTTGAAGCGCGTCGACGATTTATTTGTGCAAGTTCCCTAATCTTAGGATGGTTGTTTCAATTTATTTGTGCATATGTTATTTTTTGTGCAATGAGAGTCCCCACACACCATTTTCGTTGAGGACGGGGACGCCGTCAGGGCTTGGGATTGCGACCCCGACGTATTTTTCTGTGAACTGCACGTAGAGTCCCTCTCCAGCTACGCAGTGGAGAGCGGGGACTGCGCCAGGGAGAGGGATTACGACCCTGGTGTATCTTTTCTATTTTGTTTTCATAGGAGGGCCATCCGTCACTAATTAGCGGCGTTGCGTGTTTTCCCTCAGCTCATTGTGAGCCATCAGGACGATTGTGTCTATCCCCGACATGAATTTGCATTAGAGATCTGACGCATGAGTCTGGATTTAAGCATGTTGTGTGAAGCCTACCCATGGAGAAACACCCAGATCGGTGATGATGTTGTGTTATGCATTTTGATTAGCTCTAGGCACGCTAATGGGAATGTCCTGTGCTATTCGCCATTGTCGTTCCAGGATTTTATGGGCTTTATTCGTGAATGCCCCATCCTAGACGCACCCGTGTTGGGCCTGGTAGAGCGATGACCTTGCAAGTCTTGCTGCCAAGTAGTTTTTTCCCACCCTCGTCTAGTTTGTACCTTCCAAGACCAGTCGTCTGCCACTCCCAAAGATGGCAGTTATAGGTCATTACTTTAGACCAGTCCTCAGCCACTCCCAAAGAGGGTAGTTGTAGGTCGTTACTTCTGACCAGTCCTTTGCCACGTCAAAAAGGCAGCTGTAGGTCGTACATTTTCTGACTAGTCCTCTGTCGTGTTAAAAAGACACTTGTAGGTCGTATATCTCCTGACTAGTCCTCTGCTACTTGAAAAGGGCAGTTGTAGGTTGCTACTTCCAAATCGGTACTCTGCCCATCATAGGGTAGTTGTAGGTATTGTCTGTCTTATTACTACGAGTGGCGACGGGTGACAAGTTTAGATCCAGGGTCACGAACGTATTATCACACTTAGCATCTAAGCTTAGACTGTGCGTTTCTGGTGTGTCCATGACTCGTGCAGGGTGGTTTGAAAGTGATGCTTCACACGTCCCTTGGGTTTGCCATTTGTTCTTTAGTTCCATTATAAATGCTTGATTTCCGTGCATACTTGCAGGAGAGCGACATACTCACCCCGGACTCCGCTGGGATGACCGAGGGGAGGGTCGTTACGTTGTGTTGGTCAGCCTCATGCTGACCTTTGTTGCACCGCCTGTTTGTTTTTTGGTTTCAGGTGATGAAGCTCGCAGTGGTGTGTACTGGGCTGGAGCCCATGGGTTGCCGAGGAGCTGGATAGTGTTTTCCCCTTTTTGGGGTTTTCGTGTAGCATTTTATTATGTTTTGTTAAAAGCCATGTAAGACCTTAATGCCATGTACTTTACTTTCGGTGGAGTACTTTCCTTCTAGTTGTGGACATTCGGGCCCCTTTTTGTATAGGCGTTTTCTAAGTTTCCGATGTAGCTTGTTATAAATTAATGAAGTGGTTGGGTAGTTTACCTTTATCAATTAATAACATTTATGTTTTGTGAATCTTGTATGTCGTGGAGCCCCGGCCGGACCTATGTTATATTCCTTTTGCAGACTGGGAATGTTACAATTGGTATCAGACTTTAAGTTTCGTGATCCGTGATTCTTTAGGTTTCAGGACGAACCCATTTTAACGGGTGGTGAGCACATATTGTGCAAGAGCCTAAATGATTGAATTTTTAAGCAGAATGTACACTTAGGAATGACGAAAAGCGTGTGTTTACGTTGTTTTGGGGAACTTGAACGTTTTTCATTCCCTAATTTGTCTACTTTAGAGTGATAAATTGTGTATTTTTGCGTGTTTAGGAAATTAGAAGTGGCTTCCCGCAATGCCGTCGACAGCAGTGCTTCTGGTTCTACTTCTACTAATCCACCGAACATTGAGATGATTTGACTAATCACAGAGGTAGTACTTGCTTCTTTGGATGCGAGACAGGGTGGTTGGTACAAAATACCACACCCATCAAAACTGTCGCTCCTGAAGTGGCACAAATACCTACTGCTACTACGGTACCTGTTGGTGCCTAGGTACCCGTTGTTGGTGCTACACCCGGTGTTTTTGAGGAACCTGCTGCTGCTGCGATACATGTTGTTGTTGTGAGGACGGGTGTTGTACCACATGCCCGAGATGATCCTTTGAAGCATTTCTTGAGCTTCAACCTACCATCTTTCACTGGGAGCGAGACTACTACTGAGGCCAAGGATTGGCTGTCCAGGATTAGGCAAACTTTGACTTCCACTCAAACTGACAGGGAACATATGGTGACCCTTGCCACCTTCCTACTCAATGGGTAGCAAGGCTTTGGTGGGAAGTGCAAGCAGATATGAGCTTCCGCGGGAGAGAGCTGACAGAGATATCAATGGAGGAATTCTTCTAGTGTTTCTTGGAACGCTTCATACCTGAGGTGACCCGTCTACAGTTGCATTACCAGTTCTTCTAGTTGCTGCAGAGAGACATGAAGGTGGATGAGTGTCTCAACGGGTTCACTCGCTTAGGCTGTTATTCAGGTGGATTATTAGTCAAGGAGAAGACCAAAATCTAGAGGTTCTTTGATGGGTTACGGGACGAGCTGAGGTTGAATCTGTCAGGGCCTAAGGTCCTTGGATTCAATGCCCTAGTGGAGAACGCAAGAGCTTATGAGATGGACTTGAAAATAGTTCAACATCACAGGGGATTCCAATCAAAAAGCGTTGTGTTCAAGTCGTCGAAGTATCAGGGGAGACCAGATTCCAAGAGTCATAATAAGAGACAGAGGCATTCAAACTATGTGCCAGAGCAGTCTATCTCTTTAGGAGTAACTACGGGTCAAGGTCCCATCACTTGCTACAAGTGCGAGATCGTAGGATACATCGCCTGCTTCTGCCGTCGCGGCCCGCCGAGGACTGACCGCTCAGTAATGGGTGCTTCTAGGGCTTCATGACCCAGTTTTGCAGAGAAAGGCAAGGTTGTAGAGTCATCGGCCTCCCAATACCCACCAACTCAGTCGAGGGTCTTCGCGCTCGGACAGTTGGACTTCATTCGACAGAATGACGTCGTGATAGGTACATTTATTTGTACTTACTGTCTTGTGTATTGCCTATATTTCTTATGTACGCTTAATCCTCGTGTACTCGTTAGGATTTGAATTTGTATTTAATCATCCGACAAGAGCATTGTTCGACACCGATGTGTCGCACTCCTTTTTATCAGAAGAATTTGTGGTGTGCGTCAGAATGTCTTGCTTGTTAGCAGAAGAGAAGTTGGACGTACTCCTACCCAATGGATACTTAATGAGTACGGAGTGGAAAAGTTATGTGAAGGTTCTGATTAGATAACAAGACTTTGATTTGGAGGCCGCGCTGCTACTGCTGTCAGAGTTTGACATCATATTTTGCATGGATTGGCTGATAAAGCTGGGGGGCGTGCATTGATTGCAAATCAAAGAAAGGATTGTTGGGTGGAAAATGCGGAGACGGAACTTGTTTTATGGGTCTGCGGGGTGCGAACAAAACCGTGATGACCGCCATCCAAGGAGTAAAAGCAACTTGGAAAGGCGCAAACCCATTTTTCGTATTAGTGGAGGCTTCAGAGCATAAACCTAAGTTGTGTAAGGTGCCAGTTGTAGTGGAGTTTGCAGACATCTTTCAAGATGAGCTTCCTGGGGGCCCGCCCTAGAGGGAAATCAACTTTTCCATAGAGCTTGTGTCGGGTGCCAAACTCGTGTCATGCTCCCCTTACCGTATGGCGCCAAATGAAATGGAAGAGCTGAAGGTGCAGCTGCAGGAATTGCTTTAGCAAGGATATATACGTTTGAGCTCATCACCGTGGGGTGCACCGGTCCTCGTCGTGAAGAAGAAGGACAGTAGTTTGAGCATGCGCATAGATTACATGGAGTTGAACAAGTTGACAAAGAAAAATAAGTATCTGATCCCCCACAATGTTGATCTATTTGATCAGTTGGTAGGATCCACAGTATATTCAAACTGGATTTGAAGTCTGGATACTATCAACTCAGGATACGGGAGTCTAACATCCTGAAAACTGCTTTCAGCACGCGTTACAGGCATTATGAGTTCACGGTGATGCCCTTTAGTCTCACAAATGCATTGTCTGTATTTATGGATTTGATGAATAGAGCTTTTCAGGAGTACCGAGATTTGTTTGTTATCGTCTTCATCGACAATATTCTGGTATACTCGCAGTCCGAGGAAGAGCATGTCGATCACCTTAGTACAGTTTTGACAGTTCTAAGGAGTCAATAATTAAATGCAAAATTCTCCAAGTGTGAGTTTTGGCTACCGTCGATGGCATTTCTGGGGCACATTGTTAGTGGAGAGGTTATTGCGGTAGATCCGACAAAGGTTGCAGCGATTCGAGAGTGGCCTGAGCTTAGCAATGTAGGGAAAGTTCGGAGCTTTTTGGTGTTTTCAGGTTATTACAAGTGCTTTGTGGATAACTTTTCACGGATTGCACTTCCTCTCACTACGTTGACTAGGAAGGATCAACAGTTCGTCTGGATGCCAGTGTGTGCTCGAGATTTTGAGGAGCTGAAAAACCGACTAGTTTCTGCCCTGATTCTATGTTCGCCTCGTGGGACGGAAGGGTACCAGGTGTACAATGATGCCTCAGGTATTGGTCTAGGCAGTGTTCTGTGTCAGTTTGGAAAAGTTATTGCATATGGTTCGCGCCAGTTGAAGGTGCATGGGAGAAACTACCCGGTCCACGATTTAGAGTTGGTGGTCGTAGTGTTTGCTCTTTAGTTGTGAAGACACTACTTGGATGGCATGATGATTGAAATCTTCACGGATCATAAGAGTCTGAAGTACTAGCTGGATCAGAAAGATCTTAATATGCGTCAAACGAGATGGATGGAGTTTTTAGGGGACTACACATTTGATATACTTTACACCCCTGGGAAGTTGAATGTGGTAGCAAATGCGCCGAGTTGTCGAGCACCGACACAGGCGAGTTGGATTTTGGCTCACGGTGAGCATTTGGTGCGTGAATTGTAGGTCTTGGGGATCTCCTATGTGGACCGAGGATTGTCTTCCACTGCCATTCTAAGCTGGATGGAAGTGTAGTATGAAATTGGTGACCGTTGGAGAACTGCCTTGGAATTCGATCCGAGCATACAATGCTATTTGGCGAAGTCCACTGAGGGGCCGAACGCCGAGTTTCTTCTTGAGGATGGGCTACTGTGGAGGAATAACAGGCTATGCATTCCTAATTATGGGAAACTGAGAGATGAATTGATGTACGAGGTGAATTTCACAAAGTACTTGATTTATCCAGGGAGTAAGAAAATGTATCAAGACATGAAAAAACTATTCTGGTGGCCAGGCATGAAGAAGGTTATAACTCTTTTCGTGGCAAAGTTCCAAACGTGCGTGCTAGTGAAGGCAAAGTGTCAATGACCAGGAGGATTTTTGAAGTCATTACTCATACCGGAGTGAAAATTTGATGATATTTTCATGGATTTTGTGCACGGGTTGTCAAAGTCGTTGCAGAAAAATGACCCGATCTGGGTGATAGTTGATCGATTGACTAAGGTCACACATTTCATCCTGAATCAGAAAAGCGATTCAGTGGAGAAGCCGACAAGGCTATATGTGGAGAACATCGTTCGATTACATGGCGTCCCTCACAGTATTGTTAGCGACCGTGATGGATGGTTTATGTCCGATAATTGGAGGCATGTTCATCGTTTGTTGGGCATGAAGCTCAAGTTTAGCACGACCTTCCATCTGCAGATGAATGTGCAGATTGAGAGGATAAATCAGATGATGGAGGATATGCTTCGTATGTTCATTTTGGATTTTGGACATCGTTTGGAAGACACCTCTGCATGGTAGAGTTTGTCTATAATAATATTTATCAGACGAGTATTCAGATGGCTGCATTTGAAGCTTTATATGGTAGGATGTGTCGTACCCCATTGGCGTGGGCAGAGACTGGTGATACCAAGTTGTTGAAGCACAAAGAGGTTGATGAGGCGAATGAGTCAATATGAGTCTTTCAAGAGCGGTTGTTGACTTCCCAAGACCATCAAGAGATGTATAACAACGCCAAGCTCCAGAACATGGTGTTCGCGGTTAGAGATTGGGTGTACTTGAAGATAAACCCTTTCAAGGGAGTGTCGATGGTTCGATGCTTAAAGAAGCTAAGTCTGAGGTACTTAGGGCCATTCGAGATCACCAAGCGCATTGGTCATGCAGCTTACCGACTTGCTTTGTCGACAGAGCTTAGTGGGTTACACGACGTCTTCCATATTTTTATGTTGAGGAAGGCGTTGTGAAAGCCTGATTCTATGTTGGAGGTCGATAGTGAGTCTACAGATATTGACCTATCTACCAAGGTAACACTAATTTTCTTCATTTATAACAACGTTCGGCAGTTGCGGAGAAAGGCCATCAATATGTGAGAGTCCGATGGGACAATTATGGACGCGAGGAGCTCTTTTGGGAGCCAGAAGAGATCACTTGCGAGAAGTATCCTGATCTATTTACTCATGTATCACGAATTTCATTTCGTTGATCATGCTTAAAATTTTGGGACAAAATTCGCTAAGGGGGAGAGAATTGTAATACCTTTTTAAAAATAAAACAAGGGAGTGGGGTGCGGATAGCTGAAAGTGGGGTGCATATAGAAATTCGAGTTAGGGTTTCAATAAAACCCCCAAACCTCCCCACTCCTCTTCACCCGATCTATTTCCCCTTTCTTAGTTTACGGAGAGAGCCGCCTAGGGTTTGCAGTTCCCTATGCACGTCGTCGGCCTTGAGGAAGGGCCCCCCGATCTCTCTTTCCCTCTCTCATTTTCTCACTTTTTTCAGCATTCCCTGTGTATGCTGTCGGCCGGGAGAAATAACTCTTCCAATCTCTCCCTCATACGCTGCCTGACTAAAAGAAGAGTAGCCTGTCACGACCCGTCTAGACAGATGTCAGAGTGCGCTTCGGGACAAGTCGTGATGCCACAGGCATGGGCGGAAAGAAAGTCATGCCTGCTAAGGCGGATGCAGAGAACACTGAAAAATATTTTTAAAGTAGTTAATTTAGAGAAAAACAGTTTGATTTTTTTATGCGGAAGCTTTCAAAGTTTTAAATGCATATATATTTTATAAAATTCATATTTTACGGGATACTACTATAGTTTTCATACCATTATGATGCAGCAGAGAATGCACATATGTTATATTCAGATTCTAGTATATAAATATTTATATAGCCTAGCAGTTATCCATGATTCCAAAGAAAATGTCTGATTGTAATTGTTACATAAAAGAAATATTTGACAGTACAAAAAATGTAAGAATAGAACCTGGAACTTAATGCTGATCGGGCTCAAGTACCGGGCGGTGCTGCATGAACGATAAGGCAATTCCAAAACAGAAAGGAAATGCCTTAAAACATTGAAATAAATAGAATGAGCAAAGTAAATTACCGAACAGTAACAACAACCGAAAAGCATGAGTGTACCAGTATCTCATAAAGCAAAAACTATTCGAGACAAGCAAATAACAGAGCTAAACAAAACAAGTTAGTTTATTAGACTACTCCGGAAAATAGCCTAAAATTATTTATGTAAAATATTGTATGTCGAGATCGATGAAGTGTGTAGGTGCTATAGCGGATGCACATGGCTCACGATCAGATCTAAGAGCAAGTCTTATCAGAAAAGTAATCCTACTTGCCGTGACCATGGCAACAGAGAGATGCCCAGTTAGACGATACAGTTCAAGGATCTGCTTACAACCACGGATTTGTTTTTGAGTTTCATACGAGATTATTTATCATATTATTTTATGACAATATTATGAGAGGAAACTTCAGATCGTGAAACAAATTCACGTCAACGAGAAAGATCAGATTGGAAATAAGTTTTACTCGGGTCTTACAATCAGACAGACATCAAAAACTAGACAGACATCAGAAACCAGATATACATCAGAAACCAGACAGACATCAAAAATCGGATTCGACGACACAGCAGGACTCAAATGATGAGTTTTGACTCTTGCGAGTTCGAGGGGTTAAGGTCATAATATCAAAAAGATTTATTGAGTAAATTGTAGAGATAAGATGACAGGGGTCAGATCGGAGATATCGAACACTCGCCTCGGTTAAACAAATTCTAGGGCACAGTTATCTTTCAAGAATAACATGCGCTCACTACCGAGCATGATATCGAATCACCAAACATATATTTGTTATCCATAATTCGTTACAAGTATGATTTTTCAATTCAATTGTGTGTACGGTACGAGCATGACATAACTCAACCATCTATAAATCCCTAACCAAAAGCCTTAACAATGATCATTCAAATCTATTAATGCTCGTACTCAAGCTTACTGTCCTCAAATTATTCATCAAACAAAATACAAATTCTCAAATTGAATATCCAATTGACTATCATTCACTAACTCGTCTCCCAATTACTCAAATATCATTATTTACATTCACGACCCGTGCTAATTCTATCGTGTGAACCTCCAACTAGGAACAAGTCTAATAAATGATTCAATGTCTAAATTTAACTGACAAATAAGCTATTAAAGGTTGATTCATATAAACATAAGATCAGACAAAACAATTAAGTTCAATGTTTCCAAGAGAGAAGTGATCTCTACTTGCCTCAAAGAAGCTGAAGCTGACGGAGGAGACCAAATTGCGGCACAAGCAAAATCGAAAAACTTGATATCAGACCTGCTGAAGCACCACCATATACGACAATGAGTTATCAAAAACCCTAATGTTAGCACGAGAAATAAATTATCGCAAGATTCAAATAAGAGAGGGACTAAGAAATATACCTCCCTCAAAAGTGAGGGGTGAAGAGATTAGGCGCGGAGACGGAGACTTGGCGGCGAATAGGTTGCGAAAACCCTAAATCGGAGAGGGCTTTGGAGGAATTCCATCACTTGAGTCGAGGAGCGGCGCTGGAAATGACAAATACGACGAGATTAGACGATTACGAAGGTGGCAAAAATCATGGATCACAAAATATATGAAATCGTAGCAAAAACTTTACAATAAAACTCATGGAGATCTGAATAGAGATGAACAAGAGGGGAATCTTACCAATAGGAATCAAAACCGGGCCCAAAGAAGAGAGAGAAGAAAACCCTAGGCGCTCTTCTTACAAAATCGGCCTAATCAGAGAGGAAGAGGGCTGCCGAGGGAAGGGGAGGCGGCTGCCTTCGCTGATCGATGAAGAGGAGGCCTTGTCGGCCCTCTGAGAAAGAAGGAAGGGAGCAGTCGGCCTCTGGAGGAGCAGGAGGCCGCCAGCCCTAGCATCGGAGGGGGGGGGGGGAAGCTATCGACCAAAGCAAGAGGGGGAGAAGCCGGAGGAGGCGGCGCCTGGAGCAGGAGGAGGCGGCGACTGAGCACTGGAGTTGGGAGACGAGCGGATCGGGAGCAGCAACTTCGTGCGGGAGTAGCGACGGAAGCGGAAGAGCGGAATCGGGAGAAAATACCCTAGGCCGACGGGTTTGCGGCATGCGGGATGCGGGAACGGGGAATGGGCTGGCCGACACAGTTATAATGGGGGAGGTTAGGTTAGGTTTATAATTATTTATCATTATTAAAAAGCCGAATTGTTACATAGCCCATGGCTGAAACCCTCATCGAAAGCTTGTGCACTGTCGTCGTTTGGGAGGGGCTCAACCTTCTGTGTCTCCTTGGTTGCTGGTGGATTGCAGGATGTGTTGTTGTGTTGTGCCGATCTCCCCGTCTGAGGCAAGAGTTGCTGAAAAACCATCACAGGAAGTCAGTTTGGAGACTGAATCGACATGTGTCGATCAGATCTGTGCGTGGATAACCACTAAAGTCACTAGACATTAATTTTCGTGCAAGTTCCTATGGCTCGGCGACCCGCTTCAAGGATAACGACCCTTTTCCCTGGTCTTAAGACCGTTTTTCATTTATTTGTGCATATGTTATTTTTCGTGCAATGAGAGTCACGTCACTCCATTTTGATTGAGTACAGGGACTCCTCTAGGGCATGTGATTACAACCCCAACGTATGGTTGTGTGAACTGCATGTAGTGTCCCTCTCCCGCTATGCGGTGGAGAGCGGGGACCCCGACAGGGCGTGGGATTGAGACCTCGACATAACTTTTCTATTTTGTTTGCATGGGAGAGCCACTCGTCACTAATTAGCGCAGTGCATGTTTTCCCTCAGCTCATTGTGAGCCTTCGGGTCGATTGTGTCCATCCTCAACATTAATTTGCATTAGAGATCCGACGCGCGAGTCTAGATTTAGGCATGTTGTGTGAAACCTACCTATGGAGATACGCCTGGATCGGTGATGATGTTATGTCATGCATTGTGATTAGTCTAGGCGCGCTAACGGGAAAGTCTCATGTTATTCGCCGTAGTGGTTGCAGGAATTCGTGTGCTTTATTCATGAATGCCCCGTCCTAGACAAGCCTGTGGTGGGCCTGGTAGAGCGATGACCTTGCAAGTCTTGCTGTCGGGTAGATTTTTCCCGCCCTCTTATAGTTTGCACGTTCCTATACCAGTCCTCAGCCACTCCCAAAGAGGGCAGCTGTAGGTCGTTCCTTTAGACCAGTCCCCTACCACTCCCAAAGAGGGCATTTGTAGGTCGTTACTTCTGACCAGTCCTCTGCCACATCAAAGAGGTAGTTGTAGCTCGTACATTTTTTGACCAGTCCTCTACCATGTTAAAAAGGCAGTTGTATGTCATTTATCTCCTTACCAGTCCTCTGCTACTTGAAAAGGGCAGTTATAGGTTGCTCCTTCCAAATCAGTACTCTACCCCTCATAGGGTAGTTGTAGGTATTTTTTGTCTTGTTGCTACAATTGGCGACAGGTGACAAGTTTAGATCTAGGGTCACGATCGTATTATCACACTTAACATCGAAGCTTAATCCATGCATTTTTGGCGTGTCCATGACTTGTGCGGGGTGGTCTGAAAGGTGACAATTCGGGCGTCCCTTGGGTTTGTCCCTTGTTCTTTAGTTCCATTTTAATTGCTTGGTTTTCATGCGTACTTGTAGGAGAGTAGCGCACTTGCCCCAGAGTCCGCTATGATGGCCGGGGGGAGGGGTCGTTACATTATGTTTGTCATCCTCATGCTAACCTTCGTTGCACAGCATGTTTGTTTTCGGTTTCAGGTGGCTGAGCTCGTGGTGGTGTGTAGTGCGCTGGAGCTCATGGGTTTCCAAGGAGCTGGATAGTGTTTTCTCCCTTTTGGGGTTTTTGTGTAGCTTTTTGTTATGTTTTGTTAAAAGCCATGCAAGGCCTTAAGTCCATGTACATTACTTTCTGTAGAGTACTTTCTTTGTAGTTGTGGACATTCAGGCCCCTTTTTGTATGAGTGCTTTCTAAGTTTCCATTGTAGTTTGTTATAAATTAATGAAGTGGTTGGGTAGTTTCCTTTTATCAATTAATAACATTTATGGTTTGTGAATCTTGTATATCGTGTGGCCCTGGCCGGACCCATGTTATATTCCCTTTGCAGTCTGGGGATGTTACATAATACATCTTGAAGTAACTCCCAGATAGTGATTTAGCACTGTAGTTTTGATATTAGATCCTGAACTGCTTACCTCGTCACTCTTTAAAAACTCCTCCACTATTGTGGGCACTATTCTGGTTTGTTTAGATAGGATTACCTATAATCTTGTCATGCTTACTAAGAAGATGACATTCTGTATCTCTTCTGAGCAGGTTTTGAAACCCACCATGATGACCTCACTCCCAGTGTTGATCTTGTCTGACGAGCTTTCTTTAGGCGCTAGTAATGAAGCAAGGGTTTAAAGGAGAGAAGATTTTTGTGTTGAACAAGAGCAAGAGTGCGATAACCTTTGTGCCAACGTTTGGAGGTTTTACCGCTTATTTAACCTAATGTTCCTGCTATTTCTATTTTTAATATAAAAAGGAATTCCAAAAGGCACGTACCTGTATTTAGAATTAAATCTGTAGAAATAAGGTGTTTCGATAGAAATTTTAATTCTTTGTCTGTTTTCCCGTGAAGTCGTCATTCTTCCTTATCCAGCTTATTGCCTGCATCTTTGTTAAGGCCATAGATTCTACTAGCAAACCAAAATAAAATAGAAAAAAGGAGTGGAAAAGTAGATCTTCTAGTGAAAAGGCCAGACATTAAATTCATTCTAGATTCAACATGCCTAGTTCAATTTTGAAATAATTAAGCTTCTCTTCATCCAGAGGCTTGGTAAAGATGTCTTCTGCTTGCATGTCAGTGGGGACAAACTCAAGCTAGATATTTTCTTTTTCTACATACTCTCTGATTAAGTGATACCTTGTCTCAATGTGCATAGTCCTGCTGTGTAACACATGATTTTTGGCAATTGTGATTGCATTAGATGAATCACAAAATAAGGTTGCTTTGTTTAGCTAGATGTTGTCATCTAGGAGTTGATGTTGTATCCAAAGCAATTGAGCACAACAACTTCCACATGCGATGTATTCTGATTCTGTAGTTGATATGACCACACTGGTCTGCTTCTTACTATTCTAGGAGATCAGTCTTTTTTAAGGAATTGATATGTCCCTAAAGTGCTTTTCCTATGTTCCTTACTGAAAGTGCAGCTAGATCTGATATACTCTAGAGGGGGGGGGGGGGGGGGGGGGGGGTGAATAGAGTATATGGTGCTTTGAAACTTTTTACAACAATTATTGTAATAAGAGTGAGCAGGGAAGCAGTTGAAAATCTAATCACAGAACTAAACTAATGAAAAGCTAATCACAGAAAAATCAAGGCCAGAAACAAACATAAAGACAAGCAAAACCAGAAGATACAAGGAAATATAGTGGTTCCTCTAAACTTGGGTACATCCACTCTTCTACCACCCTAGGTAGGAATCCACTGCAGGATGAGTTGATCAGGTGTCCTGGGCACCAATGAGCTTTTGATAAGGTGCTCAAAAACCAAATCAGATTTTTTGATCAGTTGTCTTGCCACCAATTAGCTTTTGACAAGGTGCTCAAAAACCAAGCTCAAACTTTTGAAGGAAGCTTGAGAAACCCTTTATAGAGAGGGGGTGAGAGAGTGATGGAAGTCTTCTCTTTCTCAAACAACTGAGAAGACTATGTGGATTGTTGATGTCAAAGCTCCCCCTGAATCCTTGAGATCTTCAGGAAAAGAAGCTTTGCTGAGGGTGATAGGCCTTCAAAGATTGAACTCCAGCAATAGATGATTTCAGCAATGACTGAAATGTTGGATGTCTGGAGTCTTGAAATATGTTGGCCTTGAACACTTGAAAACTAGAGAGATCTGAAGATTTGATCTACTTGGATGAGTGTTCTTGAGAATTCTTTGAGACAGAATATTTTGTTGAAGATTACTGATGTCTGTCTGTGTGTGTCTATAATCTGTATGTCTCTCTATAACCTTGTCTCTGAGATTCAAAAAAATTCTTTTCTTTTATTCTCTGGTACTGAACACAACATTCTCTGAGAAGAATAGCCGTTGGTCTGCATTAATTGCATCCTTAATTGCAAAATCTCTTCTGGAGGAAAGTCCATAGAAATATTTCTTAAAACTTGGTCCATAAATGAATGAAAACGACTAGGAAATCCTCAGAATTAATTGCAGAATAACTCCTTAACTGATTTGAATTTGAATCTAGAAACATCCTTGAAGTTATCTGAAAACGTCGAACTGAGCTCTGCTATCGTCGAACTGAGCTCAGCGATCTGGAAATATACAGCAGCAAAATATCGTCGATCTAAGCTCAAAGATCGTCGAACTGAGCTCAGAGATAGAAATCCAAAGCTGAGTCAAGATCGTCGACCTGAGCTCACCGATCGTCGAATGGAGCTCGACGATATGATGAAGTTGAGCTCAGCGATCGTCGAACGGAGTTCGACGATCTGTCGAAGTTGAGCTAGACGATCGTCGATCGGAGTTTGACGAATCGTCGTGCTGAGCTCGACGATATGACTTGGTCTCCAAACAGAAAATCCTGATCTCCAGGGCAGCTTCCAAACATAGACTTCTAAACCTTATACTCAATTCTAATTGACCTTTTGAACTATACAGGAGGTCAAGCATTGATTCCTAGAGACATAGTGATCCTGACCCAAATTAGTAATAGGGTGTTCCAACAATCTCCCCCTATTTGGGTTAGGATTACTATTTACAAACTTTGGAAAAAAAATTTAAATAACATACAAGCAGCAAAACAGAAAAGCAACAAGCTAGACAATTGCAGAACCACAGAGATATATATCATCCATATAGTAATCAGAAATCACATAAATTGTCACCTTACATTGTCATTTCTTTTCTTTGCCCTTAACCAATTTAATCTCTCTGTTGGGATTGAGGGCTTCCTTCTTTGATCTGGTATCATCTGCTGCACCTAAAGATGTTTGCTGTTTAGGCCTGGGCACCACAGCTTCAGGATGTAATTCCATATACCTGTCAGAATCAAAGAACTTGCTTGATGCATATCTTTCTAGCTCTTTCTTTCTTTGTTCAGACATTGTTGAGATATTAGATGAATCTTTTCCTTGCTCTCTAGCCTTTTTGATCTGATCCAGTGCAGCTAGTTCCTTTAATCTTGCAGTCTAAGCAGCTGGATTGTTCTCAGGATCCTCAAAAGGTACAGGTGGCTCATATCTGTTAGAGGGATTGTCTTGAGGAGGCCTGGAAGACACAGATTCTTTCAGCTTATAGGGAAAAGGACCAGATGTTGTATCAGTTGAAATTTGTCCTCCCCTGGAATATGGGTGTTGCCTTGAGTAACCTTTGGAGTAGACTTGGAGATTTTTTGATTTCCTCTGTATCCTCCTCTCCTGGATTGAGAGCCCCTGGATTGGCTTCCCCTATTATAAGATCTAGCATGAGGCTGATAGGGGGCCTGACTTATGGCTGGGGGTTGAGATGCAGAGCTTTCACCTGCACCTGCATCAGGAGGAGGTGGTGGCGGAGGATGAGAGTGTTGGAATTGAGAGGAACCCTTTTCATATTTTCTCTTCTTTTTCATTGCCTTCAGCTGATTCTTAGAGTACTGCATCCAGTGCTCAGTGATAGGACAGTCATGAAGAATGTAGTATGGAATATCATTGTTGTCTTTGACCTTGGCAGGAGGTACTCTCTTCATGGCTTTGCTCGTTGCCTTTCTTTTCCTGGCAATGGTAGCAGAAGAGTCATCAGAGTCTGTTCTAAATTCATCACTTTCAGAGCTCTGATCATCATAAAGAGCATCTATTTTCTTCATTAAGTCCTTCTTGAGCTGTACAGAAGCAGATGAGGCAACAGAGGTTGTAGCAGCAGATGTTGAAGCAGTAACAGCAGTGACAGCAGCAGATATTGAAGGTGTTGCAATTGGAGTAGAAGCAGTAACAACAGCAGCAGCAACAATAGGCTCTGGAGAGGTGACAGCAGTAGCAACAATCTCACTAACAACAGCATCAACAGGAGGAATATCATCAGAAACTGTAGAAGGCTCAAACTCAGGTGCCTCTGATATAAGAATTTCCTTGGAAATTGGTTCAACAGTAATAACAGAAACTTCAACAGCAGTATCAACATTTTCAGCAGCAGTAGAGACAACAATATCAGAAGCAACAATAATGCTTTCTTCAGAAGAAGCAGCAGCATACACTGAATTGACAAAGGAGGTGATGATGTTTGGGTCACAGCAAGAAAATGGCACAAGTGCCTTGGATAGATCCTCTGGAGGCTGGACAGCAATTATCTCTGGCAGACAGCTGAAGTATGCATAATCAAAATTTGAAAGCAAAGACCTGAGGTCTATTGTAAGGACTGCAGGAGGAGGAATTTGTGCTTGAGGCACATCAACAGCAGCAAGAGCAGGAGCAGAAGAAGCAGCAATAACAGCAGCAGCAGCAGATAGGCTCATAGAAACAGCAGCAGCAACAGCAGCAGCAGGAAGACTCACTTCATAGGGCATCTCCCCCTGCCTAGATTCAGACAAGGCTGGATCAAGGCACAATGCTGTAGGGGCTGCCTGAGGGATTAGGGAGGAGAGCCTGACAGAGAGAGCTGCCACTGACAGGTGTAGTGGAGCCAAGGATGTCTCCAACAGAAGAGAGAGCCTGGGGGCAAGCAACTCATACAACCTGTCAGCAAGGGCTGGAAGGTTTACTTGCTCAATGGTGACTGGAGCAGAGGTAGAAGATGGAGGAGCAGCTGAGGGTGAGGGTAGTGGATAGCTGGTGAAAGGTGGAAGGGATGGCTGACGTGTTGGTAAGGTGGATATGGAGGACAGTGGGATGAAAAGAGATGGGGTGAATGTGGGTTGGTCAATAATTTCTTGTAGAAGGTCTTGATAGGAAGTGGAGGATGAGGGTAGCTCAGGAGGAGAGGATGGTGAATCATCCATAAAAGAATCATCAATGAGGGTGAAGGATGGAATGGAGGGTGATGAAGTGACATCTGGTGGAGAGTAGGAGAATAATGGATGAAATTGTTCTTCTGGTGTTGGAAGTGTAGGTACTGGAGATAGTGATGTAGGCCACTACCGCGGACACTAGACGGGTTAAGGGAAAGAAACGAACGCCACGCTCAATCCACAATCTCTCACGCACTAGAGTCAATCGCAGCGCACTCGCAAGCGTGTTTTCACAGTTCACCAACGTACGGTAGCCACCCCGCGGGAAGGTCGAGCGAACGGCGATAGGCCGACGTTCTCCCAAGCTAAAAGGACCAATATTGGGTCCGGCCGAGCGAAGGTTGTACCAAAAGAGATCTACCTAAAGTGCGATCGAAAAATGGTAGATCTCTCCCAACAAAAATACGGGGTTCGCCAAACCCTTTTCGGAAATAACGCGGTTAAGATCGATGCAAAATCCAAAGGAAAACCCACGAAGAATCTAACGATTCAAATCCAACGCAAAAATTATTCCGTCCACTAGAACATCAAGAGGGAAGCACATGTGAGTGAAGAGGATCGTTACCCAAGTCGGAATAGATGATTCCGACTACCTTTGAAGGGCCGCTCTTCCGCGGATCCACCGGAGTCGCGCCGGATGGAGAGATAGATCGTCCGCCTTGACCGCGTCACGCCAAAGTTCAGATTTTCGCCGTAGGATGAAGCCTTTCCGGTCAAGCTTCACGTGGAGGGGCTGTCGGTTCTCTTTCAAGGGGCTGCTCGGTGGAGGTGGTAGTGGGCTGGCCGGCTATGGAAGGAGGAGGCCGGGTTGATGTGGATGTGTGGTGGTGGTGGCTTGGATGAAGGGAAGAAAAGGGTGCTGGCCGAATTTTTTAGAGAGAGAGAGAGAGAGGAAGTGGGGTGGCGGCTAGGAGTTGTAGAGAGAGAGGGAGAGAGATTTAGATAGGAAAGTTTTAGGGTTTTCTTTTCTCATTCAACTTAAGTTAAAACAAAGCATACATGCCTATATATAGGCTTACCAACAAGTCTTGGCTATATGTAGCCCAAAATAAAATAAAAATAACACACAATATGGCTACATGCAGCCCACAATAAAATATCCCAAATAGCATACTAATAATAAGATAAAGTTAACTATATATTTGTCTTGCGCCGAGGGCGGAAATTGTAGCGCCGCTCCATACGAACACCACGGCGACGCGAGTCCTTTGTTGGAGACGAAGGAGGGTCTTCCGTTAGCGTGTCGTCATCAACAACTTGGAGGTCGCCGTCCACTTGGGGGCCGTCAACTTGGGGGCCGCCGTCCACTTGGGGGCCGTCGTCGCCACCAATCCTCCCCCGCTTGAAAGGACTCATCACCGATGAGTTGTCTTGAAGATACCGTCGGAGAAGAACACCATCCAAGAGAGCCACTTCCGCTTCCGGGAGCCAAGAGTCATCAGAGGCAGGGCGATCACGCCAGCGGATCAAGTTGCGGCGCACATCGCCATCAACAGTGGGAAACACGTCATCCTGGAGAATCCTGTCTGGCAAAAAGGCGGTCCTGGCAAACCTGGGAAAAGCATTAGGCAGCAAAGGGGGAAAATCTATATCATCAACATGTAGCGTACCTCCGTTGGAGACCGACGGAGAGAGCGAGCCCTTACCCCCCTCAACCCCATACCCATGAGAATCTGTAGTGGAACTAAACGGACAGGAAGATAGTTCTAGTGGCGGAGCAATATATGGCGTTAAATCCGAAACATTAAAAACAGGGGAAATACCCCAATCAGTTGGCAGTTCCAAAAGAAAAGCATTGTCTCCTAACCGTTTTAAAATCCGAAAAGGTCCAGCTCGCCGATCCGCTAACTTTTTTAAGGTGCCCGTAGGCAACCGTTCAGGGATGAGACGTACCATGACTAAATCGCCAACTTTCAAGGGAGACACTCGCTTATGTGCGTTGGCATGAACTTGATAAGACATGTATTGAGTGGTAAGCGTTTCATTTATGCGTTTGTGAAGATCATGGATGTGAGAGGCAAAGTCCTGTGCAAATTGACTTGACTTAAACGATGGCGGTAACGGAAGCAAGTTAAGGGGCACGTGAGCTTTATAACCGTGCACGATCTCATTCGGGGACAAGCCCGTGGACCTATTTTTGGAATTATTATATGCCAGCTGAGCATGAGGGAGGATAAGGTCCCATGTACCCTTGTGGTCTCCCACAAGGCATCGAAGCAATCTACCTAAACTTCTGTTCACAACTTCTGTTTGCCCATCCGTCTGTGGATGGTACGCGGAAGAGAATAGAAGTTTGGTGCCCATAATCCTCCACAGGGTCTTCCAAAAATAACTAGTAAATTTCACATCCCTATCAGTAACTATAGACTTCGGAACTCCTCGATGGCCTACCACCTCTTTAAAATATAATTGTGCGACGTGTGACGCGTCGTTGGTTTTATTGCACGCGATAAAATAAGCCATTTTAGAAAATCGATCTACAACAACTAAGATAGAGTCGTGACGTCGAAATGTGATTGGGAGGCCGAGAATGAAGTCCATGCTAACGTCTTCCCAAGGAATAGACGGAATCGGAAGAGGGGTATAAAGCCCCGCGTTAGTTTTGTTCCCCTTAGCCAGTTGGCACGCTCGGCAACTACCCACGATCTTACTAACCATGGCCTTAAGACCGGGCCAATAAAACTTGTCTTCAACTAACGTGATCGTCTTGTCACGACCAAAGTGTCCCCCTAACCCTCCACCATGCAATTCCCACACTATGAAGTGGCGTAGGGAGGAACGGGGGATGCAAAGCTTCGAATGGTTAAATAAGTAGCCGTCCCGAATGTAAAAAGAAGTAATGGTTGTCGGCGAGTCATCTTGGGTGGCGAAGTAGATATCCTTAAAATCTGGGCAGTGGACGTACTCGTCCTTAATCCTATCGAAGCCAATCACCTTTACTTCTAGCGTGGAGAGCAATAACGAAACACGACTAAGGGCGTCGGCTACGCGGTTGAGAGTCCCCTTGAGGTGTTTGATAATGAAAGTATACTCCTGTAGATAGGAGACCCATTTGGCATGTCTAGGACTAACCTTAGTTTGAGAGTTAAGAAACCTTAGCGCTTCATGATCGGATAAGATGACAAACTCCTTAGGAAGTAAGTAATGCCGCCAATGTTGGAGGCATCGAATGACCGCGTAAAACTCCCGATCATAATTGGAATAATTTAATTTTGGACCTGCTAGTTTCTCACTGAAATACCCCACAGGATGGCCTTCCTGACTCAACACTCCACCAATTCCCACTCCAGACGCATCACATGACAACTCGAAAACCTTGGTAAAATCCGGTAGCCGCAAAAGGGGGGCTTCCGACATGCGCGATTTAATTAATTGGAACGCCGCAGCGGCTGAGTTCGTCCATGTAAATTCGCCTTTTTTCATGCACTCGGTTATAGGGGCCATAATACTACTAAAATCCTTAATAAATCGCCGATAAAATGTAGCGAGCCCGTGAAAACTCCTAACATCCCGTATGTTGGCGGGCTCGGGCCAATCTCTAATGGCTTGCACCTTCTTGGGGTCTACGTGGATCCCCTTCGAACTCACAATATAACCGAGGAACTCAACCGATGTCACATGGAAGGTACACTTCTTAATGTTCACGAATAATTTTTCTGATCGCAGCGTGGTAAGGATGGTTCTTAAATGTGACTCATGATCAATCGTGGAGGTGCTAAATACCAAAATATCGTCAAAATATACCACGATGAATTTTCCCATATGGGGTTGGAAGACGTGGGTCATCATCCTCGAAAACGTGCTCGGCGCATTGGAAAGTCCAAACGGCATAACTAACCACTCGTAGAGCCCTTCCTTAGATTTAAAGGCGGTTTTCCACTCGTCACCTTCCCTAATTCGGATCTGATGGTAGCCACTCCTAAGATCCAATTTCGAAAAAATCGTGGCACCGGCTAACATGTCCAATAAATCATCCAAGCGAGGGATGGGAAAACAATATTTAATAGAGATTTTATTAATGGCTCTACTATCCACACACATCCTCCAAGAGCCATCCTTCTTGGGGGCAAGTAAGGCGGGCACGGCACACGGGCTCTTGCTGTGGCGGATAAAACCCTTTTGCAATAAATCCGAGATCTGGGTTTGCAACTCTAAGTGCGCGGAGGGGTTTAGCCGATAATGTGGGAGGTTGGGCAATGAAGAGCCCGGAATGAAATCAATGGCGTGTTGGATTTCCCGCAACGGGGGTAATTCAGCCGGTAGCTCTTCCGGGTACACGTCCACAAACTCTTCTAGGAGTTTTCTCAACGCCGACGGCAAGTTCTCAAAAGGGGCTGCGTCTTCCTTAACTTGTAGGCACACTAAGGCATAGAGGACCCCATCGACAAAGGTAGTACGCTTCAATTCTTTCCTTCCTATCAGGCTCAACGTCTTCTTCTCGACCGGGACGACCGTATCCTTCGAGGGGGCCGAAGGATCTTTCGGCGGGGCGGGTTTTAAGAGGATGGTTCAGCCATTAAATTTAAACTCGTAAGTGTTGGCCCGACCAAAGTGGGTGACGTCATGATCGTACAACCAAGGGCGACCCAACAAGACGTGGCACGCATCCATAGGGATGACGTCACACCAAATCTGCTCAGAATAAGCTTTGATGGTAAGGGGTACCAAGCATCGCTTCGTCACAGGGAGGGACGACTTGTCTACCCATGCCACTTTATAAGGGTGAGGGTGTGGCTCGGCAACAAGGGACATCCGTCTCACCGCGGCTTCAGAAATTACGTTCATGCAACTACCGCTATCGATGATCAACCTACACCATTTTTCACCACTCTTAAAATTCAACGTAAAAATGTTCGTCCTATTCCAATCGTCTAACGCTCGAGGGGTCGCCAGGATACACCTCATAACCATCATACGGGGGTCGTCCTCCATATCACTAGGCACTCCGTCCGACTCGCTCTCTTCGCCCGCCTCGTAAGTAATGTCGTCGGCCCCACCGGCGGAATCTAACAGGGCTAATGGTCTGGGTGTAGTAGGACAATCACTAGCATAGTGCCCTTGGACCCCGCAAGCGTAACATGTGACATTCGTTCTGTTGACCCGACCCACCGGGACTCTCTCACCCGAGGGGTTTCTATCATTCCTAGCCGTTACGACTATGGAGGTCGAGTCGGGGGACTGATACTTTCCTTTAGCCTTATAGGTGGCGGTGGGAGGCGGTCCTAAAATGGACTTCCCCTTTTGGAACGAGCGAGACTGGCCCTTAAGCGCGTTGTGCTGCTCAATATCTAAGGCAGCGTTGAAAGTGGTGTGCAAATCGGTGTGACCATAACGCAGAAGCTTTCCTTGGATGTCGGGGTTTAGTCCCTTACGGAACCTGGAGAGGGTGACCTCGGGCATCTCTTTCACGTCACACCTAACCATCATGTCCTTCAGCAAACTCATATACTCAGACACCGACCTAGTCCCTTGCTTAAGGGTGGCTAAATCATCGAACATTTGTGTTCGATGGTAAGTAGGGACGTACTGTTCCGTTAGCCTAGCCTTCATTACATCCCAGCCTATGGGCAACGCTCCGTTCTCGGCCCTCATACGCCGCTCCTCATTCAGCCAAAATATTTTAGCGCGCCCTAGCAACTTCATTCTCGCTACTCGCACCTTATCCGCGTCGTTCAGGGTGTACCACTCGAAATAACATTCGATCTCCATGATCCAGTCCTGGAAGACTTGGGGATCTCCTAAACCATCGTAGGATGGTGGCTTGACTCGGACGGCCCGAGTAAGGTCAAACTCGTACGGTGCTCGTGGGGCGTTCTCATTAGGAGGGTGGGGGTAAGGGTTGTGATGCTCGCCCACCCGTGGGTGACCGGGTTGATTACGGGGTGCCCCGTGTGGTAACCCCAATCCGTGAAGTGCTTCCCTAATGGCCGTCAACTGCTCCGTGAAGTCCTGACGGAGCTCCTCAATCTCCGTGAGGGGACGACCCTCACCCCGGTCATCATCCATATTAGACGACGATGGAGGATATTCCGTACCGAGCCTAGTACGCATGCAAAAGGAAGACAACAGATTTCAGACAGAACGAAGAAGGAATTAATCCCGCTTAATGACTATAGGAAAATAATTTTTTTTTTGATTTTCTTGCAGGAAATAAAAAGAGGATTATTAAAAAATTTATTTTGATTTTTTTGGCTGAAAAATAAGAAAACTACACCGCTATTGGCAGACCAAAGATAATTTTTTTTTTTTTAGATTTTTATTTTGTGACAACTAACGCGCAAACACCAGTGCAGGTTAACGTGCTAAAAGAGGGGAGGGTGCCAATTAAAAAATTGACAAGAACCTCGCTTTGATACCAAAATTTGATGTAGGCCACTACCGCGGACACTAGACGGGTTAAGGGAAAGAAACGAACGCCACGCTCAATCCACAATCTCTCACGCACTAGAGTCAATCGCAGCGCACTCGCAAGCGTGTTTTCACAGTTCACCAACGTACGGTAGCCACCCCGCGGGAAGGTCGAGCGAATGGCGATAGGCCGGCGTTCTCCCAAGCTAAAAGGACCAATATTGGGTCCGGCCGAGCGAAGGTTGTACCAAAAGAGATCTACCCAAAGTGCGATCGAAAAATGGTAGATCTCTCCCAACAAAAATACGGGGTTCGCCAAACCCTTTTCGGAAATAACGCGGTTAAGATCGATGCAAAATCCAAAGGAAAACCCACGAAGAATCTAACGATTCAAATCCAACGCAAAAATTATTCCGTCCACTAGAACATCAAGAGGGAAGCACATGTGAGTGAAGAGGATCGTTACCCAAGTCGGAATAGATGATTCCGACTACCTTTGAAGGGCCGCTCTTCCGCGGATCCACCGGAGTCGCGCCGGATGGAGAGATAGATCGTCCGCCTTGACCGCGTCACGCCAAAGTTCAGATTTTCGCCGTAGGATGAAGCCTTTCCGGTCAAGCTTCACGTGGAGGGGCTGTCGGTTCTCTTTCAAGGGGCTGCTCGGTGGAGGTGGTAGTGGGCTGGCCGGCTATGGAAGGAGGAGGCCGGGTTGATGTGGATGTGTGGTGGTGGTGGCTTGGATGAAGGGAAGAAAAGGGTGCTGGCCGAATTTTTTAGAGAGAGAGAGAGAGGAAGTGGGGTGGCGGCTAGGAGTTGTAGAGAGAGAGGGAGAGAGATTTAGATAGGAAAGTTTTAGGGTTTTCTTTTCTCATTCAACTTAAGTTAAAACAAAGCATACATGCCTATATATAGGCTTACCAACAAGTCTTGGCTATATGTAGCCCAAAATAAAATAAAAATAACACACAATATGGCTACATGCAGCCCACAATAAAATATCCCAAATAGCATACTAATAATAAGATAAAGTTAACTATATATTTGTCTTGCGCCGAGGGCGGAAATTGTAGCGCCGCTCCATACGAACACCACGGCAACGCGAGTCCTTTGTTGGAGACGAAGGAGGGTCTTCCGTTAGCGTGTCGTCATCAACAACTTGGAGGTCGCCGTCCACTTGGGGGCCGTCAACTTGGGGGCCGCCGTCCACTTGGGGGCCGTCGTCGCCACCAGATAGTGTGGATGTTGGAGAGGGGCTGGATATGATGATGGTGGATGGGGTTGGAATGGTAGATGGTATGGGAAGGGTTGGAATTGGAGGAGGAGGGGGAGGAGGAGAGGCAACAACAGCAGGCAGGTCATCTGCAGGGGCAGAGACCTGTGGGGAAGTGACTCTGAGAGTCCTTGTGCCTGAAGGAGTGCTGGAGGAGGGCCTGCTGATTTGTCTGTCCCATTTGCCAAAGAGGGCACACGACAGTCTCTTGGAAGCATTGATATGGATTCCAGAGGAGACCAGCAAAGCAGGGCACCTATGCTGCAGAAACACCTCAATGATCCTTCCAAAGTTGACAAAACTTTTGTTGATTTTCTTCTTGATAAGGTCAAAGAAGACTTCTCCCCAATTCAGATTTTTCCTGTCTACAAGGGCTCCCATGAGACAGAGCTGATACCTTGAGATTGTATCATGGGCAGAGTGCTTAGCCAGTAGCACTTTCCCAACAACATCTGCCAGGAATCTGTATTCCACAGATAGGTGCTTTTTCAGGAGCTTGCTAGGGTTGGCCTCAGAATAACCCATTCTAGCAAGCAGATCAGTAGACTCCTCTCCAGACAGGTCAGCAGTATCTCCACCATTTATCAACTCAAAAACCTCTGATAAAATTGTTGGGGTTAGAGGTACCTGTGTGCCAGATATGGACCCAACAATGGTGGAGTTGTCTTGATTTTGGGCAGTATAGACCCATTCCTTTATCTCATCAGATGCCAGCTTGATCCTTGTGGTCATAATGGCAGTCAGGTTCTGGTCTTTGAATAATCCGAAAATATCTTGAAAGGCCTGGTCAGTTGTGCAGAAGGATTCCATGTCAATATCAAAACCAGCATCAAACTTCATGGCAGCAAGAACAGCAACAGACACAGCCATGGGTACCTGTAAAAATTCAACAAACAAAACCACCAAGTGCAGAACTGTTTGGAGGGAAAGAAAATTCTTGCAGAGAAATCGAAAGCGCAAAGGAGAACGACGGCGAAAAATGAATTTTATATTAGGGTTCGACGCAGAATTGGAAAGATCGTTGAACTCAGTTCGACAATCGAGGCTACTAAAGGAATCTGAAGAGTCTTCAACATCTTCGATCTCCGTTCGACGATATTGGAGAGCATCGAGCTCTGTTCGACGATCGTTCAGAGAACAAAATCGTCGAGCGCCGTTCGACGATCGTTGACCGGAAGAGATAGTTCATACTATCTGAGAAACGCTAAACTCAGGTCGACGATTTCAGAAATCGTCGAGCTCCGTTCGACGATCTGAGGGAAAATCGTCGAGCGCAGTTCAGAGATCAGAAAAACTCTAGACACTAAGAAAAATCAGGATGTTTGCCTAGTCTTGGTCAATTTTTAAGCTTTCAAAATCTTGGATATTATTTAAGACTTCCTCCATCTAACATTCCTAACTGATTTAGGAAGAAGGTGTGTTTCTTTTCATCCAATGGCTTGGTGAAAATATCTTGTTGGGTACATTGGTCAAATGTATCTGATTTGAAAAAGCCTCACCCAACTCAATGATATACATCTTAATGTATTTGATGTATGTTGAGTTTACTTGTGCAGGTTAAGAAATCACTGAACTGAAGCAAAAAGTTTCTAAGTCCATGTGTCGACACCCAGAGGGAAAGTGTCGACACTTAAGAAAGCTTGTGTCGACACCCAGACAAGCAGTGTCGACACTTGAAGTCATTGTGTCGACACCTGGGATGCAGAGTCGACACCAGACAGAAAGTGTCGACACTTGGAGCTGTGTCGACACTCAGTGAAGAAAAGTGCAGACAGAATGTGTCGACACAAGGAGCTGTGTCGACACTCAGTGAAGAAAAGTGCAGACAGAATGTGTCGACACAAGGAGCTGTGTCGACACCCAGAGAAGCTGTGTCTACACCAGAAAGTGTCGACACTTGGAGCTGTGTCGACACTCAGCAAAAGTCTGCAGAGACTAAGTTAAAGTGTCGACACTCAGAACAATGTGTCGACACTCAACAGAAGAGTCAGCACTTGAAGTATGTGTCGACACCCAGCACAATGTGTCGACACACAACCAGAAGAGTCAACACTTGAAGTAAGTGTCGACACCCAGCACAATGTGTCGACACTTAGCTAAAGACTCAACACTTGAAGAAAGTGTCGACACAAGGAGCTGTGTCGACACTTAGCAAAGAAAAGAATTATCAACAAAATTTTCTAAGTACAAGTGTCGACACTAAGGGAATGTGTCGACACTCAGCTGAAGTCTCAACAACAAGAAGGTGTGTCGACACAAGGAGCTGTGTCGACACTCAGCATGTATCGACATTGAAGACTATGTGTCGACACCAAGAAGTAGTGTCGACACTTGACAGATTCAACACAAGAAGATGTGTCGACACAAAGGAGATGTGTCGACACTTAGAAGAATTCAACAAAAGCTAGAAGAACAAGTACTTGTGTCGACACTCAATTTTAGTGTCGACACATGCAGAAGAATCTTTGTCGAGACATACAAGGAGTTGTGTCGACACCTTGTAGACTTGTGTCGACACTTGGTCTATAAGTGTCGACACTTAAAGACAAAAAGTCTCGACACTTACAGACAGTTAGAGATTTTCAAGAAGTGACTGGATGACTTGACAGCTGCCGTTCCAGCCAGTCTACAGCAACTGTCAGAGATATCAGAAGTCAGTTATGAACCGGACCAGCCGGTTACCATGAAGAAGGCCTATAAATAGGCACTCACAGTTTACAGAAACTGTTGTTGTGGTGGTTGTTGAAGTTATTGATCAGATTATTGGTCAAGAGTACAGTTTGTTGAAATACAAATTATTGAAGTGGTACCCACAGTATCAACACAAGAAGATCTTGCATTCCAAGTGCAGATCTAAGAAGTTGGAGAGAGAGGGCTCCTTCCAAGAAATCAGCCTCTGGAACTAGGCTGAGAAGAAGGATTCAGATTCAATTCTGGATCTTAAGTAGCAGAGGTCAAGGAACTACTGCAGGAGGATTCAGTCTTATTCAGTTCTACTCAAGAAGCTTTGAAGAAAGCTAAGTCAGAGTGAATCCAGCTAAGTTCTTCCAAGAACTCATCAAGAATCTCTCAACTCCCCTCTTATCTTTCTGAGTTGTAGAGTTATTATTTGTAATACTTTTTAACTTGTAGGATCCTTTGGATCTGAGTGATTTGTAAGCCTATAATTATAAAGGCTGAGGGTAGGGCTTGTGAGCCTGAGTGTAGGAGATTGGGATCTCTGAGTGTAGGCCTTGTTGGCTGAGTGTAGGCCTTGGATTGGCTGAGTGTAGGCCTTGATTGGCTGAGTGTAGCCTTTGGGATAAAGCTGAGTTGTAAGGCTTTGGGACTGAGGTAGGAACCAATTTGGGTTCTGAGACAGTGGAGGAGTTTGGCCGAATCTAGTACACTGCTAGATAGGCGAAGGGGGAAAGTGGATGTACCCATATCTTGGGGAACCACTATAAATCACTGTGTATGCTGTGCTGTGGTGTGCTGTGATTATTTTTGTGTTTGCTGTGATAAACTAGTTAAGTTTTCTGTGAAATAACTGATTGCTGTCATTAGAATTTAAAAAGGATTAGGTCACCTATTCACCCCCACTCTAGGTGTTTAGGTACCATATCTTTCAAGTGGTATTAAAGCGAGGTTCCTCAAAAAGGTTTAACAGTCTGAGGAGATCCTGTTTGGCAGATTCAGTGTAAGACAAAACACAGTTTCAAGAAAATCAAGAAACATGGGTTCCTCTGAGAATCACAAGGAGTTGGGTTCCATGAAATTACCAATATGCAGAAAGGAAATTTTTGGGATCTGGAAAGAAAGGGTAAGGCTATTTATGGAAGCCTCTGACCCTAGAATCTACATCACAGTTAAGGAAGGGCCTTATGTGTCAATGAAGATTTCAGTATTGGATGCAAATCAGAGAACTCCAAAGGATTTCTCTGAGATGACTAAGGATGAGATTGTCCTAGCCACAATGGACAAGAGGGCACAAAACATAATAGTGAGTGTCATTGATGATGCAACTTTTCAGAATCTTATACACTGCAAGACAACTAAAGAGATGTGGGACACTCTTATAGTGTATATGGAAGGATCTGAAGAAGTTAGGCAAGATAGAAAATCCTTGCTAAATCAGGAGTATGAGAGCTTTAGACAAGGTAAAGGTGATAGCATAACTGAGTGCTACAAGAAGTTCTATAGAATAGTTAATGAACTCATGTCTTATGGAAGAGAGTTCAGTAACTATAAACTAAATGACAAGTTTCTAAGGTCCCTAACCAAAGATTGGGACACAAAGATCTGTGCCATAAGAGAAATGACTAAGTTGGGAGAAATTCCTCCTCCTACACTGTTTGACAAGTTATTGTCATATGAGATGCAATTGACAGTGAGGAAAGAGGAAGAGAAATCAACAAGGACTGAACACAAGGAAAGATCAGTTGCTTTCAAGACAGAAGTTCCCCAAAAGTGCAGGAATAAGTCATCAACTCCACCTCCAGAGGTAGTTGATTCAGAGTCTGATGAGTCAGTCAGCACCAAAAGTGAGAGCAGTGAAAGTGATGAAGACTTTGCTGCCTTCACTAGGCACTTTCAGAAATTCTTGAAGAAGAAATAGTGGAGGTCAAGACCTTCTTCTTCAAAGGGAAAGGAAGTCTTTTATCAGGAGAAAAAGCCTTCAATGAAAGACAGGAAGAGGACAAAGTCAAGCAAGACAACTGGATCTAAGATAGTGTGTTACTGCTGCAATAGACAAGGTCATGTTATTGCAGATTGTCCAGAGAAGAGAAAGGAATCTGGTGACAGGAAAAAGACTCACTTCAAAGGAAAGAAAGAGAAGTCTTTTGTAGCCAAGAAAGAGAAGACTCTATCAGATATCTCCTCTTCAGAAACTGAGTCTGAGGCTGAAGCCTACATAGGGCTGTTTGCTGAAGAAGAAGAGGAAGAATTCATGCAGATCATGGAGTCTATTTATGAACAGGAAGATAGTCAATGCCAAGGGCTAATGGCTTTGACAAAGAGTGCCAAAATCCTGGAACAGCCAGGACCCAGTCAGGTACAAGGTTCAAGTTCAAGTTCAGTTTCTTGTTCTAGTTCAGATTCAGATTCTTCTTCATCAAGTGATGAAAATGTATCTGAGTCTGAGGATGATATTCATCAGCTTATAGATGAATATAAGGTGCTGTTGCAAGCTTACAAGAAAAGCAAATCCCTAGCCAAAAGTCAGGCAAAGGAAATTGCTGATCTTAAAGCTGGTGCAACAGATTTTGAGAAGCAGTTTGATCAAAATTTGAATGAGATAGCTAGGCTGAAACACATAACAGTGATTCAGATGGGTACTATATCATTTAAGAATGATAAAATTAAGAGTCTGGAGATCAATCTTCAGAAGAAGAAGGACTTAGTTGCTAGGTTTTCTAAACCTAAGTCAGTGTTACCTTTAATTGATGATTTTGTTCATCAAAAAGGCAAGGCTGGACTGGGCTTTATTAGACCTGTAAGGACTGAGCAGTCCAAGTCCAAGTCCAAGGGCAAAGCCCCATCATTCAACAAGAATGCTGTAGATAATACAGCAAAGGCTGTGCCTAAGCAAAGGTACAACAAGTTTGAATGTTGGTGCTGTGGCAAAATTGACCACTTTGCAGTGGACTGTTGGCACAATGCCAGTGCCAAGGTGAATAGCATGCTACCTGTTGGAAAGCCTGCAGGGAGCTTTGTCAGATTGCAGACTAACAAATACCAAGGACCTAAGAATTCTTTGGGTTCTAAGGTCCATTAATCTGTTTTGCAGGTAAGTCCAAGTGGCCATACCCCTACATGGTACTTGGACAGTGGATGTTCCAGACATATGACTGGAACAAGAAGATTACTAAAGGACTATATTCCAGTAAAAGATGGTCCAAAAGTAACCTTTGGTGGTTCTGAAAAAGGAATCATCAAAGGATTTGGTAATATTTCTACAAAGAGTTCAGGGTTTAGAGATCGTCGACCTGAGTTCGACGATTTTGCCTGAGATCGTCGATCTCCGTTCGACGATCGTCTAGCTCCGTTCGACGATTTCTGTTGAACTCTTGTTTTCTTAGGTAAGTCAGAATTTTTCCTAGCTACCTCTACAACTCTCTTACCTTTATCAGAAATAAACTTGATTGGGGTTGTTAATACTATAGGTTGGCTAGATGAAGCACTCAAGCCCAGTGTACTATTAAACCTTGAGTTCACTGTGCTTGTGATGTCCATTAGTTTGATACTTCTCCCATTGAGGGATTCTTCAAACTTTTTGGCCTCTGATAGTTCACTTTTCAGTGAGGCTATCTGCTCCCTACAACATTCCAACTCCTCAGAGAGTTTGAGGTTTTCTGATTTTAAGGTACTGTGTTCAGATAATTCATTTCTGAGAGAAATGATTTCCTTCTCAGATTTTAATAGGTCTAAACATAGTGCTTTAAACTCATACATAAAGTCCTCAGAATTAAAATCAAAAAAACTTATTACCTGGTCCTCTTCAAATTGAGTCTCTGAGTCTGACTTTGACTCTTCTACATCAGAATTGTGTTGTGAGGCATTGATAGCCATCATGCAGAATTCCTTTTCATCAGCATCATCTTCATCATCACTTGAGCTGGATGAAACTTCTGATTCTTCTTCTGGCTCACTCCAAGTTTCAGCAACAAATCCATTCCTTGTGTGTTTGTTCTTGCTGGAGGAGGGTTTGCCATTGCTATTCTTCTTGAAGCCCTTGTCTTTTCTTCTTTCTTACTTGTCCTTTCTGTCCTTGTTTTTATTTTCTGCACAGTCAGGCACAATGTGGCCGGGTTTCCTACAACCAAAGCAGATAATCTCTTTGTTATTTGATTTATCATACCTTGGCTTGTCATGCTCTTTGTATGATCTTTTCCTGAAGTCCTTTCTGGCCATTTTGTAAAATCTTTTGGCCAGTAGACTTAGCAATTCCTCATTGCTTGTGACTTTGTCTTCAGGCTGATCTTTAGTGGCTTTGAAAGCTATTGACTTTTCCTTTCTTGTGGCTGGTGAGGCAGCCTTCTGCTCTTCTTCTCTATTCTTAATGAGCAACTCATAAGACTTGAGCTTGCCCAAGAGAGTTTCAGTGGTGATCTCATTTAGACTTCTGGCATCCTTGATTGGCCAGATCCTTGAGTCCCAAGTGCTTGGGAAGTACATTAGCATTTTATCATTTAGCTCAGTCAATGAGATCTCTTTGTCCAAAGTTTTTAGCTCATTGACTATGAGACTGAGTCTGTTATACATGTCTGCTACTGACTCAGCTTCTCCTTTCTTGAAATTCTCATATTGGGTTATAAGGTGAGATCTTCTCTCTTTTCTCTCATCAGCTGATCCTGAGACTATTTCAGATAGCTTGTCCCAGATGTTCTTTGCTGAGTTGCATCCAGCTACCTTTTGGAATATCTCATCAGACATAGTCTTGGCTAGAATGTTCATAGCTTTTGCATCAGCCAATTTCCATTTCTTTATTTCTGCATCTGTTCCTGAAGGAGGTGGAACAGCACTTGTATTTGTATTCTCTGGAGGTCTTGGACACACTGTCAAAACAGAATTGAAAATGTCCTCATCAATAGAGTTCATGTACAGTCTAATCCTTGCCTTCCAAAGTGCAAACTTAGATAGATTGCACACTGAAGGTCTGGTGTTAGCATAATCTTTGTTTTGGGCCATGATTTGTGAAGAAATACTCCTAATAACAAACTTAAACAAGCAGATCTAACTGGAGGAATCTTTGGGTTCAGGTGTTAGCCTGTGCAACCACTAAGATGTGGTATTTTTAACCAACCTCCCTCTGATACCAATTGAAAGTGCAAGTTAGATCTTATATACTCTAGAGGGGGGTGCATAGAGTATGGTGCTTGCTAAAAACTTTTTACAACTGTTGTTGTATTCCTAAGTGAACAGGGAAGCAAATAACAAAAAGTAAATCTAAACACAGAACAATCACAGATCAATCACAAAGCAATCACAAACCAATCACAAACCAATCACAAACCACAACCAGAAATAAAAGAAAGATATACAACCAGATGACACAAGGAGCTATAGTGGTTCCCCAATCAACCTGGGTACATCCACTCTTCTACCACCCTAGGTAGGAATCCACTGCAGGATGAGTTGATCAGGTGTCATGGGCACCAATGAGCTTTTGATAAGGTGCTCAAAAATCAAACCAGATTTTTTGATCAGGTGTCTTGCCACCACTGAGTTTTGATAAGGTCTCAGAAACCAATCACAAACTTTTTAAGGGAGTTTGAAAAACCCTTTACAGTAGAGAGAGTGAGAGAGAGAAAGGGATGAGATGATCTTCTCTATCAACAGTCAGAGAGAAGATAGTGGATGTTGTCAAAGCTCCCCCTGAGATCTGTAGTTGTTCAGGAAGTGAAGCTTTGCAGTAGGGTGATAGGCCTTTAGATGATTTGATCTCCAGCAAAAGATGATTTCAGCAACAGCTGAAATGTGAGGTGTCTGGAGTCTTGAATGATGATGGCCTTTGAAAACTTGAATCAAGAGAGATCTGAAAATTTCAGTTAGTTGATCTCCTTTTGTGATGTGTGTTCTTGTATGAATTTTTGAGACTGAGAATGTCTGCAACTCTCTTTCTTTCTCTTGTGTAATTGTTGTTGTAAGAGCTGTAATTCTTGTTGTTGCAGAAAATTGTTGTTGCAAAAGTTGTGTGTCTAACTCTTAAAAGAGAATAAAAAAACTAAAACTTTTATTCCTTTGATCTGAATAGAAATGATCCTCTGTCCAAGATAGTCATTAGCCTGTCATAAATGACTTCCTTAACTTCATTTGTCTTCTGGAGGAAAGTCCAATAAAACATTCCTTAAAAATTTCTTGAAACTTGCTCCAGATTAATTAAAAACGGCTACAGGATCTCTATCATAAATGCTGAGAATAATTCCACAACTGTCTGAATTTGAATCTTGAAAAACGTCTAACTCTTCAGAAAAACGTCGAACTGAGCTCCACTATCGTTGAACTGAGCTCAGAGACTGAACTTAGATAGAAACAGAGATCGTCGATCAGAGCTCAACTATCGTCGAACTGAGCTCAGAGATAGAGAATCAAACTGGAGTCAAGAACGTAGATCTGAGCTCGAAGATCATCGAATGGAGTTCGACGACTCGTTGAAGTTGAGCTCAGAGATCGTCGAATGGAGTTCGTCGATTCGTCGAAGTGAGCTCAACGATCGTCGAATGGAGTTCGACGATTCGTCGTACTGAACTCGACGAAATGACTTAGTCTTCAGTACTGAAAAACCTGATCTTGAGGGCAGCTTCCAAACCTAACTACTAACCCTTAGACTCAATTCTAATTGACCTTTAGATCTATACAATGAGGTCAAGACAGGTTTCCTAAGAGACATAGTGATCCTTACCCAAATCAGTAATAGGGTGTTCCAACACCGTATTGGGCGAGTCGGGGGATCTCGCACACCCATCATGCTAGGAGACCTTATTAGATCTTATAGAGATGGTTTCTTACGCGGGGGAAGGCCGCCGGGGGCGGGGGAAGGCCGCCGGGGGCGGGGGAAGGCCGCCGGGGGCGGGGGAAGGCCGCCGGGGGCGGGGGAAGGCCGCCGGGGGCGCGGGAAGGCCTCCGGGGGCCGGGTAAGGCTGCCGGGGGCGGGGGAAGGCCGCCGGGGGAGGGGGAAGGCCGCCGGGGGCGGGGGAAGGCCGCCGGGCACGGGGGAAGGCCGCCGGGGATGGGGGAAGGCCATCGGGGGCGGGGTAAGGCCGCCGGGGGGCGAAAGAAGCCCGTTGGGAGTGGGCGAAGCCCGCCGTCACGGGTCTGGTACTGTCGCGTGGAGCACGGGGGCCCCCCGTGCACTGTCACTCGTTTGTATGTATATCTTTATTATATAATACAATATAGATATCTCAAAGCACACCATGAATCTCATTTGGACCGTCCAATCTCCAGGAAATCAAATCTGACCGTTGGATTCATAAAGAGCGGCCTGCAATTAAAAAAAATATCCAGAAAGGTTACTGTTCATCCACGAAAATATCCCGATACCGCCCGTTTCCGCTTGCTCACTTCTGCGCCCTCCTCTGCCGTCGTCGGCAGGCTACCCGGCGCCCACCGAACCCGCCGCCGGGGGCCTGGCGGCAGAGGAGGGCGCGGAAGCGTGAGCAGTCCAAAGCCGGGGGGGGGGGGGGATTTTCGGTTTTTTTTTAAAAAAATAATAAGTTATTATAAAATTATTTATTAAATTATAATTTGATTTAAAAATAATAATTATTTATTAAATTATATAGTTTTAAATTTTGTCGGGGGCGAGCGAAGCCAGCCGGGGCGGACGGGCATCCCCGTCGGGGGGGGGGGGGGTGTAACACCCCCTATCCGTCGCATAGCATATAACAGTAGGTCCGGCCGGGGCCCGACGCCATATACCACAGACAGACCGGGTGGTTACTTATGGAAACCATCCAACCAATCTCAACGTCCTACACAGAGCATTCTAGCGGAAGCAGTTTAAAAGAGTTGTAAAACAAGAACCCAGCATAAGAGCATGAATGTCCACTAATACGCAAATAGGAATGTTATTATAAAAATACTCAAAACAAGCCTTAAGGCCTTACAAAATGTTTCACTTGACTGTTACATGATTTACAAACCACGGCACGCAGGCCGGTCATACATGAATAAAGCAATAAACATTTTCATTCGAGCCTTCGAGGGCCGGCTTCGCAAAAAGGGCTTTAGCCCGCTATTGACCGCTTGGTCCAGCTGCACCTGCAAGCAACAAACCACCGCACGGTGGCAAAACAAGGCAACGGTCAGCAATGCTGACCAAATTATAACGATCCCGCCCCCAACTCGGGGCGGCGATGCTCCTTCCCTGCATTTCATTAGCATAAGCGAGCAATTTATATAACCATAGCCATTTCATCACAGACGTTGGCTCGCACGGCCACACGCCCCGTGCACTCAGGGCACATTCTCGGTGAACCGGTCCATGTCGCGTCAATTTAAGCCACCAACATTCCGGACTCACCACCGCCAACAGACGGCCAAACCTATGAGCAATTTGTCTTCCTGGCATTGGTCACGTCAATTTAAGCCATCAACCGCCGAAGACCCAACTCTATGCCAACGGTAAGTGCCACGCGCCTTTAGGTCTCTTTAACCGAACGACATAGAACGGGTACGGTTCCATCTAACCCGTGCTCACATCGCAACGACAATTTAAGCCATATGCGCGGGTCAAACTTCCAACGAGTCCCGTGTCCATCACAAATCACATAACCCAGTTATGTTCAAGTTGGCTCTCAGGCCACCAAGTTGGCAGGATCTCGTATCCGCCCAGTTTTCCGGGTGCACCTTTGGGTTAGTCCCCAAGGCTCCCTGCTACAATCTACCGCGTAGAAAACCCGAAAACAACCAATAGCACGGAGTCTTCTCCGGCCTTATGCAATGCAACATCACCGATCCAGACTAACATGTCCGGGTAGGCTTCACACATCATGCCTATGTCCGTTCTCGCATACGGACTCTAAACAACGGGGACTTCACATATCTACCCGAAGGAACACCTCCAACTCTCCGCAAACTCGCGAGAGCGGGCTTCCTATGCAAAGAAAGAGAGCGACTCATGCTCAAGATGAGGATCGTTACCCTTGAGTTCCTCTTTGGCGCCATTGAAAAGTATCCGGATGAAAATCACCGCACTAGCGTAGCCTCCGTGGATCCGGAGTCAGCTTGCGATTCGGAGCTCCGAAGCTCCTTCAATGGCGGGATCTAGTTCTTCTTCCTCCAATGGCTCTCCTCTTTCTCCAAGGACTTGGAGAAATGATAAGGTATGAAAAGTGAGGTTTTCTAAGTCAACTCACGGGTATATCCCTTCAGGAACAACCCCCAGCCGTTGGATCTCAACCTAAGAAAACGAACGGCTTTGATTTGGGGCTGAAATGCCCAATCTGGACCGAACACGGCCTGGCACACGCCCGTGTCCAGGGCCGTGTGCCTCATTCGCCGTCAAAATCGAATCACCTGGAACCTCACACGGGTATCGAACACGCCCGTGTTCGAGTTGACACGCCCGTGTTCCACCTGACACGGCCGTGTAGCCGGCCGTGTACCCCATGATTTTTCCCCGTTTTCAACCCGAGCACTGCACGGGTTCTAGGACACGCCCGTGTCCTTGCCCGTGTCACCTTGACACACCTGGGCTCCAGGACGTGTACATGGTCTCGACACTTCGCGGCTAAGTGTCGACACGGGTCGACACGCCCTGCGACACGCCCGTGTCACAGGCCGTGTGCCATGTCTCGACACATTGTCGACACCAAAGTGTCGACTTCGCGGGACGAGTGTCGACACGGGTTGACACGCCCTGCGACACGCCCGTGTCGCAGGCCGTGTGCCATGTCTCGACACAACGTCGAAGCACTGTGTCGACTTCACGGCTAAGTGTCGACACGGGTCGACACACCCTGCGACACGCCCGTGTCGCAGGCCGTGTGCCCAGTCTCGACACAATGTCGAGACCAAAGTGTCGACTTCGCGTCTTAGTGTCGACACAGGCTTGACACGCCCTGGGACACGCCCGTGTCCCAGGCCGTGTGCCTGCAGCCAGAACTCAAACTGGCCCAAAACATCCCCCTTTGCTCCTCTAAGTTTCGGGGCGTTACAACTCTACCCCTCTTAAAAGAATTTCGCCCACGAAATTACATAAAGGGAAAAACATGTACAAAAACAAAATTTGTACCTGAGCGGAACAACTCTGGATATTCGTCAAGCATCGTCTGCTCTCGCTCCCAAGAGAGCTCCTCACGACCGCAATTGTCCCACCGGACTTTGACCATCCTGATCTCTTTATTGCGTAGTCGCTTGACCTCCGAGTCCTCAATCCGCACGGGCTTGACCTTTGTCGTTAGCCCACTATCCACCGACACTTGATCAACAACGATCACTTGCGTAGGCTCTTGCACCGCCTTCCGAAGCACCGAAATATGGAATACATCATGTAAACCACTTAGCTCCACTGAAAGCTTCAGCCTATAGGCCGCTTCTCCTACTCGCTCCAGAACCTCGAACGGTCCAAGGTACCTCGGGCTTAGCTTTTTCAATCGCCGCACCCGCGAGACACCCTTGAACGGCTTGATCTTCAAGTACACATAATCGCCCACAGCGAACTCCACGTTTTTGTGCTTGGCATTATAGTACTTTGCTTGCCGGTCCTGAGCGGTAAGCAACCTCTCCCGAATGGTCCTCACCAAAGAAGTAGCATCATCCACTTCCGATCGCTTATATAACTTTGACTCGCCCGTTTCTAACCAAGACAACGGCGTGCGACATCTTCTACCATATAGGGCCTCGAAGGGCGCCATCAGAATACTCGCTTGGTAACTGTTGTTGTATGCGAACTCCACCAAATAAAGGTGGTCCTCCCATTGCTTTCCAAAATCCAAGACACACATGCGAAGCATGTCTTCCATCGTTCTATTGACCCTCTCGGTCTGCCCATCCGTTTGTGGATGAAAGGCTGTGCTGAATTTCAGCTTTGTTCCCAACATTTGCTGCACAAGCCTCCAATCATTGGACGTGAACCGCCCATCTCGGTCACTCACGATGCTGCGGGGCACACCATGAAGCCGCACTATGTTATCCACATAAAGCTTTGCCAACTTCTCCACCGGATCATCCTTCCTATGCGGAATAAAATGCGAAACCTTTGTTAATCGATCAACAACCACCCAAATGACGTCGTTCCCCTTTTGCGACCTTGGCAAACCATGCACAAAGTCCATAGAGATGTCGTCGAATTTCCACTCCGGAATAGGCAAGGACTTAAGAAATCCTCCCGGCTTTTGGCACTCCGCCTTTACCAAGGCGCAAGTTTGGCACTTCGCTACGTATAGCGCCACATCCTTCTTCAAACCCGGTCACCAAAACAGTTTCTTCATATTGCGGTACATCTTCGTGCTCCCCGGGTGAATCGAGTACTTGGTATGGTGTGCCTCGTACAACAACTTCACCCGTAAATTGCCAATACTTGGGACGCACAAACGACCGTCTTTCCACAGCAATCCGTCCTCCACGACGAATTGGGAATTTGACCGATCTAGAGCCTCTATCATGAACTGCTTCATATGAGCATCCATATCCAAAGCCTGCCGAATCCGATCAGCCAGGTCATATTGGACTTCAGTCCAATTCAGCACTGCTTCAGCACTAGATTATCTATCCACACAAACAATCTCCAACGCCTCCAACTCCTGCACCAACCACTCATCATGCACTGATAGCCAATTTGCTTGAGCCGGGGCTCGGCGACTCAACGCGTCTGCAACCGCATTCCCTTTGCCAGGCACGTAGTGGATCTTGAAAGTATAGTCCCCCAGGAACTCCATCCACCTACGCTGCCGCATATTCAGATCCTTCTGATCTATAAGATACTTCAGGCTCTTGTGATCGGTGTAGATATCAATCTTCACACCGTACAAATAGTGTCTCCACAGCTTCAAGGCAAAAATCACGGCCGCCAACTCCAAGTCGTGGACCGGATAATTCCTCTCGTGCACTTTTAGCTGTCTCGAGCCATAAGCTATCACGCTTCCGTGCTGCAGTAGCACACAACCCAAACCGCTGCCCGAAGCATCGCTATATATCTCATAGCCTTCGGTTCCACATGGCGAACTCAGCACAGGCGCCGTGGTCAACCGACACTTCAATTCCTCAAAAGCTCGCGCGCACTCCGGCGTCCAAACGAACTTATGCTCCTTCCTCGTCAAAGTAGTGAGAGGTAACGCTATCCGCGAGAAGTTCTCTACGAAGCGCCTATAATAGCCGGCAAGCCCCAAAAAGCTCCGGACTTCTGCTACCGTAGCAAGCTCAGGCCACTCTCGTATCGCAACAATCTTCGCCGGATCCACCGCAATACCCTCTCCACTCACTATATGCCCGAGGAACGCCACTGAGGATAGCCAAAACTCGCACTTCGAGAACTTGGCATACAACTGGTTTCTCCTGAGTGTCTCCAACACCAAATGGAGATGCTTGAAGTGATCCTGCTCACTTTGCGAGTACACCAAAATATCATCGATGAAGACGATCACAAAATGGTCCAAGTACTCCCTGAAAGTCCTGTTCATCAAATCCATGAACACTGACGGTGCATTAGTCAGCCCAAACGGCATGACCGTAAACTCATAATGCCCGTATCTCGTACTAAACGCTGTCTTCGGGATATCACTCTCCCTTATTCGCAGCTGATAGTACCCAGCCTTGAGATCTAACTTCGAGTACACCGTCGACCCGACTAACTGATCAAAGAGATCATCAATCCGGGGATCGGGTACTTGTTCTTCTCGGTTAGCTTGTTTAGCTCCCGATAATCAATACATAGCCTCAAGCTTCCATCCTTCTTCTTAACAAAGAGGACCGGTGCGCTCCAAGGCGAAGAACTCGGGCGCACATACCCTTGCTCCAACAACTCTTGCAGTTGAACTTTCAGCTCCGCCATTTCCTTAGGCGCTAGCCGATACGGAGATCGTGACACAGGCTTTGCACCTGGCACTAGCTCGATCGTAAAATCTATCTCCCGTCGAGGCGGGGCTCCAGGAAGATCTGCGGGGAACACATCAGGGTATTCCGATACCACTGAAATACAATCCAACGCGGGCTTCGGCTTTGCAACCTCCACTAGTGTAAAGAACAGTTCTGCTCCGGCACGAACCGCCTTCACCACCTGAAGAGAAGACATCAACGTCTTGCTCGACCCCTTTAAGCCCGTAAAAGTCGTCTCACGACTTGCTCCCAGCTTGACTTCCTTGCTACCGCAATCTATATGGGCCTGCTGCTCCGAGAGCCAGTCCATGCCAAATATGACGTCAAACTCCACCAACGGAAGTAAAGACGCCCGCAGGTCAAACTCCTGCTCTCCAATACGAATCTTAAGATCGCAGATCCTATCCGCTCGCATCGAACACCCATTTGGCAACAACACATCCAACTTATCCTTCGCCATCGAAGAAGGGACTCCGATGCGTAATATAAATCCTTCGGACAAGAAGGAGTGTGAAGCTCCCGTATCAAAGAGTGCTCGTGCCGGATTTTCACAAATCAACACAAATCCTAAACAAGTAGTGGTAAGGTAACATGTGCATAACAAGCATATAAAGGAATTGACTTGTTATAAATTAAACCGTACCTGTCACCACGTCAGTTTGTTTAATGGCCTCCTGTTGGCCAAGATTGTAGACCCTTGGTTGGGCCGGAGCATAGTGGGATGCGGTCGATTCCACCGCCTTTCCCTTCTCTTCATAAGTAGCTCCCGGCCTCCTCTTGGACTTAGGACGTCCGCTCCAACAATCACGGGCGAAATGCCCCGTCTTTCCACATGTAAAACACGCACCCGGGGTCCGACCCGTAGTCACCCCAGAATCGCCAGAAGGAGCTGGACCCGAAGTCCTATGCTTCTTGAAAGACTTCCGATAGCCGGACTTTGAAGCAGTCAGCACTCTGAACTCAGATTTCTTCTCACCCAAGATTTTCTTCGCTTGCACGCTCTTCATGTCCTTCTCCAAGGACCGGGCAGTATTGACCAAGGTTAAGAAACCCTGCGTCATCGGCCCTGAAAGTAATAGTCTCAACTCATCCCTCAGGCCTTCATAAAAGCGATTAGTCTTGCGCTCCTCATCCATGATGGTGGAGCTAGCATAACGACTCAAACGCGTAAACTCGTGGAGATATTCATCCACGCTCCTCTCACCCTGTACTAACTTCAGGAACTCATTCTCCAACGCTATCTTCTGCGTCGAAGGGAGGTATCTAGCCAAAAATAATCTCGAGAACTCCTCCATCGAGACATCACAAAGTTGCCTACCTCTCAGTAAGTGCAGCTCCAATCCTTCCCACCACATCCTCGCTTCCCCGTCCAGAAGGAACGTAGTGATGGTGGTCATTTGCCACTCCTCCGTCTCCGTCGCTGTCATGACTCTCTTCACCCTGGAGAGCCAGTCTTCAGCCTGAGATGGGGTTCCCAACCCCGAGAATAACGGAGGGTTAAAGCTCATTACATGCTTCAGCTGCCTCTCAGTTGCCCTCCTTGGCACTATTGGTTCCACAATCACTTGCTCCACCCTCCTCGGCTCAGCCTCTTGCAGAGGTACTTGCTCCATCACAGGAGCGGGCTGCTGCGCTTGCCTTCCAGGCTGCGCATTGATCACGGCCAACACCGCTTCAGCAACCAACCGTATATTTTCAGCCGACAGAGGTGTTGCAGGAGCAACATCCGGTGCACTACTAGCCTCAGAAACTCGGCGTTCTGACGGCCCAACACCACTTCTGGTCACCTATAGTGGTACAAAACACCGTTAAGCGACCAAATAAATTGCAAACAGCAATTATAGGAACACGCAGGTTCCTCAAACACGAGTATTTTCATTCCTAAGTGGACATTCATGGGTTCTTTTTACTGTTATTACGATGACACACACAATGTGCTCACCACCCCTTAAAAAGAATTCGGCCACGAATTCAGTTTAAGCCCGACCAAAACCAGTAGTCTGATACCAAATTGTAACACCCCCTATCCGTCGCATAGCATATAGCAGTAGGTCCGGCCGGGGCCCGACGCCATATACCACAGACAGACCGGGTGGTTACTTATGGAAACCATCCAACCAATCTCAACGTCCTACACAGAGCATTCTAGCGGAAGCAGTTTAAAAGAGTTGTAAAACAAGAACCCAGCATAAGAGCATGAATGTCCACTAATACGCAAATAGGAATGTTATTACAAAAATACTCAAAACAAGCCTTAAGGCCTTACAAAATGTTTCACTTGACTGTTACATGATTTACAAACCACGGCACGCAGGCCGGTCATACATGAATAAAGCAATAAACATTTCCATTCGAGCCTTCGAGGGCCGGCTTCACAAAAAGGGCTTTAGCCCGCTATTGACCGCTTGGTCCAGCTGCACCTGCAAGCAACAAACCACCGCACGGTGGCAAAACAAGGCAACGGTCAGCAATGCTGACCAAATTATAACGATCCCGCCCCCAACTCGGGGCGGCGATGCTCCTTCCCTGCATTTCATTAGCATAAGCGAGCAATTTATATAACCATAGCCATTTCATCACAGGCGTTGGCTCGCACGGCCACACGCCCCGTGCACTCAGGGCACATTCTTTGTGAACCGGTCCATGTCGCGTCAATTTAAGCCACCAACATTCCGGACTCACCACCGCCAACAGACGGCCAAACCTATGAGCAATTTGTCTTCCTGGCATTGGTCACGTCAATTTAAGCCATCAACCACCGAAGACCCAACTCTATGCCAAGGGTAAGTGCCACGTGCCTTTAGGTCTCTTTAACCGAACGATATAGAACGGGTACGGTTCCATCTAACCCGTGCTCACATCACAACGACAATTTAAGCCATATGCGCGGGTCAAACTTCCACCGAGTCCCGTGTCCATCACAAATCACATAACCCAGTTATGTTCAAGTTGGCTCTCAGGCCACCAAGTTGGCAGGATCTTGTATCCGCCCAGTTTTCCGTGTGCACCTTTGGGTTAGTCCCCAAGGCTCCCTGCTGCAATCTACCGCGTAGAAAACCCGAAAACAACCAATAGCACGGAGTCTTCTCCGGCCTTATGCAATGCAACATCACCGATCCAGACTAACATGTCCGGGTAGGCTTCACACATCATGCCTATGTCCGTTCTCGCATACGGACTCTAAACAACGGGGACTTCACATATCTACCCGAAGGAACGCCTCCAACTCTCCGCAAACTCGCGAGAGCGGGCTTCCTATGCAAAGAAAGAGAGCGACTCATGCTCAAGATGAGGATCGTTACCCTTGAGTTCCTCTTTGGCGCCATTGAAAAGTATCCAGATGAAAATCACCGCACTAGCGTTGCCTCCGTGGATCCGCAGTCAGCTTGCGATTCGGAGCTCCGAAGCTCCTTCAATGGCGGGATCTAGTTCTTCTTCCTCCAATGGCTCTCCTCTTTCTCCAAGGACTTGGAGAAATGATAAGGTATGAAAAGTGAGGTTTTCTAAGTCAACTCACGGGTATATCCCTTCAGGAACAACCCCCAGCCGTTGGATCTCAACCTAAGAAAACGAACGGCTTTGATTCGGGGCTGAAATGCCCAATCTGGACGGAACACGGCCTGGCACACGCCCGTGTCCAGGGCCGTGTGCCTCATTCGCCGTCAAAATCGAATCACCTGGAACCTCACACGGGTATCGAACACGCCCGTGTTCGAGCTGACACGCCCGAGTTCCACCTGACACGGCCGTGTACCCCATGATTTTTCCCCGTTTTCAACCCGAGCACTGCACGGGTTCTAGGACACGCCCGTGTCCTTGCCCGTGTCACCTTGACACGCCTGGGCTCCAGGCCGTGTACATGGTCTCGACACTTCGCGGCTAAGTGTCGACACGGGTCGACACGCCCTGCGACACGCCCGTGTCGCAGGCCGTGTGCCATGTCTCGACACATTGTCGACACCAAAGTGTCGACTTCGCGGGACGAGTGTCGACACGGGTTGACACGCCCTGCGACACGCCCGTGTCGCAGGCCGTGTGCCATGTCTCGACACAACGTCGAAGCACTGTGTCGACTTCACGGCTAAGTGTCGACGCGGGTCGACACGCCCTGCGACACGCCCGTGTCGCAGGCCGTGTGCCCAGTCTCGACACAATGTCGAGACCAAAGTGTCGACTTCGCGCCTTAGTGTCGACACAGGCTTGACACGCCCTGGGACACGCCCGTGTCCCAGGCCGTGTGCCTGCAGCCAGAACTCAAACTGGCCCAAAACATCCCCCTTTGCTCCTCTAAGTTTCGGGGCGTTACAGGGCGGGCGAAGCCCGTCGGGGGGAGGGTGAAGCCCGCGTGAATGTCAAGCGGGTGAAGCCCACAGCGACGCATCGAGAATGGGCGAAGCCCGTTCGAAGATGCTAGTATATATATATATATATATATATATATATATATATATATATATATATATATATATATATATATATATATATATATATATATATATATATATATATATATAACAAGATTTCCTCCCAAAAAGATGCAAAAACCAGATGTAGACTTTCTACTTCTTTATTTTCAGCACAGCTGTCATCAGAGTAAGCTTCAATCTTCAGATGATTATACTTTTGAAACTGTAACCCCTTTCTTGGAGACACTTTTACATATTCCAGAATTTTTAAGTGTGAATAAAGATGACACACTTTGAGAGCTTTCGTAAACTAACCGACCTTACTTACCGTATAACAAATATCTGGCTGCTGACAGTCAGATAGATGAGTTTTCCCATCAGTCATCTGTACTTAATACTATCTAGAAAAAGAGACGAATCCTCAGTACAACTCTTGTCATCACCAATGACCATCAGACAACGAACAGGTCTTGCCCCAAGATGACCAGTTTCTTTCAGAAGATCCAACTCGTATTTCCATTGTGAAAGCACTACAGAGTTGTGTTTTCGCAAGATTTTGATTCCCAGAAGTACTTAGGAGATCTCATATCCTTTGTAGCAAAATGTTGATGTATATGTCTCTTTGCTAGAACAATTCCCTCCTTATCATCACTAGTAAGAAGAATGACGTCCATATAGACAGCAAGAACAATGGGCATTTTAGTAATCTTACATATGCAAAGAGAGTGATCTACAGAACTTCGTGTAAAGCCAACAGTAAGGACAACTTTGTTGAACTAGTCAAACTAGGCCCGTAGACTTTACTTTAGGCCATAAATTTCCTTCCGCAACCTGCATACCTAAGACTCCCCCTGAGAAACATACGCAGGAGATTGCTCTATGTATACTACCTTTTGTAGATCACCATAAAAGAAGATATTCTTTACATCTAACTGAGACACCTCCCAACCTCTATTAACAGCCATGGAGAAAGCAACATAGATTGTGCTAATGCGAGCATCCATGGAGAAGGTGTTAAAGAAGTACACACTATATGTCTGAGTAAAACCTTTGGCAATAAGTCTAGCCTTATAGTGATTAATAGTTCCATCATGATGAAACCTGATGACAAAAACCCACCAAAAACCAACCACATCCGCTCCTAGAGGAGTAGGGATAAGAGTCCAAGTACCTCATTTTGTCAAGGTCTTCATTTCTTCGTCCACAACTGCTTTCTAATAAGGAATATGAAGAGTTACTTGATAGGTAGCCAAGATAAGAGTAGCCGAGAGAGCTAGAGCAAATTTTCTTCTGGGTTTGGAAAGACGAGCATATGAGAAAATATCATGAATTGAATGTTTAGTGCACGTTCTAACCCCCTTCCGTAGAGCAATAGGAAGGTCGAGATCTGAATTTTCTTTTGTAGCAGATCCATACATCAAAGAGATTATTTGCTCGGGAACTGTCAGCAATGGCTCCAAAGGCAGAGAAGAATCAGAAGACAGAGATGGAGAAAAAGGAACTGGCATAAAAAGAGGAGAAATGGGTGTATGAGGAGTGGACTCAGGTCGAGGTGCAGAAATAATAAGTATAAAAGGAGAAACATCAGGTGGTGAGAGAGTAGAAGCTCAAGAAAAATAAGTGTATCTTCAAAGAATGTGACATCAACAGAAACATATTATTTTCTGAGAAGAGGATCAAAGCACTGATACCCCTTTTGGGTCAGAAAGTAGCCTAGAAAGAAGCACTTTAAGGAGTGAGGAGAAAGTTTGTCATGACTAGGAGAAGTAGAGTGGACAAACACTACACATCCAAAGACATAAAGAGGTAAAGAAAATGGTTGGGCTCCTGGATATAGGATGGAGAATGGGGTTTTTCCTTAAAGAACCTATGAGTGAATAAATTTAATGAGATAACAAGAGAGAAGCACAACATGATCCCAATATGACCGAAGAACATGCATTTGTGTGAGACGGGTGCGAGTAAGATCCAGGAGATGTCGATTTTTGCATTCATCGCACCATTTTGTTGAGAAGTGTACGAGCAACTAGTTTGATGAATGATGTCACGATGCATACAAAAATACAAAAATTGTTTACTAAGAAATTCTCTAACATTATTAGTATGAAGTACTTTAATAGAAACATCAAACTGTGTACGTATCTTATTGTAAAACATAGTGAACACAGAAAAAAAGTTTGGAGCGTTCTTTTAATAGATAAAACCAAGTACATCAAGAGAAATCATCAACAAATGTAACAAAATACAAACTTCCCCTTCCAATGGACCTATTAAGAGAAGGACCCCAAATATCTGAATGAACAAGATCAAAGGGATGAGAAGGACTATGTCCTTGTCTTGCTGGATATAAGGAGTGATGGTGTTTGTCAAATTGACAGGCTTCACATTTTAGAGAGGAGTCCTCAGGAGGTAAATCCGATAGGAGTTGGCAGATGAGGCATGGAGGAGGATGACCAAGACGAAGATGTCATTGCAAAAGAGAAGAAGAGAAAGTAGTGATATTGTTTAGGAAGAAGTGATCATTACTTTCAGTCCTAAAAGCAATCTTTTCCATAGATTGAGGATCCTAAAAAGAACAAGTATTAGATGTAAAGGTAACAATGCAGTTTAGTTATTTGCAAAGAGCAGGAACATAAAGTAAATTGCACAGAAAGGATAGGATATAGAGCGTGTTCTCAAGCCATAGAGATAGGGTGACGTGAACTGTATCAATCCCGCACATAGGAGATAGAGTACCATCCGCAACAAAAACCGGAGGAGATCGATTTTTCTTGTGCAAACAGGAGAACAAATAAGGATTGCCTGTCATGTGATTAGTAGCTCATGAATCAATAAGTCACTTACCCTGAGTAACCACATTAGCACTTCCTGAAGAAGAAGTGAGAGATGTGGATTTCCTTAAAAAGTCACCCGCTTACTAGCAAAGATGAGGATATTTGGCCCAACAACGATCAACAAGATGTCTTGTCTTGCCACAATGAGAGCAGAGATTGCGAGATAAGCCATGCCCACTAGAGTGACCTCCACGACAACTAGAATTGCCAGAACAAACTGGATGAACAAAGGTGTCGGTATGGGGTGGGGAGGCAAGTAGAGGGAACTGAAGAAGAGTAGTAACAACGGTGATACGAGCAGCTGCAGCATCAAGAGTTGGAGAGTCAGCTTCACCAAGAATTTGTTGTCTAATCATGTCATAAGACTTTATAAGGCGAAGAAGATAACACACAGCTAGAAGTTCTTGAAAGTGTTTGTGTTGTTCAATAAAATTAGCAGAGAAGGGGCGATGCTGAAGAATTTCAGCGCCAAGGGTTTACATCTCCTGATAAGCAGCAACAAGAATCAAAGTAGGATGGACAAACAGAATATCATATAACGTGTATATGCGCGAAGTCTGAGCGCCCTTAGATTATAGAGCAACAAGATGAGTCCAAGCAGCTTTAACCGTCTCATCATGGCGTATGATAGGTAGTCACTCATAGTATAGACTATTAACAAGCAATGTCCTGACCAAAACTTCACTGGCATACCTGTCATCAAAGGCAGCAAACCCTCAAACTAGAGGGTCATCAGTGAGATGATGACGTTTGCATTGAGATCGCAGTAAGAACACAAATGAAACACTTCAGTCCGGATAGTTTGGGCCAGTCATCTTGGAAGCAGTTCCAAGACTACCAGAATGAGTGGAAAAAATAGGAGCGGACTGAGGAGAGGATGCTGACAAAATGGAATAAGAGAACTTTGTAGTCGCCATAGAGATGGAGAACAAAAAAACTGCGTGATAAGACTGTGTTCACAGTACAAAGACAACAAAAATGCGGAGCAAAAAGCTCAGCGGGCGGTTAGAAAACCGGAGTCCGCCGAAGAGCTTAGGTGGCGGTTATAAACTGGAGTCCACAGAGACCGCAAAAGAGCTTAACGGGTTAGAAAATCGGTGTCCGCAAGGATCGAGCTTGCTCTGATACCATGTGAGAAAATCTGGTGTGGTAGGTGATGACCATTAGTCCACTCCCTATTATCTTTGATTCCTTTTTTGAAATAGTTGGCTCGGAGAACTAAGGTCAGTCTGACTAGTGATAGAGTAATTTGAAATCAACTTCAGGGTTTAGCTCAAAACACATAGTGAAACTCAACGATGCAAACTACCACCAGTGACACTTACTGATGGAGGATCTTATCTATGTGAAGGTCTGACATGCTCCTATCTTTGATGAGATTTCTAAAGACACAGATCCAAATAAGTGGAAGGTGAAGCACCAGAAGCTAGGTGGATTCATCAGACGGTTTGTAGAGCCAAATGTTTACAATCATATTGCGAGAATTATTGTTGTGCAGATCCTTTAAAATTCTCTTGAGACATTGTATGCTAAGAGTACTAGCATCAACAATTTATATGTACTGAAGAAGCTTGGTGAGTTCAAGTATAAATATGGATCACCTATCTTGGATCATGTAAACAAGTTCCAAGGTATTATTAATCAACTCACTACTATGAAGGTGACTTTCGAGGATGAGGTCACTACACTGTGGTTGCTGAAGTCTCTTTCAGACTCTTGGGAGATGGTTAGAATTTCTCTAATCAACTCCTCTCATGGAGGCATTATTACTATGGAGATTGTCAATGTCGCATCCTGAATAAGGAGGTTAGAATAAAATATCAAGAACATTCAGCCTCTTCTTCATGAGCTAATGTCGTCTACACTGAGCCCAGAGGGAGAGACAGGAGCAAGAGCATGGGAAGGAATATCGACAGGAGTCAAAGCAGAGTGAAGTTTAGGTTCCGCTAGCAGAATGTGGAGTGTCACTACTTCCACAAGAAGGTTCATATTCAGAAATTTTGTTACACTCTAAAGAATGATTGACATAAAAAGTAAGTACCCTCAAATGAGAAGACGGACACGCAAACAACGACCACCACTTCTGTAGAGGAGGAGGATGTTATCATTGTAGGAGACGATGTTACTGTTGCATTCTTTTGCGATGATAGGAGCTAGATTATTGATTCAAGTGCCTTTACATATGTATCATAATAGAGAGTTGTTTGCAACATACACGACTCATGACTATGGAGTTCTTAGAATGAGCAACGGTGACACGTCTAAAGCCATCAGGAGGGTAAACATGCAACTGAAGAGGAGCATGAGAGGTTTGTTGATTCTGAATGATGCGCGTCATGTACCAGACATCCGCTTCAACCTAGTTTTAGTTGGAAGCTAAGTGATAAGGGACACTTAAGTTACTTTGGTGGAGATTTTTAGAAGTTAATCAAGGGGTTGCTAGTAGTAGCCAGAGGTTATAGAGATACTAGTCCATACTACATGGAGGGGAGGCCTGTTGCTGCCTAGGACAACACTGTCAAAGATGGTGTATCCACATCCTTATGACATTGGATACTGAGTCATATTAGCCAGAAGGGTCTGAGATGTCTCACCAAGAAGAAGATGATATCTGATCTATATGTGGATCAGTTGGAGAGATAAGACCACTACATGGCTGTGAAGCAGAATAGAGTATCTTTTTAGAGCCACACTTCCACCAGGAGATTCGAGCCACTAGTGCTCGTACATACTAATGTTTGCGTGCTACTAGAGGTTTAGAAAATAGGAGGAGCACCCTATTTTTTGTCGTTCATTGATGATTTTTTGAAGAAATTTTGGGTCTATACTATTAAGACCAAAGAAGAGGTCCTCAATATTTTTCGAAGAGTCCACGTTGAAGTGGAAAGAAAATTTGGGAGGAAGCTAAAGTGAACCATGTCCGACAATGAGGGAGAATATATTGGTCCTTTTAATGAGTAGTGCAGAGAGCAAGGGATCAGACATGAAAAGACTTCGCCCAAGACGCCACAAACGAATGACATAGTAGAAAGAATTAATATGATACTGATGGAAAGGGTGAGGTGCGTGCTATCTGAGTCAAAGCTACCTGACATGTTTTGGAATGAGGCTTTATACACAGCTGTTCACATCATTAACCTCTCTTCCAGCTATACATTATAGGAGGATGTTCCTAATAGGGCCTAATATGGGAAGTACCCTTCATATAGTCACTTTAAGGTCTTTGGTTGCAGAGCCTTTGTGCACGTCTCACGAGACGAAAGATCGAAGTTAGATTCCAAGACCCGACAATGCATATTTTTGGGATATGGACGTAGCGTCAACTTTGGCTATAAGTCCTTTGATCCATTTGAGAAGAAACTTGTACATAGTTGTGATGCTATATTTTTTGAGGATTGGATTATGGTTGATCTTCAGAAGACTGAGAGGGACGACACTCACATCGATGCATATTCTCCTCTGATTGGAAGTGATGATACTGAGGATACTGCAAATCCTGAGCCGATACAAGGCACTGAGCCACGTCCAAATCATGAAGATGCTATTGATAGAGAGCCTAGAGAGGACATCACTAATGATTTGTCTTACACTACCCGTTGGGCTTGCTCCTCGAAGGTATGATAGTGTCAGGCACCCATCTTTGAGATAATCCACTAACGAGTATATTATTTTTATTGATGCAAGTATCCCGAGTGTTTTGAAGAGGTGGTGTAGAGCTCAGAGAAGAAATAATGGATGGTTTCTATTCAGGAGGAGATGCGGTCTCTGTATAAGAACCACAATTATTATTTAGTGAGATTGCTTAAGGGAAAGAGGGCTCTAAAGAATCATTGGATTTTTAGAGTTAAGTAGGGAAACCCCTCAACACCACTCAGATACATGGTCATATTAGTGTTGAGGGGTTTTAGTCGGAAATATGGAGTTGATTATGATGAGATCTTCTCTCCTTTTGTGAAGATGTTGTCTATCTAGATAGTTCTTGGCCTTACTGCAGGGCTAGACCAGGAGATCGAGTAGATAGATGTCAAGATTGCATTTCTGCATGACGATCTTGAGGAGTAGTTGTATATGGAGCAACCTGAACGATTCAGGGTGAAAGAGAAGGAGACTCTGGTATGTCATTTGAAGAAGAGCTTAAATAGCCCTAAGCGGTCCCCACGATAGTACATGGTACAAGAAGTTTGTGCTTTTATGATGGAGATCGACTTTAAGAGGACCACCCTTGATGACAGTGTGTTTATAAAGCAGTATACTCATAAGGATTTTTTCATCTTGCTCATCTATGTTGACGACATGCTAATAGTTGGGAGGAGCACTGCTCGTATTGCCGAACTAAAGCGGCAATTAAGCTCCACATTTGCGATGAAGGACTTGAGAGCTGCAAAGATCATTCTAGGAGTGCATATTCTAGGAGATAGAGTCTCCAAGTTACTTTGGTTTTCGTAAGAGAGATACATCAGGAAGGTGCTACAGAGGTTCAGTATGGATCAAGCGGAGTAGGTGAGCACGCTGCTTGCTTCTCACTCAGACTTACTACTGACTAGTGTCCAAGCACGATCGAGGTGAAAGAGGAGATGCAGAAGGTCCTCTATGCTTCTGTAGTTGGTAGTCTTATGTACATGATGATGTGCACCCTCCCTGATATAGTATACATGGCTGGCACAGTTAGTAGGTTTCTCTCTAACTCTGGGAGAAAGCATTGGAATGTTGTGAAATGGATTTTGAGGTACCTACATGGGATGTCATACTTGACGTTAAAGTTCGAAGATAGTGAGCCAGAACTACTGGGCTATATTAATTCTAATATGGCTGGAGATTTGGATCGACTTCTGGATACCTGATCCTGTTTGTATGGGGAGCTGTATCATGGAAGTCTAGACTATAGAAGTGCATCATACAGTCTACTATATGGGCATAATTTATTGCAATCACTGAGGCAGAGAAAGAGCTTCTTTGAATGAAGCGTTTCATCAAGGAGCTGGGTTTCCCTCAGGAGCGCTACAGTGTCTTATGTGATAGGCAGAGTGCAATTCATTTAGAGAAGAACCTCACCTTCTACTCGAGGTCCAAGCATATTGACACATGGTATCATTGGATACACTATACTCTAGAACAAAGAGAGATGGATTTGCAGAAGGTGCACAAAGATGACAATGGAGCAGAGATGATTACGAAGACCGTGTCGAGAGCTAAGTTCGAGCACCACGTGAGGATTGCTGACATGGCGGTTCCCTCCACTTAAACCAAAGGTGAATTAGTTGTTCGGTAAAATTCTCATCCTTTGTGGAGAAAACTATTAACTTAAATTTTGTATTGTTTAGCAAAGGTGAAGACATGTTTGGAGATATCAAAAGGACAAGTTTCTTCACTTAGTCGAAAAAGGGGAGATTTGTTGAGATAATTTTCTGCTACTTTGAAAGAAGCTAGCCAACTTTTATCATTTCATGATAATTGTGAAAAAGTAGTCGTCTTTGGCCTTTAAACAAGCATGTGTTCCTCTATCCCTTTGTTTTGGTCCTAGTAGGGATGAAGGATGAGTGTTAAGACATCTACTTCTCTCCAAACCCAAGCATTGGAAAATTTTCTAGAGAGACCTTTGTGATAATCGTCTTAGTTTGGGAGAGCTTTCAGATGTTATTTTGTGACGTTGACGGGGAATACTTCGTCTACACGGATTGGATCTAGCGCATATTTGGGCAAGATTCGAAGAGACGTCTTGAAGAGAATTTGTGTAATCCGTCTCGTCTGTCATCGTCGGTAAAATTTTTTTGCTACTGTTTATTGCAATATTGTGGCGTGAAGTTAGTGAAAATCCTGTGTGGATCGAGGATGAAAAGCCTTGTAAATGCCTATCGTTTTCATACATTTTAGTGACGGCTTTTCGGGTTGTACTCCGATCATCCCTTGATTTTCACCATATTGGGTTTCTATGTTAAATCTGCGTTTCACTTTTATTATTGTTATTTTGTGCAGTATTTTGATTGTGTATCGGCATACTGCTAAACGGACGTGCATGTATTTTCTCAAACTAATTTGCAGGTGCTTTGATCGGACTTGCGTGCTCTTTCATCCAACACTTCATAGCTCCTCCGCAGCATAAATGATCACCATTACTGTGGCGGAAGGGCCGCCACCGAGCAAGAATTTGAAAGAGCGTAATGGAGGCATAGCAAAAATCCCAAGAGTGGAAGGCAGAAGGGTGGACAACTAGAGTAACACCATGATTTGATTTGCTAATAATATTTTATGAGAAGAGAAAAAAATATCAATATTTATTGAACCTAATTTTTTTTATTTGCTAGAAACCAAAATATTATTGCTAATAACGGCACCCAAAAAAAATCAGGACAGATGGAGTAAATCTATTTGCTATAGGAAAGGACTACTATTTTAACTGATAAAATTGGGCATGTGCTGTACATTTGTACATGTATGAAAGATATGAAGCTTCAGTACTAATATTATACCAGGCAAATTAAAGATTTGGTTATAGAAAGTTTAAATACTGAACCTACCTACTTCAGTCAAAGTCAAATAATAAAATACTTTTAAAGTTAAGGCTCCGTCGAGGACTTATTTTTACCAATCAAGCGTTTATTAAGTTTCGGTTCATGCGGTCGTAACCGCTTGACCGGTGAAAATAGCCACCCCCCAAACGGTGCCTAGGTTAAAAGCATTCCCAAGCAGCGAGGTGCACAAAGGCTCTGTTTGGGACAGCTTATGCTAATGAATAATCTCAATTCAAAACGCAAATGCTATTTTTCAGTTGTTTGTTTGTGCAGCTTATGAAAAATCACTTATTTTAAAATTTGAAATGTAGCCAAACTTTATCATGTATTTTTTACAAAAAAATTGATTTCAGAACCCGTGACTTCAAGATCACACGGCTATCCTTCTTTAAAACAAAACGATAAATAAAAAATAAATTAAATTATGAAAAATTATAAATATTGAAATAACTAAATAAAAAAATTGAAAAGATGAATGTCTTATATAATAGTATAGATAAGAATTGTGAATATTTTTAATTGAATATTTTTGGCCGTGAAAGTATTAGATTTGGTCCCACTTGCTTAAATGAAGGTTTTGTTTGGGAAGACTTATTTTCATCGGTCAAGCAGTTATGACCACATGAATCGGAATTAAGGTCCGATTCATGCCGTCGTAACCGCTTGACCGGTGATAATAAGTCCTCCCAAACGGAGCCTAAGTCAATAAGGTGGTTTAGAAATATAGAATGCCCAATTTTTACTCGTAAGATGTTTTTATTGAAAATTAATTTTTTATTAAACTTTTTTATTATTATTTTTTGCTTAATTTCTTGGGATTTCATGTGAATTTGAATGTATCTGAGCCTATATTAAAAGTATTATTAACTTTGATTCAACCCAAAATAATAATAAGTTAAATGTCACAGTTTTTTCATTTTTCATATATAATTTAGGGAATTGTTAAAGGCAAATTAAATTTGGATATACGCAAATCATTGTTAATGATAAACTATATATTTTGAAAAATACTCTGTGTAAACCAAATTGTTAAGCACAAATCAAAATTGTTAATAACAAACAAACACTGCAAATTACATAATCAAAAGTAATAGACAAAAAAATCATTTCATGTGAAATCCAGCACAACAGTTTGACAAAATAACACGTTTATAATATAAAATCACCAAATTTATGACATTTAATATATGATAACTGTCACATCCACTTCAATGAAAACCTGTAAAATTTAAACACTTTTATTACCAAACAACACATACAAAATTCATAAACCAAATTAATTTAAATTTCAGTGGTCAACCGTAAACGTGTCTATATACAATGAAAATCTTTAGAAGTTTCTGAGTTTGATTCCAATATCTGAAATTAGGAACAATAAAATGAAAATTTAGAAATGAAAAAATTGACAGCAGTTTTTTAATACAAATAAAAGTATGAACAACAAAAATCAACTTTATTTGTTACAACAAGCAATTCGCTTATGTTTCCCCCTCTTCATAAACGTGCTCGCGGCGGGAGGGGCAACGAAAATAAAGAACCAACATGCGTACCTTCAAAATCAACGAAAAAACCGCTGCCCGCGACGGGAGAGTTAAAAAAAACAAAGTACCAACGTGCGCACCTTCAAAATTGTCCGACTGTTGTACGTCGAACCGCTCACTGGAAGCCTCACAACCTACCAGCGATGGGAGAGGCAGTGACAGAGAGGCTGAGAAATGCGACGGGAGTTGTGGCAAGAGAGGCGACGGAAGGGGCGACAGGAGTGGAAACGACAGAGTGGCCGGGAGATGCAGCAGGAGCGGCGGTGAATTTGGTTTGCGTATATCCAAATTGGCTTGCGTAGAAAACAAAATCAATGGAAAAAGACCTGGTTTTAAGATTTTGGTTTGCGTATATCCAAATTGGATTTGCCTTTAATAATTCCCATAATTTTTAACAATTCACTTGGACCTTCCCTAGCTATGTTTTTTTGATAAGAGCTCTTTAATAGTTATGTAATTAATATGAGCTATTATCTTATATCATTGCAAAAAAAGAGTTGCTCTATTATTAGTTAAAAGCCATATATGGGAATTAAAATTAATGCATAAAAAGTTAAAGATTGTAACTATTTTCGCTCCCAGTGTCGATCAGTATAATCTCAGAATCTTTAGATTTCTTAATCAGGCACGCATCCATGTGGAATTTAATCACATAACTAAGATCATATAATTGACTTATGCTTATCAGATTATGTTGTAATCCTTTTACATAAGCTACCCTTATGATAGTGACTATAACATTGGAGATCTTACCCTGGCCATTAGTTTTTCCTCTATCAGATCCTCCAAAAATCACTTTTGTATTATCTCCCACTAAAGAGTATTCTTTAATACGCTACTTGATCTAGTCATGTGCCTAAAACATCTATTGTCCAAATACTAAATGAGAGTTTGGTTGGCCTCTGAACAAACATGCAAAAATAAATCACTTTATCTTTGTCACCCAAAACTTGTTGGTCCCTAGATTCTTGTCAGCATTAATAACTTGATTTATTTTATGACTATCTTGATATGCTTGATGGACCCTTTCAAGATTGCATACTAGTTTAACATTGGTTGCCCTAGAGACTGTTGGGTTGAACAAGCAGTCAATGGCAAAGTGGTCAATTTCACCACAACACCAACATTCAAACTTGTTGTACCTTTTTTTGCTCATAACAAGAATTTGATGATTCTTCATGTGATCATAATGATAGCTGAATGGGACTGCATAAGATTTCTTACATATCATGTGATTGTGTGTTGGATTTTACTTACATTGCACAATCATTGCCTTGTCTTTGCCTGCATTTCTCTTGACAAGAGCTTTTTTTTTTTTTTGCTTTTGGTGCTTTTGTTGGCACCAAACACAAAAGTACCATGATTTTTCATCATTATTTCTTCATGAGCTGCCTTGAAAGCACTATTTTATTTGTGAACATTTTTAGCTCTACTAGTGTAACATTCATTTGAAAAATGACCATAATAGACTCTTAATCATACTTGTTGGAGGGTAAAATAACCTTTTCTAAAGGTTATCTTTTTAGTCATTAGATTATCATTATTGTTCTCCTTATTATATCATAAACCTTCTTTATGAACTGGGAGAACCCATCAATTAGTAGAAGAGTTATCTTGGGCTTGGAGAAACTTGAAACTAGCTTCCTTTTTATAAGAAGTTTGTTTTCCAATTCTAAGATTTTTCTATCCATTAATTTTAGGGCAGTAGATTGATCTCCAAGCTTTTTTCAGAGATTAAATCTCTCTTGCTTGTGTCTTACACATCTCTTTGCTGTCAACTAAGACTTTCAACAAGTTTCCAAACTGATTTATTAACTCATCATTAGAGCTTGGTTTGAAATCCTTTTTGAGTATAATGAAGTCAAAGTTTTATTAAGTCATCCTTTTTGTCCTATCAAGTAAATCTGACTCCCTATCTTTAGGATTGGTTATTTCATCAACATGTAACTTATAGAGTTTCTTGCACCTCTTAAGGGATTCAAGAAGTTCTCCATATTGTTCTAATAAATCACTTTCAAATTCATCCCATGACGTTAATTATACCTCAGAGTCAGAGTCTAAGATAGATATACAAGATTTAATAGGTACCTATACAGAGACAGAGAGGGAGTCTTCCTGCCCATCATCCTCTTCATTCATGGTCATTGCAACCATGTATTCTTCTTCTTCAGAGATGGAGTGGCAGGACTCACTGTCATTGAGAGTCTTAGTTTTCTTTGCCAAGAAGCTTACCTCTTTCTTCTTTTCCCTATAAGACCTCTTCTCATCAGATTTTTTGGTGTTCATTCTTTTTGAAGGACAGTCTGCCATCATGTGTCAGATTGTATAATTAGAAATTTGTTTGTTTTATTTAGACTCATACATGTCCCCTTGGAGATCTCTCATTGATATGTCTGAGTTATTGTAGTGTTTCTTTGAGCTGGAGGTAGAATAGGGTTTGCTCTTAGAGTGTCTCCTCCTATCTAGCATCTTCCTTAGCTTTCTTGTGAAAAATGCAAGTTCTTCATCAGATAGTTCAACATCATAGCGTCTGAATTCATACTCTTTAGACTCAGCAAGTCTTCTTAGAGGAAAGGGAGCCTTCTCTCTACTTCTCCTTGAGCTCTCAACTTTCAAGGCCATGGACTTTTCTCTGTTGTTATCGTCTTCAACTTTCTTGGTGTTCAGATACAACTCTTAGGACAGCAGCTTGCCGAACAGATTTTGGAGATAGATGTTGTTACACCTCCCCTGTAATGACCATATAATATGGATCCGGGCGGGGCCCCACAACATACAGATGCCACAACTTTAACATTAAAACATGATATAACTACCCAATTTCAAAACTCAAAATCAAATAACAGCGAAAACATCAACCAAGACTAGAATTTATCCATATACACAAGAGTATCGAAACGACCTTATGTCCTTACAACATAAGAGAGTCCAAAACTCACAAGATAACATCCAACATCAATATGCATGAGCACTCCTAAACAACCTCGACATGCAAGCCGGAAAACAAGAGTATCAAAACATACATTGCCACCAAAATAGAGCTAGTACAAACTGAACACTTCATGAGGCTTAGGCCCTTTTGGCCGACGAGCTAGCCCCTGCTTGCGATCCTTGCCATGTAAAATTTGGTTATAACGTGGGTCAGCAAAGGCTGGCCTCTAACTGTGTAACAAACACATCTCCTCCCGGCCGCCCCTAACGGACCCCGGGGCACCCCTCCAACCTGCAAGTCAGCACTTCGTATACCGTATACAAAACATGTAAAGCTCTAAAAGAACAGGTTTGGATGTCTCAATCAACAAACACGTTTTCTATGTTGAGCATATAATAAAAAGGGGTATACTATGTAGCATGTATGCAAAACCCGGGCTTCACCCAAGGCACCTTATTGCGTATGCATCTAGCACATCATCATAACATCTGGTTACTTTCACTTTCCCCATTGGCGTTAAGCCACAAACAAAAAGGAGCACTGCAATTCCCCTAATGACATACAAGCCGCCACACGGAACTCTTGCCAAGGCCCCACCTGCTCATGGTCTTAGACCCGGGCTTTCCTGCAAGCTCTGACTTCTTGCGTCAGGATTTTGTCTCACACACTAACCGATTCTAAGAACTCATGCTGGATCCCACCCGCTCATGGCCTTATTGCCCGGGCTTGCCCCATGGTTGGCGTTCTCGTCAGTCTAACAGCAGGGGACTAGTCTCGACAGGACACTCTCCCCACTTGACTTGCGTGTCACGGGATAGCCAGCCGACCACGGAGACAAAGTCGAGCCTTAGCACAGCACAATCCATAATCATTCCCACCCTAATCCATCATTTGTACTGCAACGTTCCCGCACACCAAGGAAACCATCTACCGCCAATGCAGAGCTAACCGTGTCCACCAAGGAAACCATCTACCGCCATTGCGGAGCTAACCTTGTCCGCTTCCGGCTACACGTACTCACTCAAGAAAATGGGGAAAACACAAACATCACAAACGACATCTTGCCGCAATGGATTTCTATAAAATCCTCAAAGCTCGTTATGCAACATCACTGAGTCAGACTAACGGTCGCGACCACGGCTTCACTCACCATGCCTAATCCACTAACGGAGCGGATCTCTAATGCAAAATCATACCGGGGACGGACTCAATCGACCCGAAGGTTCCTCTTGAATCATGGCGAACCAACCCCTCTCATTTGAGAGACTTGATGCCCAAAAGCTTGAAAGAAAAGATGTTAAACATGCATCCTAAAACCAAGAGGAGAAGTGTCGTTACCTTACGACCCCTCTTCCTAGCCATGGAAACTTAGCCGAATGAAAACCACCGCAACGGACTTGCCTCTGCGGATCTGGACTCGGCTTATGATTTTGGGCTCCGAAGCATCTCCGGCAGCCAGATCTCTCCTTCACCTTCTCCCTTGCTCTCCCTTCTCTCTAGAATTTAGAAAGAGAGTACTTGATGAAGAATGAGGGTTTCCAAACCCTATTCCCGGACATAACACAGCTAGGACAGCACTGAACCATCAGATCATAAAAGAAGGAAACGAACTGCCACAATTCGCACTTAAAACCAAAATACCTGGGCCAAACACGGCTTGCGACACGCCCGTGTCCAGGGCTGTGTACCTCAATCGACATTGAAACCATCGCACCTGCGTCTGGCGGTCTGGCGGTTTGACTATGGCGGGCTGTAGACCGGGCGGTGTGGCGGGTTCACTCCTGCGTCTTGTTGTTGTTGGTGCTCTGGCGGATTGTCATTCTGTCCTTGGCGACTTGGAGACCGAGCGACCTGGCGGTCTAGTGTGGCGGCTTGGTATCTTTCTCTTATGGTTGCCGGGTAGTTTGCCCTTTCACCAAACCGCGAGGCTTGGCGACTTGTTTTTATGTTAAACTGCTTGTATATGAGATTTTTTAGTCCCACATTATTTATTTGTAATCTCTCTCATCTCCTTCATTCTATAAAAGAGAGGCTATACCATGTAATTGATACTTTTTTTGGAATATAAAAAATTTTGTTTGTCCATTCTCTGGACTTCCTTTTTCTGTTCGCACATGGTATCAGAGCCCGCGATCTTGGCCGCCTGATTCAGTGCTTTTCCCTGCTCGCGCGACCCGTTTCCTTCTTCCCCTTGTTAGCGCGACAACTCTTCCTTGTCGCTGCCCTATGTTCGCACACTCTGCTCTCCTCTCTTGTTCGCACGACCTTCTTCTTCTCAGCGGCCTGTTTTCCGCGGCTTCTCGATTTTCTGTCCGCGCGGCCTGCTCTCTTCCCGCGCGGCTTCTCCCTTTTCTCTGTTGTGGGTTCTTCCTTTGTACGCTGCGGTCTTCTGTTCAGCCCGGCCTCTTTCTTCCCGCGCGGCTTTTCTCTCCTCCCTCTACACGCGCGGCTTCTCCCATGGCTCTTTCCAGCTCTTCTACCACCACCGCTACTCCCGTCACCACTCCACCTCCTCCTCTCATCACCACTCCACCTCCTCCTCCCATTCCCTTTGGGAATCTTGGCACCATATCCAAGCTGTTTGGTTCCAACTACCCGGATTGGAGCGTCTCCTTCACCTTCCTCCTCCGCTTACAACGCAAACGCCAGCACCTTACCGATGATCCTCCTGCCACCTCTTCTGCTAACTTTGATGACTGGGATGCTAGTGATGCGCTTGTCTGCACTTGGCTCGCAAATAGTCTTTCCGATGAATTTCTTCCTGTTATCTGTCATGATGAGACGGTCAAGAAGGCCTGACTTCATCTTGCTGCTCTATACTCCAAGGGGGCTCAGACGTACCGCATTTATACCTTATATGCGGGCCTCTTTGCCCGTCCGTCCATGTCTCCTGCTGCTGCTTATCAACAGATTCAAGCTCTTGGGGCTGAGATCCTTCAACATCGCCCCTTCTCTGCGGATCTTGCCGAACAGCACAAGCACTTTCAAGAACTGCTTGTTGTTTTCTACCTCCTCCGTCTTCCTTCTTCCTACGACATGATTCGCCAACAAATTTTGGGTGAAGCGGACTCTCCCAACTTGGATACAACGGCCGCTCGCATTGCCGCGGTTACCTCTCTTCTTCAGCGTCCTCTTCTCTCTTCTCCTCCTCCAGAACAATATGCTCACCAGACTCAACGTAGCGGCTCTGGTGGTCGCACCCATCATTCCGGTGGTCGGAGTTCTTCCCTCTTTCTCTGTTCTCACTGTGGCCGCACCAGGCATTTTGTGGATCGGTGCTGGATGAAGCATAGCCATATTCTCCCTTCTGGTGACGCTTCCACCCCCTTTTACAAGCCATCCGCTTCGGTGGTCACATCCTCAGGTAGTGCTCATGTGGTTACTCAAGCTAAATGGCTCATCGTCTCTGGTGCAACTAACCACATGACGGGCAATCCATACTGCCTTTCTCTCCTCGAAACGCATGAACGGTTGCCTCCGATCCTTGTTGCGGATGGCTCTCCCTCCCCGGTTCATGGAACGGGAGTGGTTCATGTCACTCCATCTCTTCACTTGTCTCACACTCTCTATGTGCCCAAGTTCCCCTGCAATTTGTTGTCAGTTCAATCTTTATGCAAGCAGCTTAAATTCTCTGTCACATTCACTCCCACCTCTTGCTCTTTTCAGGATCCGAGCTCCCAGCGGACGATTGCTACTGGGACTGAGAGCGGCGGCCTCTACTTCCTCAACAACATTTCTGCTCTCTCTCCGCCTTCTCCTCCTCTTCTACTGATCTCCTACAATGGCATCTCCACCTTGGGCATCCTCCCCCACGGCTTCTTCATCAGCTGCTACCTCACCTCCCTCCGGACGGTTCACCTGTTAACTGCGATGCCTGTCAGCTTGACAAGCATCACCGTTCCTCCTTCTTGCCAAAGCAAGGTCGTGGTTCTACCCGACCATTTGATCTTGTTCACTCTGACATCTGGTGTCCTGCTCCTACCCTCACAGTTGGTTGGGGTAGCTCTTATTTTGTAACTTTTATTGATGACTTCTCTCATTATACCTGGGTGTATCTCTTACGAGAACGCTCTGAACTCTTTGATGTATGATAATCCTTTTATAATTTAATCAAAAATCAGTTTGATTTTTCTATTAAAGTATTACACTCCGATAATGCCAAAGAATACATAAGTCACGCCTTTTCCTCATTTTGTACGCAACATGGAATTTTTCACCAAACAAGTTGCGTTTACACCTCCCAACAAAATGGGGTGGCGGAACACAAAAACCGTCACCTCCTTGATATTGCTCGCACCATCCTTATGCAAATGCATGTCCCCCGCTCCTATTGGGGCTATGCTGTTCTCATTTCTTGCTATCTCATCAATCGCATTCCCTCCACTGTTCTCCGCGGTCAAACGCCCTTCTCCATTCTCTATCCTGGAAAAGATCCATTTCCTCTTCTTCTCCATATCTTTGGCTGCACGGCATTTGTGCATGCTCCCTCCTCCACCCGCGACAAACTCTCCCCTCGCTCCACCAAATGTGTCTTTCTGGGCTACTCTACCACTCAGAAAGGCTACTATTGTTTTGATCTCATCCTTCACAAACAATTCGTCTCCGCAGACGTTACCTTCTTCGAAAATGCTCCTTATTTCTCTACTGGCTCCTCTCCTCTTCCTGTCAACTCTAGTCTTCCTCCTCCTCTTCCCTCCACCCCATCCCACCCTACTGAGGTCTTTCCTCCTCCTACTCCTCCTACATCTCCATCCTCTCCTCCTTCCTCTCCACCTCTGTCATCTCCCTCCTCTCTGCTGCCGTCGCTCTCTCCTCTTGGGCCAGCTCTCTCCGCCACGGATACTGAGACGCATGCAGACCTGGACCGCCCCATTGACCTTCGTAAAGGGGTTCGGGCTTGTACTCAGCATCCGCTTGTTATAGTTGTTTCATATGATCGGCTGATGCCTGCTCGCAGGGACTTCTCCCTGGCTATCTCTTCCACTTCCACCCCCCGTTCTTATCAGGAGGCCCTTACCATTCCGCATTGGAAGGCTGCCATGGATGATGAGATCGTTACTCTCATTGACCGGGGTACTTGGACCCTGGTTCCTCCTCCTATTGGCACTGATGAAGTTGGTTGTTCCTGGGTTTTTATGGTGAAATTCTTCCCCGATGGTAGTGTGGATCGTTACAAGGCTCGGCTTGTTGCCAACTGCTTTACCCAAACTTATGGCGTTGATTACTTTGACACCTTCTCTCTAGTTGCTCGTCTTAGCACTATTCAGGTCCTTCTCTTTGTGGCTGTCAACAGAGATTTGAAAATTTCACAACTGGATGTGAAGAATGCCTTTATTTATGGGGATCTTCAAGAAGATGTCTACATGGAGCAACCTCCGGGGTATGTTGCTCAGGGGGAGACACAAGTTTGCCGGCTCAAGAAGGCTATCTATGGCCTAAAGCAAAGTCCTCGCGCTTGGTTTGACAAATTCAGCGGGATTGTGGCAGCTATTTGTTTTACGAGGAGTCCTGTTGATCACTCCCTATTTACTCACAAAAATTCTCTGGGCTTAGTGGTGCTTGCAGTATATGTGGATTATATTCTTCTCACTAGAGATGATCAAGCCGGGATACTCTTGACCAAGAATCATCTTCGGCAACACCTGTTTACAAAGGATATGGGCTCTCCAAAATACTTTCTGGGGATAGAAATTTCTCGGAAGCCGGCTTCTCTTGTCCTATCCCAATGGAAGTATGCTCTTGACTTGTTAAAAGAGGAAGGGTTGACAGGGGCTAAACCTGCCCGATGCCCCATGGAGACTGGCGAAGATAAAACATGGACAAATGACTCTCCTCTTCATTCTGATGTTACGAGGTACAAACGTCTGGTTGGTATATTCATATATCTCACAGTGACCGGACCAGACATTGCTTATGCTGTTAGCAAGGTTAGCCAATTCATGCAAGCTCCTAGGGAGTGCCATTTACAGTCGGCCCTAAAGATATTGGAGTATATTAAATCAGCTGCCGGGAAAGGGCTTCTCTTTCAGAAGAATGACCATCTAAGGGTTGAGGCGTACTCTGATTCTAGCTATGCTGATGACAAAGGAGATCGTAAGTCTACTTCAGGCTTTTGCACGCTTGTGGGGGGAACCTTGGGAGCTGGAAAAGTAAGAACTAGTGGGTAGTCTCCAGGTCCAGGGCAGAAGCAGAATACCGAAGTATGGCATCAATCACGTGTGAGCTGAAGTGGTTACGGGCTCTTATGCTCGACTTAGGAGAGGTCTACGACCATCCTCTACCTATGTTTTATGACAACAAAGCCGCCATATACATCTCTAAAAATCCGGTCTTCCATGAGAGAACCAAGCACATAGAAGTTGACTGTCATTTCATTCGAGAGGAAATTCTGAAGGAACAGATTTGTACTCCGTTTGTCACCTACGATTAAGAGTTGGCTGATATTTTCACCAAGCCAGTATCTGCCTCTTTTCGTCACATTTGCGACAAGCTGAGCATGATCAATATATATGCTCCAGCTTGAGGGGGAGTGTTACAGATTAGAGACCGGACGGTCTGGCGGTTTGTCTATGGCGGGCTGCAGACCGGGCGGTCTCGCGGGTTCTCTCCTGTGTCTTGTTGTTGTTGGTGCTCTGGCGGATTGTCATTCTGTCCCTAGCGACTTGGAGACCGGGCGACCTGGCGGTCTAGTGTGGCGGCTTGGTATCTTTCTCTTATGGTTGTCGGGCGGTTTGCCCTTTCAGCAAACCGCGCGGCTTGTCGACGTGTTTTTATGTTAAACCGCTTGTATATGAGATTTTTTAGTCCCACATTGTTTATTTGTAATCTCTCTCATCTCCTACATTCTATAAAAGGGAGGCTATACCATGTAATTGATACCTTTTTCAGAATACAAAAATTTCTATTTGTCCATTTTTCTGGACTTTCTTTTTTTGTTCGCACAACCCAGAACAGGACACGGGCACTAGACACGCCCATGTCGAACATGACACGCCCGTGTTGCTGGGCGTGTTCATCCATCGATACAGGATCAAAAACCACCCGAGAAGAACACGGGTATTCGACACGCCAATGTAGAAATTTACACTCCCGTGTCAGGCCGAGCACGCTTAGGCTCCAGGCCGTGTTCAATCCCCCTACATAGCCCAGCTCACAACCCGCGCAGGACACGGCCTGGAACACGCCCGTTTCTCAGGCCGTGTTCGAAGTCTCGACAATCGTCGACTGCCTTTTTGTCGACTTCGCAGAAAAATTCGTCGAACACGCGCATGACACGTCCTTAGACACGCCTGTATCCCAGGCCGTGTTCACTGTCTCGACACTTAGTCGAGCACAGTTCATCGACGTCCCGGGCTCTTGACGAACCCGAGCAGGACACGGCCTTGGACACGCCCGTGTCCCAGGCCGTGTGACCCTTACCAAGACCCAAACATGGCCCTCGATGTTGTTCGTCCCTCTTTCGAATTTTGGGGGCGTTACAACTCTCTCCCTCTTAAAAGAATTTCATCCCAAAATTATAAAAATAAAAGGTACACAAAACTTAAGTGATACCTGAACGGAAAAACTCTGGATATTCCTCCAGCATGGTCTGTTCTCGCTCCCACGAGAGCTCCTCACGACCGCAGTTGTCCCATCAGACTTTTACGAGTTTGACCTCTTTGTTCCGCAACTGTCGAATTTCTGAATCCTCTATAGCAACTGGACGAACTCGCATCCTCAATTCCACTTCTATCGGCACTGATGTCGATTCGATCACCACACTATCCTCTACTAAGGCTTTCCTCAAGACGGAGACATGGAATACGTTATGTAATCCACTCAGCTCCGCGGACAACGCCAACCTATACGCTGCTTATCCCACCCGTTCTATAACTTCGAAAGGCCCCAAAAACCTTGGACTCAACTTCTTGAGTCAGCGAATGCGCGAAACGCCTTTGAACGGCTTCATCTTTAGATAGACCCAATCGCCTACCGCGAACTCCAGCTTCCTGTGGCGAGCATTAAAATACTTTGCTTGCCGATCTTAAGCCACCTTCATGCGCTCTTGAATGGTTCGCACCAGCTCGCATGTATCAGCTACCACTTCTTTTCCCAAAAGTTTGGTGTCTCCCGCCTCTGTCCAAGACATCGGTGTTTGATACCGCCTTCAATATAAAGCTTCGTATGGCGTCATTTTTATACTTGCTTGATAACTGTTGTTATAAGCAAACTCCACCATGAAGTGGCGATCCTCCTATTTCTTGCCGAAATCAAGAATACACATCCTCAGCATATCCTCCATAGTACGATTCGTTCTTTCGGTTTGCCCGTCAGTTTGAGGATGGAAAGCTGTACTGAACTTTAGCTTCGTTCCCAGACTCTTTTGAACCAACCTCCAGTCCTTGGACGTGAAACGTCCATCGCGATCACTAACTATACTTTTAGGAATCCCATATAGTCGCACAATGTTGTGAACATACAACTCTACCAGCTTCTCCACGTTGTCCTCCTTCCGATTTGGGATGAAGTGTGCCACTTTGGTTAAGCGAACCACAATCACCCAAATTGCGTTGTCACCCTGCTGTGATATAGGTAACCCATGCACAAAGTCCATGGAGATGTCATCGAATTTCCACTCGGGGATTGGAAGAGGCTTCAGAAACCCACCCGGCTTCTGACACTCGGCCTTCACCAAGGCACAAGTTTGGCATCGATTCACGTATATGGCTACGTCCCGCTTTAGTCCAGGCCACCAAAAGGATTTCTTCATATCTAGGTACATCTTTATAGTGCCCTGGTGAATGGATTACTTTGTGAAGTGAGCCTCAAACATCAACTCCTCGCGGAGCTTGCCGAACTGCAGTACACAAATCCTTCCGTCCTTCCTCAGAATCTCATCAATCAACTCCCAGGCGCTGCTCTCGCCCTTTTGAGCTTCCACCATGTATGGTTGAAACTCCACATCCAAACGAGTCGCTTCCTGAATACTATCCGACAAATCGTTCTGCATTTCAATCCAGTTCAACCGAGCCACGCTAGAGTCACCCTTTGCTACGCACTCCAAGCCGAGGGACTCCCAGTCCAGCACCAACCGCTAATCATGAGCTTCGATCCAATTCCCTTGCCCCGAGTATTTTCTACTCAAGGCATCTGCCACCACATTGGCTTTGTCTGGTGTATACTGAATCGCCACCTCGTAGTCTCCAAGGAACTCGACCCACCTGCACTGCCGCATATTCAAGTCCTTTTGATCTAGGAGATACTTCAGGCTTTTGTGATCCGTGAAGATCTCCACCTTCGCACCATAAACATAGTGTCGCCACAATTTCAACGTGAAAATTACCGCCGCCAACTCCAAGTCATGGACGGGGTAATTCCTCTCGTGCGGCTTCAGCTGCCTAGACCCATAGGCTATCACACTGTCATGTTGCACCAATACGCAACCCAAACCGCATCCGGATGCGTCATTGAAAATTTGAAATACTTCGGTCCCTTTCGATAGACCTAGAATTGGAGCCATCATCAGCCTTTCCTTCAGTGTCTCAAATGCCTGACTGCACTCCTGAGTCCAGATAAACTTCTGATCCTTACGAGTTAGTGATGTGAGAGGTAGAGATATTCGCTAAAAGTTTTCTACGAATCTTCTATAATACCCGGCTAGTCCAAGAAAACTTCGGACTTCCGCCACGGTTCTCAAAATCGGACAATCTCTGATGGCTTCCACATTTGTTGGATCTACCGCCACCCCATCCCCACTAATCACATGACCCAAAAATGCCACCTTCTCTAGCCAGAACTCGCACTTTGAGAACTTTGCATAAAGCTGGTTCTCTCTCACACTTGCAAGATGACTCTCAAGTGAGTCTCATGCTCCACCTCTGATTTGGAGTACACCAGAATGTCATCAATAAAGACAACCACAAAAGAGTCCAAGTATTTCCGAAATACTCGATTCATCAAATCCATGAATACGGATGGTGCATTCGGTAGCCCGAACGGCATCACCGAGAACTCAAAGTGACCATACCTCGTACCAAAAGCTGTCTTGGGTATGTCCTCATCTCGAATTCACAACTGATAGTATCCAGACTTCAAGTCCAACTTTGAATACACCACCGACCCTACCAGCTGGTCAAACAGGTCGTCAATCCGTGGAATCAGATACTTATTCTTGACAGTCAATTTATTCAACTCTCGGTAGTCTATACACAGCCGCATACTACTGTCTTTCTTATTTACGAACAACACAGGCGCGCTCCACGGTGAAGAACTGAGTCTGATATACCCCTGCTCCAACAGTTCCTGCAACTGTACCTTGAGTTCGACCAACTCTTTTGGTGCCATCCTAAATAGAGGACGTGACACCGCCTAGCCTCTAGTACTAACTCAATCGAGAAATCGATCTCCCGTCGAGGAGGCGCACCAGGAAGTTCATCCGGAAACACATCCTTGAACTTTGCCACTACGGGCACTTCCCCAAGCGATAACTTGGAAAGATGAACCTCCAATAATGCTACAAGAGCTACTCCACCCTGATTAACTGCCCGTACCAACTGTATAGCCAAAATTAGGGAACATACCACTCCATTAAGGCCCTCAAACTTGCCTTCTGTCTGCCCTTCGCTTCTTAGGGTCACCATCTTGGATAGGCAATCAATACTGGCATGCTACTCTGCTAGCCAGTCCATTCTAAATATCACATCAAACTCAACCAACGGTAGGACCGCTGCTATCAACATGAAGTCAACTCCGTTTAGCTCCCAACAAATGCTCCCTTTCTCCCCGGTGGTCATGGACGACCCATTGGGCATGCGCACCTTCAGTTCTGCGTCCGCCGAGAATGACTCAACTCCAATTCTACGGATGAAGCTTTCCGCAAGAAAGGAGTGCGACACTCCCGTATCAAACAATACCCTAGCATTGTATCCGGAAACTAACACAAAGCCTAAAACACAGACATCAAATATAACGGTCTAAAAGTATGAAGCACAAGGTTAAACTTAAACTTCCCCATACCTGTCACCACATCGGGTTGGCGTATCGCTTCCTGTTGTCCAAGGTTGTAAGCCCTTGGTTGCACCAGTTGGAACCGAGAAGTGCTAGACTCTGCCATCTTCCCTTTCTCTTCTGCGCTGGGGCCAGAGCGCACAGTCTGCTCATGCCTTGCCTCCTACTCCGCACCACCTTGATTACAAAAACGAACAATGTGCCCCACCTTACCACAATTGAAGCAAGTCGGTGGTCCCTTAGATTGAGACCCTCCGGACGTCCATTTGCTTTTCTCACCAGACTTGAATGGGTGAGGCTTTTTCCTCCACCTATTCCCTTCAGACTTTCCTTGGGATTAAGGAGGCTTCCCTTCCCTTACTTAGGCGCAAAACCCTTACGAAGTTGGCTTTGCTCTAGATCACTCTCCAACGTCCTGGCAGCCTCAACCAACTCATTGAAATCAGCTCTCTTCATGGTGATGAGGGGTTGCCTTAGATTCTCCCTCAGCCCTTGTAGAAGAGGTTATCCCTCTCCTCATCGTCTGCCATTGTCATTCCTGCATAATGACCCAACCAAGTGAACTCCTGTATATACTCGTCCACTGTCTGTTCCCGCTACACAAAATGCAGAAACTGTCTTTGGAGGGACAACCTTGTCAAAACAGGAATGTACTTTTTCAGGAAAGCATTCCCAAACTCTTCCATGGACGGGGTGCGTCCAGGAAACTGGCGGCCGCTATGGCTCACCCACCACAACTTTGCGTGTCCCTCCAATATGAAGGCCGCAAACTCAGATTTCATCTCCTCTAGCGTCTCTGCCGCCCTCAAAAGTTCTTGCATCTGTGCCCACCAATCCTCCGCATCAGTTGGCGAACCAACTACCTTGAACGTGGGAGGATGGAAGCTCAGAAAATACTTCATCTGCCAGTCTCCATGCCTAACCACCACTCTTTCAGCCAACGCCTTTGCTCGCCTGGCTTCTCCGCCAGGCACGGCCGTCGCCGTATCCGGTGTAGCAGGGGTTGCTACCTGAGCCGTCGCTATAGCTTGGGATACCACCATTGCTTCTGCAAGCATACAACAGAAGTCGGCCGGGTTTACACCCATGCCCAAAGGACCCTGAGCAGTAGCGCTGCTCGCTGAAAGCTCTTCTCTTGGTCTCGACGTACATGCCTCGTTGCTTGCACTCTTAAGAAAAGCAAGGAAACAAGGAATCAGTCTCTTAATCGCAAGACTCAAACGTAAGGACACTCATGGTCCCGCATTACTCCTATGTGGATAACTTCTATACACACTGGCTTTGGACGCAACCTCGCTCTGATACCAAAGTGTAACACCTCTCCTGTAATGACCGTTAATATGGGTCCGACCAGGGCCCCACAACATACAGACGGCACAACTTTAGCATTAAAAGATGATATAATTACCCAATCTCAAAACTCTAAATCAAATAATAGCAGAAACATCAACCAAGACTAGAAGTTATCCACATACATAAGAGTATCGAAACGGCCTTATGGCCTTATAACACAAGAGAGTCCAAAACTCACAAGATAACATCCAACATCAATGTGCATGAGCACTCCTAAAATACCTCGACATGCAAGCCGGAAAACAAGAGTATCAAAACATACATTTCCACCAAAATAGAGCTAGTACGAACTGAACACTTCAAGAGGCTTAGGCCCTTTTGGCTGGCGAGCTAGCTCCTGTTTGCGATTCTTGCCCTGTAAAATTTGGTTGTAACGTGTGTCAGCAAAGGATGACCTCTAACTGTGTAACAAACAAATCTCCTCCTGGCCGCCCCTAACGGACCCCGGGGCACCCCTCCAACGTGCAAGTTAGCATTTCGTATATCATATACAAAACATGTAAAGCTCTAAAAGAACAGGTTTGGATGTCTCAATCAACAAACACGTTTTCTATGTTGAGCATATAATAAAAAGGGGGCTACTATGCAGCATGTATGCAAAACCCGATCTTAGGTTCAGAGGTCTCCATGAATAGCTTAACCCATTGCTTCTAGATTTTAAAAATTTTTTTTCTATAGATTGGCAGTTTCATTAAACCCAGCTCTTTATAGCTTCACTAAAAGTCATGGTGTATAGACTTTTAATACCCATGAGGATCTTGTTCAGTTGTTAAGCCTTTTTGAACAACCTCCATATGATATCACTTGAAAGATTAAGGGTAGTCTTGTAACGCCCCGAAACTCAAAGGAGCAAAAGGGGAATATTTTGGGCCAATTTGAGTTCTGGCTGCAGGCACACGGCCTGGGACACGGGCGTGTCCCAGGGCGTGTCAAGCCTGTGTCGACACTAAGGCGGGAAGTCGACACTTTGGTCTCGACATTGTGTCGAGACTGGGCACACGGCCTGCGACACGGGCGTGTCGCAGGGCGTGTCGACCCGTGTCGACACTTAGCCGTGAAGTCGACACAGTGCTTCGACGTTGTGTCGAGACACGGCACACGGCCTGCGACACGGGCGTGTCGCAGGGCGTGTCAACCCGTGTCGACACTCGTCCCGCGAAGTCGACACTTGGGTGTCGACAGTGTGTCGAGACATGGCACACGGCCTGCGACACGGGCGTGTCGCAGGGCGTGTCGACCCGTGTCGACACTTAGCCGCGAAGTGCCGAGACCTTGTACACGGCCTGGAGCCCAGGCGTGTCAAGGTGACACGGGCAAGGACACGGGCGTGTCCTAGAACCCGTGTCAGCGCTCGGGTTGAAAACGGGAGAAAATCATGGGGTACACGGCCAGCTACACGGCCGTGTCAGGTGGAACACGGGCGTGTCAGATCGAACACGGGCGTGTTCGATGCCCGTGTGAGGTTCCAGGTGATTCGATTTTGACGGCGAATGAGGCACACGGCCCTGGACACGGGCGTGTGCCAGGCCGTGTTCGGCCCAGATTGGGCATTTCAGTCCCGAATCGATGACGTTCATTTCTTTGACTGAAGATCCAACGGCTGAGGGTTGTTCCTGAAGGGATATACCCGGGTTTTGACTTAGAAAACCCTCACTTTTTCCACTTGTTCTCTCTCCAAATCCTTGGAGAAAGAAGAGCTAAGGCAAGAAGAAGAGGAGCTAGATCCGCCATTGGAGGAGCTTCGGAGCTCCGAATCGCAAGCCGACTCCGGATCCACGGAGGCAACGCAAGTGCGGTGATTTCCATCCGATTACTTTTCGATGGCGCCAAAGAGGACCGCAAGGGTAACGATCCTCATCTTGAGCATGAGTCGCTCTCTTTCTTTGCATAGGAAGCCCGTTCTCGCGAGTTTGCGGAGAGTTGGAGGCGTTCCTTCGGGTAGATATGTGAAGTCCCCGTTGTTTAGAGTCCGTATGCGAGAACGGACATAGGCATTTTGGTTGAAGCCTACCCGGACATGTTAGTTCGGATCGGTGATGTTGCATTGCATAAGGCCGGAGAAGACTCCGTGCTATTGGGTGTTTTTCGGGTTTTCTACGCGGTAGATTGCAGCAGGGAGCCTTGGGGACTAACCCAAAGGTGCACCCGGAAAACTGGGCGGACACGAGGTCTTGCCAACTTGGTGGCCTGAGTGCCAACATGAACATAACAGGGTTATGTGTCTTGCGGTAGAATGGGACTCGGTGAAAGTTTGACCCCCGCAAATGGACTTAAATTGCCGTTGCGATGTGAGCACGGGTTAGATAGGAGCCGTACCCGCTTTATGTCGTTCGGGTTAGAGAGACCTAAAGTTACATGGCACTCGCCGTTGGCATAGATGGGGGTCTTCGGTGGTCAATGGCTTAAATTGACGTGACCAATACCATGAAGACAAATTGCTCATAGGAATGGCCGTCTAAGTGGCGGTGGTGAGTCCGGAATGTTAATGGCTTTAATTGTCGTGACATCGACCGGTTCACCGAGAATGTGCCCTGAGTGCACGGGGCGTGTGGCCGTGCGAGCCAACGCCTGTGATGAAATGGCTATGGTTATAAATTGCTCGCTTATGCTAATGAAATGCAGGGAAGGAGCATCGCCGCCCCGAGTTGGGGGCGGGATCGTTATAATTTGGTCAGCATTGCTGACCGTTGCCTTGTTTGCCACCGTGCGGTGGTTTGTTTGCTTGCAGGTGCAGCTGGACCAAGCGGTCAATAGCGGGCTAAAGCCCTTTTTGCGAAGCTGGCCCTCGAAGGCCCAAGTGGAAGTGTTTTATGTTTTATTCATGTATGGCCGGCCTGCGCGCCGAGGTTTGTAAATCATGTAAAAGACAAGTGAAACATTTTGTAAGGCCTTAAGGCCGACTTTTGAGTATTTTGTAATAACATTCCTATTATCATGTTAGTGGACATTCATGCTTGTTGCTGGATTCTTGTTTTGCAACTTATATAAATTGCTTCCGCTAGAATGCTCTGTGTAGGACGTTGAGATTGGTTGGATGGTTTCCATAAGTAACCACCCGGTCTGTCTGTGGTATATGGCGTCGGGCCCCGGCCGGACCTACTGCTATATGCTATGCGACGGATAGGGGGTGTTACAATTTGGTATCAGACTACTGGTTTTGGTCGGGCTTAAAGTGAATTCGTGGGCGAATTCTTTTTAAGGGGTGGTGAGCACATTGTGTGCGTCATCGTAATAACAGTAAAAAGAACCCATGAATGTCCACTTAGGAATGAAAATACTCGTGTTTGAGGAACCTGCGTGTTCCTATAATTGCTGTTTGCAATTTATTTGGTCGCTTAACGGTGTTTTGTACCACTATAGGTGACCCGAAGTGGTGCTGGGCCGTCAGAACGCCGAGTTTCTGAGGCAAGTAGTGCACCGGATGTTGCTCCTGCAACACCTCTGTCGGCTGAAAATATACGATTGGTTGCTGAAGCGGTGTTGGCCGTGATAAATGCGCAGCCTGGGAGGCAAGCGCAGCAGCCCGCTCCTGTGATGGAGCAAGTACCTCTTCAAGAGGCTGAGCCGAGGAGGATGGAGCAAGTGGTTGTAGACCCAATAGTGCCAAGGAGGGCGACTGAGAGGCAGTTTAAGCATGTAATGAGCTTTAACCCTCCGTTATTCTCGGGGTTGGGAACCCCATCTCAGGCTGAAGACTGGCTCTCTAGGGTGAAGAGAGTCATGACAGCGACGGAGACGGAGGAGTGGCAGATGACCACCATTGCTACGTTCCTGTTGGACGGTGAAGCAAGGATGTGGTGGGAAGGTTTGGAGCTGCATCATCTGCGAGGTAGACAACTGATAGACGTTCCGATGGAAGAGTTCTCGGGATTGTTCTTGGCAAGATACCTCCCTTCTACTCAGAGGATCTCGATGGAGAATGAATTCCTGAAGTTGGTGCAGGGTGAGAGGAACGTGGATGAATATCTCCACGAGTTTACGCAGTTGAGTCGTTATGCTAGCTCCACCATCATGGATGAGGAGCGCAAGACTAATCGTTTTTATGAAGGCTTGAGGGATGAGCTGAGATTGTTACTGTCGGGGCCAATGACGCAGGGTTTCTTAACTTTGGTCAATACTGCCCGGTCCTTGGAGGACATGAAGAGTGTGCAAGCGAAGAAAGGCTTGGTTGATAGAAAATCTGAGTTTAAAGTGCCGACTACCTCAAAGTCCGGCTATCGGAGAGCTTTCAAGAAACATAGGACTTCGGGTCCAGCTTCTTCTGGTGCTTCTGGGGCGACTACGAGTCGGACCCCGGGCGCGTGCTTTACTTGTGGCAAGACGGGGCATTTCGCCCGTGATTGTTGGAGCGGACGTCCTAAGTCCGAGAGGAGGCCGGGAGCCACTTATGAAGAGAAGGGAAAGGCGGTGGAGTCGACCGCATCCCACTATGCTCCGGCCCAACCAAGAGTTTACAATCTTGGCCAACAGGAGGCCATTAAACAAGCTGACGTGGTGACAGGTACGGTTTAATTTATAGCAAGTCAATTTCTTTATATGCTTGTTATTCATATGTTACCTTACCACTACTTGTTTAGGATTTGTGTTGATTTGTGAAAATCCGGCACGAGCACTCTTTGATACGGGAGCTTCACACTCCTTCTTGTCCGAAGGATTTATATTACGCATCGGAGTCCCTTCTTCGATGGCGAAGGATAAGTTGGATGTGTTGTTGCCAAATGGGTGTTCGATGCGAGCGGATAGAATCTGCGAGGTTAAGATTCGTATTGGAGAGTAGGAGTTTGACCTGCGGGCGTCCTTACTTCCGTTGGTGGAGTTCGACGTCATATTTGGAATGGACTGGCTCTCGGAGCAGCAGGCCCATATAGATTGCGGTAGCAAGGAAGTAAAGCTGGGAGCAAGTCGTGAGACGACTTTTACGGGCTTAAAGGGGTCGAGCAATACGTTGATGTCTGCTCTTCAGGTGATGAAGGCGGTTCGTGCCGGAGCAGAACTGTTCTTTACACTAGTGGAGGTTGCAAAGCCGAAGCCCGCGATGGATTGTATTTCAGTGGTATCGGAATACCCTGATGTGTTCCCCGCAGATCCTCCTGGAGCCCCGCCACAACGGGAGATAGATTTTACTATCGAGCTAGTGCCAGGTGCAAAGCCTGTGTCACGATCTCCGTATCGGCTAGCGCCTAAGGAAATGGCGGAGCTGAAAGTTCAACTGCAAGAGTTGTTGGAGCAAGGGTATGTGCGCCCGAGTTCTTCGCCTTGGAGCGCACCGGTCCTCTTTGTTAAGAAGAAGGACGGAAGCTTGAGGTTGTGTATTGATTATCGGGAGCTAAACAAGCTGACTGAGAAGAACAAGTACCCGATCCCCCGGATTGATGATCTCTTTGATCAGTTAGTCGGGTCGACGGTGTACTCGAAGTTAGATCTCAAGTCTGGGTACTATCAGCTGCGGATAAGGGAGAGTGATATCCCGAAGACAGCGTTTAGTACGAGATACGGGCATTACGAGTTTACGGTCATGCCGTTTGGGCTGACTAATGCGCCGTCAGTGTTCATGGATTTGATGAACAGGACGTTCAGGGAGTACCTAGACCATTTCGTGATCGTCTTCATCGACGATATTTTGGTGTACTCGCAAAGTGAGGAGGATCACTTCAAGCATCTCCATTTGGTGTTGGAGACACTCAGGAGAAACCAGTTTTATGCCAAGTTCTCGAAGTGCGAGTTTTGGCTATCCTCAGTGGCATTCCTCGGGCATATAGTGAGTGGAGAGGGTATTGCTGTGGATCCGGCGAAGATTGTTGCGATACGGGAGTGGCCTGAGCTTGCTACGGTAGCAGAAGTTCGGAGCTTTTTGGGGCTTGCCGGTTATTATAGGCGCTTCGTAGAGAACTTCTCGCGGATAGCGCTACCTCTCACTACTTTGACGAGGAAGGAGCATAAGTTCGTTTGGACGCCGGAGTGCGCGCGAGCTTTTGAGGAATTGAAGTGTCGGTTGACCACGGCGCCTGTGCTGAGTTCGCCGGTTGGAACCGAAGGCTATGAGATATATAGCGATGCTTCGGGCAGCGGTTTGGGTTGCGTGCTATTGCAGCACGGCAGCGTGATAGCTTATGGCTCGAGACAGCTAAAAGTGCACGAGAGGAATTATCCGGTCCATGACTTGGAGTTAGCGGCCGTGATTTTTGCCTTGAAGCTGTGGAGACACTATTTGTACGGTGTGAAGATTGATATCTACACCGATCACAAGAGCCTAAAGTATTTGATTGATCAGAAAGATCTAAATATGCGGCAGCGTAGGTGGATGGAGTTCCTGGGGGACTATACTTTCAAGATCCACTACGTGCCTGGCAAAGGGAATGCGGTTGCGGACGCGTTGAGTCGCCGAGCCCCAGCTCAAGCGAATTGGCTATCAGTGCATGATGAGCGGTTGGTGCAGGAGCTGGAGGCGTTGGAGATTGTTTGTGTGGATAGACAATCTAGTGCTGAAGCAGTGCTGAATTGGACTGAAGTCCAATATGACCTGGCTGATCGGATTCGGCAGGCTTTGGATATGGATGCTCATATGAAGCAGTTCATGATAGAGGCTCTGGATGGGTCAAATTCCCAATTCGTTGTGGAGGACGGATTGCTGTGGAAGGACGGTCGTTTGTGCGTCCCAAGTGTGGGCAATTTACGGGTGGAGTTGTTGTACGAGGCGCACCATACCAAGTACTCGATTCACCCGGGGAGCACGAAGATGTACCGTGATGTAAAGAAGCTATTTTGGTGGCCGGGTTTGAAAAAGGATGTGGCGCTATATGTAGCGAAGTGCCAAACCTGCGCCTTGGTAAAGGCGGAGTGCCAAAAGCCGGGAGGATTTCTTAAGTCCTTGCCTATTCCGGATTGGAAATTCGACGACATCTCTATGGACTTTGTGCATGGTTTGCCAAGGTCGCAGAAGGGGAACGACGCCATTTGGGTGGTGGTCGATCGATTAACGAAGGTGTCGCATTTTATTCCGCATAGGAAGGACGATCCGGTGGAGAAGCTGGCGAAGCTTTATGTGGATAATATAGTGCGGCTTCATGGTGTGCCCCGCAGCATCGTGAGTGACCGAGATGGGCGGTTCACGTCCAATGATTGGAGGCTGGTGCAGCAAATGTTGGGAACAAAGCTGAAGTTTAGCACAGCCTTCCATCCGCAAACGGATGGGCAGACCGAGAGGGTCAATAGAACGATGGAAGACATGCTTCGCATGTGTGTCTTGGACTTTGGAAAGCAATGGGAGGACCACCTTTATTTGGTGGAGTTCGCATACAACAACAGCTACCAAGCAAGTATTCAGATGGCGCCTTTCGAGGCCCTTTATGGTAGAAGATGTCGCACGCCGTTGTCTTGGTTAGAAACGGGCGAGTCAAAGTTGTATAAGCGATCGGAAGTGGAGGATGCTACTTCTTTGGTAAGGACAATTCGGGAGAGGTTGCTTATCGCTCAGGACCGGCAAGCAAAGTACTATAATGCCAAGCACAGGAACGTGGAGTTCGCTGTGGGCGATTATGTATACTTGAAGATCAAGCCGTTCAAGGGTGTCTCGCGGGTGCGGCGATTGAAAAAGCTAAGCCCGAGGTACCTTGGACCGTTCGAGGTTCTGGAGCGAGTAGGAGAAGCGGCCTATCGGCTGAAGCTTTCAGTGGAGCTAAGTGGTTTACATGATGTATTCCATATTTCGGTGCTTCGGAAGGCGGTGCAAGAGCCTACGCAAGTGATCGCGGCCAATCAAGTGCCGGTGGATAGTGGGCTAACGACAAAAGTCAAGCCCGTGCGGATTGAGGACTCGGAGGTCAAGCGGCTATGCAATAAAGAGATCAGGATGGTCAAAGTCCGGTGGGACAATTGCGGTCGTGAGGAGCTCTCTTGGGAGCGAGAGCAGACAATGCTTGACGAATATCCGGAGTTGTTCCGCTCAGGTACAAATTTTAGTTTTGGTACATGTTTTTCCCTTTATGTAATTTCGTGGGCGAAATTCTTTTAAGAGGGGTAGAGTTGTAACGCCCCGAAACTCAAAGGAGCAAAAGGGGAATATTTTGGGCCAATTTGAGTTCTGGCTGCAGGCACACGGCCTGGGACACGGGCGTGTCCCAGGGCGTGTCAAGCCAGTGTCGACACTAAGGCGGGAAGTCGACACTTTGGTCTCGACATTGTGTCGAGACTGGGCACACGGCCTGCGACACGGGCGTGTCGCAGGGCGTGTCGACCCGTGTCGACACTTAGCCGTGAAGTCGACACAGTGCTTCGACGTTGTGTCGAGACACGGCACACGGCCTGCGACACGGGCGTGTCGCAGGGCGTGTCAACCCGTGTCGACACTCGTCCCGCGAAGTCGACACTTGGGTGTCGACAGTGTGTCGAGACATGGCACACGGCCTGCGACACGGGCGTGTCGCAGGGCGTGTCGACCCGTGTCGACACTTAGCCGCGAAGTGCCGAGACCTTGTACACGGCCTGGAGCCCAGGCGTGTCAAGGTGACACGGGCAAGGACACGGGCGTGTCCTAGAACCCGTGTCAGCGCTCGGGTTGAAAACGGGAGAAAATCATGGGGTACACGGCCAGCTACACGGCCGTGTCAGGTGGAACACGGGCGTGTCAGATCGAACACGGGCGTGTTCGATGCCCGTGTGAGGTTCCAGGTGATTCGATTTTGACGGCGAATGAGGCACACGGCCCTGGACACGGGCGTGTGCCAGGCCGTGTTCGGCCCAGATTGGGCATTTCAGTCCCGAATCGATGCCGTTCATTTCTTTGACTGAAGATCCAACGGCTGAGGGTTGTTCCTGAAGGGATATACCCGGGTTTTGACTTAGAAAACCCTCACTTTTTCCACTTGTTCTCTCTCCAAATCCTTGGAGAAAGAAGAGCTAAGGCAAGAAGAAGAGGAGCTAGATCCGCCATTGGAGGAGCTTCGGAGCTCCGAATCGCAAGCCGACTCCGGATCCACGGAGGCAACGCAAGTGCGGTGATTTCCATCCGATTACTTTTCGATGGCGCCAAAGAGGACCGCAAGGGTAACGATCCTCATCTTGAGCATGAGTCGCTCTCTTTCTTTGCATAGGAAGCCCGCTCTCGCGAGTTTGCGGAGAGTTGGAGGCGTTCCTTCGGGTAGATATATGAAGTCCCCGTTGTTTAGAGTCCGTATGCGAGAACGGACATAGGCATTTTGGTTGAAGTCTACCCGGACATGTTAGTTTGGATCGGTGATGTTGCATTGCATAAGGCCGGAGAAGACTCCGTGCTATTGGGTGTTTTTTGGGTTTTCTACGCGGTAGATTGCAGCAGGGAGCCTTGGGGACTAACCCAAAGGTGCACCCGGAAAACTGGGCGGACACGAGGTCTTGCCAACTTGGTGGCCTGAGTGCCAACATGAACATAACGGGGTTATGTGTCTTGCGGTAGAATGGGACTCGGTGAAAGTTTGACCCGCGCAAATGGCTTAAATTGCCGTTGCGATGTGAGCACGGGTTAGATAGGAGCCGTACCCGCTTTATGTCGTTCGGGTTAGAGAGACCTAAAGTTACATGGCACTCGCCGTTGGCATAGATGGGGGTCTTCGGTGGTCAATGGCTTAAATTGACGTGACCAATACCATGAAGACAAATTGCTCATAGGAATGGCCGTCTAAGTGGCGGTGGTGAGTCCGGAATGTTAATGGCTTTAATTGTCGTGACATCGACCGGTTCACCGAGAATGTGCCCTGAGTGCACGGGGCGTGTGGCCGTGCGAGCCAACGCTTGTGATGAAATGGCTATGGTTATAAATTGCTCGCTTATGCTAATGAAATGCAGGGAAGGAGCATCGCCGCCCCGAGTTGGGGGCGGGATCGTTATAATTTGGTCAGCATTGCTGACCATTGCCTTGTTTGCCACCGTGCGGTGGTTTGTTTGCTTGCAGGTGCAGCTGGACCAAGCGGTCAATAGCGGGCTAAAGCCCTTTTTGCGAAGCTGGCCCTCGAAGGCCCAAGTGGAAGTGTTTTATGTTTTATTCATGTATGGCCGGCCTGCGCGCCGAGGTTTGTAAATCATGTAAAAGACAAGTGAAACATTTTGTAAGGCCTTAAGACCGACTTTTGAGTATTTTGTAATAACATTCCTATTATCATGTTAGTGGACATTCATGCTTGTTGCTGGGTTCTTGTTTTGCAACTTATATAAATTGCTTCCGCTAGAATGCTCTGTGTAGGACGTTGAGATTGGTTGGATGGTTTCCATAAGTAACCACCCGGTCTGTCTGTGGTATATGGCGTCGGGCCCCGGCCGGACCTACTGCTATATGCTATGCGACGGATAGGGGGTGTTACAAGTCTAATCACCTAGAGGGGGTGAAAATGTGTTTGAGTTTTTTGATCTTTTTGAATACGTTGACTTCTATCACAGTAAATAAAGAATAAAATACATCATAAAGAGCATACTAAGATTTATAGTGATCCCCCAATTATGTGTGCATCCACTTCCCCTCCACCTATCTAGCAGTGTGCTAGATTAAGCAAGCTTCTCAAATATCTAAGATCAAAGATCTAATATCTCAGATTCCTTGACTCCTACAGCTCAGGAACACAAATAGGTTCCCTACCTCAGATCCACTCCCTAGATGTCACACCTCAAACCTTCAATACAAGCCCCTACACTCAGGCCATCAAAGCTCTACTCAATCCCTGCACAAAGAGATCTACACTTAGATCTTCTCTAAAGATCATACATCAGATCACAAGGATCCTACCCCCAAATTCCCACTGGAGTCCTATAACACACTCAAATCCAAAGGATCCTACAATTTCAAAATAATGAAAGAAAAATTATAAGGACACTTGACTCAAAGGAAACTTGACTTGAGTCTTTTGTAGAAGAATAGTAATCAGGCTTCTTCTTCCTTATTATATTTCAGAAAGCATTTTCTTGAAATGGTTTAGACTGGATCAGGAATGCTTCTTGCTGAGAAAGTAATCTTCAAGGAAAATCTTGATTCGTTGCACCTTAGGAAGATAGCTCTTTAGGGTTAGCCGCTAGAGAAGACTTAGAGAAGAATATGTTAATGCATGAATACTTGTATATGTGTGTCTTGTTCAATGAAACCTGAAGGCTTTCATAAGAAGCCCACCACCATTGGCTAGAATCAAGAATTAATTAGCATTTAAAACTATCTACATGAGGCCCCCTTATTGATGCAGCAAATGGCGGGATTCAAAATGAAATTTGAATAAGCACGTGATTTGCATCTTTGTTCCATCATCCAATCACTATACAACTCTTCTGGATGATATAGCTAACATGGGCCTTCTAATATCTTTCTAACCTATGTGGTCGATACTGTCCATCAAACCATTGGCAATATTATCTTAGCAGATATAAAAATCATCTTTTTTTCATCCAGTCGTTGCAGTCAACATTTTTACTTAGCATCCAGATAATGTAGATGATATTTTTACTTAACATCCAAATGATATAGATGATATTTTTCCCTAACTTCCAGACGATGTGGTCAACATTTTCTTCTTAATTAGCATCCAACCGATATTTAACTTCTACTATCCAACCAATGTAGACGATATTTTTACTTAGCAGAGCTTTGTCTTTATCTCAAATTTCTTTTGACACTATTTGAGTTTTTCTCTATTAATGAAAAGTTTAATATAAGATTATGACAAAGATTAACATGAGTTTTTCACATTGAGTGGTTACAAGGGCAAAACATTCTTTGGGTAACCATAAGCCTAACTCTACATTAGCCATGCATTTTAGTTATACATGTCACATCAACAACTAGCAAATACATCAAATACATGATGTGTTTATTATCATTTTGGAGGCTTCTTCCAATTAGGAATCTTGTGGTCAATATTCCCAATAATGTACATAGCCTAATCCCATGATGGTGTGAACATAGCCTAATCCCATGATGGTGTGCACATAGTAATTTTCCAAAAATGTATATTATAAAATATAAGAAATTGTCCTGCAAATAAAGAAAATACGCATAATGGTATGTGCATAGCAAATAATATGTTTATAGTGTACACAACTATATTCATAACTAGTGTGCATAACACAAGTTAGTCGTAGTCTATGAATAACCACAAAGCCACCTATAATATGCGAATAACTTAGTTACGACGTGCAGATAACCACATAACTACCGTAAACACCACTTATTTATGAAAACACCAGTCACAAAATCTATAATAGGGGCCCAGGACCATCATCTCATTCCATCTTTTCCTCCACCCATATCGTCTCCTACTCCCGAGAGAGATCCTTTGAAGATCTCCTTGTATCTTCAAAGAATCCTTCATAAATCTTCGAGCATCTTTGAAGATCCCTCAAAGATCTTTGACATCCTTCAAGTGCCCTTGCACGTGTTCCATCCTGCGCATATTGTGCCTTGCACAAATCACATCTTGCACACACTGCGCCTTGGGCAAAGTGATCGTTGTGCATAGTGCTCCTTACGCATGTCACACCTTGCGCACATCGTGCCTTGCACACGTCACGCCTGGCGCAAGTCGCGACTTGCGCACATCACGCCTTGCACATGCTATACCTTGTGCACAATGCACCTTGAGCGCGTCGTGCTTTGCGTGCACTTTGCCTTATGCGCATCGTGCCATGCGCACGTCTTGCCTTGCGCACGTCGTGCCTTGCGCACGTCGTTCCTTGCGCACGTCGTGCCTTGCGCACGTCGTGCCTTGCGCACGTCGTGCCTTGCGCACGTCGTGCCTTGCGCACGTCGTGCCTTGCACATGTCATGCCTTGCACACGTCCTTCCTTACGCATGTGGTACCTTGCGCACGTCGTGCCTTGCCGCTAATAATAAATTTGAGCTAATAGCCATGATCAGGAGAAAATTTGGAGCTTTTTGACAAAAAACTCAAAGTACATGCCCTAGGTCACAGGCTTGACCTAGGGGTGTGACATTAGTTCACGGCCATGACCCTCCTCCCGTTCCAGAACACTCATGTCAGCCTCATAAATATTACACACCCATGGTCTCGGGTGTGACCAAGAGGTGTGACTTCAATGGCACAATAATGACCTGCCTCAATCGTTTTCAAGCTATCAGATCAGATCATGCCTCCGCTCGATTTTAGATTGCATGCCCTTGATCACGGGCATGACCAAGGGTGTGAGCTATCCAACAACAACAGAACTAACTTTAGATTGAGTCATTCATGCCCGTTGCTAATCAATCCATACACGTTCGTGTCTCAAGGCGTGTCTCATATAATTTTGTCAATTTTGACGATTTTTCTCCCAACGTTTACAAGGTTAAGGTCGCAGTTATTCCCATACACGCCCTTGAATATGGGTGTGACTAAGGGCATGACTCCCTAATTTTTCAGCTATAAAAGCCGACAATGTCCAGATGCTGATGAGTTAGATTTTGGTGTTGTTTTGTAGCCATAGTTTACTATTTTCATGTTATTTCATCGGTCTATCTCCAATTTGTAAGCTTTATTTTTGTTGCAATTTCATTTCATATCTTTGTAATTTCCTTTCAATCATGTCTCTCCCTACCTCTACTTGTATTCCCTTCATCATGTTGAATAACTAAACTCCATTTAACAATTGATCATGATGAACTTTGGAATAAAATAAAATATGTTTTGTTTATTCTATAAATAGCAAGCTCTCTTTATATATATCTTTAGTTTTTCTTTGATTTACTTTGCTTTGAATTCATATGTCCAAAATATGATTTTAAATCTAGGATCCATGTTTTAGTTTATCGAGAGAGGACGACATAAATCTTCAAGATTGAAGTCAAATCCAATAACGGGGTTCACCAATTAGAGCAAACGTATGGGTTTCGACAGGCCGAGAGGTCTTAATCGATCAACTTATGGTTATTTGGTTATCCTCGAGAGTGGTGTTATCATCTTATGAGAACCTCCACGGTCGAAGTAATTTTATTTGAAGCTTGTGAATTTTTTTATGAATTTATATTTTATTCCAAAGAAATTCTAGATCAAATGATAATCTCTTAATCATCAAATTTCTTTTTAGTAAAATTACTTATTTTCATTCTCCAAAACAAACTTAATTTTTGATCGGTAAAATAATAGCTCTTCTTTGGAGTAGAAGTGCTCAACAGTTCCAGAAAAATAAGACACTTGATTTTAATATCGTATAAAATAAAATGATAGGTACTCTTGCCTAATTATATTATATTTGGATTGCTCATGTGCAATTTTACTCATCAAGTTTTTAGCATCGTTGCCAGAGAATTTTGTTGATATTTTGAATGCAAAGTTATATTGTATTTATCATTTGTTTTTAGAAAAAAATCCAAACAGTTTTATTTTTTAAAAAATTTTATAAATAAAATTTCCTACGAAAGAGCTGTATGGGCTATCATCCCACAAGACCGCCTAGTACCTCAGGAGAATGTCATTGTGAATTCCTTTGAAAATCTGAGAAATCTTCTTTATATTTTTTATTTAGCGCAAGACCCGTGGGAATCCATCAGATCTACTTGATTAGAATCTTGAAATCGAGCAAACCAATTAGCAATACTTAAGATTCCATGAACCCAATTCTGAAGATCTGGTTGAGGAATCTGCAGGAAACACTTCTTTTTCCTCTTCTTTACCTTCTTCTTATACTTTTCCCCCTCTTATTCTTCTTCTAATATAGGAGAATAAAATCCAATATGAATCCCAACCTGAATGCGGTCGAGCAACGAACTATGTCTTATTATGCCTAACAAAAATTGAATGGAACAAAATCAAGTATTGTTCGACCTGGTATAGCGAAACATTACTTTTAATTGTAGTCTAACATCATCCAAATGGTGCAACAATATGTACAATTTGATGGGCTTTATGACGAGGATCCTAATGCACATATTTCAAATTTCATAGAAATTTGCAATACATTTAAAATAAATGAGGTTTTAGATGACACAGTTTGGATTAGATTATTTTCTTTTACATTGTAAACTAAGTCAGGTATTGGTTGAATTCTCTACCATGAGTATCCATCACCACATGGGCCAAAATAGCCAAATTGCGCAATGATATCTCTTATTTTGCACAAGTTGAATCGGAAATGTTACTTGATACTTGGGAGCATTTTAAGGACTTGTTTCATTATTGCCCCTATCATGCAATCCCTAATTTATTGCAAATCTAAACCTTCTATAATGGCCTTAATCAACAAATAAGGCAAAATATTGATACCACCACTAGTAAAACACTTAACAGCAAAACACCAACAAACGCCCAAAGGCTTATAGAAGGTAGAACCTTGATAATGTATCAATGGAGTACACCCCAGTCTCGCTCTAATAAATTGACTGAGATGTATGAAATTGATTATATTTCTAATTTGTCTCTCCAGGTTGAGATTCTAAAATAAAAGAATAGAAGAGATGTTTGCCTCCTCTTCTACACCTACATGAGAACCTACTCCCTCTGCAGTAGAACACGTGGATTACATGGGTAATCAGAACCATCCTCCCTTCAATCTGGCCAATAACCCCTATAGAAACACATGTACTCCGGGTTAGAGGAATAACACAAGTTTTCATAGAGTAATCCAGGGAATGCAGTGCATCCCCAAATGTAAATCAACCAGGATTTCTACCATTGCAAGCTCCAAAACTTCTATCGTTTGAGGTGGTTTTCTCTAAATATGTAGCAAGCAACGATGCAAATATCCGGAATCTCACTGAATCCATCCGTAACTTGGAGAACTAAAATTGACAACTTGCAAAAATGCTTTCTGATTGCCAACGAGGACCATTACTGAGTAATACGAAGCCCAACCCAAAGGAGCAAGCAAAAGCAGTCACAGTACAAAGCTGGAAAGAGGTAACAACTTGATGCAACCCACTGGGCACTAGGCACTATACTACTCGCAGGGCTATCTCACCCAGGATCCATAACACCTCAACCCGTCTCTGGTCCCACGACAGGAGCACGGCGGGTTGTGAGGCACGGGGGGATCGAACCCGCAACCTCTTTGATAAAGAGATTTCAGGAAAGCTCTCATCAACCAATTGCACCAGCGCAGTTGGTTGATGAGAGCTTGCCTGAAAGCTCTTTATCAAGGAGGTTGCGGGTTCGATCCCCCCGTGCCTCAACAACCCGTCGTGCTCCTGTGGTGGGACTAGAGACAGGTTGGGGTGTAAGGTCTGCAGACCTGGTGTGCCTGACTGGGGCTGACTCGGTTGTTATGGATCCTTGGTGAGATAGCAATGCGAGCAGTACAGTGCCCATTGTCCAGTGGGCTGCATCATAAAAAAGTGCACTTTTTTTATGATGCAACCCACTGGGCATTAGGCACTGTACTGCTCGCGGGGCTATCTCACGTAGGATCCATAACACCAGAGCCAGCCCTAGCTGGGCGCACCAGGTCTGCAGACCTTACACTTCAACCCGTCTTCGGTCCCACCACATGATAAAGAGCTACAACCAAGCTGATTGAATCAAAGGTCATCATTTCTTCACCACCTCCCTCATAAAATAAAATTAAACAATTTTAACCTTCTCTCTCTTACCCCCTATAAAATAAAATAGGATCGAACAAATGAACATTATGGCAAATTTCTGGAATTTTTTAAACAAATTCATATAAATTTATCATTTTCAAAACCATCGCTCAAATGCCGAAATACGCAAAATATGTCAAGCATCTTTTATCAAATAAAAGGAAACATGAGGATTGTACAACCCCGTGTCCGCCGAGTGGGTCCACCAGGCTCAGCGGGCGAGCCAGGGTGACCGACCCGCATTAGAAGTAGGCGGGCATGCCCAGATGGGCGGCTCGCTCTCACCAAGGCTAGGCGAGCGAGCCGTGTGATCCAGACCCAGCCCGCGCCTGCTGGGGCGACCTTATCGCTGGCACTCCTCCATGAAGGGCATGCGAGCCACAACAGCTCAGCTCACGCTCGCCTAGAGTTGGAAGGCGAGCTGTGCGGGCCAGGTCGTATCCGCCCTGTAGAAGGGCGAGTTGATCCCCTATTCCTCGACACTCGCCCAGTGGGGCCTAGAGGCAAAAATTACCTGGATGCCCTTGTAGGAGGTGCAAATAGCTTCCCAGAACAACAGATTTAAGTTATTGGCAGACCCAGCTGGGATGCGCATAGTTGTTCAAAATAGCGGAGGTTGGCTATTTGCAGGCCATTTTTCAGAAATCTATAAATAGACACAAGGGGGTACCTTAGAAGGCATGCTTACTAGTGCCCCGGTCTTCTTGCGCTTTCTGAGGTATCCTTAGCTCAGCATTTAACTAGGGAGGGGAAGCACTCTAAGATCTTTTGGGCCTGTGGTCGGACCTCCGTTTCGGGCCCTTGGGTCTGTCCCTTGTTCTTTTTTCCTTTGTTGTTTAACTTGCAGGAGGGAAGTAAGTGCGCGTTCACCCATTCCCCAAGGGTGAACTGCACAGAGACTGAGTTTTTGGTTTCAACATTTTTGGTGCGGTGAGCGTGGACAGTGGTCAACATAGAAAATATTCAGCAAGCTCGATGATTGGAGGAGAAGGTCAAGGTGCGGACAGGGCCGACTCGCCACTCCCTCCCCCTCTTGCCACGGTGGGGATGTTTGAAGAATTCAGGCAGTAGATGCTCGGCCTTGTCAGGTTCGCACTCGGCGTGCGTCCCGAGTGCTCGACGCCTGCAGTTTTAGTTGTCACCGCCCCGGCTCTAGGCGAGGTTCCTCCCGACAGGTGAGCTGGGAAGGAAGTTGTAGAGGAGGGGAGAGGGTGCGAGCTGCCTGGGCGAGTGCATTTCCTGGGCTCGGCGAGCGAAAGATGGTTCGGCGAGATGGAGGTGCGAGACCCTTCGATTTGTCCAACATGGGGAGGCAGCCATTTCAGCGAGTTGGTTTCTTCTACTGCAGTTCTAGAGGGGTTTAGGGAGCCGAAGATGTCCTACTATATCAGGAAGGATAACCTGGTCCAGCACATCCAGTGGTTCGAAGATGTGTTGTCGATAAGGTAGTTTTCCGATGCCTTCAGATGCAGACTATTCACCATCACCCTCAAGGAGAAGGCGAGAGAGTGATTCCAATAGCTACCAGCCAACTCCATCTACTACTTCGAGAACCTGCGCCGAGGGTTCATGTTGAGGTTCACCACTTCCAAGAAAAGAAAGAAGGAGTCGGAGTCCCTGTTCTACATCAAGAAAGGGGTGAACGAGACCTTGGGGAGCTATGTGGACCGGTTCCAGGAGGAGGTCACCCAGGTCCAGGAGATGTCAGGGCATACCCTGATGATGGCCTTCACCTTGGAGCTACAATAAGGTTTCTTCAGGATGGAACTGAAGAGGGTGTCTCCCCTCTCCTACGGGGAGTTGATGGAGAGGGCGACAAGGGAAGTCGACGGGGAGGAGTCAAACCCTGAGTTTGCGAAGAAGTTTGCCAGGTGGGCCATGGAGGAGGTGAAGGGTCCAAGAGGTGGCCCCGGGCAAGTGATGAGGAGAGCCGAACCTCGACAGAGGGAGTAACAGCAGCAACAGCAGTAGCCCAGGTGGGGGCGATAGGAGCCGAACAACTAGCTTGGCTGGAGGCAGGCAGAATGGCAAGACCAAGGTCGGTGGAGAGGTTTTCATGGTAGAGACTACCACCAGGGGGACATGGTCAGTTCTACCACCCCGACGGAAGGCAGGGTTAGAGTCCCCCCTCCCTCATCAGCACCAGGCTATGACAATAGCCATGCAAAGGAGGAGGGGTCAACAGAGGAGAAGGAGGGAAGCCAGGGTTGAGTTACCCTATAGTGACTTCCACCAGGAGGAGGGGCACGCTATAGCCATGTGCCCGAAGTTCCCCGAGTTGAGAGGAAACAGGGAGCAGCACCAATATCGGGACCGTCAGGAGGTGCGGATCGAGGAAGTCCTGCCTCGGGCAGAGGAGGACATGTGCGTGGACCAGGACGATGTGGGATCCCGAGGAGGGATTAGTGTCATCCAAAGGGGGGGGGGGTCGAGTCCTCTCGAAAGACGAGCCTCCACACCATGTACCAAAGGAGCAATGGCTCCACATCCCAGACACCACCCCTAGAGGAGAGGATCACCTTCTATAGCAGTGACATGCGAGATCATGAGGATCCCTTCTGTGACGTATTGGTCATCCAGACCGCGGTCGAGAATTTCACCGTCACCAGGATCCTTGGCCACAACGGGAGCTCAGTCAACGTCATTTTCAAGAAGGCATTAGATACAACGAAGGTGGAGGCCAAGAGGGTGTTGGCCTTAGACGGGACACTGTTCGGAGTCTTGGGTGAGAGGAAGGAGATAGAAGGGGGAGTGGGGCTCCATGTTACTGTGGGGGGTAGTCTTTAAATTGCAGGTTCGTCATCGTAGACGCCCCCAACAATTACAATGCCATCTTCAGACGGTATCTCATCAGCGCCTTCCGCTGCATGCCCTCGTCCTTCCACCAGTGCCTGAAGTTTAGCGCCGAGGGGATCTAGGTTCGGGGTGACCCCAAAATGGCGAGGGAGTACTATGTCACCGCTGTGAACTCTATCTCTTGGCAGTATGGAGCCGAGGAGATGCATCGGAGGATGGAGGAGGTGGAGCAGGAAGTATGTGGAGTGGAGATGGAGGTAGAGGAGAGCCGCACCTAGGTGGAGGTGGCGAGGGGGGGGGGGGGGGGGCGGAGTCCAAGAAGAGCCGACCGAGGTGATGGCCGTGGACGAGGCTGAGGAGGAGGTCCTTATCCCGAGAAAGGGGGACTCGGGAGAATGGGGAGAGCAGTCTCGCCTGGAGGCTGTAGAAAAGGTGATGGAGATGGAAGTTCTCACCCTTGGGGGCAGGGTGGAGAAGGTGCGCATCAGCGAGGGGCTGACCCCGGTGGACCAGGAGAGGATGCTTGCATGTATCCAAAAGAACGTGGACATCTTCGCTTGGAGCGCAGCAGTGATGCCAGGAATCGATGCGGATAATGTTTGCCACCGCCTCAACCTGGACCCAGAAGCTCGCCCCATCTAGCAGAAGAAGAGGTCCATCACGGACAAGCTGGCCGAGCACATCAGGGAGGAGGTGGCCAAGCTACTGAAGGCTGGCTTTGTATCCTAAATTCAATACCCTGGTTGGGTCTCCAATGTAGTTATGGTAAAAAAAGGATACGGCAGGTGTAGAATGTGTGTTGATTTCTCTTTGCTTAATAAATCATGCCCTAAGGAGAAAGTTATTGGGCCATCTTCTCACTCCGGCGGGCGTGGAGCCAAATCCTGACAAGGTCAATGCGATCATGGAGTTTGGGTCGCCTCGGAATGCTAAGAAGGTGCAACGGTTGACAGCAAAGTTGATAGGGCTAAGCAAATTCCTTTCCCGGGCTGGGGAAAACTGCACTCCCTTCTTCATAGAATTGAGGGGAGGCAAGAAGTTTGAATGGACTGGGGAATGCGAGTGTTGAAGCCAGTAACCCGACTTCACCTAGAGTTCAGATCAGAAGTTGCAGCTCACACCTACTCTCCTGGAACCACCCTCCCAACATGAGCCACAGAACTAGAAACAGATCGAGGGTCTCAGCTCGGAGATACCACCTCTTACCCGAAATAATCAGAAGTTCTCCCGCTCCCTAGCCAATGCTGAGCGAGGTGCCTTTGAGAAAGAATATCGAAAGGTTCAATAACCTGTTCAAGGCATCTTATCGGTCTATTTATTGGCCTCTGAGTTTGATCTGCTAATAACCATACCGAACCGACCTGAAATTACCAAAATACCCTGGGTCGGGAATGACAACAGCTAAACTCCATCGTTCTGAAGGGTTATATGCAGACCACCGAGGGTAGAAGGGTAAAATTACCTGGGGTAGAAGAGTAAAATCCCCCTTGGGGGTAAGAAGGTAAAAACACCCTTCCATTATATAGCGAGTGGGCAAATGACCAATGGGCGAGACGAGCTCACCTGCTCATCTCGTAGGCCTCCCGACTTACGAGAGCCATCTCGCCATCATGGGCCAGCCCGCGCCGCAAGGGTTGCCTTGCCTACGCAGTCGAGCCCTGTCTCGCCTCCTGCGAGTGGACCATATTGTCCCACTCGCCTCTTCAGTTCCTCTCACCAGCTTCTCTGCTCTGCTACTTGTGCCGCCTCCCAAGAGCACAAGGTTGTACACAATCCCCGCTCTTTTTGAGGTTGCCCCAAGCTCGAAAAAAAGTCGAACCGAGGCTTGCGGCGTTGGTATTCATTTATGAGAATCTTTGGCGGTCCTTCCCCCTGGAGCCTATAAATATGAGACCCCATCTTATCATGGAGTGCCCCCTCCCCATTTTTTCCTCCTCTTCTATTGTCAACATGTCTCATAGCCAGAGTTTCTGTGAGCATCTCGCGATGGTCCGGAAGCAAAACAAGTCCCATGTGGCTGCCCTGGCCACAGCCCTAGTCCGCACCCCTGCTTCTGCACCTTCATCATCTCGCCTGAAGAAGGCAAAAACCGTCAGACCTCCATTCTCGGCCGGCGCGACCACTTCGGCACCCTCGGGTGCCAATGCACTTCTGCCCACACCCTCTGGGGAGAGATAGGTGATTCTCGACTCCTCCTCTCGCGTGTCTTTTCCCTCTTCTTTTTTCGTCTCGCTCAATGACCATGTTTTTTTAGGGAGACCTCACCAATCCCGCCATGCCTATGGGTCCCCCTGATGCTACCAACAACCAATACCAATACTCTAACTCGCATCAGCAGTCCTCGCCCCTACTGCGAAGAATGACAACCTCTCACAGCTTGTGGGGAACCCTCGTATCCCTAGTAAATGAACTAACCTCGCTCACTCATCCGTGCATCTCACAGCCTCCAAACCTTCTTGCGAGACCATCATATATTCTGACTTTCAACCTTTCTTGTACATGCATCCAGATCGACTCGGCCGCTGAGGACTTCTCCGGGCCGCCCGCCCTTTTGCCTCTTCCTTACCTAGATGAGATTGAAGACTATTTGGGTGATCCTACGGATCCGCTGGAGATGAAACGTAGGACGTCCTGGATGCTTCAGAAATATACACACATCATCCGCGAGATGGAACGAGACAAGCTAGCCATCGACTGACACATTGACTAGTTGGAAATTGAGTGCGCACGCCTCTCCTCCGAGATCGACGCTGTAGTTGAAATAGACGAGACCGACCCCCAAGCCATCATCAGTGAGATCGACCAGCAGCTTCGTCTTGCGCGTCGCGGTCTGGAATCCGTTCGCTCCTTTCACATCCCTGGATGGCCTCCATGCCTAGGATCTCGCGGTGGTCGTTGGAAATGGCACAAGAACTGAGGGACCTCTGTCCCGTCTCACCTATTTAACTATGTCTTGTAACTTATTATTTTTATTAATCTACCGTCTATTATAATTTGTTTTCTGAACCGTATGTACATGTTGCCCGCCTCGTGCGTGATGAAATAATGTATGATGATATTCTCTCAATCTCTCTCATGTTGGGCTTTTTGTTATAGCTGCATTAATTGCTGCCGTTTTCTTTTCATTTTGGCTCATTGGAAAGATCACCGTTGAATTCCGCACCTCGAGGTCAGGAAAGAAGGAAAACGAACCGTCGGGTTGCCCCTTCGACTTCCCCATTCACATTTTCCCGCCCATTTTTTCTTCTCTCCACACGCTATAAATACCCCCCGGATCTAGATGCTCCACGCCTGCGCCGTCGCTTCCTGCTACTTCTGGAATCCAGAGTTCTCTCCTGCTTTCCCTCGCCTGCCTCTTCTCGCGTCTCACTTCCGCCACACTTTTCTACCCCCATCTGCTTCTGACGTCTCGATGTCTATGGGAAATAAGAAGGCGAGGGATGCAACTGCTGCGGCAAGCGATTCGTTGACCACAACTTTCCCCCAGTAAAATTTCAGAAGAGGATTGCAACCGCTTCACCAGCGAGTTACTGGGGAGGGGTATGAGTCTCGCCCGCCAAAAGTCGGCGAGGCGATTAATACCTTCTACCCTGGCGAACTCACCTTCCCCATCTCGCACTTCGAGTCGGGGCTAAGACTACCCCTCTGGTCATAGGTAAAATAGGTTTTGAAGTATTTCGACGTTGTCCCCGGGTAGCTCAACCCAAATGCCATCTCGATGTTGGTTGCATTCGCTAGCTACATGTGTCGTGAGCGCATCGAATTTAGCCTCACTGTCTTCCGCAAACTGTTTATCTACCATGCCAAAGATGACGACGTCTCGCACTTCACTGGAAAGTGCCTAAAGGTGTGCAAGACGCATAATAATAACCACCACTGGCTCACCCACTTCATATTCATTTGCGGGAATCTGGGAGGCATCCCACTCGCCCCAGTATCGCCCGCTTAGATATATTACGAGACCCTCAAGGTCGAGGGCGCGAAAAAGGCTCTCCCCCAACAACGAAAGAACAATCCATTGCATTCAAGGCTGCTGAAGAAACTGAAGCCCCAATAGTCAATGAAGAGTTAATGAGTCTCTTTGCCAAGAGATTCTTCAAACTGGCAAGGAAAGACTTCAGAAGGAAGTCATCCAGAAATGACAGCCAGCCAAGGTATGACAAAACCCCTACTAAAGAGGCAGTGTGTTATGGGTGCAGGAAACCAGGACATTTCATGTCTGAATGTCCTAAAAATCAAAAAAAGGAAAGAAGAAAAGAGAAAGAATCAAGAAGCAAGCATTACAATAAGCCCTCTTCCAGCAAGCATAAAAAGAAGGACAAATGATTTGTGGCTGAAACATAGAGTGACACAGAAGATGAATCCACATCTTCCAGCTCCAGTGAAGAAGAAGAGGAGGCCAAGGCAAAGGAGGTTTGCCTCATGGCAATTGATGCAAGCAGTAATAGATCAGATATAGATGAATCTGATAATGAAGAAAACCTATCAGCTGAAGATCAAGTAATAACATCTTATGATTTTGAATCTGATGAGTTTAAATTTGAATTTAAAAACCTATGCTTAGATTTGATAAGCTCTGAGAAGGAAATCAAACTTCTCAGAGATAAAATAAATGATCTAGATAAAATCACCTCTGAAAAGGCAACTCTATCTAGTAAACTGAAATCTGCAAATGAACAAATCAGTTTTTTGAAATCAGAACTTAGCAAAGCTAAGATGTTAGAAGAATCATTAAATGCCAGAAGTTTGAAATTGCTAGATATAACCAACACAGTTAATGCTAGAACAAATAACTGCAGATTAGGATTAGGAGCCACTTCTAGTGAACCAACCATAATCCAAAGGAATGATCTTTCAAAACCTGTAAATTTCATCTCTAATAAAGGAAAGAAAAACACTGAATAAGTAAATAAGGTTAATAAAATTCTAGAACAAATTGAAGCTAAGGATAAAATTAAAAATCAGAAGAATGATAAAAATAACAATGTTCAGCAGTTATCGTCGAACCCAGATCGACGATATAGGAATAGATCGTCGAACTCAGAATGACGATCTCTGAACACAAACTATAATAATAATCATTCGTCTAACTGCGATCGACGAACTTTGTATGGTTCGTCGAGCAGAGGTCGACGAACGTGAGGCACAAAAAATGAACATGTTCATTCTCTGGGCAGAGATCGACGATCTCTACCCAATTCGTCGAACTCTGGTCGACGAACTTACATAAATTTGTCGAACCCAGGAAGACTTAATCAAAACTTTAATTCTAACAGCAACTCACATATTTCTAAGAAACCATTTAATCCACTAGATGACTGGATCATCCCACCTAGGAGATATCACCCCCTAGGATATAAGTCATAACCTGAATTCTCTATTATTTCCAGCTTTTCTTATCAGCCATACAATGGACCCAAGGTAACCTGGGTCAAAAACCATTAACTGTTTTCTATTGCAGGTGAAGAATTGTCCAGGGATAAATCAAACTTGGTACCTAGACAGTGGCTACTCCAAACACATGACTGGCAGCAAGGACATCTTAATCAACTACAAGTCCAAGCTGGGGCCAAAGGTTATCTTTGGTGACTCCAAATGTGGTCAGTCAGAAGGATTTAGAGAAGTGAGAATAGGAGATGTCACATTGAAAAAGGTGACATATGTACCCCACTTGTGTGAGACCTTGGATGGACTAAACCTCACCCAAGAGGTGCCAACTCATCCCTCTCCACAAGCCATTGAAGAAAGTGAAGAAGAAGAAGTTGAAAAAAATGAATCTCTACCAACAACAAATATAATTCCATAGGAGGAATTAATTCCAAATGTTGTTGCACAACCAACTCCACCCACTAATTTTGTCACACTTAGGAATCACCCCAGATCTCAAGTGACTGGTGACATATCAGCAGGTGTATAGACAAGGCATCAACTCACCCAAGATTTGATGCATGCCTGTTTTCTCTCTCAGACTGAACCTCAATCCATTCATGATACAGAGCAAGATCCCCACTGGATCATTGCAATGCAGGAGAAATTAAATCAGTTTGAGAGATGTAGAGTTTGGGATTTGGTTCCAAGACCACAAAACTACCCAATTATTGGAACAAAATGGGTATACAGAAATGAGCTTGATGCCCAAGGAGTCATTGTGAGGAACAAGGCCATGCTTGTTGCTCAAGGATATATGCAAGAAAAAGGAATTGATTATGATCAAACCTTTGCACCTGTTGCAAGGTTGGAAGCCATAAGAATATTCCTTGCCTATGCAGCATACAAGAGGTTCAAGGTTTTCCAAATGGATGTGAAGAGTGCTTTTCTAAATGGAGTGCTATAAGAAGAGGTTTATGAAGAACAACCTCCAGATTTTGTTTCTCGAACTTACCCCTCTCATGTCTTTAAATTGCATAAGGCTCTTTATGGTCTAAAGCAAGCTCCAAGAGCTTGGTATGAGACTTTAGCTAGTTTTCTATTAGAGCATAAATTTACAAGAGGAACTATAGATAAAACTCTTTTCATTAGACATCATAAGGACCAAATCTTATTAGTGTAGAAATTTATGTGGATGATATTATATTTGGCTCTACAGATTCCAAATTATGCAAGAGGTTCTCTGACCTCATGCATTCCAAATTTGAAATGAGTAGCATGGGTGAGCTTTCCTACTTCCTTGGCCTCAAAGTGAAGCAGCTCCCTGATGGCATCTTCATCTCTCAAGCAACATATGCTAAAGAACTTCTAAAGAAGTTTGGGATGGCTGATGCCTCAGCAAAAAAAACTCACATGGCTACCAATGCTGTTGTCGACTCTGATGTACTAGGGAAACCTGTGGATCAGAAACTTTATAGGGGCATTATTGGGTCCCTATTATACCTCACAGCAAGTAGGCCTGGCATTATGTTTGCCACATGTCTTTGTTCTAGGTTCCAAGTGAACCCTAAAAAATCTCATCTAATTTTATTAAAAAGGATTTTGAGATATATAAAGAGTTGTCCTAATCTAGGCTTATGGTATCCTGCTGAATCAGAATTTGAGTTAACTGGATACACTGATGCTGATTTTGCTAGATGCAAGGTAGATAGAAAAAGTACTTAAGGGACTTGCCAGTTCCTGGGTATGAGATTAGTATCTTGGTTTTGTAAGAAGCAAACATCAGTGTCAACTTCAACTGCTGAAGCAGAATATATTGCAGCAGGCAGCTGTTGTTCACAGATGCTTTGGATACAAAATCAGTTACTAAATTATGAGTTCAACTTAAATAATTCAACCCTACTCTGTGATAATATAAGTGCTATAGACATAGCCCAAAATCTAGTTCACCATAGTAGGACAAAACATATTGATATAAGACATCATTTCATTAGGGAGTGTGTAGACAAAAATAAAATCAAGCTTGTCTATATCTATACAGATTACAAATGGCTGATATATTCACCAAACCTCTGGATGGGAGAAATCATATGTTCTTTGTGAATCAACTTGGAATGATCAATGGAGAAGACTTTATTTGATTTCTGTCTGTAGTCGACGAATTTTCCAAAGTTCGTCGAACGGAGTTCGACGAAACCGGGAAAGTTTGAGAGATATTCTTCGAACGGAGATCGACAAACTCTCGGTGAGTGAAATAATTTTCGGCGAACGGAGTTCGACGAACTTGCTTCAAAAGATATTCACAGAACGGAGTTCGACGAACTATTTTCAATTCTTCAGGACTAGATCGACGAATTATTTCAGTCAAACTTATTTCGTCGACCTCAGCTCGAAGAATTAATTTCATTTTCGTGGAACAGAGTCTGTCGATTCATATTCTTGAAAACCTTATATCTAGGTTTTCTTTGACATTCGTCCCGCGCTTTCTGTTCCCTTGCACTTGATCATCATTTCTGTCTTTTGCAGGTGATTCCATGGCGATTCCAGCAGGAGCTCTAGCCGCTATGAAGTTTGACACTGGATTTGATGCGACTTCACATCATTCCAGCACTCGGATCCAATCTTTCTATATATTCTGGAACAGAAATCAGAGAATGGGTTTATACTTCATCCACTTCTGAATACAATACTATGACAGGATCAATCGTCGGTAACACTGTCTCCTTAACCCATGCGGTTTTAACTGAAATATTTGGTTTGACAAATGGCGAAGAGGAATTAGAAATTGATTCTAAAGAGTTTAATATGATGCTAAATCTGATGGGTTATGCTGGTGACAACCCAAATAAATTGTTGAAGAAGCATTTGTCTGCAACATACAAGTTCCTGGCAGACATTGTTGGGAAGGTCTTGCTTGGAAAGCATACTGCCCATGACTACATCACAAGACATCAGTTCTTGGTCATGTGTGCAGTAATAAATAAGAAGCAAGTGGACTGAGCTCAGATTCTCTTTGATCTGATAAAGAAAAAAATAATAAGAAAGAAGTGTGTTTTGGAAGGATCCTAGGGATCTTCCTCAAGGAAAAGGCTGCTAAATCACTGTTCTCCCAGACCATATTCATCAATGCCAGTAAAAGGCTCACCTGTGCCTTATTTGGCAGGTGGGAGAGGACAATTACCAAGCCCACTAAGGCTTCTACCTCTTCCATCCTAGCTTCTGAAGGCACCAGGGCTGTTAAAGCCACTCCCTCACATGCTGAAGAGCTTCATCCAACACCACCATCTCTTCCCGCTTCCATTCCAGCAACAAAAATTCCTTCCTCCTCCATTATCTCTTCAACACCACAACCACAACAACATACTCACATTCCTACTCCACCTCTATCTCAACATGCTTCACCAGCTCCATCTCCACCACCTGACATCACTGACATTCCATCTTCCCCTCTTATAGAAAATCAACAACCAACACCTCCTGATTCCACCCATGACACCTACATTCCTACACCACCACAGTCTCCTCTTCCCCCACATCTCTCTTCCATACCATCTTATCATCTACCAACAAACACCATCATGCAAGATGTCACCCATCCATCCCCATCAACATCTACCATCCCTCCAGATGTTCACATACTTGATGCTCCTCTTTCTATCCCTCCCATAGTTCCCACTTCTACATCTTCTGCAATACCATCGACCACTCCATCACTGGATCACTCCACCATATCTTCCATCATTTCCATAATCACTCCCCTTCTAAAATCCCTTATAGTAGAGGCCATTACACCTCTTTCTACCACCATATCCTCTCTCTCTGACAAAATATCTGCTCTTACTGCTACCCCCTCCTCAGTCAGGGGCATGGCTTCAGGCCCTACTGAAACCATGCATGGGGAGATGCCTGATGATGAAGCAGCAACTACAGCTCCAGAGGCAGCAGCTCTAGCTCCAGCAGCAGATGCTCCAGCTTCAGCAACGACAACAGAGTGTACAGAATACATAAAAAAAGATTTGATTGATTTTATTGAAACTGATATGTATTTTGATGAATCAGATTCTGAAGAGCCTAATACTGTTGGTGATTTTATGCTTAATCTCATAGTTAATTTAGAACATTTGTTGAGTATTTTTGATATTGTACATATGCATTATCTTCCAGTGAGATCACTAAGACATCCTTGGCAATTATACCATATACTTCCCCCATCTCTTCAGAAGTTGTTAAGCAACTTAGGGACAGTTTTGCTATTACACAGCCAGTAGTTACTCCACTTCAAGAAGTAGTGGTTGTTCCCTTTTCTTCAATAATATCTTCAGCACCAACTTTTGTAATGGATGACTCTCCCATGCCAGATTTAGATGAACTGATCTTGGCTGATATTACAGATGAAAATAAGTCAGCAGCTGAAAGCTCTGCCCAAGCTAATTCTGATTTTTGTGTAGCTTCTCCTCCACCTCCTGCTGAAACTCCAACTCCTACTGAAACTCCATCTCTTGTTGCAACTCCTGCTCCTGCTCCAAAAAACCTGCTATTTCTTCTAAAGATTTGAAAGCTCTAGATGATCTATATGATAACCCTCATGGTTCTGACAATGATGATGATGAAGATGAGGATGAGGATTCAGATGAGGATGATATAAAGATGAAGAAGCAAGTTTCAAAGAAAAGAAAAGCTCGTCCTCCTCCTGCTCCTAAGCCTAATCAAAATAATGACACCCCTTACTACATTCTTCAAAAGATAACTCCATACAAAGGGATGCCAGCATGGATGTGGCTATCTAAGAATCCGCAAAAAGAAAGGAAGAAGAGTCGAAGGTACTCTCCTCCACCAGTCTAAAGGTATAGAAAAGATCCACCACCTCCTCCTCCTCTTGCAGCTGGTGCTTCTGGTTTTAGTTCTCAAAGATCTGCCCCTATGAAAATATATCAAAGACATCAAGGGAGATCTCATCATGAAAGCAGCCAGCACAGGCAACAACCTTCAGGAAAACAACATCAACAACAACAACAACATCAATAAGGTGAAAGTCCTAAAAAGCCACCCTCTCCTCCCATTCCTTATGAAGATCCAGAAACAGCCAGCACAACTAGAATGGCCAGGTTCCAGGAACTGGTAGGACTCTCTATGATCAACAAGGTAAAGGCTGAAGGGAAGGATGCTACTGAATACACTATAATGTCAAAATACAGGAGAGAAGAACTAAAAAGGTTTGAAAAGGCTAACAAAATTTTCAATGTTCATGATTATATGAAATTACATCCTGAAGCAGTGGTCCCTAGAGCTACATCTCTGAAGATTATAGGGCTGCTGACATGACAATGACTATGGAACAAGCCTTAAATCCAAACAGGGAAATAGTCTTCACCAAGCCAGGAGACAAGGGCAAGGACATAAAACATCAGGAGAAAAAGCAAAAGAAGTGAAATATGAACTATTTTATTCCTGCCTTTCTATCTTAAACTGTTTCATTTTGTCTGAACAAAGCTTTTATGTAAATATATCTGCTGCATGTGTTAATGATCTCTGCCAGATATATCTTTTTCCTACTTTGATTACTTTATGTTTTTATTTTTGAGTCTATTAGTGACCTTACCCAAATAGGGGGAGATTGTTGGATCCCTATTTTGATTTGGGCTAGGTTCACTAACTTAGGATGATGTGACCCAACATGTATAGCCAGGGTAATAGTTATGTCCTAGAGTCTATGACAAGTCGTAAGAGTCAATATCATATGGACAAGCCAACATCAGACTGCCAGAGACTCAAGACATAGAGTTTTTCCTAAAGATTCAGAGATTTCTCAAGAGACTAAGTAAAATAAGTTCGACGTTCGTCAAACTCAGGTCGACGATAGGCGTTCTCAGCTCGACGATCTTAGATAAATATTCTCTGAGCTGAGCTCGACGAACTTCAGTCTCAGATCGACGATCCTTGGATTCCACCTTCAGAATTCTAAGTCCAGACTGTTCTCTAGACTCAGGTTTACGAATCTAGTTCTCAGGTCGACGAACTTCATTCTTTGGTCGATGATTTCTGGATTTTCACTTAAACTATATTGCCAGAGGTTCATCAATTTTTCTCGAAGTTCAGAATCATTCTTAGCTCGACGAATTCAAGGTTCTCCAGACTTAGCTCGACGAACACCATTCTTTGGTCGACGAATCTCTGGACTATCACAGCATTCTGTCGAGATTATGTTCTCCAGCCTCAGGTCCACGAACCAAGTTTTCTGCCCGACGAACTCTGCAACCAGAAGACTTATGTCGACACTCAGAGTATATGTCAACATCAACTAAGTCGACACTAGAATAACTTGTGTCGACACCATGATCATTAGTAGACATTGTGGAAAGACTATGTTGACACCACACAGAGGACTTGTGTCGACACACATGAGTAATTATGTCGACACATGATATTTGATAACTCCAGAATAATTGCTGAACTCCAGTCGATGAACACATTTACCAGCTCGACGAATAGGCAAAGATCAAAAGAGACAGCAGTACAGTTTCAGCTCGACAAACTGTGAACTCAGTTCGACGAATTTTGCTATCGGGTTGATGATTCCAGACTTAGTTATTTCCGACCTTCTGTCCCCGCTCTAATGCTATAATTCCTGGGTAATTAATGCTCTAACATTCTCCGAATGTATCAGCTAGAAAGAGCATTAATTATGGTCTTCTCCAGGATTATTGCTTGCCATTTTTCCATGGGACAATTGGGGAAATAAATCAATGTCGGTTATTCTCAAGGCTGTCAGCATTAATTGCAGATGCATTCAAATTTTGAAAAGATAGAGAAGAAGAGAATAATATACACATTCAGATACACAAAGGGATATAACAGACTTACACAAGAGAATCAAACATAGAAAATAATTGAGAAACCTTCACACAGAGCACAACTTATAGAGAATCACATAGAGATTACAGAAAAACATTCAATTTTGCATAATCTGCTCTGCCAAAGAAGAAGCATTTTTCTGATACATAGAAGTTCTTGACCAGAAGCTCATCAGCACTTGAAGAAGAAGAACAACAATACCTATATCAAGAGTCTTCCTTCTTCAAGAACTCCAGGACACTTCAAAAGGACAACTTCAGTTCAATCTGTCAAAGAAGATCCTGAATACTATTGCTGGTCAAGGATTTAGTTTGAAAACCTATCACCCTGAAGCTTGGCTCTTAGTTTTTCCCTGATCCATTCTACATCTCAGGGGGAGCCTTAAGCTATAATCAATCCACAGTCTTCTCTGTTGTACATTGAGAAAGAGAAGACAAAATCATCTTTTACCCCCACCTCTGTAAAGAGTTGTCATCTCCATTCAAAAGTGATTCCTTAGTTGCAAGTCTCCTGATCAAAAGACTTGGGTTGGTTTTTGAGCACCTGATCAAAAGCTCATTGGTGTCAGACACCTGATCAAAAACTTGAGTGGATTCCTACCAAGGGTGGTAGAAGAGTGGATGTACCCAAGTTGGGGAACCACTATAAAATTCTTGTGTCGTCTGGTTGCCTCCTTTTCATTTGTTCTTGTTGTGTTTGTGCTTTAGATCATTGCTTGGTAGTTTAGTAATTCTGCACTTTTAATTTACAACAAAAGCTGTAATAGCAATTAAGAATTTTTTAAGCATACTCTATTCACCCCCCCTCTAGAGTATTTTTGATCTAACACGCATTTTCATCTTCTTGGACATACTGCAACTGTTTGAATAATAAAATATGAAGAATTTCAAGACTCAAAGAATAAAGATAGCAGCAACCGAGATTAGATAATGGGTGTTCTCTTCCACAACACCAGACACAGATACCGTGACCAGGACCATATCCGGTTACCCAATTTCTCTTTCCCCCGCTGTTTTGACTGAGATTTTTGGTTTGATAAATGGAAATGAAGATTTAGAGATGGATAATTCTGAGTATGGTAATATGCTGTCAAAAATGGGTCACACTGGAGAGAACTCAAATAAACTTCTAAAGAAAAATTTATCTGCTGAGTATAAATTTTTGGCTGATGTTGTCGTTAAGGTTCTATTGGGCAAGCATACCACCCATGATTACATCACCAGGCACCAATTTCTGGTGATGGATGCTCTGGTTGAAAACAAACATGTAAACTGGGGAAAACTCTTGTTTGAGTTAATAAATAAGAAGAACAATAAGAAGGAAGTATGCTTTGGAAGAGTTCTAGGAATCTTCCTTCAAGAAAAGGCTGCTGAACTACTGGTCTCCACGACAATGTTCATCAATACTTCAAAAAGGCTGACTTGTGCCTTATTTGGAAGGTGGGAGAGGACCATATCCAAGCCATCCAAGGCTTCTTACTCTTCTAGGACTTCTGAGAGTACCAGGGTTGTGATAGCCACTCCTCCACCTCCAGAAGATGTCCTTCCCTCCACCAGATTTCCTTCACCTCCTTCTCAACAACAACCACCCTCTTCTCCAGCTCATACTCCACTAACTCAACAACAACATCAACCCTCACCAGTTCCAACACCAGTTCCATATCCAACACATACCACACCACCTCTATCTCTGTACAACCTTGTACAACCTTGGGCTCGCGAGTAGCCCGACAAGCAAGGAAGGAAGGCTGGCGACAAGGAAGGAAGGCTGGCGAGACAGGGGAGGCCAACCCCCTCGAAAGGAAAGGACAGCCCATGAGGTAAGGCGAGACCTCGCAGGCGAGACCTCGCTAGGCGAGACCTCCGGGCGCGGGCGAGATGAGCCCACAGGCGAGATCTCCCTAAGCTTGACTGGTCCCTCCCCACTCGCCACATGAAAAAAGTTGGTCTTTACCTTTTTACCACAAGGGGGATTTTACCTTTGTGCCCCAGATAGTTTTACATTTTTACCCCTTGAGGCCTGCATATAGCTCTCCAAGATAGCGGAGTTTGGCTATTAGCAGACCCAGCCCAGGGTGTTTTGGTCTTTTCAAGTGGATTTAGAATTGATATTTACAGATCAGATTCAGAGGCCTATAAATAGATCGATAAGGTGCCTGAGAAGAGGTGGTTGAACCTTTCCACTTTTTTCCTCACAGGCACCTAGCTCAGCACTGGCTAGGGAGGGGAAGACTCTTAGTTCTTCCGGGTACGAGGCGGGACCTCCAAGCTGAGTCCCCTCGGTCTGTTTTCAGGTCACTGTCTCTCGTCAGGAGGGTAGCGCAGGGAGAGTACGTGTGGGCTGCATCCTGTTTCGAACTCTAGGAGGGACCGGAAAGCTGGTTCCAACATTTTTGGTGCGGTGAGCGTGTACGTAGCCCTCAGAGAAGAACCTTGAGCAACCACATGGCGGGAGATCACGGGGAAGGAGAAGGAGGGGAGTCGGATAACCATGGGGAATTTGTAGGGAGAGCGGAGTTTATGGCTTCAATCAAGGGGATCATGGATCTACTGCAAGGGATCTCGCGGCAGGGAGACTGTTCGACTCCACTGCCTCCAGCGCCAGCTCTCGCGACTTAGGAAGAACTCCTCTCGGCACGAGTAGGAGAGGATGCCCCGGGGAGAAGGCCGGGAAAGGAGGTGATGAGGGAAGGGAGCGGGAGAGACATGCCGGGAAGGGAGCTGTTCCCAAGCCCGGCGGGTACCATCTCGCCAGAAGAGGTCGTCGCGCGAGTAGGGGCAGTGAGACCTGCGGCGAGGGGGTCCCCCTTCTGCGAGCTGATCCTATCCGCTCCCATCTCGGAGGGCTTCCTAGAGCCCGAGATGAACTACTACGTAGGGAAGGATGATCCTCTCCACCACTTGCAGTGGTTCGAAGATGTTGTCTCGATCAGACCCATGACAGACGCATTTAAGTGCCGCCTTTTTGCAATAACCCTGAAGGACAAAGCTAGGGACTGGTTCCATCAACTCCCGACCGGTTCGATATACTGCTTCGAGGACTTAAGTAGGAGTTTTCAGCTCCGGTTCTCCACGTCTAAGAAGAGGAAAAAGAATCCGGAGTCGATCTTCTTAATCAAGCAGAAGGCGGAGGAATCGTTGGCTCAGTACGTGGACAGGTTTCAAGAAGAGATTCTGGATATACAGGAGGTGCCAGGGTTTGCCCTCCAGATGGCCTTCACGGTGGGACTGCGGGAAGGATTCTTCAAGATGAGCCTCACCCGGAAGGCTCCGCTGTCCTTTGAGGGCCTGATGGAGAAGGCGGCAAAGGAAATAGCGATGGAGGCAGCAAACCCCGCTTTTGCAAAGAAGCTAGCAAGGTTTTCTGAGGTAGAGTTGAAGGAGTCAGGTGGGAGGCAACCGAAGGCAAGGAGAAGAGAGGAGCCAAGGGTGCAGGCGTATCCGGAGCTGGGGTGGAGACAGCAGGGAGGCCTAGCCCCAGGGCAAGGTAGGGGATTTCCCCAAGGGGGGAGGAACCAACCGGGAGGACCGGGAAGGTTCCATCAGCAGGGGTGGGGATACGGTCATAGACCACCCCTACCTCCTCCGCAGCAGGAAATGGCCATCGGCCGAGGCAGAGGAAGGGGTCGGGAGAGAGGAAGAGGAGCAGGAGCAGGGAGAAGGAGCAACCCTCGGGAAGGAGGGCAGGGGGGAGGTGGCGTTGCCATATTGTGACTTCCACGAGGAGGAAGGTCACGCAACAGCTACCTGCCCAGATTTCTTAGAGATGAGGAGAACTCGAGGGGCAGGAGAGCAGCCCAGGCCGGTGAGGATAGAGGAAGTAACGGTTACTGGAGAAGAGGATCGCTGTGTGGATCGAGCAGATGAGGGAGACCGCGGGGGAATCAGAGTGATCAATGGGGGAGTGGGGATAGAGGCAGCTCGAAAGGCGAGCCTCCACACTATGTACCGCCGAAGCGTCGCCTCAACTTCACAATCCCCTCCTCCAGATGAAAAGATTACATTTTCAAGGAAAGACATGCCTGACCATGAGGACCCCTTCTGTGACGCGCTTGTGATACGGACCGCTATCAAAAACTTCATGGTGTCGCGGATCCTAGTGGACAATGGGAGCTCAGTGAACGTGATTTTCAAGAAGGCATTCAGTGCAATGAGGGTGGAGGCCCGGAGGGTGCTGGCGGTGGATGGACCGCTGTTTGGGTTCTCAGGGGAAAGGAAAGAAGTCGAGGGGGGAGTAGGGATTCAGGTGACCCTGGGAGGGATGTCCCGGAATTGCCGTTTTGTCATAGTAGATGCCCCCAGTAGCTACAACGCTATCTTTGGGCGCCCCTTAATCAACGCTTTCAGATGCGTCCCATCCTCGTTTCACCAGTGCTTGAAGCTGAATTCAGGAGGTACCCAAATCAGGGTACGGGGAGATCCAAAGGCTGCTAGGGAGTGCTACGTGACGGCAGTAAACACCATCACCTGGCGGGGAGACGCGGAGGAGTTGGAGAAGCGGATGGAGCAATTGCAACAAGAACAGGGAGGCGGGGAAGAGCAAAGAGAGGAGGAAGATGCTGAAGGAGAAGAGGTAGTGATGGTGGGGGGTATTGCGGAGGAACCAGAAATGGCGGGAGAGGAGTTTGGGGAGATGATAGTAGTTGGAAAAGGGGAGGAATGTGCGAAGGGGAAGGAAGAGGAGGTAAGGAGCTCGGGCCTGGGGTGGAGGCTCGAAGCGGCTGGAAAGGAGGGTGAAGAGGCGGAGGCAGCAGGGGGAGACGAGCCAAAGGGAGAGGTAGGGAGGAGAGAGAGAAGGCAGAGGGAAGAAGAGGGAGGGCCGCCCGGGGAGGAGGCCCGGCCAGGAAAGAGAAGGGTCTCACGACAGGAGGAAGAGGATGCAAGCGAGTGGGAGACGGAGCAGCCGGAGGAAGAGAGGATGATGGCCAACGTAGAAGGCAAAACCAAGGTGCAGGATGTGCAGGCGGGGCAGGAAGGAGAGGAAGAGCCATCAAGGCTGAAAGCGGCCGTGGAGGTCCTCAAGGTAGAGGTACGTACCAAGGAAGGCCGAGAATAAAAGATAAAAATCAGTGGCGAGCTCAGCCCGGAGGACCGGGAGAAGATCAGGACCTGCGTGCAGAAAAATGTTGACGCCTTCGCATGGAGCTCCGCGGACATGCCAGGGGTCGATGCGGACGTCGCCTGTCACCGCCTCAATCTAGACCCCAACACTCGCCCCATACAGCAGAAGAAGAGGGCCATCGCCTCCAAGATGGTCGGGCCTATTAGAGAGGAAGTGGAAAAGTTACTTAAGGCGGGGTTTGTGTCCGCCTGTAAGTACCCGGGGTGGGTGAGTAATGTTCTAATGGTCAAAAAGGGGGAGGGTAAGTGGAGAATGTGCGTAGATTTTTCTCTTTTAAATAAAGCATGCCCCAAGGATTGTTACCCGCTGCCCCGAATCGACGCGCTGGTGGATTCAGCCGTCGGTTTCCCCTTTATGAGTTTCTTGGATGCGTTTTCTGGGTACCATCAAATATGCATGCATCCTCCGGACGTTAAGGACGTCACCTTCGTCACGGAGGATGGATGCTTCTGCTTTAATATGATGCCTTTTGGTTTGAAAAATGCGGGCGCAACCTACCAAAGGGTGATGGATCGGATTTTTCGAGAACAGAGAGGAAGGAACCTCGAGGTTTACGTAGATGACTTGATGATCAAAATCAAGGACCTCGGGGCTCATATCATAGATCTGGTAGAGACCTTTGAAACCCCAAGGGAGTACAAAATGAGACTCAACCCCCTGAAATGCGTTTTCGGAGCTAGCAGGGGAAAGTTCCTGGGGCACCTACTCACTCCCTCTGGAGTGGAGCCCAACCCCGAAAAAGTAAGAGCAATCCTAGAATTGGAGTCCCCTAGGAATGTTAAGGAAGTCCAGCGTCTCACCGATAAGTTGGACGGGCTAAGCAGGTTCCTCTCTCGAGCCGGGGAGAAATGCTCGCCCTTTTTCCGAACGCTGCGAGGAGGCAAGAGATTCGAGTGGACCTCGGAGTGTGAGATAGCTTTTCAGGCCATAAAACAACAGCTTACCCAGGCACCCCTACTCCAGGGACCAAGGGAAGCAGAGGTCTTATCCCTATATTTGGGGGTAGGAACGGTGGCGGTAAGCTCGGTTCTTGTGCGAGAAGAAGGGAAGAAACAATTTCCGATCTATTACGTGAGCAGGGTTCTGAAGAAAGCGGAGCTCGGGTACCCCATTCTTGAGAAGTTAGCATTTGCCCTCATCATCTCGGCCCGAAAGCTCCGGCCGTATTTTCAGGCTCACTCCATACAAGTGGTAAAGGATCACCCCCTCCGTCGCATCCTAGAGGGGGTAGAGCATTCTGGGAGGTTGGCAAAATGGTCAATAGAACTCAGTGAATTCGATCTCGCCTTTGTCCCACGGCTCGCCATAAAGGCACAGGCAGTGGACGATTTCCTGGTGGACTATGTGGTGGAGGTCCAGGAGACGGAGGCGTCCCCTCGGGCATCCTGGAAGATGATAGTAGATGGGGCGTCGGGGAGAAATTCCTTTGGAGCAGGAGTGGTCTTAATCAGCCCGGAGGGGACCCAGATTGAGCAGGCCTTGAAGATCCATTTCGCAATCACCAATAACCAAGCGGAATATGAGGCGGTTATTGCGGGACTCAGGTTAGCCCGGGAGCTGGGCGTACAAGACATTGAGACCTCAACAGATTCCATGGTGGTGGCAGGCCAGATCAAAGGGGAGTTCGAGGCAAGGGAGCCCACCCTCCAGTTGTATCTAGGAAAGGTAAAAGACATCATAGGGCAGTTCAGAAGCTTCTCCATTCAGCACGTCCCGAGGGAGGAGAGCACTCAGGCTGACCAACTCGCCAAGCATGGCCCTCGGGCCGGGGGAACAATGACGAAACTCTTCAGACCGTCTATAGAGGAGGGGGAGCTCATGGAAGTATGCCAGCAGAGGTCGTGGATGGACCCCTTTATCACCTTTTTGGCATCAGGGCAGTTACCCGTAATGGAACTCGACGGGAGACACACCAGATACAAATCTGCGTACTACCTGCTGAAGGATGGAGTTTTATATCGCAAAACCCTGTCGGGTCTGCTGGCCAGGTGTGTGTCGGAGGAGGAGGCTCCCAAGGTTCTGCAAGAGATTCACTCGGGAGAATGTGGGAGTCACTCGGGGAGCCGGACTTTAGAAGGGAGAGTGCTGAGGCAGGGGTACTTTTGGCCCACCCTCCAGAGAGATGCGGAGGAATTCGCGAAAAAGTGTCAAAAGTGCCAGGAATTCGCCCCCCTTTAGCTCCTTCCGGCCCAGAGGTTGAGGACCATCACGGCTCCCTGGCCATTCGCTATATGGGGACTAGATCTGGTGGGCCCCTTTCCCCAAGCGAGTGGCCAAAGGAAATTTCTGATAGTCATGGTGGACTACTTTTCAAAGTGGCTGGAGGTGAAGGCATTGGCTAAGGTAACCTCACAGGTGGTCAAGAACTTCGTATGGGGGGAGATCATCTGCCGGCATGGGTTGCCCCTAGCCATTGTGACAGATAACGGACCACAATTTGCAAGCAGGGAGTTTGTGGATTTCTGCATTCGTTTAGGGATAGATCTCCGCTTCGCCTCTGTTCATCATCCACGGAGTAACGGACAGGTCGAAGCGGCTAATAAGGTCATTGTCAATCTATTGAGGAAAAAGGTGGAGAATTTGAGAGGAAGCTGGGTGGAGCAACTGCCGTCAGTACTGTGGGCCTTGAGGACCATACCAAACACAGCCACGGGGGAAACCCCGTTTAAGCTCTCCCATGGCTCAGAGGCTGTCATACCTGTCGATTTTGAGGTCGCGTCACCAAGAGTGGCGGTTTCAAGGGAAGGAGCAGAAGGATGGAGAGCGGAGAACGAAGAAGAACAGAGACTTTCGTTGGATCTCGTGGAGGAACTCCGGGATTTAGCGATGGTCCGGCAGGAAGAGGTCAAGCGCCGAATGGCGAGCTACTTCGACAAGCATGTAAGGGTCAAGCAGTTTGTAAAAGGGGATTTAGTCCTGAAAAAGGTGGACGCGGCGGGTAGAGGAGCCTCTGTAGGGAAGCTTAACCCCAATTGGGAGGGTCCTTTTGTAGTAAAAGAAGTCTTAAAGTCAGGAGGGTACCACCTCCAGGATGTGGACGGGGTATCCCTCGGGCGTGCCCGGAGTGGTGATGATTTGAAGAGATTTTATCCATAGCACTCTATTCCATCGCACCTTATTATTATTATTATTATTATGGTGTAACGCTTATCATCTTGACGTACTCTCTTGATGCGACGAAAGTGTGGGTGACCTTTATGAGGCACCAGGGGCGAGGTGATTTGTAGAAACAACCCCGAGCAGACCCGCTGACCAGGCTCCCATCAAGCTGGCAGGGCTGTAGGCTCACTCGGTGGTGGGTGGTGATTTGAAGAGGAGACCCCGAGCAGACCCGCTGACCAGGCTCCCATCAAGCTGGCAGGGTTGTAGGCTCACTCGGTGGTTGGTGGTGATTTGGAGAGGAGACCCCGAGCAGACCCGCTGACCAGGCTCCCATCAAGCTGGCAGGGCTGTAGGCTCACTCGGTGGTTGGTGGTGATTTGGAGAGGAGACCCCGAGCAGACCCGCTGACCAGGCTCCCATCAAGCTGGCAGGGCTGTAGGCTCACTCGGTGGTTGGTGGTGATTTGGAGAGGAGACCCCGAGCAGACCCGCTGACCAGGCTCCCATCAAGCTGGCAGGGCTGTAGGCTCACTCGGTGGTTGGTGGTGATTTGGAGAGGAGACCCCGAGCAGACCCGCTGACCAGGCTCCCATCAAGCTGGCAGGGCTGTAGGCTCACTCGGTGGTTGGTGGTGATTTGGAGAGGAGACCCCGAGCAGACCCGCTGACCAGGCTCCCATCAAGCTGGCAGGGCTGTAGGCTCACTCGGTGGTTGGTGGTGTTTTGGAGAGGAGACCCCGAGCAGACCCGCTGACCAGGCTCCCATTAAGCTGGCAGGGCTGTAGGCTCACTCGGTGGTTGGTGGTGATTTGGAGAGGAGACCCCGAGTAGACCCGCTGACCAGGCTCCCATCAAGCTGGCAGGGCTGTAGGCTCACTCGGTGGTTGGTGGTGATTTGGAGAGGAGACCCCGAGCAGACCCGCTGACCAGGCTCCCATCAAGCTGGCAGGGCTGTAGGCTCACTCGGTGGTTGGTGGTGTTTTGGAGAGGAGACCCCGAGCGGACCCGCTGACTAGGCTCCCGACAAGCTGGCAGGGCTGTAGGCTCGCTCGGTGGTTGGTGGTGATTTGGAGAGGAGACCCCAAGCAGACCCGCTGACCAGGCTCCCATCAAGCTGGCAGGTCTGTAGGCTCACTCGGTGGTTGGTGGTGTTTTGGAGAGGAGACCCTGAGCAGACCCGCTGACCAGGCTCCCATCAAGCTGGCAGGGTTGTAGGCTCACTCGGGGGTTGGTGGTGTTTTGGAGAGGAGACCCCGAGCGGACCCGCTGACCAGGCTCCCACCTAGCTGGCGGGGCGGTAGGCTCACTTGAGGGGACAAGTCTCAAGGTAAGAATTCGCATAGTGGAAGATCCATGTTCATCAAAAGGATGATAGTCCCTAAAACAGAGAGGGGCCAGAAATTGAGCCAGGGAAGAAGGTCCCTGGCCGGCACTTGCCATAGGTGGTCTCGCCACTGGCGGGAGGGTTTTCCTCATCCCAGGCCCGAGTGAGCTGAAGTGGCCGAAACCGACCGGGCGGGACGGACACAAGGCTAACGGTGGCAATCAAGATAGGGGCAAAAAGTGATAAAGGGGGCCTCGCGCTGACTTTTAAGCGAGATGGCAGACAATAAAAGTAGTGAGTAAACAACGTCCCAAAAAATAAGGGTATAACACTTAGCGCCCCAAAGGGGGAAGCGACAGTTAGTATATGAAGAGTTTTAAACAAAAAAATATTAATGAGGCGGGGACACCTCGCTCTCCTTTTAAGAAAGTAAACCAGAATCATAAGTGTTGGGCAAAAGGAAGATTGCGAGAGGAAGACATTGCAGGGGATGGTGCGCTACTCGTTGTCAGAGGAGGTGCTGTCGTCCGACTCGTCGAACAAGCGTGGGACTAGGTCGCGGACGGTCACCGTCTCCGCATCAGCGCGCACCACTCCCAGCTCCTTCATCATCTTGAGGACAACCTCCGCAGTCTTGATATTTGAGTCCCGGCAGATGGCCTCCACCTCATCCACGGAATATCGAGAAGGCACGGGAAGCTGATCCGGTGGTGGTGTCGCGCTGCTCCGGAGGCGAAGATTCTCGGCCTTCAGCTTCTTGTTTTCTTCCTCCAGCTCCTCGATACGCGAGCGCATCCTGTCGGCCGTCTCGGCATCCTGCGGGAGGTGGGAAAGTAAGGGACTATAAGGGGCAAGGGTAAGGCCAGCAAGGCAAAGATAAGGAAACTTACCACGCCGCCCTGGCTGTGTGCAAGGAGTTTGTCAGCAACATGCAACCGCTTCTCCAGATCGATGGACTTCTTTCGCTCCGCGGCGAGACCGGCCTCCGCCTCTTTCCATTTCCTGTTGTTGAAGACGAGACAGCGCGAGACGCGGTGCGCGAGCTCCAAGGACCGAAACTGCGAGTGGGCGCTTTTTAGAATGAGGTCCCGCGATGCCTCGTTGTCAGCAGGTTCGGAGCCAAGACCACCATACAGCCCGAAGCCTAGGGAGAAGGCATGGCTGGTGGGGTGGTCCTGTTCGTTCCAGGAAGGGAGAAGGGTGGACACCGACACGCGGTTGAGGTCTTGCTCCCATATCAGAACCGGCTCGTCGGCGTCATCCTCCGTCGCGGGCCCCATATTATAGTTAGGGTGTGAGGCAGGAGCCGGGCGACTGGACGAGCCAGTCTCGTTAGGAGGAAGCTGAGAGGGCTGAACATGGCAGTGGGCAGCTGGTCCTGCAGAGACCGTCTCGTGGGTTGGCGAGACGGGCCGTCGCGGAGGCGAGGGAGACGATAGGGTGATAGGGGATAAAGACCCCGCTAGCTCTTCTCTTCTCTTGGCCGGCTTTTCCTTCTCGAAGGACACGGATTTCTTCTTCTTCTTGGGGCTAAGGCGAGAGGCACCCTCGCCCGCGGGCCTCTTCTTGGCGACAGGGGTCAGCGTGTCTTTCGCAGCCTCCGCCGCCATATTCGCCAGAGCAAGAGTCCGATTGCTCTGGTAGGGGGGATGGACGGGGACAGTCCTTTCTCCTAGATAAAGTGACAGTCAGCGGAAGGTAAGAATTTACGGGGACAGAAATAAATAGAGGTGTACCTTCGCCCGGGAAAACGGCGGGGAGTGAGTCAAGGTCTCGCCGCAGGTATTGGACTTCAAAATTCTTCCCCACGAAGAAATCGCAGAGCTCTTTTTCGGCACCCCCCACCTTGGGGGTATCATAATAGCACTCGGCGGGGGATACCGGGGCGAGAGGGATGCCTCCCAGGTCCCCGCGTATGAAGACGAACCGCGTCAACCAATGGTGGTTCTTGTTCGGCGTCTCGCATACTTTAAGGCCTTGACCTGTGAAGTAAGAAATGTCGTCGTCCTTGGCGTGGTAGACAAACAGCTTGCGGAAGGCGGTTAGACTAAACTCGATACGCTCTCACCGCAGGTAGCAGGCGAAGGCGATCAACATGGAGATGGCGTTGTGGTTGAACTGGGCTGGGACAACCCCAAAGTACTGCAACACCAATTTGACCTCAGGCCAGAGGGGAAGCCACAGCCTCGCCTCGAATTGCGAGACCGGGAAAGCCAGCTCGTTGGGATAGAAGGTGTTGATGCACTCGCCCACCTTGGGCGGGCGAGACGGGTAGCTATCAGAGAGGTACTCGCGGGCGAAGCGAGCGTGGTCTTCCTCCGGCAGTCTGCCGAGAGGGAAGTCATGGTCCACGAAACGCTTCCCGCAGCGGCTGCGTCCCTCGCCCTCTTCAGTCTTCTTCTTTCCCATGATTAGCGAGAAAGGGGCAAAAGAAAGAGCGGATGGCCCAGGGAGAGACGCGAGATGACGGAAGGGAAATGGGAGCCGGGATCCAAAGAACAGCTTAGAATACTGAGGGAGAGTGGTAGTTGTTGAAGGTATTTATAAGGGGTAGGGAAAAGGGCGGGAAAATAAGGCGGCGGGAAATGAGAGGACATCCCGACGCCTCGTTCTCTCCCCCTCTCTCTCTCACTCCCTTATCCCACTCTCCCTCTCCCACTCTCTCTAGAACTCAAGAGGCGGAGGCGCCGCAGAAACCCTTTCGGGGCAAGCCATCATTGCAGGATTAATAAAATAATAATAATAAAGTAATATCTAATCATGACAATACTGAAAAGACGGCATGATAAGACCCTTGCGTGGCCAAAAGTCAATACATAAATCGTCCCGCAGAAGGGGACGTCTCGCCCAAATAAGTTTTTTACAACATATCAGTGATAACACAGCGACATTAATAGAAACGAGATCCAGAGAAGGCGGGACGGGACGGGGACCGTTTAGTTCCGCACCCACTGCCAGCGGCCATCTTTACCTCCCGCGCATGGCGGGCGGCCAGGAAGATGAAAGGCGCGAGCGGCGATCACGCCTCGGCGCGCAAGACGGAGATGTTCATCCGTCTCGTTCAGTATGGCCTGGGGGTCGGTCCCGTCTAGCACCCCGTCCGCTTCCATCATTGCGGAAAGGCGGTGGTGATCTGCTTCAATCCACTCCATGCGCTGGTCGGAGGCTTGCTTCTCGAGCTCCATCTCGCGGATTATGTGTGTATATTTGCGGAACATCCGGGCAGTCCTCCGTTTCAATTCCAGAGGGTCCATGGGATCACCCAGGTAGTCCTCGATCTCGCCCGGATGAGGAAGAGGCGAGAGGGGGGGAAACGCGGGAGCTTCCTCAGTGTCGGAATCAAAGTGGATGCCTGTGAGAGTAGCGAAAGATCACAAGCAAGAGTGAGCCCGTGCAAGCCGATTAAAGGAAGGCGAATCAACCGAGAGGCGAGAAGGGAAGAGATCTTACTGGGGATTCGAGGGTTCCCCACAACTCGCGAGAGGTTTTCTCTCCTCGAGGGTGGTGGAGAGGCCACCTTGGGCGAGTCTGTGCGTTGAGGAACTTGGCTTACATTATCAGGGGGATTGGCAGACACCGGCGAATCAGCGGAACCTCCCTGAAAAAGCATAGTCAGACAGGCGAAATCAGAGAAAGGAAAGATAATGTGATCATCTGCCTCCCCCCCGAGGAAGAGAGAGGGTTGTCTATCAGAGCGGCAGAAGAAGTTGCGCCCGCCGAGAGAGGGGCGCAGACAGCTTTCGCTTTCTTTGTGCGAGAGGGCGAAGAGACTGCGGGGGGAGTACGCCCCAGATCTGGAAAAAGGGCATCCGTGCTGGCTTTGTTTCGCCTTCGCACAATTGCAAGACGCTCGCAGAAACTTTGACTATGAGACATTCCAAAAGAAGAGAGGGTGAAGGCAAAAGAGTTCCAAATGAAGGCTTTCTCCTCATATTTATAGGCAATCTGAGGAGTGGAAGGGGCCCACCAAGGATTCTCATAAAGGAATCTTAGCGTCGCGAGCCACGGTTGGACTGTCTTTCCGAGGTTAGGGCAACCTCGAAAAGAGCGGGGATTGTGTACAACCTTGGGCTCGCGAGTAGCCCGACAAGCAAGGAAGGAAGGCTGGCGACAAGGAAGGAAGGCTGGCGAGACAGGGGAGGCCAACCCCCTCGAAAGGAAAAGACAGCCTATGAGGTAAGGCGAGACCTCGCAGGTGAGACCTCGCTAGGCGAGACCTCCGGGCGCGGGCGAGATGAGCCCACAGGCGAGATCCCCCTAAGCTTGACAGGTCCCTCCCCACCTCCCCACTCGCCACATGAAAAAAGGTGGTCTTTTCCTTTTTACCACAAGGGGGATTTTACCTTTGTGCCCCAGATAGTTTTACATTTTTACCCCTGGAGGCCTGCATATAGCTCTCCAGGACAGCGGAGTTTGGATATTAGCAGACCCAGCCCAGGGTGTTTTGATCTTTTCAAGTGGATTTAGAATTGATATTTACAGATCAGATTCAGAGGCCTATAAATAGACCTATAAGGTGCCTGAGAAGAGGTGGTTGAACCTTTCCACTTTTTTCCTCACAGGCACCTAGCTCAGCACTGGCTAGGGAGGGGAAGACTCTCAGTTCTTCCGGGTATGAGGCGGGACCTCCAAGCTGTGTCCCCTCGGTATGTTTTCAGGTCACTGACTCTCGTCAGGAGGGTAGCGCAGGGAGAGTACGTGTGGGCTGCATCCTGTTTCGAACTCTAGGAGGGACCGGAAAGCTGGTTCCAACAATCTCCACCTCCACTTAATATATCTGAAATTCAATCTGAAATTCCATCTACCTCCCAACCCTCTTTCAATCTTCTATCTCCTCAACCATCTCCACATAATTCTCCACTTCAGGAACCCATCCGTTCTACCACTGATATCCCTTCAGTTCCCCACACTAACATAACATCTACTGCTCCGGACTACACACATACAGATTTTTCCAATGCATTCTCTATGTGTTCCAACTATGGACATCACACTCCCTACTCCTCCTCTGCTCTAGAACCCCTATATCTAATTTTTTTTAATATAGCTAAAGATCTTCTTGCATTTATTTCTCCTACTCTTGAAAAACTCATAGCCACTGCTATTGCTCCTCCTTCTGCTTCCATCACTTCTCTATCTTCCAGAATTACTGCTCTGTCCTCTGTCCCTTCTTCTGGAGGACTGACTTTAGGGCCCTCTGAACCCAGTCAGGGGGAGATGTTCTATGAAGAAGCTCCAGTTCCCCCCTGTACAGCAGCAGAAGCAGCAGCAGTAGTAGATTCTGAGATGACTGATGATTCAGCAGAAACAGCCCCTCCTGCAGATATAATTGATTTAATTGATTCTGATACAACGATGGATGTCATTGTTATAGCAGAAATAAATACTGTTGTTGATTACATTTTAAATCCCACAGTCAACCTAGATTCTTTACTAGATTTATTCAGTTTTGTTTACATAGATATTCTACCTAGTCTTTCTCATCAACATTCTATGGCTATTGTACCATATACTTCTCCATTAAGTCCTACAGTTGCTAAGCAACTCAAGGACAACTTTGCTAGAACAGAGCCACCAACTGTATCATCCCCTCCAAAGGCTATCTCTTCTCCCACATATAAGATGGATGAAAGTCCCCTACTAGATCTCGATGCAATCATTATGGCTGACATAGAAGAAGAAAACTTATTAGTTTATGAAAATGTTGCTGAAATAATAGTTTCAGAATTAACAGAACCTCCAGTGCAGCCCTAGGCTGAAAAACAAATTCCCCAAGATATTCTGAAGGCACTTGATGACTTATATGACAATCCTCAGGGATCTTCTGATGATGAAGATAATGATGATGATTCTGATGATTCTGACAATGCTAAAGCTAAGAAGAAAGCTGTTAAGAAGAGAAAAGCTATTCCTAAAGCTGCTCCTAAACCAAATCCCACTCATGATACTCCATACTACATTCTATAGAATATTACTCCATATCCAGGGATGCCAGCATGGATGTGGTTATCAAAGAATGAGCAAAATGCCAGGAAGAAGAGTAGAAGGTACTCTCCTCTTCCTCCTTCTCAAAGGAACTAGAGAGGCCCTCCTCCTCCTCCTCCTCCTCCTACTGTTGGTGCTTCTAGACATATTTCTTAGAGATATACTCCATATGCTCAAACATGTCAAAGACAACCAGGTAGATCTTCAAAATCTCAAGAAAGCAGTAAGCACAGATACTCAAGCAGCAGCAGATATCAGCAACAACAACAACAACAAGACATTCAACAGAAAGCATCTGAAACAGAAAAGACTGAAAGTCCAAAAAGGCTAGATTCTCCTCTAGTTCCATTTGTAGATCCAAAACAAGATAATACTGCAAGAATAGACAGATTTCAAGAGCTAGTGGGACTTTCCATGATTAATAAAGCCAAGGCTGAAGGCAGAGATCCTTCTCAATAATCCACCATGTCATCTTATAGAAGAGAAGAACTTAAAAGGTATAAAAAGGTTAACAAATTTTTCAATGTTGATGCTTACATGAACTTGCATCCAGAGGCTGTTGTACCAAGAGCTACCTCTGTCAATATAATTGGAGCTGCAAACATGACCATGTCTAGAAGAGATGCAGCCAATCCTAATAGAGAAATCAAATTCACATGGCCCTCTGAGAAAGACAAAGCTGATAAAGGAAAGTAGAAGAAGAACGAATGACTTTTTGTTTAGTTGTTATTTTCTGAACTATATTTGTTTAATCTGTCACAAAGCTTATGTTATGTACATATCTGCTGAACGATTTAAATTTTCTGCTAGATATATTTATGTTGCTTTGTGATTTTCTTTTTATATTATTAGTGACCTCACTCAAATAGGGGGAGATTGTTGGATCCCTAGTTGGATTTGGGCTAGATTCACTAATTAGGATGTCTGACCAACAATGTATAGCCAGAGTCATGTCTTTGAGTCCTAGAGTTTAGGCTAAGTTTTTAGGTTCAACCTTACATGGACCAGCCAGCAGAAGACCTCAGATTGACTCAAGACCTAGAATAAATCAAGTTCAAAATTTAAGTTCGATGTTCGTCGAACTCAGCTCGATGATAGTCATTCTCTACTCGACGAACTTAGAGTTAATTCTCAGAGTTGAGCTCAAAGATATTTGACCTCAGGTCGACGAAGTCTAGAGTTCAAATTCAACACATTCTTTCAGATTAATTTCTCTGAACTCAGCTCGACGAAGACAGATTATCAGCTCGACGAACTTGGAGCGCAGATTAGGCAAGTCATCTCCAGAATACAGTTCGCTGAGCTCAGGTCAATGAACATGATTTCTCAGCTCGAGGAACGTGAATCTCCAGTCAACAAAATCTGTTCAGAGGTCGACGATTTTTGTTCCGGCCAGACTTAGAGTTTTTCCCACATTTTCTATCCTTATTCCATATTATTTATCAGTAATTTCTTGAAGTAATTAGTGCTCATATTCTCTGAATATAGTCATTATTGGCAGCATTGATTATGGTCTTCATCAGGTTAATTACTTGCTTAATTTATTGGGATAGTTGGGGAAACTCATTAAAGACATTATTCTCCAGCCAATTTTCTTTCTCTAGGTAATCAGCACTCAATGCAGAGAATTCAAAATTCAAAGGAGAATTTTGACTGAGAATATAAAAGAGATTTTCTCTTTCAGGAAAGGAGATACAACATAGAACATAGTAGAGAGGTGATATAGAACCAAAGAATATACAAAAAATCTCTCAGACATTCTCTGTGCAGAAAACAACCTGTTTTCACCTTGATCTTTCTGAAGAAGAATAAGAACAACAAACACAAATCAAGAGTCTTCTTCAACTTCAACTCTAGGAGCTTTCAAGGATAACAATCATTCTATCAGTCAGAAGTTCCTGGATTACTTCAAGTCAAGGCAGAAGACCTACACCATGAGCAAGGATTCAAGTGATTTCTGAAGGAGTCTTGACAATAATAAATCCACTAGTCTTCTCTGTTGAATAGAGAAAGAGAAGACACCATCAACTCTCTCTCCCCCTCCAGTATAAAGGGTTTATTAACTCCCTTCAAAAGTTTATGTTTGGTTTTTGTGCACCTGATCAAAAGCTCAAAGAGTTATGAGATCTCCCTAGAAATAGATCTTGTGGTGTGAAAGTGCAGGTTAGATCTGATATACTCTAGAGGGGGGAATAGAGTATGGTGCTTACTAAAAACTTTTTATAACTTTTGTTGTATTCCTAAGTGAACAGGGAAGCAAATAAAATAAAGTAAACACAGCAACTAACTAAACACAGAGCAATCACAGAGCACAGCCAGAAAACGAAAGAAAAGAGCAACTAGCAGAGACAAGGAGCTATAGTGGTTCCCCAATCAATCTGGGTACATCCACTCTTCTACCACCCGAGGTAGGAATCCACTGTATGATGAGTTGATCAGGTGTCCTGTGCACCAATGAGATTTTGATAAGGTGCTCAAAAACTAACCCTCAAGTCTTTTGGAAGGTGACTTGCAACCAGAATAATTTTAAAGGGATTTAAAACCCTGTACAGGAAGTAGAAAGAGGGTGATAGTGTCTTCTCTGTCAACAATCAGAGAGAAGAATTGTGGATTGATTGTAGCAGATCTTGCTCCCCCTGAGATCTTGAATTGGTCAGGAATGCTGGAGCACTGCTTCAGGGTGATAGGTCTTCAATGACCTAGAATGCCTGGACCAGAAAAGCTTCAGGAACTTCTTTTGACAAATTGAATAATTGTTGTCCTTTGAAGTGGTCCTGAGAAAAGAGAGAAGAAGACTCTTGATTGAATTTGATTGTTCTTCTTCTTTCTCTTGAAAAAGTTCTCCGGTCAAGGCTGATTGCAGTCAAGAACTTTTGATTTGAGAAAGTTTGTTCTTTTCTCCAACTTCAGAGTGACTGATTGATTGTGTTGCTTGCTGTACTGTGATTCTGTTACTCTATCACTGCTTGATCCTTTTCTCTCTTACTGTGTGTAATCTTGCTGACTGAGGAACATTCAAACTTTTTAATGTCGAGCAGTAATTGCAGTCGGCCTTGGAAAGAATCAGCAATCAATAACTTTCCTAACTGGCCCATGGAAAAACGGCATGTAATCGTCCATAGTCAATGCGCGTTCCAATGGTAACATTCCGAGAAGATCTAGCATTTAATGTTTAGGAATCATCACCAAGAAACGGAACGAGAAACTTGAAGAAAACCTAGTCTGGATTCGTCGAACGAAGAACACAATTCGTCGAGCTGCACTTGTATTCGTCGAGCTGTGCTTGAGAGAGTTCGTCGACCAGACAATCTTTATTCATCAAACAGACAGTCTTCATTCGTCGAGCTGAGAATCAAATTCGTCGAGCTAAGAAAAGTTCTGGACTTGGACAAAATACTATGCATCTGCTGAAATGCTGTGTCGACATAAGTTGGTGTCGACAGATTGATCTTAGTGTCGACACAAACCCTAAGTGTCGACATAAGCTGGTGTCGACTAATATCCTGGTGTCGACACAAATCCTCTGTTGTCGACCTAAGCTGGTGTCGACACAAATTGTCTGGTGTCGACACAAACCCTAAGTGTCACCACAAATTCTCTGATTCCAGAAATCGTCGAGTAGAGTATACCATTCGTCGACCTGAGAAGCTGACTTCGTCGACCTGAGAAGCTGTGAACTTGAGGTCCAAGTTTGTCGAGCTTAGAATATAATTCGTCGACCAAATCTTGAAGCTGGACTTAGAAAAATTCGAGGTTCACCTGACTTTGGCTTGAAGTAGAAACTAAGTCTTAGTCAAACAGAGAACATAGATCGTCGAGCTCAGTACTAAGAATTGCCTCACGATCGTCGAGCTCAGAACTCCTTACGTCGAGCTGTGTTCGACGAACGTCGAACTCACTTTACTTAGTCTTGAAAACTTGTTAGGCTGGAGTCTCTGATGGTCTTGTTGAAAGCTGGTCCATCTGGAGTTGAGCCTAAGGACTTGACCTAGATTCTAGGACACAAGTTTGACCATGGCTATACATGATGGGTCACAACCTAAGTCAGTGAACCTAGCCCAAATCAACTAGGGATCCAACAATCTCCCCCTATTTGGGTGAGGTCACTAACAGAGACTCAAAACAAAAAAACAAAGCAAGAAAAGAGATATATCTGGCAGAAAATTATAATACATGCAACAGATATATATATACACAGCTTTGTTTAAACAGATAGCATGGTTTGAAAAACAACAACAGACAGAAAATGAAATAACACGAAAAGATTACTGCTTTGGCTTCTTCTGCTGAGGTTTGTCTTCAGATGTTTGCTCTCCTGTCTTCTTGAAAATGATTTCTCTCTTTGGATCTAGAGCTTGAGCTATTGTCATGGTCATGTCAGCTGCCCCAATAATATTCAATGAAGTTGCTCTGGGGACAACTGCTTCTGGATGAAGTTTCATATAATCATCAACATTAAACAATTTATTGCCTTTGTCAAACCTTTTCAGCTCTTCTTTTCTATACTTTGACATTATTGAAAGACCAGAGATATCTTTTCCTTTAGCCTTGGCTTTATTTATCAAAGATAGACCAATCAGCTCTTGGTACCTAGCCATTCTTGCAGTATTAGCAGTTTCTGGATCTTCAAAAGGAATTGGAGGAGAGAGAGGTCTCTTTGGAGTATCAGCTTTTTGAACTTCAGAACTTTGTTGTTGCTGCTGCTGCTTATGCTGTTGACTTTGACCACCTGAGAAGGATGGCCTCTGCTGTCTGCTTCCAGAAGATCTCCCTGACTGTCTCTGATAAGTTTTCATTGGGGCAGATCTCTGGGAGCTAGAGCCACTGGCACCAGCTGCTGGAGGAGGAGGAGGATCCTTCCTGTATCTGTTCACTAGAGGAGGGGAATATCTCCTGCTTCTCTTTCTATCTTTCTGCTGGTTTTTGGAGAGCCACATCCATGCTGGCATACCCTTATAAGGAGCAACATTGTGCAGAATATAATAGGGAGTGTCTGCAGTGGGATTTGACTTGGGAGCTGGAGGAGGAGCAGCCTTTCTCTTCTTTGCAAACAATCTCTTTTTCTTAGTAGCAGCATCTTCATCAGAATCATCATCATCATCATCATCAGAAGCTGAATCCTGAGGAATATCATACAATGCATCCAAAGCTTTTAAAGCTTTATCAGAAACAACAGCCTTTTCTGGAGAAGGGGCAGAAGGTTCATGAATAGGGGTTTCACCAACAAGAGAAGAAGTAACTGTACAAGAATCAGAAACAAAAGAGACAGAGCTATCAGCTACTACCTTATTCTCTTCTTCAATGTCAGCCAGAATAAGCTCATCTAAAGTAGGCATTGGAGAGTCATCCATAACAAAATCTGGTGCTGAAACTGGCACTGGAGAATCTTCTGGAATGACCTCTAGGCTAGAAGCTGAGATGGAGGCTGAAGCTAAGAGAGCAAAATTGTCACAGAGTTGCTTAGCAACTGCTGGACTAGCTGGAGAGGTATATGGTACAATAGCCAAACATGACTTAGTAAATTCAGCTGGAAGAGATTGCATATATACAGTATCAATGTTACTTAACAAAACAGATAAATTCACTGTGTAATTTAAATAAAAATCACCAACAGGTGTTATTTGTGCAACTGACTCATCCAAATCAATGTCAGTATCCATAAATTTAATTAACTCAATCATCTCAGAATCAAAATCTGACAGGGTTGCTGTATCCTCATTTGAATCTGCAACTGCTGGAGAGGGAACTGCTGATGTGACTGCTGCAACTGCATCTGCTGCAACTTCATCACTGAGCATCTCCCCCCACCTAGGTTTAGGATAACCTGGAGCCAGGCCCCTAGATGAAGAGGGGACAGCAGATAGAAGAGAGATCTAGGCAGATAAGGAGTTGATGGAGGTCACAAGAGGTGAAATGGCCTCTTGGATGAGAGATTTGATAAGAGGAGTGAGCAGGGAGATGATGGTAGATGGATCAAATGGGGAAGGGAAAGAGGATGGAATGGGAGGAGGAATAACAGATGGAGTGGGGGCATCTTGCATGATTGTGTCTGAGGGTATGATGTAAGATGGAATGGTGGATAAGTGTGGGGGAAGAGGAGACTTTGGAGGTGTAGGAATTGTTGTCTCATGAGGGGAAGCTGGAGGAGTGGGTTGTTGATTAACTTGCAGAGGGGAAGATGGAGGTGGAGATGAAATGTTTGTAAGGTCAAGTGGTGGAGATGAAGGAGGAGTAGGTATATGAGGAGGCTTCTTTGGAGGAAGGGGTGCTGGAAGAGATGGTTGAGATGGAGGAACCTCTTCAGCAGGGTGGGGAGCGGCCTTTACAACCCTTGTGCTCTCTGAAGTTTGGAGGGAGGAGGAAGAAGCCTTTGAGGGCTTGGAGATAGTCCTCTCCCACCTACCAAACAGAGCGCAAGTAATGCGCTTTCTGGCGTTTATGGAGATGGTCGGGGAGACCATACATTCAGCAGCCTTCTCCTTGAGAAATATTCCCAATATTCTGCCAAAGCAGACTTCCTTCTTGCTGTTCTTTTTCTTGATCAATTCAAAGAAAACCTTACTCCAATCAACATGTCTCTTATTCACTACTACACACATTATTAGAAATTGGTGACGGGTAATATAGTCATGAGCAGAGTGCTTGGCCATCAGTATTTTTCCCGCAATGTCCGCCAGAAATTGGTAGGCTGCGGACAGTTGCTTTTTCAACAACTTATTAGGGTTGTTACCAGAATAACCCATCAGTTTCAGCATACCATTGAATTCCTTAGAATCCATTTCCATGTTATCTTCTCAGTTTACTAAACCAAATATCTCAGAAAGAACGGCGGGAGACAATGAAACAGTAGTACTCCCTATATTGCCGGTCAAAACATCTTATTCAGAAACAGCAGATGTATATACCCATTCTCTTATTTCTGTTCCATGTAGTTTAATGCGCCTGGTCATGAAATCCTTTAAATTAAGTTCTTCCAGTAGTTCCAAGATGTATAGGAAAATAGGATCAGAATGCTGGAAAGACTGAAAATCCATGTCGAATCCTGTGTCAAACTTCATCGCAACCAAAGCTCCTGAGGGAATCGCCATTGATGTCCTGCAAGAAAAATACAGAGAGAAACGACGATTAAGAGCAAAGAAACTGAAAGCGCGGGACGGAGGTCGAAGAAAAGCTAGATATAAGATTTTCAGAATATGAATCGACAAACTCCGTTCCACGAAAAAAGAAAACTTCTTCGAACTGAGCTCGACGAAATCAATTATAGACAGATAATTCGTCGATCTCATCCAGAAGAATCAAAAACAGTTCGTCGAACTCCGTTCGACGAAATGTCTTCTGAAGCAAAGTTCGTCGATCTCCGGTCGACGAAAATTGTTTCCACATACAGAGAATTCATCGATCTCCGTTCGACGAGAATCTCTCAAAATTCCCCTAAGTCGTCGAACTCTGGAAAATTCGTCGAATGCAGACAGAAACTAACTTAACTCTTTTCTATTAATCATGCCCAGTTGATTTATAAAGAACAGATGAGTTTTCTCATCCAAAGGCTTGATGAAAATGTCTGCTCTATGTAAATCAGTAGAAATATGGATTAAGTTAATTTTCTTTTTGTCCACATTATCTCTAATGAAATGATTTCTTATTTCAATATGTTTAGTCCTAGAATGGTGAACTGGATTCTGTGCTATAGCAATAACACTAGTATTATCACAAAATAATGTTGAATTATTTAAGTTGACACCATAGTCTAAGAGTTGATTTTGTATCCATAACATCTGTGAACAACAGCTGCCAGCATCCATGTATTCTTCTTCTGCAGTTGATGTAGACATAGATGTCTGCTTTTTACAAAACCAGGAGAAAAGTCTCATACCAAGGAACTGGCAAGTTCCAGAGGTACTTTTCCTGTCCACTCTACATCCAGCATAGTCAGCATCTGAGTATCCAGTTAACTCAAACTCTGACTCTACAGGATACCAGAGTCCCAGACTAGGGCAACTCTTTATATATCTCAAAATTCTTTTTAGGAAAATAAGGTGAGATTCTTTAGGGTTCACTTGGAACCTAGCACAAAGGCATGTGGCAAATATTATATCAGGTCTGCTAGCTGTGAGGTATAATAGGGATCCAACAATTGCCCTATAATTTTTCCGATCCACAGGTTTCCCTGCTGCATCAGAATCCACAACAGCATTTATAGCCATAGGGGTTTTCATCCCTGAAGCATCACCCATCCCAAACTTTTTGATAAGCTCTTTAGCATACTTAGCTTGGGAGAGGAAGATACCATCTGGGAGCTGCTTCACTTGGAGACCAGGGAAGTAGGAAAGCTCACCTATGCTACTCATCTCAAATTTAGAATGCATGAGGTCAGCAAACCTCTTGCATAATTTGGGATCAGTAGACCCAAAAATAATGTCATCCACATATATTTGTTCCAATAATATTTGGTCCTTATGATGTCTAGTGAAAAGTGTTTTATCTATGTTTCCTCTTATAAATTCATGCTCTAAAAAAGCTTGCTAGGGTCTCATATCAAGCTCTTGGAGCTTGCTTTAAACCATAGAGAGCTTTATGCAATTTAAAAACAAAAGAGGGTTGAGTTGGAGAGATAAAACCTGGAGGTTGTTCTACATAAACCTCTTCTTGAAGTACTCCATTCAAAAATGCACTTTTGACATCCATTTGGTAGACCTTGAATCACTTGTGAGCTGCATAGGCAAGGAATATCCTAATGGCCTCTAACCTTGCAACAGGGGCAAAGGTTTGGTCATAGTCTATTCCTTCCTCTTGTCTGTAGCCTTGAGCAACAAGCCTAGCCTTGTTCCTCACTCTGTTGCCTTGAGCATCCAACTTATTACTGTAGACCCATTTGGTTCCAATAACTGGGTAGTTATGGGGTCTTGAAACCAAGTCCCAAACTCTACATCTCTCAAACTGATTTAGCTCCTCTTGCATTGCAATGATCCAGTGGGGAAATTGCTCTGCTCATGAATGGTGAGAGGTTCAATTTGAGAGAGAAAATAGGCATGCATCAAGTCTTGGTTGAGTTGATGTCTTGTCTGTACACCTGCTGAAATGTCTCCAATCACTTGAGATCTGGGGTGATCTCTAAGTGTGACAAGATCAGTTGGTGGAGTTGGTTGGACAACAGCTTCTGTATTTAATTCCTCTTGGGGAATGGTACTAGCTGTTGAGGGAAGTTCAGCCACTTCCTCTTGACTTTCCTCTTCACTATCTTCAGCAGCCTGTGGAGTAGGATGGTTTGATATCTCTTGGGTCAGGTTCAGTCCATCCATAGACTCACACAGTGGTGGTACATGCAATAAGCTATTGGTACAAATCTCTTTCTCCTTATATGACATGTTAGCTTCATCAAAAGATACATGAACAGATTCTTCAATTTTAAGAGTAGATTTGTTATATACCCTATAAGTTTTACTGATCATGGAGTATCCCAGAAACACTCCTTCATCAGCTTTAGCTTGAAATTTTGCTATGTATCTCTTGTCAGTATTGTGAATGTAACAAATGCAACCAAAAATTTTAAAATAATCTACTTTAGGTTTCTTCCCTTTGAGTAATTCATAGGGAGTCTTGCCCTTCAGCTTATGTATCAAACTTCTATTCAACACATAGTTGGAGGTGTTCACTGCCTCTGCCTAAAAGGATAGAGGAAGGTGAGCATCTAATAACAATGTAGTAGCAGATTCAATAAGGGTTCTATTTTTCCTTTCAGCTACCCCATTTTGTTGAGGAGTTCTAGGAGCTGAGAAAGTATGCCTGATCCCTTCACTCTGACAGAACTCTTGCATAAGAAGAGAATCAAACTCGGTCCCATGATCACTTCTGATCAGGGCAATGTGAGTGTTGAACTCACTCTGTATGCATTTGAGAAACTCTGTCAAACACTTAAAGTTATCAGACTTCTTCCTTAGAAAGAACACCTATATGAATCTAGAGAAGTCATCTACAACTACTAAAGTATAAGATTTCCCTCCTAAGCTTTGTACTGTAATGGGTCCAAAGAGATCCATGTGTAACAGATACAAAATTCTAGCTGAATCACTCTTATTAAGTGACTTGAAGCTATTTTTGGTTTGCTTGCCTAATTGACAAGCCCTGCAAAGTCCTTCCTTCTTGTAGGGGCCAGAAGGTAGTCCTCTAACAAGGTTGTCCTTGGATAGCCTAGCAATGGTTCTAAGGTTTATATGTCCTAATCTTTTATGCAATAGTTCATTAGGTCTACAAATGGAATTGAACAAGCATATATCTACCTTAGTTGAAAGAAAATCTACAAGATAAATGTTACCTTTCCTTTTACCTGTCAACACAGTTGTGTTGTCCTCTGATTTGATTTTGCATAAGGATTTGTTGAAAGTCACTTGGTAGCCTTCATCACACAGTTGACTGATGCTGATTAAGTTGTGTTTCAGTCCTTCCACATAAGCTACTTTCTTGAATGTGACTGAGCCAATCTGGACTGCACCAAATCCTTTTGTTAGTCCAAAGTTTGAATCACCAAATATTACTTTGGGTCCAAGTTTGGCTTTGAAGGAAGTGAAATTCTCCTTGTTTCCTGTCATGTGCTTTGAGCACCGACTATTCACATACCATTGCTGGTTTGAAGTTGGATAGGTCTTCACTGCACCTAAAACAGTTTATTTATTTTGGACCCAGTTTACCTTGGGCCTAGGTTGATAACCTTTAAAATCTGAAATAAAAGACATCCCTGGTTGACTCTTATAGCCTTCAAGATGATATATCCTGGGAGGTATTATCCATTCAGTATAAGGTTTAAACCTCTGAGATGTAGGACCTCTAGGATTGAAGTTTGATTTGTCTTTGAAAGATTTTTCAAAACTCTGAGCTCCGTTCGACAATCTCTGAGCTGAGTTCGACGATCTTAGGTCAGATCGTCGAGCTTCGTTCGAAGATCGACAATGCCAGAGTTCAGGGTTCAGAGATCGTCGACCTGAGTTTGATGATTTAGCCTGAGATCGTTGAGCTCCACTCGGCGATCGTCGAGCTCCGTTCGACGTTTTCTGTTGAACTTTTGTTTTCTTAGGTAAATCAGAATTCTTCCTAGCCACCTCTACAACTCCCTTACCTTTATCTGATTGGGGTTGTTAATACTATAGGTTGGCTGGATGAAGCACCCAAGCTTAGTGTACTATTGAATCTTGAGTTCATTGTGCTTTTGATGTCCATTAGTTTGATACTTCTCCCATTGAGGGATTCTTCAAACTTCTTGGCCTCTGATAGTTCACTTTTCAGTGAGGCTATTTGCTCTCTACAGCATTCCAACTCCTCAGAGAGTTTGAAGTTATCTGATTTTAAGGTGCTTTGTTCAGATAGTTGATTTCTGAGAGAAATAATTTCTTTTTCAGATTTCAATAGATCTAAACAAAGTGCCTTAAATTCACATTTAAAGTCCTCTGAATTAAAATCAAATGAGTCTATTACCTGATCCTCTTCAGATTGAGTTTCTGACTCAGACTCTGACTTTTGTTCTGCATCAGTACTCTGTTGAGAGGCATTGATAGCCATCATGCAGAACTCCTTTTCTTCAGCATCATCTTCATCATCACTTGAGATGGATGAAGCTTCAGATTCTTCATCTATTTCACTCCAGGTTTCAGCTACAAACCCCTTCCTGGTATGTTTGTTCTTGCTGGAGGAGGGTTTGTCATTACTGTTTTTCTTGAAGTCTTTGTCTCTTCTCCTTTCTTTCCTGTCCTTCTTGTCCTTATTCTGACTTTCTGGACAGTCAGACACAAAGTGGCCTGGTTTCCTGCATCCAAAACAAATAATTTCTTTGATATTGGACTTATCATACCTTGACTTTTCATGCCATCTGGATGACTTTTTCCTAAAGTCCTTCCTGGCCATTTTATAAAACCTTTTGTCTAGTAAGCTTAGCAGCTCTTCATTGCCCGCGACCTTGTCTTCAGGCAGATCTTCAATAGCTTTGAATGCTATTGATTTCACTTTTCTGATTGCTGGTGAAGTAGCCTTCTGCTCTTCTTCTCTGTTCTTGATGAGCAGCTCATAAGACTTGAGCTTGCCCAAAAGAGCCTTAGTGGTGATCTCATTTAGGCTTCTAGCATCCTTGATTGGCCAGATCCTTGAGTCCTAAGTGTTGGGGAAGCACATTAGGATTTTGTCATTGAGTTCAGTCAATGAGATCTCCTTGTCAAACGTTTTCAGTTCATTGACTATAAGACTGAGTCTGTTATACATATCGGCAACTGACTCACTTTCTCCTTTCTTGAAGTTCTCATACTGAGTTATGAGATGGAATCTTCTATCTCTCCTTTCATCTACAGATCCTGATACTATTTCAGATAGTTTTTCCCATATCTACTTTGCTGAGTTGCATTCAGCTACTTTTTGAAATATTTCATCAGACAGTCTGGGCTAAAATATTCATTGCCTTAGCATCTGCCACTTTCCATTTTTTGATTTATGCATCTGTTCTTGAAGGAGGTGGAACAGCACTTGTACTTGTATTTTCTGGGGGTCTTGGACACACTGTCAAAACAGAATTAAAGATATCTTCATCAATAGAGTTCATGTACATTCTTATCCTTGCCTTCCAAAGTGAAAACTTAGATAGATTGCACACTGGAGGTCTGGTGCTAGCATAATCTTTGTTTTGGGCCATGTTCTGTGAAGAAATAAATCTAATAACAAACGTAAAACAAACAGATCTAAGTAGAGGAATCTTTGGGTTCAAGTGTTAGCCTGTGCAACCACTAAGATGTGGTATTTTAACCAACCTCCCTCTGATACCAATTGAAAGTGTAGGTTAGATCTGATATACTCTAGAGGGGGGGGGGGGTGAATAGAGTATGGTGCTTACTAAAATCTTTTTACAACTTTTGTTGTATTCCTAAGTGAACAGGGAAGCAAATAAAATAAAGTAAACACAGCAACTAACTAAACACAGAGCAATTACAGAGCACAGCCAGAAAAAAAGAAAAGAAAAGAGCAACCAGAAGAAACAAGGAGATATAGTGGTTCCCCAATCAATCTGGGTACATCCACTCTTCTACCACCCTAGGTAGGAAACCACTGCAGGATGAGTTGATCAGGTGTCCTGGGCACCAATGAGCTTTTAATAAGGTGCTCAAAAACCAACCCTCAAGTCTTTTGGAAGGAGACTTGCAACCAGAATAATTTTGAAGGGATTTAAAACCCTATACATGAATTGAAAAGAGGATGATAGTGTCTTCTCTGTCAACAATCAGAGAGAAGACTTGTGGATTGATTGTAGCAGATCTTGCTCCCCCTGAGATCTTGAATTGGTCAGGAATGCTGGAGCACTTCTTCAGGGTAATAGGTCTTCAATGACCTAGAATGCCTGGACCAAAAAAGCTTCAGGAACTTATTTTGATAGATTGAATAATTATTGTCCTTTGAAGTTGTCCTGAGAGTAGAGAGAAGAAGACTCTTGATTGAATTTGATTGTTCTTCTTCTTCATCTTGAAAAAGTTCTCTGGTCAAGGCTGATTGCAGTCAAGAACTTTTGATTTGAGAAAGTTTGTTCTTTTCTACAACTTCAGAGTGACTGATTGATTGTGTTGCTTGCTGTACTGTGATTCTGTTACTTTATCACTGCTTGATCCTTTTCTCTCTTACTGTGTGTAATCTTGCTGACTGAGGAACATTCAAACTTTTTAATGTCGAGCAGTAATTGCAGTCGGCCTTGGAAAGAATCAGCAATCAATAACTTTCCTAATTGTCCCATGGAAAAATGACATGTAATCGTCCATAGTCAATGCGCGTTCCAACGGTAACATTCCGAGAATATCTAGCATTAAATGTTCAGGAATCATCGCCAAGAAACGGAACGGGAAACTTGAAGAAAACCTAGTCTGGATTCGTCGAACGAAGAACACAATTCATCGAGCTGCACTTGTGTTCGTCGAGCTGTGCTTGAGAGAGTTCGTCGACCACACAATCTTTATTCATCAAACAGACAGTCTTCATTCGTCGAGCTGAGAATCAAATTCGTCGAGCTGAGAAAAGTTCTGGACTTAGACAAAATACTCTGCATCTGCTGAAATGCTGTGTCGACATAAGTTGGTGTCGACAAATTGATCTTGGTGTCGACACAAACCCTAAGTGTCGACATAAGCTGGTGTCGACTGATATCCTGGTGTCGACACAAATCCTCTGGTGTCGACCTAAGCTGGTGTCGATACAAATTGTCTGGTGTCGACACAAACCCTAAGTGCCTACACAAATTCTCTGATTCCAGAAATCGTCGAGTAGAGTATACCATTCATTGACCTGAGAAGCTGTGAAATTGAGGTCCAAGTTCGTCAAGCTTAGAATATAATTCGTCGACTGAAGCTTGAAGCTGGACTTAGAAAACTTCGAGGTTCTCCTGATTTTGGCTTGAAGTAGAAACTAAGTCTTCGTTGAACAGAGAACACAGATCGTCGAGCTCAGCACTAAGAATTGCCTCACAATCGTCGAGCGCAGAACTCCTTTCGTCGAGCTGAGTTCGACGAATGTCGAACTCACTTTACTTAATCTTGAAAACTTGTTAGGGTGGAGTCTCTGATGGTCTTGTTGTAAGCTGGTCCATCTGGAGTTGAGCCTAAGGACTTGACCTAGACTCTAGGACACAAGTTTGACCTTGGCTATACATGATGGGTCACAACCTAAGTCTGTGAACCTTGCCCAAATCAACTAGGGATCCAACATGGTGGCAGTCACCTGATCAAAAACCTGCTAGTGGATTCATACCAGGGTGGTAGAAGAGTGGATGTACCCAGGATGAGGAACCACTATAAAATTTCTTCTATTGTCTGGTTGCCCTTTTTCTTGTTGTTCTTGTTGTGGCTGTGATAGGCTAGCTGTGCTGTGATATATTGCTATACTGTGTTAGAGTAGATTATCTTAGACTGTTTTTCCTTTCTGTTATTATTGGTATCACATACTTTTTACTCTGATAAAAATCTAAAATAGTTAAAAAGTTTTATTACTCTATTCACCCCCCTTTAGAGTAAATCAGGTCTAACCCTATCTTTCACTCTACTAGCCTCCTAAGCTAGATGGCTTCCCGAGCTGCAAGGCCAAAGCCTTGTACCCCGCTTCCAGAGTATAGAAAGACACAAAATCCCGCTTTTTGCACCACAAGATAACTACTGATCCACATGTGAAAATATAACCAGACGTCGACTTCCGGTCATCTGAGTCTCCCCCTTAATCAACATCTGTGTAACCATATAGGTTGAAGCCCGTATCTCTCCAATAAAGAAGACCCATATCAGAAGTGGTCTTCACGTACTTCAAGATATTCTTGGCTGCTACAAGATAAGGCTTCCGGGGCTCCGCCATATAACAACTTACTCGGTCTACAACATAAGCAATGTCTGACATCATAATCGTCAACTATATAAGGATCCCAACCCGATCCCAGAACACTAAGGGATATGGAAGAACCCTCACCTCATCACGTCGAAGTTTGAGACCAACATCTAGAGGAGTAAAACAACTCATTCCCTCCCACATGACGAACCACTGAATGATCCGTTCTGCATAGCCTCTTTGGAAAACAAATATACTGCTCTTTCTCCTCTCCACCTCGAGTCCAAGGAAGTGGTATAGCGCAACCAAATCCTTCATCTCAAGATGAATAGCGTAGCTACTTCCTCCTAGAGTTCCCTGAGATGATTATGTCGTCAACGTACAACAGTACCAAGACATGAAGCTCCCCCTTCTTCTTTATAAACAGTCTTGAATCTAAGTTAGAGGCAAAATAATCGCAGAACTAGAGGTATTCTGCGATCTTTCCGTACCATATCCGTGGTGCTTGCTTCAAGCCATAAAGAGCCTTTCGGAGCTTACAAACGTTTCTTAGATGATCTTCAGACATATAATCCAGTGGCTGAACCATGAAGATGTTTTTATCAATCTCTCCATAAAGAAAAGCATTCTTTATATCAAGCTGCCACATCTTCCATCCTTGGAAAGCCGCCAAGGCAATCACCACTCGTATTGAAGTTATTTTGGCAACATGACTAAACGTCTCTTCATAGTATTCTCCATACTGTTGAGAGAACCCTTGAGCTACAAGGCGAACCTTGTATCGCTTGATGCTTCCATTCACCTTCTCCTTTAACTTGTACACCCACTTGCATATCAAAAGAGTAACACCATCGACCTTGGGTACAAGATCCCAAGTGTCATTTCTTCTGAGGGTAGCCATCTGCTCATCCATGGCATCATCCCACTCCTTGACTCCAGTGACGTCTTCAAAGCTAGAAGGCTCTCGCTCGTCCAGAGGACTTCCAAAGAAATAAGAGACAAAACTCACCATATTACTTTCGCTATACCGAGTTGGTGGTTTGATGACCCTCTTCGACCTTCGAAGGGCCTGGCCATACCTGACGACCTCCGCTACTTCTTCTGAACCAGCTCCGATCGTGGGCATAATTGGAGCATCGCTCCCCTACTTTCTGAACCAGAAGCCTCTGTCATGGATCTAGAAACACCTGGAGCTCCTGGTGAAACATGCAACTCCACTAGAAGATCCTTAACAATTTCCTCCTGCCCGCCATCTGACCTGCTTTCCTATAGTTCTATAGATGAACTACTCTATAGGATGTCAGTCAGTCAAAGACAACATATTTGCAAACGATGAACTTCTTTGTGGCAGGATCCACACACTTCCATCCATTCTTCCTCTCTTCATAGCGCATGAAGACAAGCTTCTTTTCATTCTTATCTAGCTTAGTCCTGAGAGTATCTAGGACATGTACGTAGCAGGTCGGCCCAAACACCAAAAGGTGTTCAACACTGGGCTTCTCCTTAAACATCAGCTCATAAGGAGAATTCATATTGATTAGACTCAGAGGCATCCGATTGATGACGTATACCGCGAAAGCCATCCCTTATGCCCAGAAGGACATAGGAATGCCTTTGGCATGAAGCTAACACTTACAAGTCTTTGTCAGATGACAGATCTTCCACTCCGCTACTCCATTTTTTGTGGAGTATGTGCATAAGTGAGCTCTCTCCGGATTCCGTGCTTCCTGTAGAAGTTAGAGAACTTATTTGAAATGAACTCACCTCCGTTGTCCGTTCTCAACTTCTTTATCCCCAGGCCAAGCCAACCCTCCACAAGCTCCTTGAACTCCACAGACAATTAGAATGTATCCGACTTCTCCTTCATGAAGTACACCCATAGGTACCTTGTATAGTCATCAATCAAGAGAAGCATGTACCTGATGCCTCCAAGACTGGCAGTGACGGTGGGTCCTATCAGATCACCATGAATGCACTCTAATGGTGCTTTACATTTGGTCTGTGATTTGTCAAATGGAAGGTGATGTGCCTTACCATACTGACACCCCACACATACATGACCGTTGCAAAAGGATGACAATCTTGACAAACTTTTCACAAGGCTCCTTACCGCCGTAGTTTCAACTTGTCCGTCCTGACATGTCCCAGCCTTTTGTGCAAGATAGAAGCACTATCATTGGTTCTCATCCGATCAACATGGGAACTTGTTGATAACACAAACAAATCCTTTACTCTTCTCCCAACGTGAGTAACGTCAGCCTTCACTGTTGATACATTGTAGAGAAACTTCACTTATGTTGGACCGAACATGTGATAACTCGCATCCACCACATTGGTCACTGAGAAGAGGTTCTTCTTCATGCTTGTCACGTGATAAACACTTCTCAAGGTGAGTGGACCCTTCTCACTACCCAAAGAAACGACGCCCTCCTTCTCGACTGCATGAATAATATCATCAGTAGTAATAATTGCATCATTACCTGAGTACGCTTGTAGAGAAGAAAACTTTGACTCGTCCCCGGTGAGGTGGTGATCACACCCCGAGTTCACGATCCAGTTATCTTTGTAGTTTATGGTAGCCAAAGAACGGATACACGTGCCCATCATGAACACATTCCACCATCCTCCTTCCTCAGCACTGGAACCAGCTCCCTCTTTGCCTGCAGTGTGCCCTAACTGAAGTTTGACTCTGTAGTCCTTCATAAATTGACCAGGAAGATTGCATCTGTAGCACCTTGACTTCTTTCTTCTTCCCTTCCTGCTTAAAAGACTAGCTCTTCTCTTGCTGATATAAAGTAGAAGGACCATCACTAGCAAACTTCTTCTTCTTCTTGTCACACCTCTTCTTCTTCACTGAGAAGAGAGCCTCACTATCTACTCTAGAGATAGTAACTCCAGCCATCTGTCTTGCTAGGCTTTCCTGCGAAGCTAGCAGGTTCTCCAACTCAAGCAATGACGGCTGAGCGGCCCAGCCTTGATCAGAAGTAACGAAGGAAACATACTCCTTCTGCAATCCGCGGATTATGTGCCTCTTAAGCTTTGCCTCTGAAATCGGCTCATCAGGGTCCAATGCTGAAATTTCAGCACATAGGTCCTTTATCTTCAGGAGGAATATAGAGATGGACAGATCACCCAGAGTGGCTCTCGTCAACTCATTCTCCAAGAATTATAGTCGCGCTACATACTTCTTATTGAATAACCCATCAAGGGAAGTCCAAATCTCAGCAGCTGACCGACATCTAATGATGTGGTCAAAGAGCTCCGGTGAGATAGCCTGCTTGAGAGTAAACTCCGCCTTAGCTTTTGTCCTTATCCAAGCTCTCACCACTTCAACATTGCTAGTGGGAGCTGTTACCTCTTGTATTTCGTTTCCACAAATGACCTCCTAAAGATCCTCATCCAGAAGGTAACTCTCCATGTACGACCTCCACTTCTTGAAGTTGGTCGGCGTCAAAAGTTCAATTCCAAGACCCCTTGAGAATCCTCCTTCCATTGCACAAACACTGATCTACTTAACTCCCAGAAGCAAAGAGCAAACTTGATGGTTGATCACTGCTCAAACCTCTGTTCCCTCTAATACAATGTGAAAAGTTGTGAAGAGCAGAAAATGAAAAACAGGTCGCAGGAACACCAAACCAAACCAAGCCAAATAAACCAAATGCAAATGATGGAACATAAAAATCTTGTACTATTAATTTTTTTTACAATGCGAGGCATACATGGCGAGACATGATTCGCCGATGTACACAATGGAAACAAAAACATACAAGGCAAAAACAAGCCGGACAGACAGATCCTATAATCACCGCTACTGCCGAACTGCACAAGGAAGTTCGTTGAGACCGCTAAGTCTCCAGACCGCAACTTAACCGCTCAGACACCCCGTTATCCCAAGCTGAAGAAACTCTATCTGCAATCTGCAAGCCGCCTAACCGCGAGGTAGCCTAGCCGCCAGATAACCGCGAACAGCTGCTACCGAACTGAACAGACAGACCGCCAACTTGCAGACAACCTTATTGAACTAGGAAAGATTGTCAATGAGAAGATCTTCTTGTCGTAAGGCGCAACCTGCTGCAAACTGCTGATTGTATCCTCATAACCCACTCTGATCCCTGACACATTTAGAATAAAGTCCTTGACTTCTTTACGCTAGCCGCACAATCTGCAACAGCAAAACAGGTTAACTTCTCAAACCGCGCGGATTCAAAAACATGTACGCAACCAACAACCAGAGCTCACTTACTATTCATTCATTTGTTATGATGCGACAGGGGGTCCTATTTATAGGTGCGGAGAGGAATGTGGTCATCGCCAAAACCGATAGGATTACCACCCTTCTTGCATCTAGCACCCTGTATCCGCACAATGAAGATACAAAACCAGTCCGCCATGGTCGCACCAATAAGGACGGATAGAAAACCTATCCGCCTTGAACACCACCGTCAGGGACAAAACCAGGACCTATCCGCCATACCCGCGGACACTGCGAATACAACAACCAGTCCACAGCACCCTGTACACACTGCTCCAGTTTGCACACTTCGATCCCGTGACTAGAGTATAAACTAGGCTCAGTCAAGATGCCGAACTTGGCGGATAGAGAAGTAGTCCGCACTACCCATGCGAACTCTCAAACTGAGCACAACTAGACTTGGTACAAATCGTGATCAAGTCCACACCTCCAGCAATCCCTGGTGCGAACACAACACCAACGGATACAGGAATCAGACCGCACTAACCGACGATCTTTCCGATCTCCACCAAACCGTTCCACCAGAGAACAAGACCAAAGGCACAAGACTATGCCGATGTCGCGAGCTCTATAAGAGTTCGTAACAAGTCGGACTCGGCGAACTCCAGATGAGTCCACAGCTCCCGGGATAGAAAATCAATCCACCCGGTTACAAACATGGAAAACTGGCCGAGTCCGCATAACAAAATCAGAGCTGGCAAGACAACACTCCCGTCCGCACAGCCTGACCAACCAGGCCGTTGCACCAGTCCGCGTTGTGTGACCAACAAGGCCGCTGCACCAGTCCGCACAAGCCGTCACTTTCACTTCAAAAATTTCAACAGATTCTGTGTCACAACTTTATCAATACCTCCGTCCTTTTGAACTATCGAATATCTTGATCACCCAACTTAATAACGAAGTCCTCTATCCTTCTTGTACTGTTAATTTAAGCTCCATATACTTCGTCTTTGTCCTGCTCAACCTAAAACACTTCTTTTCTAAAATATCTCGCTAAGATAAAGATTTAAAAATCAATTTTTGAATATGAATAAAAAATTCAAAAATCATTTTTTTGAACTGTCTTTTAGAATGATAAAAATTTATTGAGGATTCTATTGTATTTATTATCCACAATTGGGTCATATTTGCGACAAAAATGTTATTGCATGTAATAAATTCTCAAAAAGATTTCCCCCAATTGTTCATAATTATGCCTGCGGAGCTTAATATCACAATTTTTGTTGATTCTAGCAGTTATTTTACCAAATGGGCAATCTTTGCACGCGCACGTGTGTGTGTGTGTGTGTGTGGGGGGGGGGGGGGGGGGGGGGGGGGGGGGTTATGCTTAAGACCAAAGTCCTAAGGAAACGACTAATTTCTGGAAACCTTTATCTTTTGAAGCTAGTACATCGTCAAAATACATGCCCTAAATGCGGAAGAGTAGTGAACATGAGTGTTCCGCCCATATTTAGCGAGCCGAGCCTACAACATTTTCTGAAGAGCAGTAGGGGAGCCCAGAAAGACATTCAAGTCAGGCGAGCTCGGGCCCGACGACTTCAGACCGGAGACTTCAAACCGGGCGAGCTCGAGCCCGCTGACTTCAAGTCAGGCGAGCTTCGGCCAAGCGAGCTCAGGATAGGCGAGTTCGAGCCATCCCAGTTCCTATTCTCGCCCAAGCCAATAGGTCGTAATTTTTATACATTCAGATATTAGCTGGGCAAAAAGGTCTGGCCATAGTATTCTCAAGAAGGCGGAGGCCGCTGTCCACAGACCACTTTGGTATAGGGATAGTAATTTTGTAAAGGCGGAGAGAGCAATTCGCAGTCTATAAAAGGCCGTTTTATCATAGAAAAGTTTTTGCCTATAAATAGACCACAAAGCACCTCGAAGAAGACACACCCATCCTCCTAGAGCTCGTCCGTTTCCAAGTTTCTTTTCTGTGCCATCCGAGGTCCCGAGCTCAGTTTTTGGCATTGGGAGGGGAAGTTGAGAAAACAGCTTCTCGGTGTGGCGGGACCTCCTCACTACAGCTTGTGGGTCTATATGTATACAATCCACTCTCCACCAGCAAGGGTCATCTCTAGTCTAGGAATATCTAAGTCTGAAGCATCAAAAGGCGAGTCAATTAACATAAGTTGCCCACTCTTAGAACGAACTATATTGAACTGATATCCGTATTTCAACACTTTTGGTGCGATGTACGTGGACTGGTAGCTTGTGAGGAAAAAGTCACCTAATGGCTCTATTACTGGACATGAAGATCACGAAGATGACTAAGACAACTCACACCCATCCAGCGAGTTTATCACACGAAACGATTTTGCGGAGTTCAGAAGATCAATGTGAAACGTTGCGAGCACTACTCACACCACACGAAGAGGTGGCAGATCCACCGCCACCAGTCGTCATCTCGCCATGTGAGGCTAGTCATAATTGGCGAGCCCATAAACACACACAAATCCTCTTTGTGAGCCCGTAAACAACTCAGTATTCATAAAGTGAGTTTGGAAAATCTCGTCCTACTCGCTAGGTAGCCCCGACGTGCTCTTTCTGTGAGTTGATCCTGTCAGCCGCTATTCTGAAGGGATTTAGAGAACCTTCTATGAGCTATTACTTCGGGAAATATGATCCAGTGCAACAACTGTAGTGGTTTGAAGACGTCATCTTGATCAGGCAGATGATGGGCATATTCAAGTGCAAGTTTTTTTTACAATGTCCTTCATGGAAAGATAAGATACTGGTTCCACTAGTTAGCGTCGAACTAAATCTATAGGTTCGAGGACCTCCGAAGGGGTTTCCTACCGTGCTTCGCCACTTCAAAGAAAAGGAAGAGAGGACCTGATACTTTGTTCCTCATCAAGAAGGGCCTTTAAGTATCGCTCGGGGCATACATCAATTGGTTCTAGGTGGAAGTCCTCACCATCCAAGAGGGGCTGAACTTACCCTGCAACTCACCATTACCATCTGGTTGTAGGAGGGACTCATCAAAATGGAGATAGCTTGATTCCCCCCAATGTCATTCAAAGACCTGATTGATCACATGGGATAGTACATCGAGAGCAAAGCCTCAAACCATGATTTTATGTCCAAGTTGGCGAAGTTGGCGGGTGGAGAGGAGAAGGCAGTAACAAATGCTAGGAGGATGGAGTTTAGAAGATAGGAGTAGTTGAGGAGGCAAGAGGAGAAGAGACCTTTTGGAGGTCAAGAGCAATGAGGGCAAGAGAGAAGGTTCCAGGGCTAACCAAAAGGCAAACATAGAGCAGCAGGAGCACTACACCAGGGCAAGCAATGAGATCATTTTAATTCACCTGAGAGAAGGCTGAGGCTGTAGAGGTAGAATTAATTCCCTTCGAAGGAGGAAAAACTGATTGGTCGAGTATGGGGTCATGGAGGAAGGATCTGACAGCCGAGGAGGGTGGATGAATGAAGGGTGGTACACTATTGTGACTTCTAACAGGTGGAAGGTCATGCCAACGCAACTTATCCAGATTCCTGGAGCTGAGGAGAGGAGTAGAGGGAAGAGCCCTTGGAGGGCGGTAAGAACAAGGAGCAGAAGAGGAGGGTAGAGATGGAAGAGTTAACATTCGAGCCCTGAGGGGGTGTGAAGACCATGTGGACTAAAGCAGTCATGATAGGATCATAGTGATCCATGGTTGGGTTAATTTAGAGGCCACCAAGAAGTGGAGTCTCCTTGCGGTGTATCACCAGAGCGACATCCACTTCACAAACCCCACTCTGATTGAAGAAATCACATTCTCGCTAGAGGATATGCTCAGAAATGAGACCCCTTTCCGCAACGCAGTGGTGATCCAGGCTATGGTGGAGAACTTTTTTGTATAGTGAATCATCATGGATAACAAATGTTTTGTCAACGTCATCTTTAAGAAGGCATTTGATACTATGGCAGTGAAGTAGAAGAGGGTCACAACCACCGAAGGTCCCCTCTTTAGCTTCTTCGGGAAGAGAAAGGAAGTTGAGGGAGGAGTGTGTTGGACCATGCATTCCATATTCCTTTGTTTGAAAATAACAAATCTTACTATGTATTTTATCATGTTTATTTATAGTGTGTAGAAATAACATGTATATTTCCCCTATAAGTGCAATGCAGAGAAAAGTAGAAAGCTATAGAATAAGAGATATTGCAGGAGATAATGACTATAGCGGGTGATAGAAGGATGATGTCATAGTGATGAGAAAATGACCGGAGCTTGATCACATACAGTTTCTTAATTGAAGACAGTTCAACACCATCGCCAAACAATATTAATATCACCGGACGATATGGCCATGATCTACAACGTTCCACATGCTCCAGGTCATGACGCACATAATCTGCCAATATCGCTGGGTGATATCAATATCATAGGGCGATAGTACCATGATCACCAAGTTCACTGTTTTAACTGCTGTAATTGTTGGGAATATTGTCCCCAAGATTCTTGATTTGAAGAAAGTCTTAAGATGATAATAAACATCCTGTATTTGATAGTTGTTCAAGTTTTGGTGTGACAGGAATAACTTAAGTGCATGACTAATGTATGTTTAGACATTTGGTCACCCAAATAGGGTTTGCCTTTGTAATCCCTAAAGGGGAAAAAATTAATGTTGATCTCTGTACTAATCATATACTAGACATGTCACTATCAATTAAAAAAGTCACCAAGGACAAAAGGAATCAAAGGCAAGAACAAAAAATTTACTAAGAAAAAATTCACCTGCATGAAGGTTATTACTAAGGAAATATTCGACTGCATCAAGTTCATTATTAAGGAGAAATTCGACTGCATCGACTTTATGGCTAAGTAGATGTTCGACTGTATCGACATTATAACTAAGTAAAAGTTTGACTGCATCGACTTCTTAGCCAAGTAGAAGTTTGACTGCATCGACTTTATAGCTAAGTATAAGTTTGACTGTATCAACCTCTCGGCTAAGTGGAAGTTCGACTGCATCGACTTTATAGCTAAGTAAAAGTTCGACAGCCCTAATTTCTTGGCTAAGTAAAAGTTCTATTGCATCGGCATTATGGCCAATTAAATATTCGGCAGCATCAAAGGCATGAATTAATAAAGATTCAACTCCATCAACTGCATGATGACAGAATGTTCTACAGGCTGAAATGACTACATGTCAGGAGTTTCCTTATATAACTTCTATATGTTTTAAGGTGACCATACATACTTCATGTTGGCTAATTTACCTTGTTTATAACACCATGTTGTGGTCACTTAGAACTATTTTCTTTAGCCTGATACGTGGCACAACACCTATGTCCATATTTTTAGGCACAGTTTATGCAAAAGATTTAAATCAAATTGATTTACGAGATTTGCTACATGATGTCAGTGATTGCCAGCACGGGGAATTATTCTCATTCATTGAAGAATATCCCCAAGATTTTGAAATCATTTCTTAATTAGTTTTTGACAGCCGTTGAATATTCTATTTCAATATTGCTTCATAAAGTGCTGCTAGGCGATTGAAGAATTCCAGCTAGAAGAATTTCTATTATGTAAACCTTCCTTATGTTAATTTAAAAACAACCGTTTGAGGTTTCCTATTCAAGAATTTGCCTAAGGAAGATTGACTTGCCATTGGAAAGTTTAAATTTAATCCTTGATTTCTCTACCGTCCAAGTCTAGTATAAATGAAAGACTTGGAGATTTAAGAGGAAGTTGTTGTTCTGAATTCAAGCTCTAGCTCATGAGAAAAATGATTGCAAGTACTCAATATTCACATAGATTCTTCACGACCAACACTTCTAAGTTCTGTGAAAGTTTTGAATAGTGGTCAACCTTCAACTAGAAATCATCTTCAACTACTGCAAGTTCAAAGACAGATTCTTCTTCTTCTTCTTCAGCAACATCTTTTGGAAAGAACTCCTTTTCTGATACAAGCTCTCTTGATCAAGTCAACCATTCCAAGGAATTATATCAAGTGCTGATCAAGAAGAGGAAGAAGAAGCCTGCTGTGTGTTTCTACTTGAATACTCAAGCTCCAGGGTGTTGAGTCAATCTTTATTTTCTATTACTCTATAAGATCTTTGAAGGATCTAAGTTTGTAAGATTTATGCGAGAATCTGAGTATAGGATCTATTTTCAAATCTAAGTTTATAGGGCTTGAGGAAAGACTGAGTTTATAGGGCTTGTGTTGAAAGCCTGAGGTGTAGGATTTGTTTGGAGATCTAAGGTGTAGGACCTGTGTGAAAGGGTCTGAGGTAGGGAACTTGTGTTCCTGAGATTGTAAGATCTAAAGATCTGAGAAGAAAATTTTGGAGGAGTTTGACCTAAGGTAGCTCTCTTCTAGATAGGTGAAGAGGAAAAGTAGATGTATCCATTATTGGATAAATCCTTGTGTGTTATGTGGTGTGTTGTGTTTTATTATTGTGATTTGTTTACTCATTGTTCTCTCTAACGATAATCAAAGAAATTTCAAAAATAAGTAAATCACATATTCACCCACCCTCCAGGTGAGTAACAACCCAAAACGTTCAATGATCACCTCTACGTGGGCCCCGTGTCAGCATGACATGCTTCTGCCAGGTGATATCAATATTGTCGATGGTATCTGCCAAAGTCTATTTAAAGGCGAGTTTTCATTGTCTAATGTTACACCTCCCGAAGCTTTAACTCACACATTCTCTTAGAGCCTTCATCCCTGAATTCAGAGCACTCCCAAGTCCATTCTTGAAGACTAAGAGTGAAAAGGAGATCTTCGTGTGCTACAACTCCGATGATGTTCATGACAATTCTTCATCTCCTTCAAAGATATATATTATAAGGAGTCTTTAATTCCTGTCTTAATTGTAATCTTTCATTTTCATTTGTAACAGTAGAGAATTTCCACCTTATCTTCGGTGATTAGGATTTGTGTGGTTAAGGGGATAATTCTATGCCTTATTTGTAGCTACTAGGTCGAGGTGTAGATCTAGGGGAGGCTAGAGGCCGTATTTAGGGAAAGATAGGCTATAGCTGGACGAAACTAGGGCGATGGATTGGTGTTAAAACAAAAAGGATTTTATTTTGTAAGCCCCGATTTCAAGCTCTTGAAATCGTTATTTTTTGTATTTATCTCTGAAAATAAAATCATTGTTTCAACTCTTCTGAATCTCTAAAAATCAATTTGCCATATATATCATTGTTTATTGCTAATGACAGGTGATACTACTATCGCCAGCGATAGCATCAAAAACTAAATTTTTCCAAGTCAAAAATTATCTTTGAAAATTACTAAGTTTTACTTAAATTTATAAAGCCCTTATTCACCCCTCTCTAAAGACACCATAAGTTTCAACATTTGGTATCTGAGTGAGGTTATTCCAAAATGGTTTCATAACCGGGCATAATGACGCTTCATGATTATGCTTTATATGAGGGGCAAGGTGTAACGCCTCGAAACTCAAAAGAGCGACAGACAGCGTTTAGAGCCAAGTTTGAGGCTTGGTAGGGGTCACACGGCCTAGTACACGGGCGTGTCCGTGTCCTAGGGCCGTGTCGTGCTCGGGTTCGACGATGTGGCCATGTGGTCGACGAAATTGTAGTCGACGATCGTCGAGACAGCGAACACGGCCTGAGACACAGGCGTGCCCCAGGCCGTGTCATGCTCGGGCTGTGAGCCATGCTGTGTCGGGGGTGGAACACGGCCTGGATCCTAGGCATGTTCAGCCTGACACGGGCGTTTCAAATTCGACACAGGCATATCGAGTACCCGTGTTCTATTCGGGTTGGTTTTGGTCCTGTGTCGATGGAGGAACACGCCCAGCTACACAGGAGTGCACTGGTTGACACGGGCATGTCAAGCCTAACACGGGCGTGTCGAGAACCCATGTTTTTTTCGAGATGTGATGGTTTCCGCATCGATTGAGGCACACAGACTTGGACACGGCCGTGTCAGAAGCCGTGTTCGGCCCAGGTTTTGGATTTTAAGCGCGAATCGTCGTCGTCCGTTTCCTTCTTTTGGGATCCAAGGGTCCTGACTGGTACTAGCAGTGTTTAATCTGGGAAAAGGGTTTGGATACCCTCATTTCCTTCAAGCTTTCTCTTTATAAAGTCTTAGAGAGAGGGGAGAGCAAGGAAGAAGAAGGAGGAGAGTTCCGGTTGTCGGTGGAGCTTCGGAGCCCCAAATCGCAAGCCGAGTTCTGATCTATGGAGGCGAGGCCGCTGCGGTGCTTTTCATCCGTATAGATCTTCATGGCGCTAAAGAGAAATGCTAGGGTAATGATTCTCATCTTGTACATGTGATGTCCTCTTTATTTTTCATAGGAAGCCCGCTCTCGCGAGTATGCGATGAGTGTGAGGTGTTCCTTCGGGTAGACATGAATAGTCCCCGTTGTTTTGCATGTACAGTCCGTAATCGAGAAACGGACATAGGCATGGTGTGTGAAGCCTTCCCAGACAAGTTGGTTTGGATCAGTGATGTTGCATTGCATGAATGACCGGAGAAGACTTCGTGTCGATGGTTGTTTTTCGGGTTTTCTACGTGGTAGATTGCAAAGAGGAACCTTGGGGACTAACTCCGAGGTGCACCCAGAAAACTGGGCAGATGAGTGATACTGCCATCTTGGTGGCTTGGGAGCCAACTTGCACATAACTGGGTTATGTTAAGTGTGTGATCAGATTGGGACTCGAGGAAGCTTGACCAGCGCATATGGCTTAAATTATCGTTGCGGTGTGAGCAACAGGTTAGGGGGAACCGTACCCACTCTGTGTCATTCGGTTAAAGAGACCTAAGGTACGTGGTACTCACCATTGGCATAGATGGAGGGTCTTGGGCAAAGGCCCGAAAGACCATAATGCTCACGAGAATTTCCTTCCAAGTGGCGGTGGTGAGACCGCGGATTTTTGACCGGGTTCACCGAGAATGTGCCCTGAGAGTACGGGGTGTGTGGCCGTGCGAGCCTACGCCTATGATGATGTGTAATTTCACTATTGTTAAGCTATGTTGATAAAGTGCAGGGAAGGAGCATTGCCGCACCACGTTTAGGGGCGGGGTCGTTATAATTTGGTCAGCTTTAGCTGACAGTTGCTTTTGTTTGCCACCGCTTCGGTGAAGTTTTGCTTGCAGGTGCTGCGGAGGCTACTGGAAAATAGCGGGCAAAATCCCTTGTTGTTGAGCCGGCCCTTGAAAGCCTAAATATGAATGTTTACTTTTATTCTCATGGTGACTGGCCTGCGTAACGAGGTTTGGAAGACACTTTTATTTGAGTAAACTCTTGTAAGGCCATAAGTCCAAGTACTTGTGTATTTGTACATTCATTCCATTAGGATTATTGTAGTGGACATTCATGCGGTGGCTGGGTTCTTAATTTGCAACTTTTAAATTGCTTCTGCTAAATATACTCTGTGTAGGACGTTAGTTATTAGAAGGATGGTTTCATTGCGTAATCCTTCGGTCTGTATGTGGTATATGGCGTCAGGCCCTGCCTGGATCTACTGCTATATGCTATGCGACGGAGAGGGGGTGTTATAATTTGGTATCAGACTACTAGTTTCGGTCAACTTAAATGAATTCGTGGACGAATTTGTTTAAGGGGTGGTGAGCACATGTGTGTACGTCATCATTATAAAATAAAAACAACCCATGAATGTCCACTTAGGAATGAAAATACACATGTTTGGGGAACCTGCGTGTTACTATAATTAATTTTTGCAATATTGTTTGGTCGCTTAACGATGTTTTGTACGACTATAGGTAACCAGGAGTGGTGCAGGGCCGTCAGAACGTCCGATTTCTGAGGCAAGTAGCGCACCGAATGATGTTCCTACAACACCTCTCTCGGCAGAAACCATACGATTGGTAGCTGAAGCAGTGTTTGCTATGATCAATGCGCAGCCTGCAAGAGAAATGCAGCAGCCTGCTCCTACGGTGGAGCAGGTACCGCTTCAAGCAGCGAAACCGAGAAGGGTGGAGCAAGTAGTGGTGGAGCCTTTGGTGCCTAGGAGAGCAACTGAAAGACAACTCAAGCATGTTATGGGCTTCAATCCTCTGGTGTTCTCGGGGACAGGAACCCCATCCCAAGCAAAGGATTGGCTCTCCCGTGTTAATAGAGTCTTGACAGCTACTGAAATGGAAGAGTGGCAGATGACCACCAAAGATACGTTCCTGTTGGACGGAGATGCAAGGCTGTGGTGGGAAGGTTTAGAGCTACATCACCTGAGGGGAAGAGAACTTACGGACGTCTCGATGGAAGAATTTTCGAGACTATTCTTGGCAATGTACCTTCCCTCGGCTTAGAGGATCACGATGGAGAATGAATTCTAGAAGTTGACACCGAGAGAGAGTAGCATAGACGAGTATCTCCACGAATTTACACAGTTGGGTCGGTATGCTAGCTCTACGTTCACGGATGAGGAGCTTAAGACAAACCGATTCTATGAGGGTCTGAGGGATGACCTAAGGCTACTGCTCTAGGGGCCTATGACGCAGGGCTTCTTGACCCTGGTCAATACGACCCGGTCTTTGGAGAAGGATCTGAGGAATGTGCAAGTGAAGAGAGACTCTGGTTCTAAGAAGACAAAGTTCAAAGTACCGACTACCTGAAAATCTGGGTATCGTAAGGTCCATAAGAAGGCTAGGATTTCGGGTCCAGCCCCTTCTTCCGGTACTTCGGGGGCAACTACAAGATGAACCCCGGGCGCATGCTATAACTGTGGAAAGCCGGGACACTTTGAACGAGACTGTTGGAGCGGATGCCCAAAGTTCGAGAGGAAGCCGAGAGCAATCTATGAGGAGAAGGGCAAGACGGTGGAGTCAACCACATCTCACTATGCTCTGGCTCAACCTAGAGTCTATAACCTTTGCCAGCAAGAGGCCATAAAGCAAGCAGATGTGGTGATAGGTACGGTTTAAATATATAGAAAGTTAGTTTTTAAATACTTGTTACCTTGCCTGTGTTACCTTACTATTGCTTGTATATGATTTGTTTTGATTTGTGATAATCCAGTGAGAGCAATCTTTGATACGAGAGCTTCACACTCCTTTTTGTCCGAAGGATTTATATCGTGCATCGGAGTACCTTCTTCGATGGCAAAGGACAAACTATATATGTTGTTGACGAATGAGTGTTTGATGCGCGCAGATAGAGTCTGTGGCATAAAGATTCGTAATGGGAGTCAGGAGTTCGATTTGCAAGAGTCGCTGCTGCCGCTAGTGGAGTTCGACGTGATTTTTTGTATGGACTGGCTCTTGGAGCAGCAAGAATATATTGATTGCAATCGCAAGGAGGTCAAGTTTGGAACTGGTCGTGAGACGACATTTGCGGGCTTGAAAGGTTCGAGCAAGACGTTGATGTCTGCTCTTCAGGTGGTTAAGGTAGTTCGTGCTGGTGCAGAGTTGTTCTTCATGCTAGTGGAGGCTTCGAAGCCTAAGCCTGCTTTGGACAACATCCCAGTGGTATCCGAATAACCTGATGTGTTCCCTAGCGATCTCCCTGGAGCCCCATCTCAGCAGGAGATAGACTTCACTATTGAGCTAGTGCTAGGTGCGAAACCCGTGTCATGCTCTCCATATCGATTAGCACCTAAGGAGATGGCAGAACTGAAGGTTCAACTTCAAGAACTGTTGGAACAGGGTTATGTGCGTCCACGTTCATCGCTTTGGAGAGCACCGGTTCTTTTTGTGAAGAACAAGGACAGAAGTTTGCGGCTCTGTATCGATTATCTAGAGCTGAACAAGTTAACGGAGAAGAACAAGTACCATATCCCAAGGATTGATGATCTTTTCGATCAGTTAGTCGGGTCAACGGTGTACTCAAAATTGGATCTTAAGTCTGGGTATTATCAGCTGAGGATAAGAGAAAGTGATATCGCCAAGACAGCTTTTAGCACGAGATACGGGCATTATGAGTTTACGGTCATGCCGTTTGGGCTGACTAATGCACCGTCAGTGTTCATGGATCTGATGAACAGGACTTTCAGAGAGTACCTAGACCACTTCGTGATCGTCTTTATCGACGATATATTGGTATACTCGCAGAGTGAGGAGGATCACATTAAGCATCTGCATTTGGTGTTGGAGACAATGAGGAGGAGTCAACTGTATGCCAAGTTCTCCAAATGCGAGTTTTGGTTGTCCTCAATAGCATTCCTTGATCACATACTTAGTGGAGAGGGAATTGCGGTGGATCCGGCAAAGATAGTTGCTATACGGGAGTGGCCGTCCGTTTCCTTCTTTTGGGATCCAAGGGTCTTGACTGGTCCTGGCAGTGTTTAATCCGAGAATAGGGTTTGGATACCCTCATTTCTTTCAAGCTATCTCTTTATAAAGTCTTAGAGAGAGGGGAGAGCAAGGAAGAAGAAGGAGGAGAGTTCCGGCCGTCGGTGGAGCTTCGGATCCCCAAATCGTAAGCCGAGTTTGGATCTACAGAGGTGAGGCCATTGCGGTGCTTTTCATCCATATAGATCTTCATGGCACCAAAGAGAAATGCTAGGGTAACGATTCTTATCTTGGACATGTGAAATCCTCTTTCTTTTGCATAGGAAGCCCGCTCTCGCGAGTATGCAGTGAGTGTGAGGTGTTCCTTCGGGTAGACATGAATAGTCCCCATTGTTTTGCATGTATAGTCCGTAATCGAGAAACAGACATAGATATGGTGTGTGAAGCATACCCGGATAATTTGGTCTGGATCAGTGATGTTGCATTGCATGAATGGCCAGAGAAGACTCTGCGGCGATGGTTGTTTTTCTGGTTTTCTACGCGGTAGATTGTAATGGGGAACCTTGGGGACTAACTTCGAGGTGCACCGGGAAAACTGGGCAGATGCGTGATACTGCCATCTTTGTGGCCTGGGAGCCAACTTGCACATAACTGGGTTATGTGAAGTGTGTGATCGGATTGGGACTTCGGGAAGCTTGACCCGCGAATATGGCTTAAATTGACGTTGCATTATGAGCAACGGGTCAGGCGGAACCGTACCCGCTCTATGTCGTTCGGTTAGAAATACCTAAGGTGTGTGGTAATCACTAATGCCATAGATGGAGGGTCTTGGGCAAAGGCCGGAAAGAACATAATGCTCACGAGAATTGCCGTCCAAGGGGCGGTGGTGAGACCGCGAATTTTTGACCGAGTTCACCGAGAATGTTCCCTGAGAGCACGTGGTGTGTGTGGCCGTGCGAGCCTATGCCTGTGATGATGTGTAATTTCACTATTGTTAAGCTATGCTAATAAAGTGCAGGGATGGAGCATTGCCACCCCGAGTTTAGGGGCGGGGTTGTTATAATTTGGTCAGCTTTAGCTGAATGTTTCTTTTGTTTGCCACCGCTTCGGTGGATTGTTGCTTGCAGGTGCTACAGATCCTAGTGGCAAATAGTGTGCAAAAGCCCTTGTTGCTAAGCTGGGCCTCGAAGGCCTAAATATGAATGTTTACTTTTATTCTCATGTGTGACTGGCCTGCGTGCCGAGGTTTGGAAGACACTTTTATTTGAGTAAACTCTTGTAAGGCCATAAGGCCAAGTACTAGTGTATTTGTACGTTCATTCCATTTGGGTTATTGTAGTGGACATTCATGCTGTGGTTGGGTTCGTAATTTGCAACTTTTAAATTGCTTCCGCTAGAATATACTCTGTGTAGGACGTTAGTTATTGGAAGGATGGTTTCATTGCGTAACCCTTCGGTCTGTCTGTGGTATATGGCGTCGGGCCCCGACCAGACCTACTGCTATATGCTATGCGACGGATAGGGGGTGTTGCACAAGGGATCATCAGACCTCCCTTATTCATCGATAATGATTACAATTATTGGAAAACAATAATGCATTGTTTCTTAATTGCGTTAGATATAGATTTCTGGAATATGGTAGAATAATATTACTCCGCTTACAATTGTAGTTGGAGATATTATCATGGAAAAACCTAAAGATAAGTGAGATGATCATGATAAATTAAAATGCAAGAATAACACTAAAGCTATGAATGTATTATTTTGTGCGTAAGATAGAACTGAATTCAATATTACTTGTGCTTATGAGACTCCTTACAATATTTGGAATTTACAAAAAATTCTCTTGAAGGTAAATCACAGGCATATGATTCAAAGCTTTTTCAAATGGAGCCCGAGTTTGAAAAGTTTCGAATGGAACTAGATGAAGATTGATCTACACAAGATTCACCAAAATTGTCAACGATTCAAAAATGCTAGGAAAGACTTCTTCAACGGCAATTTGGTGAGGAAGATTCTTAGATCGCTCCTCCCAAAATTCAATCCCAAGGTGATAACCATTTTGGAGTCACGTAAAATTGAGAGACTCATTGGAGATCTCAGAACTCATGAGGTTGAGCTGAAAATTCAACAACAAGTGCACAACATGGAACCAAAGAAAAAGGCCATGGCATTGAAATCAAAGAAGGAGAATGACAATAATATTGATGATGATGATGATGATGATGAGGTGTAACATCACTCAAGTAACTAGACCCCTAAGATGATTTTATCATGCCTAGGCCATGATAGAAACCTAGGAAGCTCAAAAAGATCATGTGAACTTAGGCATGAAGGTGAAGATCACCATGGTCTGCAAATAACACATTTTAATCACCAAACCTAGGGTTTGACTTTAGGGCTTCACCTTGACTCCATGACCCCACCATAACACCCCTAACCCTTAAGGGAGGTCAATGGGTCACTAAGGGCCCATTGGGGTCAACCCAAGAGGTCAAGCTGACCAAAGTCAACCTAAACCCTAAAATGGTCAAAATTCCAAAATAATGGGCAAGTGGCCTCCAAGGTGCCAAACCAATCCTACCCAACCCTTCCTAGACATTGGGGGAGGCTAATGGGTAACCAAGGACCCATTGGGGTCAACTTAAAAGGTCAAGTTGACCAAGGGTCAACCCAACTAATTAGGTTAAATTGCCCAAAGTTGACCTAATTAGGCTTCACCAAGACAGAAGTGGACTAGGGTGATGTCAATGGGATCATTTACACCCCATTGGGTCAGTCACATCATCCAAAAGGACCTAGGATTGGACTTAAATGGCTAGGGCTAGCCAAGCCCAAAAAGTGGAGAAAAATCTAGCTCAAGCCCAATCCACTTCGGCTAAGCCCAACTAAGGCGGACCATTAGATATGGGGCTGAAAAATATCAGTTTTTGCCACCTAATTTTTGCAAATAATGACTAGGAGAGAGAAGGCTCCATTTTCTCCTTCAATGGAGGCGAGAGAAAGTAAGGAGGAAAGCCATTCATGGCCAAGGGAGGTCAAAAGCATCTCCACTCAATTCCCAAGGATGGATTTATCTCCCCCTGTTTAGTTAGGAGAAGACCAGAGGGTTTTCCCGGCCATGACATTGGCTAGGTGAGGGTAACTTCACCTTGGCCGAAATTCTCCATTAATGGCAATAATGACAATTGAATCCATGCCCCTTCCCCTACCTCAACTAACCCATTTATCATCTTCAGAGAATCATAAGCAGTGGGTTTAGGCCTTAACATCGCTGCATTTGCTCAAGAATAGAGTTCAGGAGGTGGAAATCTTTAGAGCTCGTTGGTCATGGCGCGCCACCACCAAACACGTCGGCAAGCCCGATTACAAGTCCACTTCTCCTCCTCCCCCTTGTGCTAGTATCCTAAATCAATTAGGAGAGGAATCAGGCTCAATTGAGCCTGATTGGGTGAGAAACTTTTTGAAACTTTCATGGTTTTTATACCTTGCGGGTTCGCCGGAAACTGCCCCTCCGGCGGCCGTGCCGCCTTCCGGCGATAGCCACCACCTCAACAGAGGTGGTTGTGGTTGTGGCCGGCCGAGGAGGGGGCTGGATTACCGGCAAAAGCTGCTTGAAAAGCTCCAGGTCGGGCTGATCGCATCCGTAGGCTGTAGGAAGAAGACAATACATGAGCCGTCGGATTGATCACTGGATATTAGGATATAATATTAATTATTATTATTATTAGTATTATTTTTCCCTTTACTGCACTCTTTTTAAATCAGGAAAATGAGGCCCTTAGTGGCCTAAACATGTAAAGTGCCCAACATGAAATAGGTATCCCTTGAGGCTAATTTATTTTAAAATCTGTTTCTACCCATTTGGATCAGTGGTTTGACCACAACACTCAAAATGATGCAGTCTATACATAGGGTTAGTCAAACACTAAATTGAGTGCCCCCATCAATCCAGCCATTAAAATGACTTGAGATTTGGACTGGGGGTCAATCTTACCTATACATCTGACATATCCAAAAATGGGAATTTTTGGAAAATGTTTTTCTATAGTTTTGGTAAACTTTTTATAAATAATGTATGATTTAATTAGAGGGCCTAATGATCTCATAATTCACCAAAAGTTTGGTGGATGGCCCTTAGGGCCATGATAGGTCACTGATAAAAATCTCAGCTCATTTGATGTTAATTTGATTAGGTATTGGTGTGACCAAAGTTTGGTCTCAAAGGGGAAAATTAGGTCAAAAGTGCACTTGGTAGAGTGAGCGACCATTCCTCATCCAAATCTGCTGAAACTTTGGACACTGACTTGTAGTCACATATAACACCCTCACAAGTGGTTTAGGGTAGTTATGCCCACAAACCTTAGTACAAACCCTAGGGTTTCCCTTTGAATATTGAGAAGGACATGCAGTCATATGTCCTTGGATTAACTTAAAAAATTGGTAGTCTACTTCATAGTGTGGTAATAAGCCTTGGATAATTTTTACTGAAATTTTTATCAATATTTATCCCCTCTAAATTAATTAAGGATTAATTAGGGCACTTATTTCAAAGTGACATTTCATATTTATATAACCTTGTATGTTATGAATTTTGGATTGATATCTTTGGTACTTTATTCGTAACCCCAATGTTTGCCCTAATTGAAATAAAATTAATTATGAGTTTGTTACACACAGGAAAATTATGAAACTTGGTCAAAGGACTTTATAGGACATCCTTGAGCTCTGTGATTTTTTAAAAATTATTGGAAGCCTTTTTATACAAGTTGTTTCACAAAGTGCCATATGTAGAAGATTATTTGATAAATTAATTATGTGGCCAAATAAGCTTGGAAAAATTATAATCCTTAGTCAATAGTCTCTCCTGCTTATGTTGGTCATCTGGTAATTTTCCTATAATTTTTGGATGAATAATTCAATTTCTCCCCTATATATCCTATTAGTGTAGTTGTTTATCCAATAGTATATTGATGTTCAAATTCATCTTGGAAAGTTGGGATTTTTGGTTATTACTGTTATTTTGAGGATATTAATCTATCATAATTTTGTTAAGTCCATATTTTGTCAAAAAATTACACTTGGTGTTCAAAAGCATAGGTGGCCTGACTTTGAAGAAAATATAAGAAATACCAAATAAAGTAGGAAAATTACAATCTTCTGGATTTATTCATAAAGTAGCATGATAGACCCTCAGTAATAATCTTGCGCCATTTGGATTATTACTTGGAGTATCACACTTCATGCATACCATGTAACTCATTAGGTCTACACATAATAACACTGTAGAAATAAGGTAACACGTAGGACTGGTATGGGAAGATGAGATGGTTGATGTTCCTGGTCTGGTTGAGGATGAATAAGGTCACCAATGTGAGGCAGGTAGTGAGAGCCTGGTTGACTAGAGGCAAGGTTGTACTCGGGATTGACAGAGGATCATCTTTTCCTGGAGAAAGAGTCTAAATACATTAGGGTTAGTTCAAGTGTAATGCCAAGAGGGATTGGACATGGGTAGTTACCAATAATAATAAGTACCTTGCGAAAGGGAGCTTTGTGCTTCAGCCCATCATAGTTCCTAGTGCCCTCGAGAGCCCTTCATACGGAATGTCATGGGCAGTCCAAGGTTAACCTTAAACTATAAGATTAAAATGTTAAAGAGCAATTAGAAATACTAGGACTTCACTTTCACTCACCCCAATGACCCGGGAGGTTAGCTTGGTTGGGTTATCCGAGCGGTACGTTTGGTGTTTGTAGAAGTGGGCAAGTTAGCCCAGCGAGCCAATGACTTGGAAGGTAGTTATAATAGACAGATTAGTTCGGGGTGCCAATGGCTCAAAACCTCATGGATGCATGTGCATAAAGTGGTGGGTCTTCGGTATTATACGGTCGATCGCACAGACGTCGACACATTTACTCGACAAGTGTGGTTCTCACTTAGCCAAGGAAAAGACTGGTGGTCTTGCCAACAGAGTACGCAGGAGCTCCGCGGTTGTGTTCTTCATGTTGAGGCGTACGTAAGGGCTAGGCCTGGTAGTGCGGTTACCAGCCTAGGACTGCGGTGGCTCGACCCACTTTCTCTGTTGGATACTACGGAGGCTCCTGGGAGTGAAGCTAGCTTCCAAAATGGGGGAACTTAAGGTCCGTGTGCATGGAGTTACGTGTGTGTGTTGCACTTGCATGAATCATTGCATAACATATTACTACACATATACCTGCATATAAACTGACACCGCATCGTATAAACTAGTATGAGATAGCTTATACGATGGGAGCCTTGCAAAAGGGCCCTTAACTTATAAGTTTGTATGGACATTCATATAAGTTAAGGTTACTTATTCCATAGTTTACTTTACATGTACTTACTGCTCTACTTTACTTGTTTACATTACTGCTTCTTTATTATAGTTCTTTTGTACATGCACCTGTTAGGGTAGTTGTCACCTGCTTGTTCCACTCTGCTTTGTTGTCCTACACTTTCATCCTCTCCGCACGGTGTTTAGGAGTTGCGGGGGTGAGGCGAGGACTATAGTGTCTTAGTCATTTGACTAATGGTCGGTGGACCAAACATTTAAGGGGCTCTAGATGGGAGATAGGGAGCAACAACGGGAGATGCCGAGGGCAGTGGAGGAGGCTCCGACATGCTATCAGTGCAACCAGCCAGGGCACATTCAGAGGAACTATCCCGATAAGAGAAGTACCCCCACCAGTCTTTGGCTCCATGAGTGTTAGCCTTACTTAGCTTCCGCGAGAGTGTTGTAGTGAGGATTTGTTGTACTAGGCATATCCTGTTTATATTTCTACTTTACTGATCTATTTAAGTACTTTTATTATCATGTAGACTTTACTGTGATCTTCATGTTCACTTATATATATGTGACTATTATGGACTTGATTATGTTTGTCTTACTTGATATTTCTACTTCTTTGGTGACCGCTAATGCCGGTAGGATCGACATTTTATAGTGACGACCACCTCGAGTGTTGGTGTCACCGCAATACTGCGATTTTGGGCGTAATACCCAGTAGCGTAGTAAAAAAGGGTCTTACAAACTAGTATTAGAGGAAACATCGATCCAAGGAGAAGAAGCCCACAAAATACTGGGTCACCCCATGCGAGCATTAGTTTGTGGACAAACTAAGCTGCGGAAGCTGTGGTGTGTCCATGTGTAAAAATCAAATATATAGTCCATAAATCAATGAGTTATGACAACCCAACTAGGAAAATTGACTCACCAAGACGATTCTTGCTGTATCCTGGTCAAAATTCACTTTAGGTATAATTCAGTTAAGGTACAAGGATACCCGAAATGAAGGTACTAGAGGAAGAGTCTAATGCGAGAGAAGGTACTTAAGGCTTAAACTCTAATGTCCCTACTTTACTCATCAAGTAGTACTATCACCTATTACCTAAACTAATAAGACTAACTTAAGGAGAATTGACGCCTATGAACCATTAGCGGAATAGTAGGGGACTCATAGACTCAACCCTCGTACCGATGGCACGATTAGGATGAGACAATCATCATACCAAATACCAAGGGTCGAATAAGAATTCAGGTTCAGAAGAAACCCGTTTAGGACATAGTCACATGTTGACTTTGAGAAAGGTTTCGTAAATGGTAAGATGGAGTGTCTAAAGTATGGAGTATATCAATGAGTTTCATGATGGAACCCCAAGTCTAAGGTTGCATGCCCTAAGGATGGTGTGCATATCTAGCCCGAATATAATATGGTAATATCGAAGTTACTTAGCCCAAGGTAAGTAGGGGCTTATCTTTTTTTATTGGGGTCTTGTTTTTGTTTATTGGGCAAATTAGTTATTGACTTGGGTTTCCTTAGACCTATTTTAGGAGATGTGGTGTCACAAACATAGTGAGATTGAAGTTGATCTTATTCAACATTATTCAGGCGAAGATAAGATTTGGTAAAAGCGTGTTTGGAATGATGATCTGTAGCATTACCAGGACAATGTCATAGTAAAAAGGAGGAGTAATTGCGAGACTTAACTATTACAAGATATCACATGAATTAGATGACAAGTAACAAGATTCAGGATATCTGGGAAGATAAGATTAAATCGCTATGTTGTAACATCAGAAGTATGACAACTCTAGGAATTTGCAAGAAATTAGCAGACAATATGTAAACGACGTATACCTTAGGTATGACTCTGCAGACTTGATTCGAATAGCATAAAGGACTATAATACATACGTCTGATGACGTAGTCACGGTTAACAAGACTCATGGCTATGAAAAATGAGTTTTTGAGTATCTAGTGTAATTACGACAAAATGACACAAAAAATAATGGGTATTAATGATAATATCCAAAAATTAACGAGTACACCCTCTTTAATTTTGAGGACGATGGGTCATTTGATGAAGTGATCAGTCCCGTTAATTAATAAGATTGGATAACTCGTGAAGATGAGTTGATTTATTACTCGGGCATACTAGAAGGAATAAGAACCTGATCGTTTAAAGGAAGAGTATAGAGTCGTTGTCTACACTCACAAACAAGAACTCAAATTACCGGAAGGGAATTGTGTTTACCAGAAATTATTTTTACCCAGAATAAAGAAAGAAGTCATGTATTCTGTGATGCAAGATGAGGTTTATCGACCAGAGCAGTAGGTTCCTAGTATAGATGGCTCGACAACTTCTAATCGATCGGCCCGCTTAGAGCCGGTCAGGATAGATGATACGACAGTGTGAGTCTTGTGGTGCGAGAAGGTTCTGATGGTCAAGATCATGTGGGCAAATCATGGACAGGAGGAGCATACCTGGGAGCCACTGGATTCGATACAACAAAAGTACCTGGAGATCTTTGCATCGAGTATAACTTTAATTTCCGAGGGATGTTACATTCAGTTACTCTCAGTAGAAATCCCGCTAGCCTAACCTGAATTTCAGGGACGAAATTATTATTTTTTGTTTATTGGGATTTGTAACATCTCTCAAGCAACTAGACCCCTAAGATGGTTTTGTCATGACTAGGTCATGACAGAACCCTAGGAAGCTCAAAGAGACCATGTAAACTTAGGCATGAAGGTGAAGATCACCATGGTCTACAAATAACACATTCCAATAACCAAACCTAGGGTTTGACTTTTGGGCTTCAACTTGAATCCATGAACCCACTTTAACGCCCCGAACCCTTAAGGGAGGTCAATGGGTCACAAAGGGCACATTGGGGTCAACACAAGAGGTCAAACTGACCAAAGTCAACCTAAACCCTAAAATGGTCAAAGTTCCCAAATAAGGATGAAGTGACATCCAAGGTGCAAAACCAACCCTACCCCACCATTCCTAGACCTTGGGGGAGGCCAATGGGTAAGCAAGGACCCATTGGGGTCAACTCAAAATGTCAAGTTGACCAAGGTTCAACCAAAACCCTAATTAGGCCAAATTGCCCAAAGTTGACCTAATTGGGCTTCACCATGCCACAAGTGGACTAGGGTGATGTCAATGAGATCATTTACACCCTATTAGGTTAGTCACATCGCCCAAAAGTGTTGGAACCGGTTACCCGATCCCACCTAGAGTTCGGACCAAAGATTGCAGCCCGCACTTACTCCTCCTGAACCACTCTCCCGATGTGAGTCGTAGACCTGAAAACAGACTGAGGAGTCTCAGTTCGGAGGTCCTACCTCTTACTCGAAAGAAATAAGCCCTTCCCCTCCCTAGCCAATGCTGAGCTAGGTGCCTGTGAGGAAGAAAGTGGAAGGGTTCAACAACCAAATCCAGGCACCTTGTCGGTCTATTTATAGACCTCTGAGTTTGATCTGCAGATATCCATACTGAACCGACCTGAAATTACCAAAATACCTTAGGTTGGGCTGCCAACAGCCAAAATCCGCTGTCTTGAAGAGCTATATGCAGACCACCAGGGGTAGAAGTGTAAAATTACCTGGGGAAGAAGAGTAAAATCCCTCTTGGGGGTAAAAAGGTAAAAATAGCTTTCCTCTCAGGCAGCTAGTGCGGGAAGTGACTGGCGGGCGAGGCGATCCCACCTGTTTGTCTCGCCGGCCTCTCGCCCCACTGGCCATCTCGCTTTCTAGGGCGAGCTCGTGCCTTAGAGGATGTCTCCCCTACAGTGCCGAGACCCCGTCTCGCCCTCTGCGAGTGGACAAAAAGTCCCACTCGCCTCTTCACCTCATCTCGCCAGCTCCTACGTCCCGCTGCTAGAAAGGCCTCCCACGAGCCTATGGTTGTACAAAAAGGACCTAGGGCTGGGCTTAAATGGCTAGGGTTAGCCAAGCCCAAAAAGTGGAGAAAGAGCTAGCTCAAGCCCAATCCACTTGGGCTAAGCTCAACAAAGGTGACCCATTAGTTATGGGGCTGAAAAATATCAGTTTTGCCACATAATTTTTGTAAATGATGACTAGGAGAGAGAAAGGTCCATTTTCTCCATTAATGGAGTAGAGAAAAAGTAAGGAGGAAAGCCATTCACGGCAAAGGGAGGCAAAGAGCCTCTCCACTCAATTCCAAAGGATTAATTCATCTACCTTGGTCAGTTAGGAGAAGACCAGAGGGTTTTCCCGGCCAAGATAATGGCTAGGTGAGGGGAACTTCACCTTGGTCTAAATTCTCCATTAATGACAATAATGGCAATTGAAGCCATGCCCCTTCCCCTACCTCAACTGACCCCTTTGTCATCTTCAGAGCATCATAACCAGTGGGTTTAGGACTTTACATCACTGCATTTTCTCAAGGATAGAGATCGGGAGGTGGAAATATTTAGAGCTCGCCGGCCATGGCGCACCATAACCAAACACGTAGACAAGCCTAGTTGCAGGTCAAATTCTTTTCCTCTCCCCTTGTGCTAGTGTAACGCCCTGAAACTCAAAAGAGGGATGGACAACATTTATAGCCAAGTTTGGTGCCTGGTAAGGGTCACACAGCCTAGGATACGGGCGTGTCCCGGGCCATGTCATGCTAGGGTTCGACGATCTTGCCGAGTGGTCGACTAAATACAGTCGATGATCGTCGAGATAGCGAACACAACCTGAGACACGGGCATGTCTAGGGCTGTATCCTGCTCGGGTTGTTAGGCGGGCTGTGTCAGGGGAGGAACACGGCCTGGAGCTCAGGCATGTTCTGGTTTACATGGGTGTGTCAAAAGTGACACGGGCCTGTCATGAACCCGTGTCCTTCTCTGTGCATTTGGTCGGCTGTATCGGCTGTGGAGCACGGCCTGGAACATGGCCTTATGCATGGCTATGTCTGGCACACGGCCTGTGACACGAGTGTGTTCAGTGGTCGTGTCATGTTCGGGATGTGACAGTTTCGGCGTCGATTGAGGCACACGGCCTTGGACACGGGCGTGTCGTAAGCCGTGTTCGGCCCAGGAAATTGGTTTTAAGTGCGAATCGTGGCTGTCCGTTTCCTTCTTTTGGGATCCAAGGGCCCAGGGCTGTTCTTGCTGGGTTAAGTCCGGGAATAGGGTTTGAAACCCTCATTCTACATGGAGCTTTCTCTTTCTAAAGCTTTAGATAGAGGGGAGAGCAAGGAAGAAGGAGGAGGAGAGATCCGGACACCGGTGGAGCTTCGAAGCCCCAAATCTCAAGCCGAGTCCAGATCTACGGAGGCGGGGCCATTACGGTGCTTTTCATCCGTCTAGATCTTCATGACACCAAAGAGAAACCCAAGGGTAACGATTCTCTTCTTGGACATGGGAAGTTCTCTTTCCTTTTTGTATAGGAAGCCCGCTCTCGCGATTATGCGGTGAGTGTGAGGTATTCCTTCGGGTAGACATGAATAGTCCTCGTTGTTTTGCATGTAGAGTCCGAGATCGAAGAACGGACATAGGCATGATGTGTGAAGCCTACCCGGACAAGTTGGTCTAGATCGGTGATGTTTCATTATGCATGAATGGCCGGAGAAGACTCCGCGCCGATGGTTGTTTTCGGGTTTTCTACGCGGTAGATTGCAACAGGGAACCTTGGGGGATAACTCCATGGTGCACACGAAAAACTGGACAGAAGCGTGATTCTGCCATCTTGGTGGTCTGGGAGCCAACTTGCACATGACTGGGTTATGTAAAGTGTGTGATCGATTTGGGACTCGGGGATGCTTGACCCGCACATATGACTTAAATTGATGTTGCGGTGTGAGCAACGGGTTAGGCGGAACCGTACCTGCTCTATGTCGTTCAGTTAAAGAGCCTAAAGTACGTGGTACTTGCCGTTGGCATAGATGGAGGGTCTTAGGTTTAGGATGAAAAGACTAAAATGCTCACGAGATTTTCCATCCAAGAGGCGGTGGTGAGACCGCAGATTTGACTGAGTTCACCGAGAATGTGCCCTGAGAGCACGGGGTGTTTGGCCGTGCGTGCCCACGCCTGTAGTGTAGTGTAATTTTCACTATATTGTTTGGCTATGCTAATAAAGTGCAGGGAAGGAGCATCGCCGCCCCGAGTAAAGGGGAAGGGTCGTTATAATTTGGTCAGCTTTAGCTGACCGTTGCTTTTGTTTGCCACCGCTGCGGTGGATTGTTGCTTGCTGGTGCTGCAGAGCCTATTGGCAAATAGCGGGCTGAAGCCCTGGTTGCTGAGCCAGCCCTCGAAGGCCAATGCAAATGTTTACTTATTATACTCATGTGTGACCGACCTGCGTGCCGATGTTTGGAAGACACTATTTATTTAAGTAAAACTCTTGTAAGGCCATACGACCAAGTACTTTGTGTATTTTGTATGCTCATTCCTAATTTGTGTATTTAGTGGACATTCATGCTGTTGGCTTGGGTTATTTTCTTTGCAACATTTAAAATGCTTCCGCTAGAATGTACTCTGTGTAGGACGTGTGTTATTGGAAGGATGGTTTCATTTCGTAACCCTTCGGTCTGTCTGTGGTATATGACGTCGGGCCCCGGCCGGACCTACTGCTATATGTTATGTGGCGGATAGGGGGTATTACAATTTGGTATCAGACTACCAATTTCAGTCATGCTTAAATGAATTCGTGGACGAATTCTTTTAAGGGGTGGGGAGCACATGTGTGTGCGTCATCGTTATAACATAACACAAACCCATGAATGTCCACTTAGGAATGAAAATACACATGTTTGAGGAAACTGCATGTTCCTATAATTGCTTTTTGCAATATTGTTCGGTCACTTAATGGTATTTTGTACGACTATAGGTGACCAGGAGTGGTTTACGGCCATCAGAATGCCCAGTTTCTGAGGCAAGTAGAGCACCGAATGATATGCCTGCAACACCTCCCTGTGCAGAAACCATAAGATTGGTGGCTGAAGCGGTGTTCACTATGATAAATGCCCAACTTGCAAGACAAATGTTGTAGCATGCCCCTACAGTGGAGCAGGTACCGCTTCAAGCGGTAGAACCTAGAAGGGTGGAGCAAGTGGTGGTGGAGCCATTGGTACCTAGGAGAGAAACAGAAAAATAGCTAAAGCATGTTATGGGTTTCAATCCTACAGTGTTTTCGGGGACGGGAACCTCATCCCAAGCTGAGGATTGGCTCTCCCGAGTAAAGAGAGTATTGACAGCTACGGAAATGGAGGAGTGGCAGAAGACCACCATAGCCACTTTCCTGTTGGACGGAGATGCAAGGCTGTGGTGGGAAGGTTTAGAGCTACATAACCTGAGGGGAAGACAACTCACGGACGTCTCGATGGAAGAATTTTCGAGACTATTCTTGACAATGTACCTTCCCTCATCTCAGAGGATCGCGATAGAGAATGAATTCCAGAAGTTGACGCAAGGAGAGAGTAGCGTGGACGAGTATCTCCACGAATTTACACGGTTGGGTCGGTACGTTAGCTCTACATTTGCTGATGAGGAGCGTAAGACAAACCATTTCTATGAGGGTCTGAGGGATGACCTAAGGCTACTGCTCTTGGGGCCTATGACGCAGGGCTTCTTGACCCTGGTCAATACGGCCCGGTCTTTGGAGAAGGATCTGAGGAATGTGCAAGCGATGAAAGACTATGGTGCTAAGAAGACAGAGTTCAAGGTGTCGACTTCATCAAAATTTGGGTTTCGTAAGTTCTATAAGAAGGCTAGGACTTCGGGTCTAGCCCCTTCTTCCGGTGCTTTGGGGGCAACTACAGGCTGAACCCCGGGCGCATGCTATAACTGTGGAAAGCCGGGACACTTTGCCCGAGACTGTTGGAGAGGACGTCCAAAGTCTGAGAGGAATCTGGGAGCAACCTATGAGGAGAAGGGCAAGGCGGTGGAGTCAACCGCATCCCACTATGATCCAGCTCAACCTAGAGTCTATAACCTTATCCAGCAGGAGGACATAAAGCAAGCTGATGTGGTGACAAGTACAGTTTAAATTTATAGCAAGGTAGCTTTAAATACTTGTTACCTTGCGCATGTTAACTTATTATTGTTTGTATTAGCCTTTGTTTTGATCTTCGATAATCCGGCGAGAGCACTCTTTGATACGAGAGCTTCACACTCCTTTTTATCTGAAGGATTTATATCGCGCATCGAAGCACCTACTTCGATGGCAAAGGACAAATTGGATGTGTTATTGCCTAATGGGTGTTCAATGCGCACGGATAGAGACTGTGGCGTAAAGATACGGATTGGGAGTCAGGAGTTCGACTTGCAAGCGTCGTTACTGCCCCTAGTGGAATTCAACGTGATTTTTGGTATGGACTGTCTCTCGGAGCAGCATGCATACATTGATTGCAATCACAAGGAGGTCAAATTGGGAACTGGTCATGAGACGACATTTGCAGGATTGAAAGAGTCAAGCAAGACTTTGATGTATGCTCTTTAGGTGGTTAAGGCAGTTCGTGCTGGTGCAGAGCTGTTCTTCACGCTAGTGGAGGCTTAGAAGCCTAAGCCTACTTGGGACAACATCCCAATGGTATCCGAGTACCCTTATGTGTTCCCTGACGATCTCCCTAGAGCCCCACCTCAGCGAGAGATTGACTTCACTATTGAGCTGATGCCAGGTGCTAAACCTGTGTCACGCTCTCCGTATCGGTTAGCGCTTATGGTGATGGCAGAGCTGAAGGTTCAAATTCAAGAGCTGTTGGAACAGGGTTATGTGCGTCCAAGTTCGTCGTCTTCGAGCGCACCAGTCCTTTTTGTTAAGAAGAAGGACGGAAGCTTGTGACTCTGTATCGATTATCGAGAGTTGAACAAGTTAACAGAGAAGAACATATACCCGATCCCAAGGATTGATGATCCGTTCGATCAGTTAGTAGGGTCATCGGTGTACTCGAAATTGGATCTTAAATTCGGATATTATCTGCTGAGGATAAGAGAAAGTGATATCCCCAAGACAGCTTTCAGCATGAGAGACGGGCATTATGAGTTCAGCGTCATGTCGTTTGGGCTGACTAATGCGCCATCCATGTTCATGGATTTGATGAACAGAACTTTTAGAGAGTACCTGGACCACTTCGTGATTGTCTTTATCGAAATATATTGGTGTACTCGCCGTATGAGGAGGATCACTTTAAACATCTGCATTTGGTGTTGGAGACGCTGAGGAGGAACCAACTGTACGCCAAGCTCTCCAAATGCGAGTTTTAGTTGTCCTTAGTAGCATTCCTTGGTCACATAGTTAGTGGAGAGGGAATTGCGGTGGATCCGACAAAGATAGTTGCTATACGGGAGTGGCTTGTGCAGTCTACAGTAGCGGAATTCCGGAGTGTTTTGGGGCTTGCCAGCTATTACAGGTGCTTCGTGGAGAACTTCTCACGAATAGCGTTACCACTCATGACTCTGACGAGGAAAGAGCAGAGGTTTGTTTGGACGCCTGAGTGCGCACAAGCTTTCAAAGAGTTTAAAATTCGGTTGACCACGTCGCCTGTTCTAAGTTCGCCGAGTGGGACCGAAGTCTTTGAGATCTACAGTGATGCTTCAGGCAGTGGATTGGGTTGTGTTCTACTGCACCATAGAAGTATAATAGCTTATGGCTCACGTTAGCTGAAGGTACATGAGAGGAATTATCGAGTCCATGACTTGGAGTTAGCGGCCGTGATATTTGACCTAAAGCTGTGGAGGCATTACCTGTACGGTGTGAAGGTCGATATCTATACCGACCACAAGATCCTGAAGTACTTATTGGATCAAAAGAATCTAAACATGCGGTATCAGAGATGGATGTAGTTCCTAGGGGACGACACATTCAAGATTCATTATGTGCCTGGGAATGGCAATACGATTGTGGATGCATTGAGTCGCAGGATCCCTGCGCAGGCTAACTGGTTGTCGGTTCATGACAAGAGTTTGAATCGGGAGTTGGAGGCATTAGAGATCTCTTGTGTTGACAAGCAGAGTAGTGTCGAAGCTCAATTGAACTGGACAGAAGTTCAGTATGACCTGGCTGATCGGATTTGGATAACAACATAAAGCAAATCATGGATGAGGCTTTGGTTGGGTCAAATTCAAAATTTGATGTTGTGGATGGATTGTTATGGAAGGACAGTCGTCTATGCGTCCCAAATGTGGGTAAACTACGGGTGGAATTGAAGTACTCGATTCCCCCAGGGAGCACGAAGATGTACTGTGATATGAAGAAGCTGTTCTGGTGGCCAGGACTTAAGAAGGACGTGACACTTTATGTGGCAAAGTGTCAAACATGCGCCTTAGTGAAGGCGGTGTGCCAGAAGCCTGGAGGTTTCTTGAAGTCCTTGCCTATCCCGGAGTGGAAGTTCGACGATATTACAATGGACTTTGTGCATGGGTTGCCAAGGTCGTAAAAGGGAAATGACGCCATCTGGGTGATCGTAGATCGATTGACAAAAGTGTCGCACTACATTCCAAATAGGAAGGATGATTCGGTGGAAAATTGGCAAAACTCTATATGGATAACATTGTTCGACTTCACGGTGTGCCCCACGACATCGTGAGTGACCGAGATGGGCGGTTCACGTCCAATGACTGGAGGTTGGTGTTGGGAACCCCAGCTGAGTTTCAGCACGACCTTTCATTCGCAGACGGATGGTCAGACCGAGAGAGTCAACCGGATGATGGAAGACATGCTTCGCATGTGCGTCTTGGATTTCGGGAAGCAGTGGGAAGATCACCTGTACTTGGTGGAATTTGCTTATAACAACAGCTACCAAGCAAGTATTCAAATGGCACCCTTCGAGGCCCTTTATGATAGCAGATGTCGCATGCCATTGTCATGATTGAAAATGGTTGAGCCGAAGCTGTACAAGCGGTAAGAAGTGGAAGGTGCAACTTCGTTGGTACGAACTATTCGAGAACGATTGCTGATAGCTCAGGACCGATAAGCTAAGTACTACAATGTCAAGCATAGGAACGTTGAGTTGCTGTTGGCGACTGGGTTTTTTTGAAGATTAAGCCATTCAAGGGCGTCTCACGGGTATGATGCTTGAAGAAGCTAAGCCCGAGGTACCTTGGACCGTTTGAGGTTCTAGAACGAATTGGCGAAGCAGCTTTTCGATTAAAGCTATCAATGGAACTGAGTGGTCTACATGACGTATTCCACATATCGATGTTGCGGAAGGCGGTGCAAGAGCCTTCGCAAGTGATTGCGGTCGATTAAGTACCGGTTGATAATGGGTTGACGAAGAAGGTCAATCCAGTTCACATTGAGGACTCGGAAGTCAAGCGACTGCGTAACAAAGACATCAGGATTGTCAAGGTCCGTTGGGACAACTGCGGTTGGGAGGAGCTCTCGTGGGATCGAGAGCAGACCATACTTGAGGAGTACCCTTAGTTATTCCACACAGGTACCGTTTAAGTTTTGTGCATCTTTTCCTTTCTATAATTTCAGGACAAAATTCTTTTTAGAGAGAGAGAATTGTAACGCCCCAAAACTCAAAAGAGGCATGGACAACATTTCGAGCCAAGTTTGGTGCCTGGTAAGGGTCGCACGGCCTGGGACACGGGTGTGTCCAGGGCCGTGTCATGCTTGGGTTCGACGATCTTGTCGAGTGGTCGATAAAATACACTTGACGATCATCGAGACAACGAACATGGCCCGAGACACGGGTATGTCCAGGGTCGTGTCCTGCTCGGGCTGTTAGCCAGGCTGTGTCGGGGGAGGAACACGACCTGTAGCTCCGGCGTGTTTTGGTTGACACGGGTGTGTCAAAAGTGATACGGGCATGTCATGAACCCGTGTCCTTCTCTATGCATTTGGTCGGCCGTGTCGGTTATGGAGCACGACCTGGAATATGGCCGTGTGCATGAACGTGTCTGGCACACGGTCTGTGACACGGGCGTGTCCAATGGCAGTGTCCTGTTCGGGATGCGTTGGTTTCAGCATCGATTGAGGCACACAGCCTTGGACACAGGCGTGTCGCAAGCCGTGTTCGACCCAGGAAATTGGTTTTAAGTGCGAATCGTGGCCGTCTGTTTCCTTCTTTTGGGATCCAAGGCCCAGGACTGTTCTTGCTGGGTTATGTCCGGGAATAGGGTTTGAAACCCTCATTCCACTTGGAGCTTTCTCTTTTTAAAGCTTTATAGAGAGGGGAGAGCAAGGAAGAGGGAGGAGGAGAGATCCGGCCACCGATGGATCTTCGGAGCCCCAAATCGCAAGTTAAGTCCAGATTTACGGAGGCGAGGCCATTACGATGGTTTTCATCCGTCTAGATCTTCATGGCGCCAAAGAGAAACACAAGGGTAACGATTCTCTTCTTGGATATTTGAAGTCCTCTTTCCTTTTTGCATAGGAATCCCGCTCTCGCGAGTATGCGGTGAGTGTGAGGTATTCCTTCGGGTAAACATGAATAATCCCCGTTGTTTTGCATGTAGAGTCCGGAATCGAAGAACGGACATAGGCAGGTGTGTGAAGCCTACCCAGACAAGTTGGTCTGGATCGATGATGTTTCATTATGGATGAATGACCGCAGAAGACTCCGCACCGATGGTTGTTTTCGGGTTTTCTACGCAGTAGATTGCAACAGGGAACCTTGGGGGCTAACTCCAAGGTGCACTCGAAAAACTGGGCAGAAGTGTGATTCTGCTATCTTGGTGGCCTGGGAGCCAACTTACACATAACTGGGTTATGTAAAGTATGTGATCGATTTGGTACTCGGGGATGCTTGAACCGCGCATATGGCGTAAATTGACGTTGTTGTGTGAGCAACGGGTTAGGCGGAACCATACCCGCTCTATGTTGTTCGGTTAAAGCGACCTAAAGTACGTGGTACTTGCCGTTGGCATAGATGGAGGGTCTTAAGCTTAGGCCGAAAAGACTAAAATGGTCACGAGATTTGCCATCCAAGGGGCGGTGGTGAGACCACAGATTTGGTCGGGTTCACCGAGAATGTGCTCTGAGAGTACAGGGTGTGTGGCCATGCATGCCCACGCCTATGGTTTAGTGTAATTTTCACTATATTATTTGGCTATGCTAATAAATTGCAGGAAAATAGCATCGCCGCCCCGGGTAAAGGGGCAGGGTCATTATAATTTGGTCAGCTTTAGCTGACCGTTGCTTTTGTTTGCCACCGCTGCAGTGGATTGTTGCTTGCAGGTGCTATGAAGTCTATTGACAAATAGCGGGCTGAATCCCTGGTTGCTGAGCCGGCCCTCGAAGGCTAATGCGAATGTTTAGTTGTTATACTCATGTGTGACCGACCTCCGTGCTGATGTTTGGAAGACACTGTTTATTTAAGTAAAACTCTTGTAAGGCCATAAGGCCAAGTACTTTGTTTATTTTGTACGCTCATTCCTAATTTGGGTATTTAGTGGACATTCATGCTGTTAGCTTGGTTCTTTTCTTTGCAACATTTAAAATACTTCCGCTAGAATGTACTCTGTGTAGTACGTGTGTTATTTGAAGGATGGTTTCATTTCGTAACCCTTCAGTCTGTCTGTGGTATATGGCGTCAGGCCCCGACCGGACCTACTGCTATATGCTATGTGACGAATAGGGGGTGTTACAGCTAGTATCTTAGATGAATTAGGAGAGGAATCAGGCTCAATTGAGCCTGATTGGGTGAGAAATTTTTTGAAATTTTCATGGTTTTTATACCTTGCGGGTTCGCCGGATACCGCCCCTCCAGCAGCCGTGCCGCCTTCCGGCGATAACCACCACCTCAACGGAGGTGGTGGTGGTTGTGGCCGGTCGGGGAGGGGGCTGGATCGCCGGCAAACGCCATTGGAAAATCTCTAGGTTAGGCTGATCAAATCCATAGGATGGAGTAAGAAGACGACACATGAGCCGTCAGATTTATCATTGGATATTAGGATATAATATTAATTATTATTATTAGTATTATTTATCCCTTTATTGTACTCTTTTTAAATCAGGAAAATGAGGCCCTTAGGCGCTTAAACATGGAAAGTGCCCAACATGAAAAAGGTATACCTTGGGGTCTAATTTATTTTAAAATTTGTTTCAACCAATTTGGATCAGTGGTTTGACAACAACGCTCAAAATGGTGCAGTGTATACATATGGTTAATTAGAAACTAAATTGAGTGCCCCCTATCAATCCATTCATTCAAATAACTTGAGATTTGGGCTGGGGGTCACTCTTACCTATAGCAATGACATATCCAAAAATGGAAATTTTTGGAAAATATTTTTCTGTTTTTTTTTTGTAAAAATTTAATAAATCATATATGATTTTATTTGAGGGTTTAATGGCCTCATAATTCCCCAAAATTATAGGTCACTAATAAAAATCTCAGCCCATTTGCGGTTGATTTGATTAGGTATTGGTGTGACCAAAGTTTGGTCTCATAAGGTGAAAATTAGGTCGACTTCATAGTGTGGTAATAAGCCTTGGATACTTTTTACTGGAATTTTTAGGAACATTTATCCCCTCTCAATTAATTAAGGATTAATTAGGGCACTTATTTCAAAATGAAATTTCATCTTTATATAACCTTGGATGTTCATGAAACTTTGACAGTGAGCTTATATTGATGTTATTGTTCTCTGATAATTTTGTTATGAATTTTGGATTGATATATTTGGTACTTTATTCGCAACCTCAATGTTTGCACAAATTGCAAGAAAATTAATTATGAGTTTGTTACTCACTGAAAAATTATGAAACTTGGTCAGAGGACTTTATAGGACATCCTTGAGCTCTGTGTTTTTTTATAAAATTATTCAAAGCCTTTCTATACAAGTTATTTCACAAAGTTCCACACGTAGAATATTATTAGATAAATTAATTATGTGACCAAATTGGCTTAGAAAATAATAATCCTTGGTTAATAGTCTCTCCTACTTATGTTGGTCATCTGGTAATTTTCCAATAGTTTATTGATGGTCAAATTCATCTTTAAAATTTGGGATTTTTGGTAATTACTATTATTTTGAGGATAATAATCTATCATAATTTTGTTAAGGCCATATCTTTTCAGAAAATTACACTTGGTGTTCAAAAGTATAGGTGGCCTGATTTTGCAGAAAATATAAGAAATACCAAATAAAGTAGGAAAATTACAATCTTCTGGATTTATTCATAAAGTAACATGATAGACCCCCATTAATAATCTTAGGCCATTTGGATAATTACTTAGAGTATCACCCTTCATGCACACCAAGTAGCTCATTAGGTCTGCACATAATAAAACTGTAGAAATAATGTAACATGTAGGCCTGGTATGAGAAGGTGAGACAGTTGGCGTACCTGGTCTGGTTGACGATGAATAAGGTCACCAATGGTAGGTAGGTAGTGAGAGCCTGGTTGGTTAGAGGCAAGGTCTTACTTGAGATTGATGGAGGATCGTCTTTCCCTGGAGAAAGAGTCTAAATACATTAGGGTTAGTTCAAGTGTAATGCCAAGAGGGTTTGGACATGGGTAGTTACCAATAATAATAAGTACCTTGCGAAAGGGAGCTTTGGTCTTCAGCCAATCGTAGTTCCTAGTGCCCTCGAGAGCCCTTCTTACGGAATGCCCTGGGCAGTCCAAGGTTAACCTTAAACCGTAAGATTAAAATGTTAAAGAGCAATTAGAAATACTAGGACTTCACTTTCACTCAACTCGATGACTCAGGAGGTTAGCTTGGTTGGGTTATCCGAGCGGTACGCTCGGTGGTTGTAGAAGTGGGCAAGTTAGCCCGGTGAGCCGTTAGATCAAAAGGAAATTATAACGGACATGTTAGTCCGGGGTGCTGATTGATCAAAAACTCATGGATGTATGTAAATAAAGTGGTGGGACTTTGGTATTATACACTTGATTGCACCGACGTCGACACATTGACTCGGTAAGTGTGGTTCTCACTTAGCCAATAAAAAGACTGGTGGTTTTGCCAGCAGAGTACGCAGTAGCTCCGCGGTGTGTTCATGTTGAGGCGTACGTAAGGGCTAGGCCTGGTAGTGCGGTTACCCACCTAGTAGTGGGGTGGCCCAACCCACTGTCTCCATTGGCCACTACGGAGGCTCCTGGGAGTGAAGATAGCTTCCAAAATAGGGGAACTAAAGGTTTGTGCGCATAGAGTCGTGTGTGTGTGTTGCACTTGCATGAATCATGGCATAACATATCACTACACACATATCTGCATATAACCTGACACCCCATCGTATAAACTATTATGGGATGGCTTATACGATGGGAGCCTTGCAAAAGGCCCCTTAACTTATAAGTTTGTATGGACATTCATATAAGTTAAGGTTACTTATTCCATAGTTTACTTTACATGTACTTACTGTTCTACTTTACTTTTTTACATTATTGCTTCCTTGTTATAGTTCTTTTGTACATACAACTGCTAGGGTAGTTGTCACCTGCTTGTTCCACTCTGCTTTGTTGTCCTCCGCTTTCATTCTCCTCGTACGGTGCCTAGGAATCGCTGGGGTGAGACGAGGATGATAGTGGCTTATTATTTTGACTAATGGTCGTTGGACCAAACCTTTTAGGGGATCCGGATACGAGACAGGAAGCAACATTAGGAGATGCCAATAGCTGTGGAGGAGGCACTGACATGCTCTCGGTGCAACCAGCCGGGGCACATTCAGAGGAACTGCCCCATGATGGAAGCACCCGCACCAGTCTCTGGCCCCGTGAGTATTAGCCTTACTTAGCTTCCGCGAGAGTGTTGTAGGGAGGATTTTGTTGGGTATGGTATCCGCATTAACCCAGATTTGATGAAGTCACCCTTGAACTAAGATGAATTAAGTTGTATTTGATGTTTTGTTTGAGTTATGTGTTTATAGGATTATATTATAAAGTGTAGACCAATATCAGTCTACAATGGCTCACCAAACACATGACCATACAATGTAATCCCTCATTGTGTGATCCATGGTGTTGACTCATGTGTAGCCTCTCTATTGGGATACACTTCATATTCAAGCACTAGGAATGATTGGAGAAAGACTTGTTGCTGAATTCACTAAAGAAGAGAAAATTCTGTTGAAGATAGTTTTGATAAGTATTTTACTCGAGTAGTTCTTTACATACTCGAGTAAAACGCTTTGTCAATACTCGAGTAACACTATAAGTACTCAGGTAAAGGAATTAGCTCTCGAGTAGCTAAGTCAACTACTCAAGTAGAACCTCTCTCATTCTCGAGTTAACATGATTTCTTCTCCAGAGAGTTTTCCAAGTAAATTACTCGAGTAGTCATATAAGTACTTGAGTAGATTAGTCTTTTGTCTCGAGTTATAGAAGACAGGATTTCATGTAATTTTAACTCACTCGAGTAGTCAAGTTCATGTACTAGAGTAGTCTATCTACTACCCGAGTAGCCCAGGTTTAATACTCGAGTAACAAGATCTTCTTCCCTCAAAATTTTTCTAAGTCCATTACTCGAGTAGTTGTATCTATATACTCGAGTAGTTTATCTTCTCTCGAGTAGTCCAATTCCACTTCTCGAGTAACCCAGATTTTTCTTCCAAAAATTATTCTAAGTCCTTGACTCGAGTAGTTCCTTTACCTCTCGAGTAGTTACTTTCTATTCTCTCGAGTAGTACTTCTTGTACTCGAGTAGTTTTCTTCCATTCACTCGGTAATCTCATTAGGTACTCGAGTAGGTTAATCTTCAATCGAGTATGTCAGTCATCCTTTTCAGAAAATTTGTTAAGTCCAAATTTAACGAAACTTTCAAACAACCTTGACATGATTGGTCCACCTGTACGTCATTAAGACTAATTATGAACGTTAGGAAAGATCTTATATAAAGTCTTGTCTGAAACCGACAAACCTTAACAAGGGCTGTCAAATATTATTCTAAGTATTCTTCTGAATCTCATTCTCTCTCTAAAAAAAATCGGAAGCCACCGCTGCTGACCTTCATCATGCTCATCCGACTAGGGTTTTTGATCCAGAAGATTCAGATCAAGAAGATTCACAGATCAAGATTGTCGTTTCAATTCTTCATCATCCATCTGATCGTGTGAAGTCAAAGAAATTTCAGATCTGACTTTCCCGAGACTCTTCTTCAACCTTTCTGATAGAGCTGCAAAGATCTAAGAAGAAGATTCAGGCCGACTGTTTCCAGATCTGAGAAAGTTTTACTATTTGTATTTTTATATACTCTCAATTTCATTTTTGTAGGAGATCTCTCTCCGAGTGTAGGAGCTTTTGCCTCTGAGTTGTAGGAAGTGTTATCTTCCGAGTGTAGATCCGTTTTGTGGATCGAGATTGTAGGAACTTTGTTTCGAGGCGTAGGCTTGGTTTTCAATCCGAGATAGTGGAGTAGTCGAGTCTAGTGGATTGCTAGATCGGTGAGGAAAAGTCGATGTAACCAAGGTTGGGGAACCACTATATATCTTAGGTCGTCTGTGATTATTTGGTAGATATTTGTGTGCATAGATCTTAAATTTTTATTCTGCAAAAATACGCACAACTCACCTATTCACGCACCTCTAGGTGATTTAGGTAGACAACTGAACACTTTCAATTGGTATCAGAGCCAGGTTGATCATTAAAAGGCTAACGCCTTGATCAGATCTTCCTAGTTGTCTTTTGAGATCTACCAAGCATGGACAAGGCTAAAGATTTTGTCAAGCTTCCTTTGTGCACCAAGAATAACTTTCCCATGTGGAAAGAAAGAATCAGATTTTTCATGGAAGCTGTGGATCCAAGGATCTTTATGATCGTTGAAGAAGGTCCTTACATTCCCATGACCATCTCCACAATAGATCCAACAAAGAAAGTTCCAAAGAAATTGATGGATCTAGACAAACACGAGATTGCACTTGTGTCTTTAAATAAGAAGGCCAAGAACATAATAGCAAGTGCAGTCGATGACTCCATGCTGCAAAACTTGATACACTGCTTGTCTGCAAAGGAGATGTGGCAGTCCCAAGTCACTTTGATGGAAGGTACAAAAGAAGTTAGGGATGATAGAAATCCCTTCTTAATGAAAAGTATGAAGCCTTCCGACAAGGACATAAGGACACCATTGCTGACACCTTTGAAATTTTCTTCAAGATAGTCAATGGCCTAAGGGTCTATGGTCGAATCTTCACAAATGGAGAATTTAATGATAATTTTTTGAGATACCTAACCAAAGAATGGGATAACAAGGTCTGTGCAATCAGGGAATTTGGAAAGCTAGCTGAGCAGACTCGCAGAATCTCTTCGGAAAGCTTATGTAATATGAGCTTCAACTCAACACAAGAAAGGCTGAAGAAGAGAAGAACAGGTCTGCATCCAAAGAGAAGTCTATTGCTTTAAAGGCAGACACCTCAAGGAAGTCAAAGGCTGCCTCTCCTGCCCCAGCACAAGAAGTGAGTGAAGAAGAAACCTCAGATCCAAGTACCTCAGGCTCTGAGCTATCTGAAGGAGAGTTCTCTCTGCTTTCACGACAGTTCAAGAAATTCTTGAACAAAAAGAAGCAGTGGAAAGGCAAGGATGCCTCCTATAGAAGATCATGACCTGATGGTGATCGACAAAGAAAGGGCTCAAGCAGCCACGACAGGTACACTCCTAAACAGAACAAACATATTTCTACTGACATCGTTTGTTACTGTTGTAATAAGCCAGGTCATGTCATTGCTGACTGCCCCCATAAGAAGAAGGAGGGTGGAAGAAGAGAGGAAAAGAAGTCCTCATACAATAAGAAGAGGACAGAGAAGAGCCTGATAGCCAAGAAGGGCAAAACTCATAGTGACTCCGACTCATCTGAGTCGAGTGAAGAAAAAGAATCCTACTTTGGGATTATGGCTCAGACTGATGACGAACAAGGGCTCTAGTTCACTGGGAAGGTAAACTCTCACACTCCTCTTTCAGAATCTGAAGCTTCTGAGCATGATAATAAGGACAGCTCTTTTGATGATGAGTTTGAACTTATGGACCAGTACAAGGAGTTGATCATGGCTTACGACAAATGTCGTCGAGTCGTGAAAACTCAAGCTAAAGAGATAAAGTCTCTAAAAGCTGAAGAGAGTATCTTGAGAGAGGAATTCGCTAAAACTGACTCACTCAAAGAGAACTTCAATAATGCTATTGAAGAATAAAACAAGGCTCTTGAGCACCTTTACTTAAAAGAGAAAATCATCAAAGAGTTTGAAGAACAACTCGCTGCTGAAAAGAAACTTGTTGAAAGTTTCTCAAAGCCTAAGACTGTTCTTCCATTCATTAATGAATTCTCAGCTAAGGACAAGGGTGCTGGACTAGGCCATGTATAAGCTCCTAGTAAATCTTCTAGGAGGAACAAGGCTCAAAGAAAGAATAAGGCCGCCAAGAAGGCCTTGGCCAAAGAGAAGGGGAAAGACCCTCAAGATCAGACTTCGTTCAAGAAAGTCATATTTCCAACTAATGAGTTTGATCTTGACTCATCCTACGGTCACTTGACCAGGCCTACCTATGTAGAGCCAAAGTGCCATTACCATGGATGGACTCGCCACAGAAACTTTGGTGAGAGTTTCTTTAAGGCACCTTATATAGAAGTCATTCTTCAGAGCTATGGACCTTATAGTCATGGTCATAACTTCAAGAAAGCACCAAAGGTAAAGCCCGTTGTGGAAAAGCCTTTGAAGGAGAAGAAATCATGTGATTGTCATCACCATGAAGCTTCTTTCTCCAAGAATGCTGCTCCTACTAGAACACAACTTCAAAAGGTCAAGCAGAAAAACATAAGGTAAAGATACAACAGGTTTGACTGTTAGTGCTGTTGCAGAATTGGTCACTTTGCCATCGATTGCTGGTTTAATCCCAGAAATTTTGCAACTCCTCAAGTTGGCAGTATGAGAAGTACCACTCATAATGCTAATACTCGTAGTAGGAGTGTTCTAACACGAGACCAAGGACCCAAACACGTTTGGGTTCCTAAGACAAATTGATTCATAATTGCAGGTATGTCCAAAGGACACCAAAACGCCTATCTGGTATTTGGACAGTGGATGCTCTCGGCACATGATCGGGACAAGAAGCCTACTTCAGAATTACTCTCCAGTCTTGAACAGACCAAAGGTCATCTTTGAAGGTTCAGACCTAGGAACCACTAAAGGCTATGGTATGATCAGTAACAGTAGTGTATCCTTCTCAGATGTAGCTTATGTTGAAGGATTGGAACACAATCTCATAAGCATAAACCAACTCTGCGATAAAGGATACATAGTTGAATTTTATGCTGATAAGTGCTTGATAAAATACGTTGATAATATGGAAACGATTCTATCCGGCACTCGAAGTAGGAACATATTTTGTTTAAATTTCATTTGTACAGACTCTTCTACACCAGTGTGCTTTTTAGCAAAAGATAGTGCATCTCTCGGTGACCAATGACATAAGAGACTAGCACATATTAATTCCTAAACTATTAATAAATTATTTTCACTAAATTTAGTACGTTATGCCCCAAATGTCAACTACGTCAAAGATAGACCTTGTCATGCATGTGTAAAAGGCAAGCAAACAAGTGCTACCTTTAAAAGCGTTATTGGCAAAGATTCCAATAGATGTTCACATGTACTGCATATGGACTTATTCGGTCCACTGTAAGTTAGAAGTTTGGGAGGTAAGGATTACACGTTAGTAATTGTTGATGATTACTCGCGCTTTACGTGGGTGTTCTTTCTGAAACACAAGTCAGATACCTTCGACATATTTACTAATTTTGTCAGGCAAGTCCAGAATGAATACAACTATTTCGTAGTCAAAATCAGAAGTGATAATGAAATAGAGTTCAAGTCTGGGGCCATGACAGAATTTTGTGAAAGCTTGGGTATCTTTCATGAGTTTTCCTCTCCTCGCACCCCACAACAGAACGGAGTGGCTAAGAGAAGGAATAGAACACTTAAAGGCCTGCAGGACCATGTTGAGTGATGCCTCACTTCCGGAATACTTCTGGGTTGAAGCCATCAACACTGCATGTCACGTGCAAAATCGAGCACTTATTAACAAAAACCACGATAAGACACCTTACGAATTCTAAAGGGCAGAAAACCAACTGTCTCATATTTTAGAATTTTCGGTTGTAAGTACTTCGTGCTTAACAATGGCAAGTATCATACTATCATATTTAGCGAAAAGAGTTTTGAAGGTATTTTTGTTCGATATAATAGACATAATAAGGCATACAGGATATTTAATAGAAAAACTCTGGTTGTAGAAGAATCAATACATGTTGTATTTGATGAGACGAGCTTGCTGCAAGGCAACTCTTCTAGTGTGCTCATTGAAGATGCAGATACAAAGTTGAAAGAACTTAGCTTGGATGAACCGTCTGAAGATAAAGGTGAAAAGTTCATCAAGATCACCACTCCAACCCCTGTTTGTGAGGCTGATGATCAAGATGAAGAAATCATCCAAGTTGATGAAGTCACTCCGGTGATTGAAGACAATCCAGATGCAAGGACCCTAGAGCTCAGACATCTGAAGGATCACCCCATGGACCAGATCATAGGAGATCCCCGGGATGGTGTCAGAACTCGTAGAGGTACAACTAACGAGAATTTATACCTGAGTTTTCTGTCACAGGTTGAACCAAAGAAGTTTGATGAAGCAAACTCAGACGCATCTTGGTTTATGACGATGGAAGAATAACTAAATAAGTTCAAGTACTGTCAAGAATGGAAACTTGTTCCAAGACACAAAGGTAAGAATGTCATCGGGACAAAATGGGTCTACAGGAACAAGATAGACGAGGATGGAACGATTATAAAGAACAAGGTCAGACTCGTCGCCAAAGGATATCGTCAAGAAGAAGTAATCGACTTCGACTAGACATACGCTCCAGTGGCAAGGCTGGAGGGAATCAGGTTATTCCTAGCTATGCTGCTCTTAAGGGCTTCACCGTTTATCAAATGGACGTGAAGTCTGCCTTCCTTAATGGTGGCATAAAGGAAGAGGTATATGTGGAACAACCTCCAGGTTTCGTTGATTCTAACTTTCCTGATTATGTTTACTTATTGCATAAAGCTTTATATGGTCTGAAACAAGCTCCTCGAGCTTGGTATGAGACGCTATCTAGCTTTATACTTGAGAACAAGTTCACAAGGGGAAAGATACATAAGACATTATTTCTTAGGGAAATGAAAGGTAAGATTTTGCTAGTGCAAATCTATGTCGATGACATTATTTTTGGCTCTAATGAAGACAACCTTTGCACGAAGTTTTCAAAACTTATACAAGAGAAGTTTGAAATGAGCAGTATGGGCGAGCTGAAGTATTTCTTAGGGCTTCAGGTGAAACAATCTGAAGATGGAATTTTCGTCTCGCAGACTAAGTTCAACAAAGAGCTAATTAAGAAATTCGGAATGGAGAACGCAATCTCGATGAGGACTCCAATCAGTTCAGCTATGTCTTTGGATAAGGATGAGAAAGGGAAAACTTTTGATGAAACCAAGTACATAAGCATAATTAGATCCTTGCTCTACCTTACGGCCAGTAGACTTGACACAATGTTTTCAACATGTGTATGCGCTAGATTTCAGGTGAACTCTAAGGAATCTCACTACGCTGCTGCAAAGCGGATTTTGAGATATCTTAAAGGTACGCCAAATCTTGGCTTATGGTACCCAAGAAGTAATGATAGCGAGCTAATTGGTTTTTTAGATGCAGATTTTGCAGGTAGCAAAGACGGCAGGAAAAGCACTTCCGGGACTTGCCAATTCCTTGGAAGAAGGATTATTTCCTGGAGTAGTAAGAAGCAGAACTGTGTTGCAATCTCAACAGCTGAGTTAGAGTATATCTCTGGAGGCAGTTGCTGTGCACAACTGCTATGGATAAAGAATCAATTTGAAGATTACAATATGAAGTTCCAGAATATTCCGCTGTTTTGCAACTCTTCCAGTGCAATTGTAATAGCCAACAACCCAGTCTCACACAACCGGACAAAGCACATAGATATGAGGTATCACTTCATCCAGGAGCATGTGGAGTATGGGGACATAGATCTAAAGTATGTCTCTACAAAAAGGCAGATTACAAATATTTTCACGTAGCCGTTGGACGAGACCAAGTTCTCGTTCTTCAAAATAGAACTTGGAATGCTTAACAAAGAAGATTAGAGAAGGTGGACTCATAAGAAGGCTCAGAGATCAAGAATCAGTCAGAAGTTGAAATTCTACAATTTTCTAACTTGTTGACTCGAGTAAGAAAATGACCTACTCGAGTAACGCACTTGACCTACTCGAGTAATACAGCTTCACTCTAGTACTTCTGTATAACTACTCGAGTACTTCAATATATCTACTCGAGTACTTCAATATATCTACTCGAGTACTTTCAGACATCACTCGAGCACTTCCAGCTGTCTCCACTTGAGTACCTCCATATCTTCACTCGAGTACTGACAAGTCTCTCGAGTATCTGATAGGCAAGCTTTCTACCTTGATTCAAATTTCTTTATTCGCAACCCGAGGCTTATGCCGCCCTCTCCCAGGTATGTTTGCATTATTTACTTCTTACTTAAGACATAAATTAGGGTTATATAAGTCGAAATGTCCAGAATTTACTCTCTACATGAATCAAAACTCCCTCTCTTGAGTAAGCCGTCAGATATTTCATCTTCCGCCGAAAGTTGCAGAGCACGCGCCATCTTCCACCCCACCGCAGATATTTCTCCAATTTTTGGATCATGGCCTCTTTCTCCAAGATTGTCATCGGTTTAGAACTAGTTGCTGTCGGTATCGCCGAAATTTCAGATGATTTCTGGAACCTTCTGATACTTCTCGACACCGTCGGCCTCACCTTCGTTCTATAGGAGCCATGTAAAATCTTGTTTCCAGAAGTTGCAGAGTTCTTCAAGAATGTCAAAGTCAAGAGATATGGAATAGTTCTCAAGTCCAGAGTTAAGGAATCAAAATCAAACTCACCAAAACCTCTATTTCTCAACTTCTTCGACTGCCGATTGTTGATGAAGAAGATCATCTCGGTCCTGAAGAATCTGACATGACCAGTATATTCTGTGGAATTTCTCCAGAAGTACAATACATCAAAAGATCTGACCTGAATCCTAAAGGGAAGTTGTTAGTGGATATCATATGCAAAGTTCTTCTCTGCAAAACCAGTTCCATCAGGGATACCTCTCTCCACTTCTTTGATATCATGCAAGAAATAGTATGCAGGAAAAAATTTCAGTTTGGGATGATGATTCTGGATAAGATAAAGGACAACATTAAGGCTCCCAGTTATGCTAGGATAATTTCTCTCCTCCTCCATGAAATTAATATTGAGTTGTTCAACTTCTCAAAAGGGACTGTTCTTCACCACATGAAGAAGGTCTTTATCTCTTCCATTCAAAGATGGGTGTTGAAATTGCAGAACCCATTTCAAGCTGCCAAAGCTCAAGAGCTTCCAGCTATAGAAAACAAGAACCCATCTCCCTCTCCAATTCAGGTTGCCAGCTCCTCTGGTGCAACTGTTGAGGGGGAGCTTGCTCCTTCTGTTCCAGCAAGGATGCCTACACCTCTAACTGTTACATCTCCTCCACCTCAAACTCCTGAAAAAATTCCATCTGAAGCCCAACTTCATGAAAACCTACTATCAACTGAAGCAACAATTAGTGAGATGATTGAAGAACTGACTGCTGATGAACCCCTTCCCCCTCTTCCAAAAGAAACAACTACTGAAGTTCCAAATCCATCCACTCCAGTACCATCTCCATCACATACTCCATCTCCCAACCAGTCTCCTGCTGCACACAAAGAGAAGGATGACACCATTTTCATTTTTGATGAGCAATCTCCTGAACTAGCTAAAGCTCCACTGAGAACCTTGGAATTCATCATGCCCACTGTCACTGATGAAGGGGATGCCCTGATTCATAATCCCAGAGTCAAGAGCTCAGTCTTCATTGAAGAGATAGCTCCATGGGTTGCTCCTCCTCCAGTTCCCTCTTCTGTTGCTCCTCCTGCTGTAGCTGCTCCTACCAGTGATTTGATGACTCAGTTTGCACTTCTACTTCAAGAACAAAGGACATATTTTGATTCTTCTCTCAAAATTATTACTGAGAAAGTCACTGCTCTAGAGACTGAGATGAATAGGGGATTTGCTGAGATCCAGCACAATACAGATCGGCTCAGACATCTCTTCCAAATTGGTGGAAAAGCTCTAGATCACACCATTACTAGTGTTAGTCAAGTCATGGTGCAAGGTGTGACTCTTGCAAATAATCAGATAGAATTAGATAAGAGAGCTGAAGCTACAAAGATGAAAATTTGTGAAGAAGTTGGCACTTTCAAAGATGATGCCATCAATAAACTGACTGTAGAAGTCAGAAAGGGGGAAAGTTTAGTGAAAGAATATCTTGAGAAATCAGATTGACTCAAGCAAGAGCTCTGGGAAGCTAAGATGAAAGAAATTCATGATGATGTACTAGGCCAAATTCAGAGTGTGAAATTCCATACATATGACACAGCAGTTTGGATGCACAATCAAATTCGTCCAGAATTCCCAGCTGATCCAAACATCATTACTCACCATCTAAACCCCTTAGCTGCTGCTGCTCCTGTTCAAGCTCAACAGCCTACCTTCTCTCCTAGACCTGAAGGTTGTGAAAGTCCTCCAGAATCATATGCTCAAGTTTGGGATGCAGACCCAACAAATATATTTCTCCAAGCTCCTCCTGAGATCATCACTTCTCAGTAGAAGAGAAAATATGGTGATGGTGCCTCAGCCAGCAGGTCAATCCCAGTTCCTAATTCAGAAAAGTGAAAAGCTCTAGAGTTTGTAGAGATCTGGTCTCCTACTTCAAAGTCTCTCATTTTAGATACTCTCAAACTTGTTATGGACTTCAATGACAGCAGGAATATTCATTATAGCTCCCAGGAATGGGAATTATATGAAAAATCTATGACAAAGAGGAGACTGTATGACAGAGAATTTTGAAGGAACAACCCTGCTGCTCCTCCAAGGCCTCCTAAGTACTATCCCAAGCCATTCAACTACCAAAGAAGATAGCAAGAGAAGAAAGACAAGCAGCAACATCAAGTTTAAGCATAAAGGATTTTGAGAGTGTGTAATTGATTCTTATAGAAATGATGTTTTGGACATTCATATTTATATAATTCTTAATTTAGATCATTTGTCTTTTGATTATACTCTTATGCTTGCTTACACTGCTTTCTCTATTTGCATATTTAGCTATGTTTATGTCTATATAATTCAGCTTAGTGTAAAGGGTTCTGACTTCTACAAATAGAGCGAGATTGTTGGGTATTGTATCCATATTAACCCATATTTGATGAAGTCACCCTTGAACTAAGATGAATTAAGTTGTATTTGATGTTTTATTTAAGTTATGTGTTTGCAGGATTATATTACAAAGTGTAGACCAATGTCAGTTGATAATGGGTCACCAAACACAGGATCATACAATGTAATCCCTCATTGTGTGATCCATGGTACTGACTCATGTGTAGCCTCTCTATTGGGATACACTTTATATTAAAGCACTAGGAATGATTGGAGAAAGACTTGTTGCTAAATTCACTAAAGAAAAGAAAATTCTATTGAAGATAGTTTTGCTAAGTATTTTACTCAAGTAGTTCTTTACATACTTGAGTGAAATGCTTAGTTAATACTCGAGTAAGACTATAAGTACTCGAGTAAAGGAATTAGCTCTCGAGTAGCCAAATTATAGCTCTCGAGTAGCTTAGTCAACTACTCGAGTAGATCCTCATTCATTCTCGAGTTAACAGAATTTTTTCTCCAGAAAGTTTTCTAAGTAAATTACTCGAGTAGTCATATAAGTACTCGAGTAGATTAGTCTTTTGTCTCGAGTTATAGAAGACAGGATTTCGTGTAATTTTAACTCACTTGAGTAGTCAAGTTCATGTACTCGAGTAGTCTATCTACTACTTGAGTAGCCCAGGTTTAATACTCGAGTAACAAGATTTTCTTCCGTCAAAAGTTTTCTAAGTCCATTACTCGAGTAGTTGTATCTATATACTCGAGTAGTTTATCTTCTCTCGAGTAGTCTAGTTCCACTACTCGAGTAACCCAGATTTTTCTTCCAGAAATTATTCTATGTCCTTGACTTGAGTAGTTCCTCTACCTCTCGAGTAGTTACTTTCTATTCACTCGAGTAGTACTTCTTGTACTCGAGTAATTTTCTTCCATTCACTCGAGTAATCTCATTAGGTACTCGAGTAGGTTAATCTTCACTCGATTATGTCAGTCATCCTTTTCAGAAAATTCGTTAAGTCTAGATTTGACGAAAATTTCAAACAGCCTTGACGTGATTGGTCCACGTGTACGTCCTTAAGACTAATTATGACCGTTAGGAAAGATCTTATATAAAGTCTTGTCTGAAATCGACAAACCCTAACAAGGGGTGTCAAATATTATTCTAAGTATTCTTCTGAATCTCATTCTCTCTCTCCAAAAAAAATCGGAAGCCACCGCCGCTGACCTTCATCGCGCTCATCCGGCTAGGGTTTTCGATCCAGAAGATTTATATCAAGAAGATTCACAGATCAAGATTGTCATTTCAATTCTTCATCATCCATCTGATCATGTGAAGTCAAATAAATTTTAGATCTGCCATTGTCGAGACTCTTCTTCAACCTTTCTGATAGAGCCGCAAAGATCCAAGAAGAAGATTCAGGCCGACTGTTTCCAGATCTGAGAAAGTTTTACTGTTTGTATTTATATATACTCTTAATTTCATTTTTGTAGGAGATCTCTCTCCGAGTGTAGGAGCTTTTGCCTCCGAGTTGTAGGAAGTTTTATCTTCCGAGTGTAGATCCGTTTTGTGGATCGAGATTGTATGAACATTTTTCTGAGGCGTAGGATTGGTTTTCAATCCGAGATAGTGGAGTAGCCGAGTCTAGTGGATTGCTAGATCAGTGATGGAAAGTGGATGTACCCAAGGTTGGGGAACCACTATAAATCTTTTGCTGTCGTTTGTGATTGCTTGGTAGATATTTGTGTGTATAGATCTTAAATTTTTATTCCGCAAAAAGACGCACAACTCACCTATTCACCCCCCTCTAGGTGATTTAGGTAGACAACTGAACACTTTCAGATTTGTTGTACCAAGCATGTCCCGTTTATATTTCTACTTTACTGATCTGTTTCAGTACTTTTATTATCATGTGGACTTTACTGTGATCTTCAGGTTCACTTATGTATATGCGACTTTTGTGGACTTGATTATATTTGTCTTAGTTGATATTTCTACTTCTTTGGTGATCGCTAATGCCGGCAGGATCGAGGTTTTGTAGAGACGACCACCGTGAGTGTTGGTGTCATCGCAAAATGGCGATTCTGGGCGTAAGACCCGGTAGCATAGCAAAAAAATGGGGTCTTACATGAGGAGAGTTTGCTTGTGAAGAAATTCAAAAGATTCATGAAAAATCCAGAAAGAAGAAATATTTTTTTGAAAATTTTTAACAAGGAGTCATTATTAAGAAAAGGAAAAAGGAAAAGATAGCGATGACAATGATGAAGAGTGTCCACTACCGAAGTGTTATCAATGTAGAAAGGTCAGAACATCTAAAGTAAGTGCCCAAATTCTAAAAGAGAAAAAAATTGGCATAAGAGAAAAAAGAAGAAGAAGATGCCTAAGGAAAATACTTGGGAAGACACCTTCTCTGAGGATTCTAGCAGATCAAGCTCAAGAAATGATGAAGAGGCAAACATGATCTTGATGGGAAAGAGCATCACACAATCTGATTATGAATGCGGTGTCCAAAACGACACTGAATTATCTCCTCTCTTATGCAGGTTTATATACTGAATTTTTACAAACTTGCAATTTTTTTGATAAAAGTTTATAAGATATTGTTCTTTTAAAATTTTAAAATAAACTTTTATTAAATGAAAATAAAAACTTATCTAAAGAAGTTAAACTTTGGGAAAAAAGATGGTGACTTGTCAAGAGTGCAATCACTCTTTGTCAAGGGTGAACAAATTAGAAGAAGCTCTTGCGAAGTCCCATCCAATTGTCAAAACTTTTACTAATAAAAAAGGGACTTAGAAGGAACTCTTAAATCCTCTCGTTCTCAAATTGAAGAAGAGAAGATAACCATCATGAATTAGTGTGTTATGCTTGTAACTAAAAACACCATCTTGAAAGCCCAAATACGTGATTTAAATATGTTAATTAAAAAAATTCAAAATTGGCCAAAAATTCCTTGACATGATTTTTACCAACCAATACCATGGAAGTGCATAATTCGGGCTTTGCTATATTTCTGGAAAATATCACCCGATGATATTTTCTATCATCGACTATACCAATAATTACAGCGAACATCAAATTAATAATCAAATCAATTTTCTGTTGTTACCTCAATTTCCCACAAGAGTTCATACAAAACTCAAAATGGGTCGCAACCCCCTTTATATTATGTGCCAAATGTCATATATTTGGACACACCATAAACTCATGTACGAAGAATGGTCGAGGTATCATTAAGCAAATCTAGATGTCCATGGTTTCCACCTTTTTTATGGGAGGAGCTTCTTGGATAGCCCAATTTTTACTCTCATCTCTCTTTTAGGTATGTTGGCATGCTAAAGACAAATAAGATGGGTGGTATTTTGACTCGGGCTTTTCCAAACACATGACGAGCAACAAATCAGAATTCCTTAGCCTCATAATAAAGAAAGGAGGGATGGTGACTTTTAGAGGTAAAGAAAAAGGTAAGATAATGGGCATTGGTGTAGTGGGTAACATTTTTTTCTGTTTCAAATGTATTATTTGTTGAATGTTTAAAACATAATTTAATTTTAATTAGTCAATTATGTGATAAAGGATTAAATATTTTATTTGAATCCTATATAAAACTTTACAAAATCATAAATTCTAAAACAAATGATGCAGTTCTCACCGCACCTAAATTGCATAATATCTATGTGATTACTTTTAAAGATCGTACTCATTCTTCTTTAAAATATTTTACTTTTAAAAATAAAGAATTAGAATTATGGCAAGGCATCTTGATCACTCTATTGCCAAACTAATTTTGAAATTATCAAAAGATAAATTATTTAAAGGATTGTCAATATTAAATGAAAATTTATCTTCTCTTTGAATGCATTGTCAAAAACAAAACTCTCAAAATCTTCTTTTAAAAGCACAAATATTATTTCTACTAGTAGATGACTTTAGTTGATTCATATGGATTTATTTGGACCCTTTAGCATGTCAAGTGCAGGAGGTAGAAAATATACTTTTGTATTAATTGATCAATTTTCTAAATTTTGTAAAACTTTAATCATATCCTCTAAATTCATTGTTTTCTTTGATTTTACTAAATTATGGATTCATATACAAAATGGATTTGATTAAAAAATAAAATTCATAAGCTCAAATCATGGAGGTGAATTTAAAAATGATATTTTTTTTACATTTTACAATAATCAAGAAATTAAACATGAATTTTTTACTCCACGCACCCCACAACAAAATGGTGTAGTGAGGAGGAAAAATAGAACCCATCAAGAGCTAGCATGTACTATGCACTCTGAATATGGGTTACCTAGGTCTTTTTGGGCCGAATTAGTAAAAACTTCATGTTATGTTATTAATCATGTCCTGCTTTATCCATTCCTAAAATTAATGTCTTATGAGTAATGCTTCCAAAAAAACCTAATGTATCATATTTTTAAGTTTTTGGTTGTAAATGCTTTATTTTGAATACTAAAGATATTTTAGGAAAGTTTGATGAAAAATATGGAGAGGGAATTATCATTGGTTACTCTTTAACTAGCAGTGCAAGAAGGACAGATGACTTTGTTATTAAGTTGGGTGATCAAGATATTTCTCATAGCAAGTGTTTTAAATATCATGGATCAATAGTACAAAAGACAGAAGTATTGGAAAAATTGCATCACATAAAATCCAAGCGGGTTGGTTGAAGTGGAGAGGCATGCCAGGGAACTTATGTTATCGTAAAGTAGCATTAAAACTTAAGGGAAAGTTTTACCATACTGCAATTAGACCAGTGATGCTCTATAGTTCTTAGTGTTGGGTAGTAAATTGTGTACATGAGCAAAAAATGGGAGTTGCAGTGATAAGAATGCTTAGGTGGTTTTGTGGACACACAAGACTGGATAAATTTTGGGATGATTGTATCTGGGATAAGATAAGAGTAACACCAATTACAGAGAAGATGTGAGAAGCTTGACTAAGATGATTTGAACATGTACAAAGGTGACCTTTAGAGGCACCTAATAGGTGTTGTGAGAGTCTAATCACTAGACATGTTAAACGAAGGAGGGGTAGACCAATAAAGACTTTGAATGAAACAATAAGGAAATAAATGATGTACTTAAGAATTAGTGATGTTATGACAAGAGATAGGGCACAAAAGAGACAAAGGATCCATATAACTGATCCCTCTATAGTGGGATAAAGGTTTGAATGTTGTTGTTATTGCTATTTACTCTTCAACTAGCAATACTTATAGAATTTATAATAAAAGGACAAAAATAGTTGAAGAAACTATTAATGTTAGATTTGGTGAGTTTGCTCTTTGTGTAGATACTAATTCTAAAGAAAACAAAGAGGAACTCCATATCACTTTGACATGAAGATGATGAACTACTTGGGGAAAAAGAAGAAGAAATGTGGAGAAAAAGGATGAAACAGAAGAACACGTACCTCCAAGTGAGCATAATTTTACAAAGGATCATCCAATGGAACTTATTATTGGAGTCCATCAAAAGTGGTTAATAATCATTCTTATTTACATGAGTCTTTTTCAAACCTTTATTTTGTATTTAAAATAGAACATAAAAATATTTTAACCGCTTTAAATAATGAATTTTAGATTTGTGCTATGAATGAAGAATTAAATCAATTTGAACATAATAAGGTTTCAAAACTTGTCAAAGGCCAGCTAATCATCCAATTGTTGGTGTTAAATGTATTTTTAAAAATAAATTAGATGGTGACTTTAGGATCACAAAGAATAAAGCTATACTAGTTACACAAGGATATGCTCAAATTAAGGGAGTTGATTTTGATGAAACTTTGTACTCGTTGCTCGATTAGAGTCTATTAAAAATTTCTAGAATTTATTATTTTTACAAAAAATTAATTATTTCAAATGGATGTTAAAAGTGTATTTTAGTAGAGTTTATAAAAGAAGAAGTATATGTTGAACAACCTGATAGTTTGTTGTTGTTTGTAGTCTAACTCACCTAGAGTGGGGGGGGGGGGGGGGGGTTAATAGGTGGTCTTACAATATTGATGGTTTCTTTTCAATTTCAGTAAAAATAAAGAAATAAGATGCACAACCAAACAAGCACAACACACAACACACACTATTTTAAAGTGGTTCCATAGAGTATAGGTACATCGACTGTCCCTCTACGCCTATCTAGCAGTATGCTAGACTCAGCAATGTCCTCCAAATCTCAGCTTCAAAAGCTTACAACTCAGATTCTTCAGAATCTCTCTTTTCTACTCCAAGACCCTACATCAAGCTCAACAACCCCACCTCAGGCTCACTAGCCCTACCTAGGGCTCACCAGACCTACCTCAGGCAACAAACCTACAACTTAGAGTATTTTAACTCCTATAGCTCAGAGACCCTGTTGGTCTCCAACCTTTGATCGACACAGTGATCCTACCTCAGGCAACAAAACCCTACAACTCAAGAAACAACCTTACCACTCATATATATCAAAAGATCCTATTGAAATTGTTGTATATGAAGGATTACAAAAGAAGAATCACTAAAAATATATTGGAGCATGCGTCCCATGCTTCTTGGTTTACTAGTAACAAATCTCATTTGTATTTGATCATAGTGTGTTTATGATGTGCAGATATACCAGGTCTAACACAAAAATAATTTTTGGCTTGCATTCAGGATTACAAAGAGGGGTTAAGGTGATATCGCCTGGCGATATCCAGTATCGCCAACTGGCGATAGCTCAAGGGATAGTTACGACATGATCTCCATGGCATTTAGTTAAATTCGATATCACCTGGCGATATAGATATCGCTAAAGCTATAGCACACGATTGGCCACGATCAGATCATCCCAAAGAATCTTCAGAATCATGGGACACGTGGCAGCAGGATAAGATATCACTAACAAGTGATACCCGTGAAGATATCTCTAAAGTATATATTTGGCTTATTTTTTCTGTGGAGATCACGAATTTTATATTGTGGAATGTTCCTTCCCATGCAACCTGTCCAGAGAGCTCCAACATCCAGAAAAACTCCATCTTCCCAAGAAGGTTTAAGAGAAAAAAGCGACGACTCGTACGCGACATCTCAAGCAACCTTGACAAGGATTCGTCAGCATCTTCAGCACTTCATTTAGAGGGAGTTTTAATTCTGAAAGTTATTCTTTATAATTTTTCATTTCATCATTACAATCGATAGAGGAAATCGCAGCCTTTTGCATGGCGTCTAAGTCCTTGCGTGACTTAGGAGAAAATCGTCGCCTAGTGCATGGTGTCTAGGTCCTTGTGTGACTTGAGGAGTTTTTTTCGCCTTGTGTATAATGTCTAGATCATGGTGAGATCTAGGGGGAGGCTAGTAGCAAGATCTAGGGAGAGATAAGCTATAGCTGTCCGGTTCTTGGTAGAAGGACCAATGAAATCAAAATTTATTTATTTTTCATAGCCTTGATCTTTAGCTTTATAGATAATCCTTGTACTTAGTTTGTAACACTTATTAAATTAATTATAATCATTTGTGTTCTTATGATTTACTAAGTAATCGTCATTGAATAAGAAAACTTTACTCTTGATTTATGTAATTATTTCATCCAATAAGAATAAACTAAGAGAAAATTTTTGTTGACCCTTATTCACCCCGCCTAAGGGCGCCTCACGATCCAACACTTAATATCAGAGGAAGGTTACTCTAAAATAGTTTTATCACTGGGAGTAATGACGCAGATCGATCATGCATTTTTTGAGGGACAAGGGATTAGTAGACCTCCCTTGTTCACTGGCACAGATTATAACTATTGGAAAACGCGAATACGATGTTTTCTAATCGACTTAGATATTGAAGTATGGGTCATGATAGAATAATTTTACACTCCACCTACAACGGTAGTTGGAAGTGTCATTATGGAAAAATCTAGGGACAAATTGGATGAAATTGACTGAAAGTCTTTAGTTTCAAGGATAGCTAAATCACCTAGAGGGGGAGGGGGTAGGATTAAGAGCATACCCAACTGTTCCAAAATCCCAGACTGTTGTAAAGGGTGCTACTTAATTTCTTAAATAAGTAGCAGAGCGCCACAGATCAAGTGAAGGAACTCCGGACCCAACAATCCCCCCCCCCGGCATCCAACACAATCCGTTAGTTCAGAGGTGAGGTTACCACATGGCCCACATGGCTCAGAGTTGGGGTTACCACATGTACACAGTTGCCTGACCTGCCTGACCCACACAGGTAGAAGGGAAAATCTGGATTTAATAGCACCCCCAGGTCTTGAACCCCTGACCTCCTCTGATACCAAATATAGGATCAAGCGCATACCCAACTGTTCCAAAATCCCGGACTGTTGGAAAGAGTGCTACTTAATTTCTTAAATAAGTAGCAGAGCGCCACATATCAAATGAAGGAACGCCGGACCCAACATGGGGTGAATAGATTTTTGGTCTCTTTATAGTTTTCCTTCTTTAAGAGTGTTGTGAGTTAGTTGTTTTCAGCTTTCAAGACACACCACAAAAAGTACATTCAGAATTTATAGTGGTTTCCCAGATTATGAGTACATCCACTATCGCTCCCAACTATCTAACAGTTTGTTAGACAAGGCAACTTCTCCAAATCTCAGCTCCTAAGAGCTTACAACACAGATCCCTCAGGATCTCTCAGCCTCCTCCAAGACATACCTCAAGAACAAAGCCCTACCTTAGAGCAAGCTGTTGGATTCGGCGTTCCTTCACTTGACCCGTGACGCTTTGCTACTTATTTAAGAAATTAAGTAGCGCCCTCTCCAAAAATCCAGGATTTTGGTGCAGTTGGGTATGCACTTGATCCTTTAATTGGTATCAGAGCCAGGTTACGGGTTCAAGACCGGGGGGGGGGGGGGGGGGGGGGGGGGGGCGCTATTAAATCCTGATTTTTCCCTTCTACCTGTGTGGGTCTGGCGGGTCAGGCAACCGTGGACATGTGGTAACCCCACCTCTGAGCCAGGTGGGCCATGTGGTAACTCCACCTCTGAGCCGACGGGTTGTGCTGGACGCCGGGGGGGGATTATTGGGTCCAGCATTCCTTCACTTGACCCGTGGCGCTTTGCTACTTATTTAAGAAATTAAGTAGCGCCCTCTCCAGTAGTCCGGGCTTTTGGTGAAGTTGGGTATGCGCTTGATCCTTCACAAGCTTCCTCCTATAACTCAGTGATCAAAAGATCACTAACCTCAGACGTACAAGATGACCTACACTCAGGCTAGGAGGATAGCCCTACCTTAGAGAGAATGACTCTCCTACAGCTCAGGCACAAAGGCCCTACCTCAGATCCAAAGCTGGATCCTACCTCAGATCCAAAGCTGGATCCTACCTCAGATCCAAAGCTGGATCCTACCTCAGATCCAAAGGTCCTACAACTCAAAGAGAATGACTCTCCTACCTCAGGCAAACTGCCCTACCTTATATTCACACTTGAATCCTACCTCAGATCAACACGTGATCCTACACTCAGCCTTTATAAAATAGTCCTACACTCAGATCTGTCAAGATCTACAAAAGATAAAGAGTTTGTTGATGATTTGTGATGCAGGGTATATCCTAGAGATTCGTCACGGAGGTCACGATAACGCTTACGACACGATCTACGCTCTCTATTCCACACGCTAACGAAAACGCAGCCACAACAATTATTTTATTTATCGCTCGCGCTAACAATACGGATCGCCGTTCCGCAAATAGATCGAATGTTGGCTATAGGCCAAATTCTTTCCGGCTAAATGGGATAATCTTGATCCCGAACGAGCTTTTGGGTTGTACCAAAATAGATCCACCAAGAATAAAATGATTCGAAAGATGGTAGGATCTATCCCAACAAAAAGAAAGCGAGGATCGTCAATCCTCTTACGAATCTTTCGGAAATCCAAACAAAAAATACCAATCTATTATTTGATTAACCGCGAAGAAAAACAAATCGGAAAATAACGCAAAAATTCGTCCACCACAAGAACTATCTAGAGAAAGAAAACTCTTGGTAGAAATTTTCGTTACCCCTCTCGGATTTGTAGATCCGAGATGCGTGGATCCACCAAGTTTGATCGCTCCGCCGTTGAAAGTCCATGGGAAACGCGCTACGGATGATGAACGTGCTAATCTCCTTCACTTCACGCCGTGGAGGAAACCCCTATCTTCTTCCTTGCAAACAACCTCTCATGCATGGGCCAAAGTATCCTTGGAGAGAGAGGATCTCAGGTGGCCGTGAGCAAGAGGGAGAGGAGAGTAGCCGAGCACTAGAGAGAAGGGGGCGGCCGAGAGCAAGAGGGAGAGAGGAGATGGCCGAACTCTTGAAGGAGGGAGCCTTGAGGCCGGCGGTTTGGAGGAAGGAAGAAAGGGGGGGGCAGCTAGGAGAAGAAGAGAGGGGAAAAATTAGGGTTGGCAAAATTCAAGTTTTGATTTCAATTTAATTCTTCCATCAAAAGAAAAGTTCAAGGCCTTATATGGGCTTACATCTCAAAGCAAATAACAAGTGGCTAAAGGCACACCACATAAAGAAAATGCAGAAATTAAATAATGTTTTTTAAAAGAGCCATCATGAAACGGCTATTAGCACACCAAAGCTAAAATATCAAATATGAGTCTTGTTGCGAGGGCGAAGCTTGTAACCATGACCGCTACGACGTCGCACATCCTTTGCCGGCACATCTTCAACATAGTCATTCCCAAGTTGGCCGTCCTGGTGGCCATCGTCATCACCGTCGCCATCACCGTCTCCATCACCGTCGCCATCAATCCTCCGCCGCTCAAAAGGACTCATCTCTGATGAGCGGGCTGAAATATAACGGCGTACGAGGTCTGCGTCAAGAAGATCCACCTGTGCAGCAGAGAGCCAAGAGTCATCCGAAGCCGGACGACCACGCCAACGAACCAAAAACCTATGAATGTCGCCGTCGGGAGTGGGAAACACATCATCCTACAAAATCCTGTCAGGCAAGAAATCCGTCCGGGGAAACCTCGGAAAAACGTTAGGTGAAGCAGAAAAACAAGTTTCATCATCAATAGACGGCATACCTCCCGTAGATTTCGAAGGAGAAAGCGATCCAGAATTGAGCTCACCCCCACCCCATTAGATTGTATAGTGGAATTATTAAACAGAGAGACAGACAGTTCAGGTGGTGGAACAACAAAAAGCGTTAAATCCGAAATGTTAAACACCGGGGAGATTCCCCAATCAACGGGTAATTCTAACAAATAAGCATTTTCGCCTAATTTCTTCAAAATTCGAAAAGGACTGGCTTTCTTGTTCGCTAATTGTTTTATGGTGCCCGAAGGCATCCGTTCAGGGATAAGACGAACCATAACCAAATCACCAATGTTCAAGGAGACTGCTCGCCTATGTACGTTAGCATTCGATTGATAGATAGAATATTGCTTAGCTAACGTCTTGCCAATATGCTCATGGAGAGTGTGAACGTGTGAAGCGAAGTCCTGTGCAAATTGACTTGACTTTAAAGAAAGAGGTAACGGCACCAAGTCAAGAGGCACTGGCGCCTTTTAACCATGCACTATCTCATTCGGAGATAAACCGGTGGACATATTCTTAGAATTATTATACGCTAATTGAGCATGCGGAAGAACAAGGTCCCACGTACCTCCATGAGGGGTGAAACCATGTGCAACATGACTTGAGTTAACAGTAGAAAATAACGGGACTAAGTCTGGTGGCACGGGTGCTCTACATTCATTAACGATTTCCGTGGAGTCCAACGTCGTAGTTTTAAATTTAGATTTAAATTTTGATTTAAAAATTTTACAAAGAAATGCCTGCGGAAAACGCTCATCTCCAACTATATAGTTGGATGCTCTCGGATTTGAAAGGTAGTGCGGGAGACACAACTCAACATTCCCAACTACGTTCACTAACATGTTCTTGCACAGATCATCAAAAGGCGGAGGATAAATGCAAGCGACCGGGCTTGGAAAATAATTGTGTTTGGGGGACACCACATCAAGACGTAACAATGCCATGGAATCACTAGCGGTCCAAAACGAAGCCTTACCCAATGGCAAACGGTCAGATGAATGGTCCATCCTAGGAACAACATAGTCAGATCTACGAACAGTAGTGGAAAGACCGAACACGACAACTAACAAATCGCTCACACACACCCGTCTGGGTAAGTCTAATTGGGAAGCTGGATAAATAAACATCTCTAGATATCTCGGGCTAGAAATGACAAGCTCGTTCCCTAACAAGTCATCTAATCGAATTAAGTGAACCGGAGGAGGAGTCGACATAGGCGATTCCAGAGGAGGAACTAAATCATACTCACCGTCAAAACATGGATTTAACGTCCAAGAAACATCCTCCGGGTGCAAGCCATCAAAATCAAAGGAAAAATCAAACAGTAGATTCGTCCTTACCGAAAACTCAGCTGGATCGTCATCATCTAACTCACTATCAGATAAACATTCATCATGGGGTGACTCTACCAACTCAGCTGACATGTCTTCCAACCCACTAGATAATTCATCCAAATCAGAATAAGTATTTGTCTCAAAAGTAGGCAAAATCGTACTCGACAAAATTTCGAATCCATTTCGGACTTCTGGCGAAGGATCTAACATCAAAGAAATGTCTATCGGGTCCTCAGTGCTACCATCATCCACAAATAGCCTTCCCACACAGGGTAAATCTTCCAGAACGTCACATCCTTCGCTAACCAAATCTTCCCACTGTCTAAATCATGATGGAGGGTTGGGCAAACCGAATCCCGGGGAGAATCTAAATTAGTATGACCCTCAAGCAACGATGATAATATCAATGGACTATCTCCCGGATGTGCACCACTAAAATTATCCCAAGATAAACATCCATCCCAAGGTGACTCTTCCAACACCGTTGAAACATCTACCAATCCTGGATCAATCATTATAATATTGTCATCCTCACTCCCACTTATCTGACTGGATTGATTTAACGGGGAAGCTAAATAAATGGGCACCTCAATATGTTCCGGGATAGAAGGAACTAGCTCGTGTTCTAGCAGGTCATCACCTATAGGTAAGCTCTCAACATAGGGTGACTCAGCCAGAATGTCCTCTGACTCAAGGTCATCAGAAGACACCATAACTATCAAGGGAGACGCCTCAGAAACATCGCCAAAAGGAAAAGGAGACGATTCCTCAGAGGAGAAATCCTCGTCCAGGTCACTAGGGTAACCAATCTCCTCATCGTCACTCAAATAGCCAGCGTATTCAACCTCGTCCTCAGTGACAGGCACAGTCCTAGACACCGCCTCAGACTCAACAGGAGAGTCAACGACTAATTCAGGCAACTCGGGGAAAGACTTAAAAGCGTCTATGGTCGTAATCAGGGTAGGATACTCAATATAGCCATGGTCAGATACGCCGCTAGACTCAAAAGTCGTAGTCGTCTGTCTGCCCCTACAGATAGGACTACTCTCACCCCGCGGGCTCATGACAGTCCTAGCAGTCACATGTACCGAACTCGAGATAGGGGACCTCACTATTTCCTTTCCTCTATAGGTAGGTGCAGGTGTGCTATGGGTAGCTCCCCCAGCCCTGGGAAAGGATCTGTCCTGGGTGAATAGGTCACCCCTATGATCAGGCTTGGATAAGGTGCCATAACTATACTGGTTAGTGGATGTCGGGCTAGTAGTAAGGCAGTAGGGGGAATCAAATTTCTCCGAGAGTATTCTTCGCATGTGGGGCCAGGCATATGGATAGCTACCAGCTCCACGCTCTTCGTTCAGCCAAAACACACGGGCTCAAACTCTTAACCGCTCTCGGACTACATTAACCTTTTGGTAGTCGCCCAATTTGTTATAATCAAAATAGGTTTCTACCCCCTCAAGCCAGTATCTAAAATACTTGGGATCCCCATAACCATCATAGGTAAAAATATTAGTGTGTAGATAAGTCAGGGGACGATTGGAAGCGTTAACGTCGAAAGCCATTTCAGTGTGAACCGGAGAGGACACTCGATCCGGATTTTATGCGAATGCAAAGAAAGGGTACCTGGACAACTAATTCTAGGAAAGATAGAATTGTTCCCGCTTAGCCACTAAGATTATAATTATATAAAATAGATTTTCTTGCTGGAAAAAATATGAGGTTTATTAAATTTTTTTTAAAAAAATTTGCTGAAAAATAAGAAATCTAGGCCGCTATTGGCAGACCAACAAGAATATTTTTTTGAATTTTTTTTGACGCGAAAGTGAACAAGAAAAGTGTGTGCCGACGTGCAAATAAAAGGGGGAGGGTGCCAATTAAGAAATTGACGTGAACCTCCCTCTCATACCAAATTGATGCAGGGTATATCCTAGAGATTCGTCATGGAGGTCACGATAACGCTTACGACACGATCTACGCTCTCTATTCCACACGCTAACGAAAATGCAGCCACAACAATTATTTTATTTATCGCTCGCGCTAACAATACGGATCGCCGTTTCGCAATAGATCGAATGTTGGCTATAGGCCAAATTCTTTCCGGCTAAATGGGATAATCTTGATCCCGAACGAGCTTTTGGGTTGTACCAAAATAGATCCTCCAAGAACAAAATGATTCGAAAGATGGTAGGATCTATCCCAACAAAAAGAAAGCGAGGATCGCCAATCCTCTTACGAATCTTTCGGAAATCCAAACGAAAAATACCAATCTATTATTTGATTAACCGCGAAGAAAAACAAATCGGAAAATAACGCAAAAAATCGTCCACCACAAGAACTATCTAGAGAAAGAAAACTCTTGGTAGAAATTTTCGTTACCCCTCTCGGATTTGTAGATCCGAGATGCGTGGATCCACCAAGTTTGATCGCTCCTCTGTTGAAAGTCCACGGGAAACGCGCTACGGATGATGAACGTGCTAATCTCCTTCACTTCACGCCGTGGAGGAAACTCCTATCTTCTTCCTTGCAAACAACCTCTCATGCATGGGCCAAAGTATCCTTGGAGAGAGAGGATCTCAGGTGGCCGTGAGCAAGAGGGAGAGGAGAGTAGCCGAGCACTAGAGAGAAGGGGCGGCCGAGAGCAAGAGGGAGAGAGGAGATGGCCGAACTCTTGAAGGAGGGAGCCTTGAGGCCGGCAGTTTGGAGGAAGGAAGAAAGAGGGGGGGGGGGCTAGGAGAAGAAGAGAGGGAAAAAATTAGGGTTGGAAAAATTCAAGTTTTGATTTCAATTTAATTCTTCCATCAAAAGAAAAGTTCAAGGCCTTATATAGGCTTACATCTCAAAGCAAATAACAAGTCACTAAAGGCATAGCACATAAAGAAAATGCAGAAATTAAATCATGTTTTTTAAAAGAGCCATCATGAAACGGCTATTAGCACACCAAAGCTAAAATATCAAATATGAGTCTTGTTGCGAGGGCGAAGCTTGTAACCATGACCACTACGACGTCGCACGTCCTTTGCCGGCACATCTTCAACATAGTCATTCCCAAGTTGGCCGTCCTGGTGGCCGTCGTCATCACCGTCGCCATCACCGTCGCCATCACCGTCGCCATCAATTTGACTCCAGAGGAATTTCTCCGAGTCTTCTTCTTCCTGAGCTGAGATGAATTCAACCCTAACTTCTTCTCAGCAACAAGAAATAAGATCTTCAGGTAACTGCTGCTTAAGCTGGAATAAACTCAGAAACACAAGTTTCGGATTTTGCTGATGAAGACATATGAGTTTATAGTTATGTATGATCTTCACTCAGTTATCCTTGACCGCAGAAACCTGAATGCTCTGCTTCTTCTTCTTTCTCCAAAAGCTATTCTGAACTTGCTGTAGCAGGTGAAAATTGCTACAGCTAACTGATTGATCTTTTTGATAAGAAGGTTTGAACTTCAAGCATCAGGCTTTGCAATAATGGCGAGGGAGAAGACGATGAAGTTCCACCTCTTTTAAAAAGATAAAACCCTAAAATTTGATTTGCTTCCGCCAATCTCATTTATTTTATCATCCACCATCCAGCGGCTCTTTGACCCGTAGGCCCGACTGAGGATGTTGACTATAAGTTGGCTTTTACAGAAAAAGTCGTATAGTATGCTTCCGATGCCATTTGTCGTGTTCTGTAGCCTTCCCACAACTTTTTGAACCTCTACCGTCTTATACTGACATCAGCATCTATGGACAACCAATTTCATAGTTTCATACCAGGCGTTGAGTGAATGACCTTCACTTAGCATAAAAACCCTTAGTCAGATAATCTGCACAGCTAGGCGTTGAGTGCATTAAGTGAATCTTCGTCACTCAACCCATTTGGACTTAGCCAATTGCATTTTCACTGCTAGGCGTTGAGTGCGATGAGTGAATAAGCTCCACTCAATGCTTCTGGACTTATCCGCTTTTCTATGCCTACCATTGTTGAAAGCGAAAATCGGTCTCCTGTGAAGTTTGACCCTTGGGGAAGGGGTGACCGCGCACCTACTACCATCAAGCGAACGATCTAGGCACAAGACTAGGAACACAAGGGACAGACCCAAGGTCTCAGCGTGGAGGACCCGCCGCATACCCGGAACACTAACAAACTCTTCCGCTCCCAAGCCAAGGGCTGAGCTAAGGCACCTTTGGAGGGCTCTCTTGGCCGACCAGAACATCTAAGGAGGATCTCAAGATCCACTCCTTAACTAGAGGTGCTACCTCGAGTCTATGTAAAATGTTCCCCGCCCGCCTTACTATTGGCGCAAAACCGCCCAGCAGCCCTACTCTACGCAACCCCAATTGGGTCGCTAACATCATAACATAGGCCTTCTAGAGCCGGCACAGAGCATCACAGGCATTAAAAAATATTACAGGAATATAAATTCCATACTCAGTAGGCAGGCCAGCAATATAAACAAAAAAGGCCTTCGAGGACCGGCACGAGCTCGAATTGGGCTTAAGCCCGCTATTCCCCGCTTGGTACTGCAACACCTGTACGCCAACGTCTCGACGAGCGGCGGCCAACTAGACATCGATCGGCTAACATAAGCGGGCCAAACATATTGCGCACACCCCCTTTTTTGGAGCTATGGTGCGCATTCCCTGCAAGCGGCTAATAAACAACTTCCTCGGAGACTTCTCCAGGAACCCCAGAACATCACCAATCCGGCTCACACGTCCGGATGGGCTTCACACAGCATGCCTAAACCCGTACTCATGCTTCCGGGTACTAATGCAATTAACTGCGGGGACGTACACGTCAACCCGTCGGAAAGCTCCCTTCCCCCACCCGTTGGTGGAGAGGGGCTTCCATGCAAATATGTAAACTGAGGGCTTCACCTGCCAAAGTAGAAACATCATTACCCTTGTCGCGTGCTTGACGGCAGTGTCGGTAGGACAAATCTGGGTCGAGCCTCCTGCCGATAATGGGAGAGAAAATCCCGATCTCACTAACGGTGGCCGATTCGAGCTCCGGACGGCGGAGCTATGCTGTACGAGTCCGATCATGGCTCCAAGTGGCCGACCTCTGCTGTATGAGGTCGATCCCCGCTCCAAGTGGCCGACCTTGCCCTAGGCGGCGACGGGAGGATAGAAGGGTGGCAGTGTCGGGCACTGCTGCAGGCCGGCGGGACAGAGAGAGAGGAGCGGGCTTGCTGCTCCAGGTCGAGAGAAAGAGAGAGAGGCGGCGCTCGGGTTGCTCCTACTGTAGGCCGACGGGAGAGAGAAAGGGGGGTCGGCTGTGCTGCTCCTGTTGGCCGACGAGGGAGAGGAAGGGGGGCGGCGGCTGCGCTGCTCCTGTTGGCCGACGGGAGAGAGGAAGGGGGGGCTGTGCTGCTCCTGTTGGCCGACGGGGGAGAGGAATGGGGGCGGGCTGTGCTGCTCCTGTTTACCGACGGGGGAGAGGAAGGGTGGCAGGCTGTACTGCTCCTATTGGCCGACGGGGAGAGGTAGGGGGGCGGCAGCTGCGCTGCTCCTGTTGGACGACGGGAGATAGGAAGGAGGGTAGCGACTGTGCTTTGCCGGCGATGGGAGAGGGAAAGAGGGCGGGTTGCTCCATGCCGGGAAAGAGGGAGAGGGGCGATCGTGCCCTGCTTTGCCGGCTATGGGAGAGGGGAAGGGGGCGGTCGTGCCCTAGCCCTGGGAAAGAATCCCGATTCCTTCACTTTCTTCCTTCTCTCTTTTCCTCTTTTATTTTCTTTTCTCCATTTTTTTTCTGTTGTACCCCCTTACCCGCCTGCCTTATCCCCCTCCTCCATATGATAATATATATCCTATATATAATATAATATAATATATATATTGTATAATATAACATATATACATAAATTCTAAGATATGAACATTAAACCTCCGCATGCACGCACGAGGACCCACATGTCTTCGAACGCGGCCGCACCAAATCGTCGCCCATAACACGCCCCTAGGCTGATATTTGGGGAGGGTCCCACTCGCCCGGCTACGGGGTTGTACACCATCCCTGCTCTTTTCGAGTTTGGTACAAGCTCGGAAAGAATCATCTAACCCTACGTATCCGACGAGTGGGGGCCGACCCAAAAACAATACTTGAGAGAAACTGAAATCTGCACTTGGAACATCAAACTCTCCATGACCTTTCTGATCTTTTGAATCACTCGATACCTTTTTGCTCACTGCTATTGAATTTCCCTTATACCAATACTTACAACAAGTATATAATTTATCGTGATATCGTGAAACAACAAAGACATATATTTTGTATCCTCTTGCACACGCGGAGCTAATCCATTCCCCCCAGATGTGCCTACAGCCTTGCCAGCTAGTGAGAGTCTGACAGCGAGTCTACCCGGGGCCGAGCAGCACTCGGGGTCCCTTACCCCCCAGGCGATCCTACAGACCTGCCAGCTAGTAGGAGCCAGACAGCGGGTCTACCCGGGGCCGAGCATCACTCGAGGTCCTGCAAAAATCTCCAAGAAATAATCCTTCCCCCAGGTAGGCCTACAACCCTGCCAACTAATGAGAGCCTGACAGCGAGTCTAGCCGGGGCCGAGCAGCACTCGGGGTCCCTTACCCCCCAGGCGAGCCTACAGACCTGCCAGCTAGTAGGAGCCAGGCAGTGGGTCTACCCGGGGCAGAGCATCACTCGGGGTCCTGCAAAAATCTCCAAGAACCAATCCTTTCCCCTTAGGTGTGCCTACAGCCCTGCCAGCTAATGAGAGCCTGACAGCAAGTCTGCCCGGGGCCGAGTAGCACTCGGGGTCCCTTACCCCCTAGGCGAGCCTAAGGACCTGCCAGCTAGTAGGAGCTAGACAGCGGGTCTACCCGGGGCCGAGCAACACTCGGGGTCCTGCAAAAATCTGCAAGAACCAATCCTTTCCCCCCTGGTATGCCTACAACCCTGCCAGCTAATGAGAGCCTGACAGCGAGTCTACCCGGGGTCCACTACTACCGCCATCGAGTGACTTCCAGCCCTGCCAGCTAGGTGAGAGCCTAACAGCGGGATCTGCTCGAGGCCCAAGGATGACACCGAGTGACTTCCAGCCCTGCCAACTAGGTGAGAGCCTGACAGCGGGATCTGCTCGGGGTCCACTACTACCGCCGTCGAGTGACTTCCAGCCCTGCCAGCTAAGTGAGAGCCTAACAGCGGGATCTGCTCGAGGCCCAAGGATGACACCGAGTGACTTCCAGCCCTGCCAGCTAGGTGAGAGTCTGACAACGGGATCTGCTCGGGGTCTACGACTACCACTATTGAGTGACTTCCAGCACTGCCAGCTAGGTGAGAGCCTGATAGCAGGATCTGCTCGAGGCCCAAGGATGACACCGAGTGTCTTCCAGCCCTGCCAGCTAGGTGAGAGCCTGACAGCGGGATCTACTCGGGGTCCACAACTACCGCCGTCGAGTGAATTCCAGCCCTGCCAGCTAGGTGTGAGCCTGATAGCGGAATCTGCTCGAGGCCCAAGGATGACACTGAGTGACTTCCAGCCCTGCCAGCTAGGTGAGAGCCAGACAGCGGGATCTGCTCAGGGTCCACAACTACCACCGTCGAGTGACTTCCAACCCTGCCAGCTAGGTGAAAGCCTGACAGCGGGATCTGCTCGAGGCCCAAGGATGACACCGAGTGACTTCCAGCCCTGCCAGCTAGGTGAGAGCCTGACAGCGGGATCTGCTCGGGGTCCACAACTACCACCGTTGAGTGACTTCCAGCCCTGCCAGCTAGGTGAGAGCCTGACAGCAGGGTCTGCTCGAGGCCCAAGGATGACACCGAGTGACTTCCAGCCCTGCCAGCTTGGTGAGAGCCTGACAGCGGGATCTGATCGGGATCCACTACTACCGCCATCGAGTGACTCCAGCCCTGCCAGCTAGGTGAGAGCTTGACAACGGGATCTGCTCGAGGCCCAAGGATGACACCAATGACTTCCAGCCCTGCCAGCTAGGTGAGAGCCTGACAGCGGGATCTGCTCGGGGTCCGCTACTACTCGAGGACTTGACTTTGCTCAAGGTGGAGACATCCTATTTACTTAAGAGGTGTTGGAGAGTTAATTGCACTGATGCTTTTACAAATGGAGGACACATTCTTTTCATAAGAGAGACGATTTGTAAGTCGTCAAATCGGGAAGCTGGCATCCGAGCCTGTTCCTAATAATTCCTCCAATCGGAAGAGAGATGCAATCGGGGGGACATAGGCCAACGTGCAAGGGGGGAGCTGATCTCGGCCGTCAGTGCAGAGGCTCGGTCTTACAATAGTGCTTAGAGTCCCGAGGCATCGTCCCATCATCCGAACTGGGCTATTTAGAAGGAACAGGTCGACGACTCGTATCCTAATCTAATGACAAAGATCGCTTTTCGTCATGTCACTTGATGATGAGAGCTAGGGCATGGGCAACAGGTAATGTTCCTACGAGGGTCCTCTAGGACGCACTCGAGGCCAACATCTTCCCTTGGGCCAAAACCTGCCCCTTCACAGGTTATCCTGCTCTCTCAATAACAAAGGCCTTCACTTGTGATTGCTTGGAGAGATCGGCCCTTTATCAAATCTGGGAGGTTAGTGTCTAGGCTCGTTCCTGATAATTCCCCTAGTCGGAGGAGAGGTGCGATCGGGAGTACATAGGCTGACGTGCAAGGGGGGAGCTGATCTCGGCCGTCAGTGCAGAGGCTCGGTCTTACAATAGCACTTAAAGTCCCGCGGCACCGTCCCATCATCCGAACTAGGCAATTTAAAAGGAACGGGTTGGACATTGGGCTTCCGGAGTCGATCGCGAGGCTAACCCTTGAATCCCTCAAAAGCTCGAGGTGAATTGGTAATAAAGAGAAAACTTGACCGCTACTGAATTACAAGGAAGAGATGACATATTACTGTTAGGGAGGGAACCCTTTCAGGTCACCCCGGCTCCTAATACCTCTCAGCTGCTCTCTTAATTGATCTGGAAGATAATAACCTCCAGGTTTCTCGTTGATGTAATAAGTGGGGATACATGGGTTTTCATAGGTAGAAGCGCTTCAAATAGGTGCAAATGCTACTCCAAATGCTATGTGATTCAAACAATAGCTATGTGAGGGGACAACTCTGAGTATGAGGACCTTACATACAAAGTGTTAGCGCACGACCCTGGTCGTCACCTGCTTCCTCTTCTACAGCCATGACGCTCGCCAGAGTTCTTCTGTGCTGGTCATACTCCACGCTCACCGCACCAAAATGTTGAAACTGAAAATCTGTCTCCTGTGGAGTTCGACCCTTGGGGAAGGGGTGACCGCGCACCTACTACCCTCAAGAGAACGATCTAGGCACAAGACTAGGAACACAAGGGACAGACCCAAGGTCTCAGCGTGGAGGACCCGCCGTATACCCAGAAGACTAACAAACTCTTTGTAACGCCCCGAAACTCAAAGGAGAAAAGGGGGATGGTTTGGGCCAGTTTGAGTTCTGGCTGCAGGCACACGGCCTAGGACACGGGCGTGTCCCAGGGCGTGTCAAGCCTGTGTCGACACTAAGGCGGGAAGTCGACACTTTGGTCTCGACATTGTGCCGAGACTAGGCACACGGCCTGCGACACGGGCGTGTCGCAGGGCGTGTCGACCCGTGTCGACACTTAGCCGCGAAGTCGACACAGTACGGTGACGTTGTGTCGAGACATGGAACACGGCCTGCGACACGGGCGTATCGCAGGGCGTGTCAACCCGTGTAGACACTCATCCCGCGAAGTCGACACTTTGGTGTCGACAATGTATCGAGACATGGCACACGGCCTGCGACACGGGCGTGTCGCAGGGCGTGTCGACCCATGTCGACACTTAGCCGCGAAGTGTCGAGACCGTGTATACGGCCTGGAGCCCAGGTGTATCAAGGTGACACGGGCAAGGACACGGGCGTGTCCTAGAACCCGTGCAGTGCTCGGGTTGAAAACGGGGAAAAATCATGGGGTACACGGTCGGCTACACGGCCGTGTCAGGTGGAACACAGGCGTGTCAGCTCGAACACGGGCGTGTTTGATACCCGTGTGAGGTTCCAGGTGATTCGATTTTGACGGCGAATGAGGCACACGGCCCTGGACACGGGCGTGTGCCAGGCCGTGTTCGGTCGAGATTGGGCATTTCAGCCCCGAATCAAAGCCGTTCGTTTCCTTGTTTTGAGATCCAACGGCTGGGGGATGTTCCTGAAGGGATATACCCGTGAGTTGACTTAGAAATCCATCACTTTTCATACTTTATCTCTTTCCAAATCCTTAGAGAAAGTGGAGAACCAAGGGAGGAAGAAGAGCTAGATCCCGCCATTGGAGGAGCTTCGGAGCTTCGAATCGCAAGCCGACCCCGTATCCACGGAGGCAACGCTAGTGCGGTGATTTTCATCCGGATACTTTTCAATGGCGCCAAAGAGGAACTCAAGGGTAACGATCCTCATTTTTGAGCATGAATAGCTCTCTTTCTTAGCATAGGAAGCCCGCTCTCGCGAGTTTGCGGAGAGTTGGAGGCGTTCCTTCGGGTAGATATGTGAAGTCCCCGTTGTTTAGAGTCCGTAAGCGAGAACGGACATAGGCATGATGTGTGAAGCCTACCCGGACATGTTGGTCTGGATCGGTGATGTTGCATTGCATAAGGCCGGAGAAGACTCCGTGCTATTGGTTGTTTTTCGGGTTTTCTACGTGGTAGATTGCAGCAGGGAACCTTGGGGACTAACCCAAAGGTGCACCCGGAAAACTGGGCGGATACGAGATCTTGCCAACTTGGTGGCCTGAGAGCCAACTTGAACATAACGGGGTTATGTGACTTGTGGTAGAATGGGACTCGGTGGAAGTTTGACCCGCGCATATGGCTTAAATTGTCGTTGCGATGTGAGCACGGGTTAGATGGAACCGTACCCGCTCTATGTCGTTCGGGTTTGAGAGACCTAAGGTTACATGGCACTCGCCGTTGGCATAGATGTGAGTCTTCGGCGGTCTATGGCTTTAATTGACGTGACCCATGCCAGGAAGACAAATTGCTCATAGGTTTGGTCGTCTTAGTGGCGGTGGTGAGTCCGGAATGTTAATGACTTTAATTGACGTGACATCGACCGGTTCACCGAGAATGTGCCCTGAGTGCACGGGGCGTGTGGCCGTGCGAGCCAATGTCTGTGATGAAATGGCTATGGTTATATACATTGCTCGCTTATGCTAATGAAATGCAGGGAAAGAGCATCGCCGCCCCGAGTTGGGGGCGGGATCGTTATAATTTCGTCAGCATTGCTGACCGTTGCCTTGTTTTGCCACCGTGCGGTGGTTTGTTGTTTGCAGGTGCAGCTGGACCAAGCGGTCAATAGCGGGCTAAAGCCCTTTTTGCAAAGCTGGCCCTCGAAGGCCCAAGTAGAAATGTTTACTGCTTTAATCATGTATGACCGGTCTGCGAGCCGTGGTATGTAAATCATGTAATATTCAAGGGAAACATTTTGTAAGGCCTTAAGGCCTGTTTTGGGTATTTTGTATACATTCCTATTATTCTGTACTAGTGGACATTCATGCTCAAATGCTGGGTTCTTTGTTTACAACTTTATTAAACTGCTTCCGCTAGAATGCTCTGTGTAGGACGTCGTGATTGGTTGGATGGTTTCCATAAGTAACCACCCGGTCTGTCTGTGGTATATGGCGTCGGGCCCCGGCCGGAACTACTGCTATATGCTATGCGACGGATAGGGGGTCTTACACTTTGGTATCAGACTATTGGTTTTGGTCGGGCTTAAACTGCATTCGTGGGCGAATTCTTTTTAAGGGGTGGTGAGCACATTGTGTGCGTCATCGCAATAACAGTAAAAAGAACCCATGAATGTCCACTTAGGAATGAAAATACTCGTGTTTGAGGAACCTGCGTGTTCCTATAATTGCTGTTTGCAATTTATTTGGTCGCTTAACGGTGTTTTGTACCACTATAGGTGACCAGAAGTGGTGTTGGGCCGTCAGAACGCCGAGTTTCTGAGGCTAGTAGTGCACTGGATGTTGCTCCTGCAACACCTCTATCGGCTGAAAATATACGATTGGTGGCTGAAGCGGTGTTGGCCGTGATCAATGCGCAGCCTGGAAGGCAAGCGCAGCAGCCCGCTCCTGTGATGGATCAAGTACCTCTTCAAGAGGCTGAGCCGAGGAGAGTGGAGCAAGTGGTTGTGGAACCAATAGTGCCAAGGAGGGCAACTGAGAGGCAGTTGAAGCATGTAATGAGCTTTAACCCTCCGTTATTCTCGGGGTTGGGAACCCCATCTCAGGCTGAAGACTGGCTCTCCAGGGTGAAGAGAGTCATGACAGCGACGGAGACGGAGGAGTGGCAAATGACCACCATCGCTACGTTTCTTCTGGACGGTGAAGCGAGGATGTGGTGGGAAGGATTGGAGCTGCACTTACTGAGAGGTAGGCAACTTTGTGATGTCTCGATGGAGGAGTTCTCGAGATTATTTTTGGCTAGATACCTCCCTTCGACGCAGAAGATAGCGTTGGAGAATGAGTTCCTGAAGTTGGTACAGGGTGAGAGGAGTGTGGATGAATATCTCCACGAGTTTACTCGTCTGAGCCGATATGCTAGCTCCACCATCATGGATGAGGAGCGCAAGACTAATCGCTTTTATGAAGGCTTGAGGGATGAGTTGAGACTATTACTGTCGGGGCCAATGACGCAGGGTTTCTTAACCTTGGTCAATACTGTCCGGTCCTTGGAGAAGGACATGAAGAGCGTGCAAGCGAAGAAAAGCTTGAGTGAAAAGAAATCTGAGTTCAGAGTGCCGACTACTTCAAAGTCCGGCTATCGGAGGGCTTTCAAGAAGCATAGGACTTCGGGTCCAGCTCCTTCTGGTGCTTCTGGGGCGACTATGAGTCGGACCCCGGGCGCGTGTTTTACATGTGGAAAGACGGGGCATTTCGCCCGTGATTGTTGGAGCGGACGTCCTAAGTCCGAGAGGAGGTCGGGAGCTACTTATGAAGAGAAGGGAAAGGCGGTGGAATCGACCGCATCCCATTATGCTCCGGCCCAACCAAGGGTCTACAGGCCAACAGGAGGCCATTAAACAAGCTGATGTGGTGACAGGTACGGTTTAATTTATAGCAAGTCAATTCCTTTATATGCTTGTTATGCACATGTTACCTTACCACTACTTGTTTAGGATTTGTGTTGATTTGTGAAAATCCGGCACGAGCACTCTTTGATACAGGAGCTTCACACTCCTTCTTGTCCGAAAGATTTGTATCATGCATCGGAGCCTCTTCTTCGATGGCAAAGGACAAGTTGGATGTGTTGTTGCCCAATGGGTGTTCGATGCGAGCGGATAGGATCTGCGATGTTAAGATTCGTATTGGGGAGCAGGAGTTTGACCTGCGGGCGTCTTTACTTCCGTTAGTGGAGTTCGACGTCATATTTGGCATGGACTGGCTCTCGGAGCAACAGGCCCATATAGATTGCGGTAGCAAGGAAGTCAAGCTGGGAGCAAGTCGTGAGACGACTTTTACGGGCTTAAAGGGGTCGAGCAAGATGTTGATGTCTGCTCTGCAGGTGGTGAAGGCGGTTCGTGCCGGAGCAGAACTGTTCTTTACACTAGTGGAGGTTGCAAAGCCGAAGCCCGCGTTGGATTGTATTTCAGTGGTATCGGAATACCCTGATGTGTTCCCCGCAGATCTTCCTGGAGCCCCGCCTCAACGGGAGATAGATTTTACGATCGAGCTAGTGCCAGGTGCAAAGCCTGTGTCACGATCTCCGTATCGGCTAGCGCCTAAGGAAATGAGTTCAACTGCAAGAGTTGTTGGAGCAAGGGTATGTGCGCCCGAGTTCTTCGCCTTGGAGCGCACCGGTCCTCTTTGTTAAAAAGGACGGAAGCTTGAGGCTATGTATTAATTATCGGGAGCTAAACAAGCTGACTGAGAAGAACAAGTACCCGATCCCCCGGATTGATGATCTCTTCGATCAGTTAGTCGGGTCGACGGTGTACTCGAAGTTGGATCTCAAGGCTGGGTACTATCAGCTGCGGATTCAGGAGAGTGATATCCCGAAGATAGCGTTTAGTACGAGGTACGGGCATTATGAGTTTACGGTCATGCCGTTTTGGCTGACTAATGCGCCGTCAGTGTTCATGGATTTGATGAACAGGACTTTCAGGGAGTACTTGGACCATTTCGTGATCGTCTTCATCGACGATATTTTGGTGTACTCGCAAAGTGAGGAGGATCACTTCAAGCATCTCCATTTGGTGTTGGAGACACTCAGGAGAAATCAGTTGTATGCCAAGTTCTCGAAGTGCGAGTTTTGGATATCCTCAGTGGCGTTCCTCGGGCATATAGTGAGTGAAGAGGGTATTTCTGTGGATCCGACGAAGATTGTTGCGATACGGGAGTGGCCTGAACTTGCTACGGTAGCAGAAGTCCGGAGCTTTTTGGGGCTTGCCGGCTATTATAGGCGCTTCGTAGAGAACTTCTCGCGGATAGCGTTACCTCTCACTACTTTGACGAGGAAGGAGCATAAGTTCGTTTGGACGCCGGAGTGCGCGCGAGCTTTTGAGGAATTGAAATGTCGGTTGACCACGGCGCCCGTGCTGAGTTCGCCATGTGGAACCGAAGGCTATGAGATATATAGCGATGCTTTGGGCAGCGGTTTGGGTTGTGTGCTACTGTAGGACGGAAGCGTGATAGCTTATGGCTCGAGACAGCTAAAAGTGCACGAGAGGAATTATCCGGTCCATGACTTGGAGTTGGCGGCCGTGATTTTTGCCTTGAAGCTGTGGAGACACTATTTGTACGGTGTGAAAATTGATATCTACACCGATCACAAGAGCCTGAAGTATCTTATAGATCAGAAGGATCTGAATATGCGGCAGCGTAGGTGGATGGAGTTCCTGGGGGACTATACATTCAAGATCCACTACGTGCCTGGCAAAGGGAATGTGGTTGCGGACGCATTGAGTCGCCGAGCCCCAGCTCAAGCAAATTGGCTATCAGTGCATGATGAGCAGTTGGTGCAGGAGTTGGAGGCGTTGGAGATTGTTTGTATGGATAGACAATCTAGTGCTGAAGCAGTGCTGAATTGGACTGAAGTCCAATATGACCTGGCTGATCGGATTCGGCAGGCTTTGGATATGGATGCTCATATGAAGCAGTTCATGAAAGAGGCTCTGGATGGGTCAAATTCCCAATTCGTTGTGGAGGACGGATTGCTGTGGAAAGACGGTCGTTTGTGCATCCCAAGTGTGGGCAATTTACGGGTGGAGTTGTTGTACGAGGCACACCATACCAAGTGCTCGATTCACCCGGGGAGCACGAAGATGTACTGCGATATAAAGAAACTGTTTTGGTGGCCGGGTTTAAAGAAGGATGTGGCGCTATACGTAGCAAAGTTCCAAACTTGCGCCTTGGTAAAGGCGGAGTGCCAAAAGCCGGGAGGATTTCTTAAGTCCTTGCCTATTCCGGAGTGGAAATTCGATGACATCTCTATGGACTTTGTGCATGGTTTGTCAAGGTCGCAAAAGGGGAACAACGCCATTTGGGTGGTCGTGGATCGATTAATGAAGGTGTCGCATTTTATTCCGCATAGGAAGGATGATCCGGTGGAGAAGCTGGCAAAGCTTTATGTGGATAACATAGTACGGCTTTATGGTGTGCCCCGCAGCATCGTGAGTGACCGAGATGGGCGGTTCACGTCCAATGATTGGAGGCTGGTGCAGCAAATGTTGGGAACAAAGCTGAAGTTTAGCACAGCCTTCCATCCGCAAACGGATGGGCAGACCGAGAGGGTCAATAGAACCATGGAAGACATGCTTCGCATGTGTGTCTTGGATTTTGGAAAGCAATGGGAGGACCACCTTTATTTGGTGGAGTTCGCATACAACAACAGCTACCAAGCAAGTATTCAGATGGCGCCTTTCGAGGCCCTATATGGTAGAAGATGTCGCACGCCGTTGTCTTGGTTAGAAACGGGCGAGTCAAAGTTGTATAAGCGATAGGAAGTGGAGGATGCTACTTCTTTGGTGAGAACCATTCGGGAGAGGTTGCTTATCGCTCAGGACCGGCAAGCAAAGTACTATAATGCCAAGCACAGGAACGTGGAGTTCGCTGTGGGCGATTATGTATACCTAAAGATCAAGCCGTTCAAGGGTGTCTCGCCGGTACGGCGATTGAAAAAGCTAAGCCCGAGGTACCTTGGACCGTTCGAGGTCCTGGAGCGAGTTGGAGAAGCAGCCTATCGGCTGAAGCTTTCAGTGGAGCTAAGTGGTTTACATGATGTATTCCATATTTCGGTGCTTCGAAAGGCGGTGCAAGAGCCTACGCAAGTGATCGCGGTTGATCAAGTGCCAATGGATAGTGGGCTAACAACAAAGGTCAAGCCCGTGCGGATTGAGGACTCGGAGGTCAAGCGGCTACGCAATAAAGAGATCAGGATGGTCAAGGTCCGGTGGGACAATTGCGGTCGTGAGGAGCTCTCTTGGGAGCGAGAGCAGACGATGCTTGACGAGTATCCGGAGTTGTTCCGCTCAGGTACAAATTTTGGTTTTGTACATGTTTTTCCTTTATGTAATTTCGTGGACGAAATTCTTTTAAGAGGGGTAGAGTTGTAACGCCCCGAAACTCAAAGGAGAAAAGGGGGATGGTTTGGGCCAGTTTGAGTTCTGGCTGTAGGCACACGGTCTGGGACACGGGCGTTTCCCAGGGCGTGTCAAGCCTGTGTCGAAACTAAGGCGGGAAGTCGACACTTTGGTCTCGACATTGTGTCGAGATTGGGCACACGGCCTGCGACACGGGCGTGTCGCAGGGCGTGTCGACCCGTGTCGACACTTAGCCGCGAAGTCGACACAGTGCGTTGACGTTGTGTCGAGACATGGAACACGGCCTGCGACACGGGCGTGTCGCAGGGCGTGTCAACCCGTGTCGACACTCGTCCCGCGAAGTCGACACTTTGGTGTCGACAATGTGTCGAGACATGGCACACGGCCTGCGACACGGGTGTGTCGCAGGGCGTGTCGACCCGTGTCGACACTTAGCCGCGAAGTGTCGAGACCGTATACACGGCCTGGAGCCCAGGCGTGTCAAGGTGACACGGGCAAGGACACGGGCGTGTCCTAGAACCCGTGCAGTACTCGGGTTGAAAACGGGGAAAAATCATGGGGTACACGGCCGGCTACACGGCCGTGTCAAGTGGAATACGGGCGTGTCAGCTCGAACACATGCGTGTTCGATACCCGTGTGAGGTTCCAGGTGATTCGATTTTGACGGCGAATGAGGCACACGGCCCTGGACACGGGCGTGTGCCAGGCCGTGTTCGGTCCAGATTGGGCATTTCAGCCCCGAATCAAAGCCGTTCGTTTCCTTGTTTTGAGATCCAACGGCTGGGGGATGTTCCTGAAGGGATATACCCGTGAGTTGACTTAGAAATCCATCACTTTTCATACTTTATCTCTTTCCAAATCCTTAGAGAAAGTGGAGAACCAAGGGAGGAAGAAGAGCTAGATCCCGCCATTGGAGGAGCTTCAGAGCTCCGAATCGCAAGCCGACCCCGGATCCACAGAGGCAACGCTAGTGCGGTGATTTTCATCCGGATACTTTTCAATAGCGCCAAAGAGGAACTCAAGGGTAACGATCCTCATTTTTGAGCATGAATAGCTCTCTTTCTTAGCATAGGAAGCCCGCTCTCGCGAGTTTGCGGAGATTTGGAGGCGTTCCTTCGGGTAGATATGTGAAGTCCCCGTTGTTTAGAGTCCGTAATCGAGAACGGACATAGGCATGATGTGTGAAGCCTACCCGGACATGTTGGTCTGGATCGGTGATGTTGCATTGCATAAGGCCGGAGAAGACTCCGTGCTATTGGTTGTTTTTCGGGTTTTCTACGCAGTAGATTGCAGCAGGGAGCCTTGGGGACTAACCCAAAGGTGCACCCAGAAAACTGGGCGGATACGAGATCTTGCCAACTTGGTGGCCTGAGAGCCAACTTGAACATAACGGGGTTATGTGACTTGTGATAGAATGGGACTCGGTGGAAGTTTGACCCGCGCATATGCCTTAAATTGTCGTTGCGATGTGAGCACGGGTTAGATGGAACCGTACCCGCTCTATGTCGTTCGGGTTTGAGAGACCTAAGGTTACGTGGCACTCGCCGTTGGCATAGATGTGAGTCTTCGGCGGTCTATGGCTTTAATTGACTTGACCCATGCCAGGAAGACAAATTGCTCATAGGTTTGGCCGTCTTAGTGGCAGTGGTGAGTCTGGAATTTTAATGGCTTTAATTGACGTGACATCGACCGGTTCACCGAGAATGTGCCCTGAGTGCACGGGGCGTGTGGTCGTGCGAGCCAACGTCTGTGATGAAATGGCTATGGTTATATACATTGCTCGCTTATGCTAATGAAATGCAGGGAAAGAGCATCGCCGCCCCGAGTTGTGGGCGGGATCGTTATAATTTGGTCAGCATTGCTGACCGTTGCCTTGTTTTGCCACCGTGCGGTGGTTTGTTGTTTGCAGGTGCAGCTGGACCAAGCAGTCAATAGCGGGCTAAAGCCCTTTTTGCGAAGCTGACCCTCGAAGGCCCAAGTAGAAATGTTTACTGCTTTAATCATGTATGACCGGCCTGCGAGCCGTGGTATGTAAATCATGTAATATTCAAGGGAAACATTTTGTAAGGCCTTAAGGCCTGTTTTGGGTATTTTGTATACATTCCTATTATTCTGTACTAGTGGACATTTATGCTCAAATGCTGGGTTCTTTGTTTACAACTTTATTAAACTGCTTCCGCTAGAATGCTCTGTGTAGGACGTTGTGATTGGTTGGATGGTTTCCATAAGTAACCACCCGGTCTGTCTGTGGTATATGGCGTTGGGCCCCGGCCGGACCTACTGCTATATGCTATGCGACGGATAGGGGTGTTACACTCTTCCCCTCCCAAGCCAAGGGCTGAGCTAAGGCACCTTCAGAGGGCTCTCTTGGCCGACCGGAACATCTAAGGAGAATCTCAAGATCCACTCCTTAACTAGAGGTGCCACCTCAGGTCTATGTAAAATGTTCCCCGCCCGCCTTACTATTGGCGCAAAACCGCCCAGCAGCCCTATTCTACGCAACCCCAATTAGGCCGCTAACATCATAACATAGGCCTTCTAGGGTCGGCACAGAGCATCACATGCATTAAAAAATATTACAGGAATATAAATTCCATACTCAGCACGTAGGCTGGCAATATAAACAAAACAAGGCCTTCGACGGTCGGCACAAGCTCAAATTCGGCTTAAGCCCGCTATTCCCCGCTTGGTACTGCAACACCTATACGCCAATGTCTCGACGAGCGGCGGCCAACTAGGCATCGGTCGGCTAACATAAGCGGGCCAAACATATTGCGCACACCCCCTTTTTTGGGGCTATGGTGCGCATTCCCTGCAAGCGGCTAATAAACAACTTCCTAGGAGTCTTCTCTGGGAACCCCAGAACATCACCAATATGGCTCACACATCCGGATGGGCTTCACACATCATGCCTAAACCCGTACTCACGCTTCCGGGTACTAATGCAATTAACTGCGGGGACGTACATGTCAACCCGTCGGAAAGCACCCTTCCCCCACCTGTTGGTGGAGAGGGGCTTCCATGCAAATATGTAAACTGAGGGCTTCACCTGCCCAAGTAGAAACATCGTTACCCTTGTCGCGTGCTTGGCAGGGGTGTCGGGAGGACAAATCTGGGCAGAGCCTCCTGCCGACGATGGGAGAGAAAATCCCGATCTCACTAACGATGGCCGATTCGAGCTCCGGACGGCGGAGCTATGCTGTACGAGGCCGGTCACAGCTCCAAGTGGCCGGCCTCTACTGTATGAGGCCGATCCCGGCTCCAAGTGGCTGGCCTTGCCCTAGGCGGTGACGGGAGGAAAGAAGAGAGGCGGCATCGGGCACTGCTGCAGGCCGGCGGGACAGAGAGAGAGGAGCGGGCTTGCTGCTCCAGGCTGAGAGAAAGAGAGAGAGGCGGCGCTCGGGCTGCTCCTACTGTAGGCCGATGGGAGAGAGAAAGGGGGGCCGGCTGTGCTGCTCTTGTTGGCCGATGGGGGAGAGGAAGGGGAGCGGCGGCTGCGCTGCTCCTGTTGGCCGGCGGGAGAGAGGAAGGGGGGCGGGCTGTGCTGCTCCTGTTGGGCGATGGGGCAGAGGAAGGGGGGTGAGCCGTGCTGCTCCTGTTGGTCGACGGGGGAGAGGAAGGTGGGCGGGCTGTGCTGCTCCTGTTGGCCGATAGGGAGAGGAAGGGGGGCGGCGGCAGCGCTGCTCCTGTTGGCCGACGGGAGAGAGGAAGGGGGGCGGAGGCTGTTCTTTGCCGGCGACGGGAGAGGGGAAGAGGGCGGGTTGCTCCAGGCCGAGAGAGAGGGAGAGGGGCGATCGTGCCCTGCTTTGCCGGCGATGGGAGAGGGGAAGGGGGCGGTCATGCCCTAGCCCTGGGAAAGAATCCCGATTCCCTCCCTTTCTTCCTTCTCTCTTTTCCTCTTTTATTTTCTTTTCTCCATTTTTTTCTGCTGTACCCCCTTACCCGCCTGCCTTATCCCCCTCCTCCATATGGTAATATATATCCTATATATAATATAATATATATTATATAATATAACATATATACATAAATTCTAAGATATACACATAAAACCTCCGCATGCACGCACGAGGACCCGCACGTCTTCGAATGGGGCCACACCAAATCGTCGCCCATAACACTCCCCTAGGCTGATATTTGGGGAGGGTCCCACTCGCCCGGCTACGAGGTTATACAACCATCTTGCTGAGGCATTGAGTGAACTGCCTTCACTCAAGGCTTCTATACTTAGCCATTCTTCTTGATAAGATTGCATTTAGTGAGCTGTCCTCGCTCAACGCATCTGGACTTAGACAAAGTTTTCTGTCTTTCTCTTCTTATGCTTTGACTGAACACTGTCATGTTGACGCTTTCTTCTTTGGGGGTTGACTGAGCTATCCTCACTTAATGCTTCTAAACTTATCCAAAATTCTTGACAAATTCTTCAAATGCTTTTACTTCTTGAGCTTGACTCAATGCTTATTTTTTCATTAGTTGAGTGAGCTATCCTTACTCAATGATTCTGGATATAATCGAATTTCCTACTTGCTAATGCTGAAGCTTTGACAGACTGAGCTTTACTCGATGCCTCTTGCTATATGGCGTTGAGTGAATTACCTTCACTCAATCCTGTGGACTTTGCCATAATTCAGCTTTGCAAACTATTGGGCTTTGACTGTCCAGCGCTTTTTGATATCTGGTATTGAGTGCGTTGAGTGAACTGCCTTCACTCAACACCTGTGGAGTTAGATGAATTTATGTCTTTCCACATAGTATGGCTTTAGCTGTCCATGCTTTACACGTCACATCTTGACATCTGGCGTCGTATGAACTAGTTTCACTCGACGCCTATGGACTTTGACAATTTTTTTTCTCTACACCCTTCTTTCTTGTGACCACCTATCACAATCACTTAGACAACCTGTCTAAACTTATTCCAAGGAACATCCTGCACATGCTGAATTTGAACATAAATAAAATACAATTATGCTCTTAGTATTGATTGTGATGCCTCTTCAAATCTAGGGAACATTGAGGGTAATATTCCAAAAAATTTCCCCTATTTGAAGAAGGCAGAACACACAATAATACTAAGAAGCATTAACACATAAATCATTCAAAACAGTTGTTAGCTAGCAGATGTAGCTTTTATCATACCACTTGAATTTCCAGCATAACAATTCAATGCTCTCCATTTAAATTCATTGACTCAACATGTCATGTTACTTCTTGCTCATACCACTTCAACATTTGCTCAAGTAATATGAACTTTCCTCATACCACTTAAAACTTAACACTTAAATGGAGTACTTACCATATGCCACTTGAAGCACTTCCCTCATTCCACTTGGAGGTGGGAAAGTACTATCCATGTTGATGTGAAAATGACACCACTAGGTAACGGTGTTCGAACTAGTGAGGATGATGGAGGAGGTTGATGAGGAACTGTCGAGAAGCTGCTTAATTTAACAGTTAGGGATAATCGGTTGATTCTGAGAGAGGAAGAGAAGAGAAAAAGAGAGGGGGCCGCTAGTTGTGGTAACAGCAGACAACGCCCGCCGCGGCCTAAATACCACTCCTGCGACGGGCTTTCCTTTGATTATGAATCAATGTTACAGCTTGGGTTGCTCTTTTACGTGAAAATATAAAGGATACAAGGGGATGCTGGTAGTTAGAAGGAAGAGATTTCCAGAGGCTGCGCGGACTGAGCAAACAGGTTGGTAGACCGCGTGGACTGTTGATCGCACAACTCACTGCCTTAAGCTGAGCGGACCGCGCGATCAGGCAGGGAGGACCACTGCGGTCGCTGGGACAGACTACCGTAGGAGCCATATTCTGGGGCTAAACCGCGAGGCTTAGCCACTAAGGCCACGCGGATAGGCGGTCAACCCACAAGAAGGGTTGGCGGATAGGAAGTAGTATCCGCAAGGTTTGCGGCAAATGTTGCTCCCCCCGGGCTCCTCCTCAAATGAGAGGTATGGCAGTCTATTTATAGGCTCGAGGAGGTGACATACAAGACTGGGATTGATGACGTCACTCCGATGACATGGGTGAGCTGGGACCGAGCCCACTGTATGTTGTGTGAGCTGAGAAGTTGTTCGCCTGCTGCTGGGTTGAAGCCGATGCTGGGAAGCTGAAGATGACTCTGGAGGACTGCGCGAAGAGTCTGCCTGGTATAATACGGATTGAGTGAATCCGCCTCTGCTATTGGATGAGTAGTCTGCCACCTTCTAGCGGACTGATGTTGAGTCCGCGATGTGTTGTGCGGCTTGATGGGGAGCCCACCTACTTCTGGGATGCGGAGCAAGTCCACCACCCTTAGGCAGAATGAGAAAGAGTCCTCCACCTATTGCAGATAGAAGGCAGGACACCAATGCCGCTTGGCGAGCTGACAGACCAAAGGGGCAGGTCTCCCCTGCTGCTGGGCGACCTGGAGAGTTTGCCCACTGGTTGGGCCAGAGTACAAACAGCATCTCGTTGGGATGATAAAGGATTAGTCCGCCTCTGCTAGGCGGACACAGAACTCGAAACTATCAACGTCAAACATAGACAGGCAGGTTGTGCCTGCTGCCGTGCGGACACGCCGAGCTGAAGCTTACCTCTATTGATCAGTTTGGTTTATGTGTACTGGGCGGATTCTTGGAATACAAGTCCACAGTTACCGTGCGGAGAAGGCCTGAGTCCACTGCCTAGCTGGGAAGTCTGCACCTGTTGGAATAGAGAGAACTACTGCACGCTTAGCTAAACTAACCATGCGGCCTATAGGTACGGACTGTGGGAGCAGTCTGTGTAACGTCCCGAATCGCTCTAGGCCCCTAGTATGTGTGTTTTGAGTCAGGAGGGCTGACTTGAGTCCTGAGGGTGCAGGGAATTGGACTGCACTTGTGGGGAAGTGGAGAATCAGTGTAAAGAGGGACACGGGTAGGGACACGGCCGTGTGCCTACCCGTGTGCGTCGAGTTGAGCTCGACGACCCGTGTCGAGATCGTCGAGCTGTGTCGACACCAAGGGACACGAGTAGGGACACGGCCGTGTGCCTACCCGTGTGCATCGAGTTGAGCTCGACGACCCGTGTCGAGATCGTCGAGCTGTGTCGACACCAAGGGACACGGGTAGGGACACGGCCGTGTGCCTACCCGTGTGCGTTGAGTTGAGCTCGACGACCCGTGTCGAGATCGTCGAGCTGTGTCGACACTAAGTGACACGGGTAGTGACACGGCCGTGTCCCTACCCGTGTGTGTCGAGTTGAGCTCGACGAGAAGTGTCGAGATGCAACCCGAGAAGTACACGGCCAAGGACACGGCCAGGCACACGGCCGTGTCACCCGCCCGTGTCCCAACCCGTGTCAAGTATTGAACCGACATGGAAACTGTCGTTGCCGCTTCGCCAGGCAGGACACGGGTAAGGACATGGCCGTGTCCCTACCCGTGTCACATTTTATATATATAGGGGACAGAAAACCCTAGCCGTTTTTCATGCTCTTTTCATCCCCTAATTCCTGTGAGAACTCCTGTGAGAGGGAAAACTGCAGAAGCAAGTTTTACCAAAGGAGATCCGCCATCGCCGTGAAAGAGAAGATGCCGCCAAGGAGAACTACGCGATCCATGGCCGGAAATGGTGGTACCGCTGGAGTCAATGTGAGTTTCCTACCCTCTCCCTTGGTGCTAGATCTTAGATATTTAGGAGAGACATCGGTTCAAGAGAACTTGATGGAGAGGAGAAGATTTCTAGGTTTGGCCATGCTAGGATTTGAATCCTAGATTTTAGATCTCTTCAACCCTTCCCCTTTTCTTCAATATGACGATGGGTGGATGGTCTCGTGAGAAGTTTATGGCCTTTGAGGTTGAATAAGGGAGGAGAATATTTCTGGAAAATTTAGGAACGATCGCCTTGAGGAGGAAGACGAACCGATGCCGTTCATTTTCCTTTAAGATGCGCGCAGAATCTGTATTCTGCGCGCAGCGATCTTATAGGCCCTTTTGATATAGGATATGGGCAGATCTGGGCTTTTGGCTAAACACGAAAGTTGTAGCCCTTGGAAATACCTTTCCAACGAGTGGTTGCACGACTTCAGGTGATGTCTGTGGCCCCGGGAAAACCTAATCGAGTTTGCTGTCCGGCAGTTCCTGTACACAGAAACTGTGTTCTGTATGCAGCAGACTTCAAGTCCGATTTCAGATAGGATAACGTCAAATCTGGGTTGAGCTCTGAATATGAAAGATGTAGTCCATGGAAATACCTTTCCATCGAGGGGTTACACGACGTCACCGGATTCCTGTAGCCTCGGGAATCTCCGGTCGAAGTTGCTGTCCAGACTATTCCTGCACTTAAAAATCTGGGTTTATAATATTTGGATTTGGATTCGGAGAAACTAATATTACAGGTAACCCTGAGGCTTGGATAAACTCTTATGAATAATTAATTCAGTTGCATAAATGATGAAGATTATTAATCGGATTCCATGTGATCGAATTGTAAGATAGTATACTTGAATGATTTGACTTGTTAGTAGTTAGTAGACTTTTATACATGTGCATCTTGATATATTGTGTTGAAATCACTTGATATGACATATAGAATAATAACTCATGGTCATGTGAATGTTGATTAGTGGATTGAATTTGGTAGTCCAATACTTAGAGAGTCGTCTCCGTACGGGTAGTATTGTGAAGGGATATAAGTGCGGTGTTGACCGTCACTTGTTTTGGTTGTGTTGAGCTGAGGTGTGGATGGATGGTTGGGCTGTGCCCTCGTGTTTACTTCCGAGGCCCATTCCATGATATGTTGATGTGGTATGTGCATGTGGTGTGAGTCGACACGCGGTGTCGTAATCCCGGGTTAAGGATAGTGTGGCAGGTCTACGGGCTCGCCAGTCGTCACACTGACGGGAGTTGGCAGTTAGACTTGGTCGGTTTGGGCTGTGTCCTCGGTGTTCACGTCCCGAGGCCCCTCCGACCATGTGAACGGTTGGGTTGTGTCCTCGTGCTTTCTTCCGAGGCCCCTTCCGGGTCACGCAAGGCCAGTTCGGGCTGTGTTCTTGGTGCACATCTACCCAAGACCCCGCTGGGCCATAGTACGCATGGGCTCCGCTGTTGTGTTCTTAGCATTGAGGCGTACAGAGGCCTAGGTGAAGTAGTATGATACCCGCCTAGTAGTAGAAGTGCCCGTTCTACTGTCACCGCCTGGCCACGGCGGCTGATGCCTGAGAGGTTAGCTACCTGCTCGAAAAGTGGGAACTATAGTCTGTGTCGACATAGCAATTGCATGAGTGTGCATGGGTGAGTCATTGCATAGCATTCATAGCATTTCATAACATTGCACAACAAGATCCTCATCGTATAAGTTTGTATGGGCACTCTTATACGATGAGTTACTTTATGTAACCCGATCCTTAACTTATAAGTTTGTATGGGCATTCTTATAAGTTAAGTTACTTTCCTGCTGTTACTTATACTTGCTAGTTTAGTGTAGCTCTTACTTAAATGCTGATTATGATGTTATTACTCTTACACTTCTGCCACTTGCTTGTACTTCCTTTACTTGCATACTTATTATATACTATACTCTTGTTCCTTTTCTCCGCCCGGTGCCGAGGAGTCGCCGGGGGAGCGGATGTGAAACCACTTAGTCGTTTCGACTAACGGTTGCTACGTCTTCCTTTTTAGGAGGTCACGCCGCAGGTAGAGCAGCCGCAGACTACGCAGCAGGGCAGCCAGGCCAGGGAGACAGGGCCTGATGTGACGGTGCCGTCGATACCGTCTGTTACCGATGTTAGTGTTTTGCTTACTCTGATGTAGCCCGTTTGGGCAATGATTAGCTGTACTCTGATATATTGTAGAAGCATGTTTTAGCTTCTATTTATTGATGTATTTGGACATTATAACTTAGTGTGGATTTTGACTTCTGGATGTTTATTTATTTGGTTGGGTTGGCATGTTATATTGATATTGTTGTATCCGGCGGAATAGGCGTCTTGTGGTACAGGTTAGCCCGTGTGCTAATGCTACCGCAAGGCGGCTGTTCCGGGCATAAGACTCCCCCTTCGTGCCGTGTTTTGGGATCCGGGTGGGGGGGGTCTTACAAATGGTATCAATTTGCCACGATCCTCAACTAAGAAGTCATTCAACAATGGTGCCACCCCCGTTTGGTTAGTCAGTTTGGGGACAAACTGACTTAGCGGAAGCAGTGGTGTGCCCATATGTAATTCACATTAAGTTTGTCCAACTTTGACCTTAAGTTTAGCCAACCTGACCACAAATTTGTCGTGTATGTGTAGGTTCCACTGCATGTTGAACCGATGGCGGGTACTCCTACCCCTCCCATACCCACTCAGTTCGAACAATCTGAGTTGGGGCAGACGCTCACCGCCATTCTTAATGCTTTTAAGGCACAGCAGACTCCGGTGCAACAACAGGCCCCGAGCTCCAACTGGCTGAGCACCTTCCGGGCTCTCTCCCCTCCCGTCTACCTTGGGACGGAGTCAGCCGTACGTACAGAGGAATGGCTAGACACGATACAGGAGTTGTTGGCCGGTATCCGTTGCCCAGCCAACATGGCAGTGACATTGGCAGTGTCTGTCTTGGACTTACATGCGAAGAGGTGGTGGAAGTCCCTCATGGGCTCTACCTTCCAAGGTCGGATCTACACAGAGATAAGTTGGAGTGAATTCTCGGGTGTTTTCTTGGAGCACTTTATCCCTACATCGGCCCGAGATGAGCTCGAGCAGAGGTTCCTTCTACTAAAGCAGGGATCAAAGTCGGTTACAGAATACCAGCGGGAATTCCAGCATCTCGCAAGGTTTGCGGACTCTTATGAGTTGGATGACAGAGGTTATGCCAAGCGCTTCTATAAAGGGCTGCGAGATCCCCTAAGGCAGTCCCTTTTGTTTATAGCGGATGGTAGCTTGGCGGAGATCATTGATATGGCGAAAAGATTGGAGGCGGACCACCAGGGATGTAGTAAGAGGCCTGCGGAGGACGTGATGGAAGCCGGCCCAAGTAATAGAAGGAGACGGGACTTCAGAGGAGGAAGAGGTTATCAAAGAGGTGGCGGGCGTGTCCACCGAAACTATACGGTGGAGCATCCAGTTCCGCAGCCGCCTGCGTTGCCTCCACCCCCACAGCATCAGCAATTTCAACAACTTGAAGGGCGTCGTGGTCTGGTGTGCTTCGAATGCAACCAGCCGGGCCACATCCGGCGTTTTTGCCCGCAGCTATATGGGAACGCCCCTCCTGCTCTCCCTCCTGCTCTCCCTCCAGCCGCTCCACGAGGGCGGGGATATATGCGCGGTCGAGGACGAGGACCGCCAAGAGGAAACCCCGGACCGGTCCGGGATCAGGTGTACGTGCTTGACATGGCGCAGGAAAGGAACCCACAAGATGTGATTGCAGGTATGATTTAATTAATTTACATGTTTGCATGATCTAGCTTGAATTGATTAGAACTTACTAGCCACTAGCAATAAGTTTTGGTTGTGGTACTTAGGCACCGTGATTATTGGCGGAAAGACAGCCTATGCGCTGTTCGATACCGGTGCCTCACACTTCTTTGTGTCCGAGGATTTCATAAAAGACATGGGGGACGTACAGTACTTCACTGGCATAGCCCGACGTGTACGCCTTCCGGACGGCTCGGAGATGATTGCGACCGCCAAGTGCGAGTTGGAGTTATTTATTGATGGGAAGGCCTTTGATACGCCGGCCACGGTTCTGAGAATGCCGGAGTTTGACATCATTTTGGGCATGGCATGGCTCGATTGGCACTTTGCAAGGATCGACTGCGCGGAGAAGCGGATCTATTTGAGACATGGAGACTCTGACGTCATCTTCCAAGGTATTGGCTTCGCTCCTCGCATGATATTATCTTCTATTCAGGCTGTAAAGGCTCATATGAAGGGGGATGAGGTCTTCATGATCTGGTTCGAGTTGAAAGAAGCAGTGTTGGAATTAAAGGATGTACGGGTAGTGCGGGATTTTCCTGAGGTATTTCCTGAAAAGCTACCAGGATTACCTCCGCATAGAGAAGTTGACTTCCAGATCAATCTAGTACCAGGTGCCAAGCCTGTATCCAAGGCTCCGTACAGAATGGCTCCGAAAGAACTCGCGGAGTTTAGAGTTCAATTGCAAGAACTGGTGGATTCAGGGTTCGTTCGCCCCAGTTCATCACCATGGGGAGCCCCTGTGCTGTTCGTGAAGAAAAAGGATGGAACACTGCGATTGTGCATAGATTATCGGGAACTCAATCGGTTGACGGTGCGAAACACTTATCCACTACCGCGGATCGATGAGTTGTTCGATCAACTAGTGGGAGCACATTGGTTTTCTAAATTGGATTTGCGCTCCGGATACTATCAGTTGAGGATACATGAGGTGGATATTCAGAAAACAGCATTCAGTTCGAGATATGGTTTGTATGAGTTCACAGTAATGCCGTTTGGGCTCACAAATGCCCCTTCGGCCTTCATGAGTTTGATGAACAAGGTGTTTGAACCGTATTTGGACATCTTCGTCATTGTTTTCATCGATGACATCTTGGTCTACTCAAAGACGGAGGAGGAGCATGTCGAGCACCTGGCCTTGGTTTTGAAGAAATTAAAGGAGCACGCCTTGTATGCCAAGTTTAGCAAGTGTGAATTCTGGCTTAAGGAGGTTGCCTTCTTGGGGCATGTGATCAGTGGAGCAGGGTTAGCAGTGGATCCAGCAAAGGTGCGGGCCGTGAAGGAGTGGTCGCCCTTGAAGTCGGCGGCTGATGTACGAAGCTTTCTTGGACTTGCTGGCTACTACCGCAAGTTCGTGAAAGGTTTTTCCAAGATTGCCCTTCCTCTTACCTCCTTGACGAAGAAGGGTGTGCCATTTGAGTGGACACCTCAATGTGAAGAGGCATTTCAAGAATTGAAAGATAGGCTTACCTCCGCCCCCATCCTTGCACTTCCGTCTGGGAAAGAAGGATTCCAAGTTTACACGGACGCATCATATCAAGGGATGGGAGCGGTACTGATGCAGCACGGGCATGTGATCGCTTATGCTTCAAGGCAGTTAAAGAAACTTGAAATCAATTACCCGGTTCATGATTTGGAGTTGGGAGCAGTGGTGTTCGCTTTGAAAGTCTGGAGGCATTATTTATATGGCGTGCACTGCGAGATCTTTTCCGATCACAAAAACTTGAAGTATGTTCACACTCAGAAGGAGTTGAACCTGAGACAACGGCGGTGGTTGGAATTTCTATGCGACTATGAGTTCACCATGAACTACCACCCCGGGAAAGCGAACTCGGTAGCCGATGCCTTGAGTAGAAAAGTGCCAGGATCTAGCCCAGAGTCTCGGCTGATGAGCATGGAGTTGGCTCGGATGATCGAGGAGATGGAAATTACTCTAGTATTCAAGGATCCTTCGGTAGAGTATGCGGAGTATTTGGCCAACATGAGCATAGTTTGTGATATCCGAGACCGGATACGGGTGGAGCAAGGAATGGATGCGTCCTTGGCCCCGGCAATAAAGGCAATTGAAGATAGGACCACCGATGAGTACACACTCAAAGACGGCCTCGTTTATTTTCGTGGCCGACTTTATATTCCCAAGGGCGGCAAAATTCGGGAAGATATATTAAGAGAGGCGCATTCCTCTCAATATTCAGTGCATCCGGGTATTGCTAAGATGTATGTCGGACTGCGGAAGACCATGTGTTGGCCGGGAATGAAGAAGGATGTTCGCTACTATGTTACACATTGCGAAGCTTGCCAAAGAGTGAAGGCTGAATGCAGGAGTCCCGGTGGTTTGTTGCAGTCGCTGCCCATCCCCGAATGGAAGTTCGAGGATATCTCCATGGACTTTGTTCATGGGTTACCTCGTTCCCGCTCCGGGAATGATTCGGTGTGGTTTATTGTGGATCGACTAACAAAGGTGGCCCGGTTCATTCCAATGAAGAAGGAAGCACACGTGGATGTTTTGGTACGCCTTTTTGTGGAGCAATTTGTACGGTATCATGGCGTGCCCAAGACAATTGTTTCGGATAGGGATGGTCGGTTTACATCCAATGAGTGGAAGGCGGTACAGGCGTATTTGGGCTCACGCCTAACCTTTAGTACCGCATTTCATCCACAGACTGACGGGCAGTCTGAAAGGACCATCAGGACACTGGAAGATTTATTGAGGTTATGCGTGCTGGACAGAGGAGAGCCATGGGAAAGGCTCTTGCCCCTGGTGGAATTCTCCTATAATAATAGCCATCAGGCGAGCATCGGCATGGCGCCCCATGAAGCCCTTTACGGAAGAAGGTGCAGGACTCCCTTGTCTTGGGTGCAAGATGAAGATCCGAGGGCATTGGGAAACGAATACATAGATGATACTGATGCGGCGGTCAGATTGATACGGGATCGCATGTTGGAGGCTCAAAGTCGACAGGCGAAATATTACAACAAAAAGCACCGGATGGTGGAGTTCCAGGTGGGCGAAAAAGTGTTCCTTAAGATTCGGCCGATGCATGGAGTGTCGCGGGTGCGTGGAGTGAAAAAGCTCAGCCCAAGGTATGTTGGGCCTTATACTATACTAGAAAGGATCGGCCCGTTGGCCTATCGGTTGGAGTTACCACCAGAACTAGAAAATCTCCACGACGTGTTCCATGTGTCGTCGCTTCGAAAAGCATTGTTGCGGCCCGACCAGTATATTCCCACTACTGATGGTGCGGTGGCGTCAGATAGGTCTGTGCGACTAGAGCCGGTACGGATTGTTGACAGCGAGACAAGGACTTTGCGCCGCAAAAGTGTTCCCTTAGTAAAGGTGCTATGGTTGAATCATGGGAAGGAGGAGTACACATGGGAGCCATTGGATTTAATGCAGCAACGCTACCCGGAGTTGTTTGCTCAAGGTAATTTTATTTAAAAGCAAGTGTTAAATTTCCTGTCATGCTTTCCTCCCCACAGCCTAAGCCTGATTTCGGGGACGAAATCTTTTATTTTGTTTATAGGATTTGTAACGTCCCGAATCGCTCTAGGCCCCTAGTATGTGTGTTTTGAGTCAGGAGGGCTGACTTGAGTCCTGAGGGTGCAGGGAATTGGACTGCACTTGTGGGGAAGTGGAGAATCAGTGTAAAGAGGGACACGGGTAGGGACACGGCCGTGTGCCTACCCGTGTGCGTCGAGTTGAGCTCGACGACCCGTGTCGAGATCGTCGAGCTGTGTCGACACCAAGGGACACGGGTAGGGACACGGCCGTGTGCCTACCCGTGTGCGTCGAGTTGAGCTTGACGACCCATGTCGAGATCGTCGAGCTGTGTCGACACCAAGGGACACGGGTAGGGACACGGCCGTGTGCCTACCCGTGTGCGTCGAGTTGAGCTCGACGACCCGTGTCGAGATCGTCGAGCTGTGTCGACACTAAGTGACACGGGTAGTGACACGGCCGTGTCCCTACCCATATGTGTCGAGTTAAGCTCGACGAGAAGTGTCGAGATGCAACCCGAGAAGTACACGGCCAGGCACACGGCCGTGTCATGTGGACATGGGTCGGGACACGCCCGTGTCCCAACCCGTGTCAAGTATTGAACCGACATGGAAACTGTCGTTGCCGCTTCGCCAGGCAGGACACGGGTAAGGACACGGCCGTGTCCCTACCCGTGTCACATTTTATATATATAGGGGACAGAAAACCCTAGCCGTTTTTCATGCTCTTTTCATCCCCTAATTCCTGTGAGAACTCCTGTGAGAGGGAAAACTGCAGAAGCAAGTTTTACCAAAGGAGATCCGCCATCGCCGTGAAAGAGAAGATGCCGCCAAGGAGAACTACGCGATCCATGGCCGGAAATGGTGGTACCGCTGGAGTCAATGTGAGTTTCCTACCCTCTCCCTTGGTGCTAGATCTTAGATATTTAGGAGAGACATCGGTTCAAGAGAACTTGATGGAGAGGAGAAGATTTCTAGGTTTGGCCATGCTAGGATTTGAATCCTAGATTTTAGATCTCTTCAACCCTTCCCCTTTTCTTCAATATGACGATGGGTGGATGGTCTCGTGAGGAGTTTATGGCCTTTGAGGTTGAATAAGGGAGGAGAATATTTCTGGAAAATTTAGGAACGATCGCCTTGAGGAGGAAGACGAACCGATGCCGTTCATTTTCCTTTAAGATGCGCGCAGAATCTGTATTCTGCGCGCAGCGATCTTATAGGCCCTTTTGATATAGGATATGGGAAGCTCTGGGCTTTTGGCTAAACACGAAAGTTGTAGCCCTTGGAAATACCTTTCCAACGAGTGGTTGCACGACTTCAGGTGATGTCTGTGGCCCCAGGAAAACCTAATCGAGTTTGCTGTCCGGCAGTTCCTGTACACAGAAACTGTGTTCTGTATGCAGCAGACTTCAAGTCCGATTTCAGATAGGATAACGTCAAATCTGGGTTGAGCTCTGAATATGAAAGATGTAGTCCATGGAAATACCTTTCCATCGAGGGGTTACACGACTTCACCGGATTCCTGTAGCCTCGGGAATCTCCGGTCGAAGTTGCTGTCCAGACTATTCCTGCACTTAAAAATCTGGGTTTATAATATTTGGATTTGGATTCGGAGAAACTAATATTACAGGTAACCCCGAGGCTTGGATAAACTCTTATGAATAATTAATTCAGTTGCATAAATGATGAAGATTATTAATCGGATTCCATGTGATCGAATTGTAAGATAGTATACTTGAATGATTTGACTTGTTAGTAGTTAGTAGACTTTTATACATGTGCATCTTGATATATTGTGTTGAAATCACTTGATATGACATATAGAATGATAACTCATGGCCATGTGAATGTTGATTAGTGGATTGAATTTGGTAGTCCAATACTTAGAGAGTCGTCTCCCTACGGGTAGTATTGTGAAGGGATATAAGTGCGGTGTTGACCGTCACTTGTTTTGGTTGTGTTGAGCTGAGGTGTGGATGGATGGTTGGGCTGTGCCCTCGTGTTTACTTCCGAGGCCCCTTCCATGATATGTTGATGTGGTGTGTGCATGTGGTGTGAGTCGACACGCGGTGTCGTAATCCCGGGTTAAGGATAGTGTGGCAGGTCTACGGGCTCGCCAGTCGTCACACCGACGGGAGTTGGCAGTTAGACTTGGTCGGTTTGGGCTGTGTCCTCGGTGTTCACGTCCCGAGGCCCCTCCGACCATGTGAACGGTTGGGCTGTGTCCTCGTGCTTTCTTCCGAGGCCCCTTCCGGGTCACGCAAGGCCAGTTCGGGCTGTGTTCTTGGTGCACATCTACCCAAGACCCCGCTGGGCCATAGTACGCATGGGCTCCGCTGTTGTGTTCTTAGCGTTGAGGCGTACGGAGGCCTAGGTGAAGTAGTGTGATACCCGCCTAGATCAGCATCAAGCTCCAGGTTCTATGATTACATTTCTTTTACTGTCAATTGATTCTTTTATGTAATAATTGCAATCAGCCATTTTCTCTGGCATCATGGACAACTGCTAGGCTATATAAATATTTATGTACTAGAATCTGAAATTAATGCATGTGCACCCTCTATCGAATCATAACTGCATGAGAACTATTGTAGTAGCCTGTAAAACATGAATTTTTCCAAGTACATGTGCATCAAAACTCTTTTCACTGATGAATTTAAGAGCTTCCGCATAAAAATTAAGCTTTTTTTTTACTCAATAATAACTATTATCAGCTACTCTGCATCCGCCTTAGCAGGCATGACTTTCTTTTCGCCCATGCCTGTGGCATCACGGCTCGTCTCAAAGCGCACTCTGACTCCTGTCGAGACGGGTCGTGACAGTTGGTATCAGAGCCAGGTTTGTTTTAAAAGATAAAGTATTTTGTAATTATCAAATATTTTGAACTTTATTATAAATAAATAAATATATATATATATAAGCATACATCATTGCTTCACTCAGCTTGTCATTATTTGTTGTTCGCGGCTGAAACACGCACACACTCACTCATAAGCATGAGTAGTATGCACACGAATGTTAAGGGGTTATGGGCAAACTTAACATTTTTGTGCATATGAATTTCCACTAGGATATACACCGCTTGCGAATATTAAATTGTATGGGCGGTTTAATTGAATCTTCGTTGTTTTTGCCCCCATTCAGAGTTTCTCAGGGAAGTTTCGGGACGAAACTTTCTAAGTGGGGGAGAATGTAACAACCCATTTTAACTTATATAATAATAATTATATTAATATAAACCTAATATCCCCCCCTCCTCTTATTAAACCTACCCGAGCCAACCCTCCTCTTAATCCCGCTCCCGCAAACCCCCGCTCCCAGGTCCTTCTGCGCAGCCGCAACCCGCTCCCGATTCCGCCCCGTCTCCTGCCCCCGTTTCACCCCGACGCAACCTCCTCTCGCTCTGGCCGATGCCGCTTGCTTCTCTGCTAGGGTCGGCGACCTACTGCGGCTCGTTCTCAAGCCTCCGACAGCCTTCCTCCTCCTGTCATGGCCGACAGGAGTTCAACCCCAGCTTCTCCCTCCGGCCGGCGACAGCAACCCTTGCTTTGGTTGGCAATCTTTCCTCTCTTAGGGCCGGCAGCCCTGTTCCCCCCCCCTCCCTTCTTCCTCTTCATCTCGGTCGGTGGTTGCAAGTGTTCCACCTAGGGTTTTCTCGTATTTTTCCCCTATACTCAGAAATTTCTGCCCGGATTTGCCTCATTGGGCTCGGATTTGGTTCCTATTGGTAAGAGTTTCCTCTTTCCCCTCTTTTTCTTCTTTCCTTGAATTTATTTTGAAACTTGCGTGCTCCAATTTCATATAATTTGTGATTCATGATTTTTGCCCCTTTGTAATCGTCTAACCTTTGGATATTTGTGTTCTCCAGCATCGTTCGTCGCCCCTTGACGGTTCGTGAAGCAAATCCCTCTCTGAATTAGGGTTTCTGTAACCTATTCGTCGTCAAGTCTCCGTCTTCACGTGGAATCTCTCCTCCCCTCGCTCATGATGGAGGTAATATTTCTTAGCCCTCTCTTGATCTAGTTGTATATCAATTCATGCCTATGTTAGTGTGATGTTGATTTGCTTTGTCTCTGTCATCGTTTTTGTACAGGTTTTAAGTAGGGTTCCTGTTTTTGCTACCGTCGGTTAGCCGTCTCCGTCAGATTCAGCCTCTTTCAGGCAAGTAGAGATCACCTCTCTCTTGCAAACATTCAACTTAATTGTTTTGTCTGATCTTTTGTTTATTTTGAATCGACCCTTGATAGCTTGTTGTCAGTTAAATTTAGATATTTAACCATTTATTAGATTTGTTCCTAGTTTGAGGTTCACGCGATAGAATTAGCACGAGTCGTGAATATAAATAATGATATTTGAGTAATTGGGAGACAAATTAATAAATGATAGCTAATTGAATATTCAAATTTGAGGATTTGCATTTTTATTTGATGAATAAAAGGAGGACAGTAAGCTTGAGTACGAGCATTAATAGATTTGAATGATTATTGTCAAGGCTCCTGGTTAGGGATTTAAAGATGGTTGAGTTATGTCACGCTCGTACCGTACACACTTTTGAATTGAAAAATCACAATTGTAACGAATTATGGATAACAAATATATGTTTGATGATTCGATATCATGCTCGGTAGTGCCCGTTCTACTGTCACCGCCTGGCCACGGCGGCTGATGCCTGAGAGGTTAGCTACCTGCTCGAAAAGTGGGAACTATAGTCTGTGTCGACATAGCAATTGCATGAGTGTGCATGGGTGAGTCATTGCATAGCATTCATAGCATTTCATAACATTGCACAACAAGATCCTCATCGTATAAGTTTGTATGGGCACTCTTATACGATGAGTTACTTTATGTAACCTGATCCTTAACTTATAAGTTTGTATGGGCATTCTTATAAGTTAAGTTACTTTCCTGCTGTTACTTATACTTGCTAGTTTAGTGTAGCTCTTACTTAAATGCTGATTATGATGTTATTACTCTTACACTTCTGCCACTTGCTTGTACTTCCTTTACTTGCATACTTATTATATACTATACTCTTGTTCCTTTTCTCCGCCCGGTGCCGAGGAGTCGCCGGGGGAGCGGATGTGAAACCACTTAGTCGTTTCGACTAACGGTTGCTACGTCTTCCTTTTTAGGAGGTCACGCCGCAGGTAGAGCAGCCGCAGACTACGCAGCAGGGCAGCCAGGCCAGGGAGACAGGGCCTGATGTGACGGTGCCGTCGATACCGTCTGTTACCGATGTTAGTGTTTTGCTTACTCTGATGTAGCCCGTTTGGGCAATGATTAGCTGTACTCTGATATATTGTAGAAGCATGTTTTAGCTTCTATTTATTGATGTATTTGGACATTATAACTTAGTGTGGATTTTGACTTCTGGATGTTTATTTATTTGGTTGGGTTGGCATGTTATATTGATATTGTTGTAGCCGGCGGAATAGGCGTCTTGTGGTACAGGTTAGCCCGTGTGCTAATGCTACCGCAAGGCGGCTGTTCCGGGCATAAGACTCCCCCTTCGTGCCGTGTTTTGGGATCCGGGTGGGGGGGTCCTACAGTCTGCACCTTCACAGAACACCCTACTGCTGCGCGACCTAGGTGGTTAGATAGAGGAGAGCGTAGTAGCTGCACGGCCTGAGCGGATAGAGAGGTCTATCCGCCAGGCCTAAAAAGAGAGCTGAGGCAGGCCGCGACCTCCAGGGGGAACTTGGAGCAGGCCACGAATTGCGAGCTAGCTATCTTGGGAGGGATCGTCGATTTCTGGGTTAACATAATCCCCGCACTTTTTATGTTCTGAAGGGAACTTCGAAAAAGTAAGAGACCCACGAAAATCATGACCCACCCCTCAAAAGTTGGTCAAAAAGAGAGATGAGAGAGCAAGTACATGATGTCTCTCCTACTGAGAGGACTGTAAATACTTATCCTTCTCCTGTAAAGGAAAAGATTGTAATTGGAAAAAGGCACATCTTGTGTGTACCTGAATTGTTCTTGCAAAGTGAAGAAGACTTGTGAATGCCTTCTACTGAGCTCTGCAGAACAAAGGTAAGAGGGGGTATAGAAAAACAATATCTTGCAGGTACCTGAAGGGAGCTTGCGAGTATCTGCTAATCTCTGCGAAAAGAAGATCAAGAAGCAAATATGAAAGGAAAGTAACTCGCAAGTACTTGCAGGGAACTTGCAAATATTTGTTAATCTCTGCAAAAAGAAGAGTAAGAAGCAGATATGAAAGAAAATAACTCGCAAGTACCTGAAGGGAACTTGCAAATATCTGCAAATCTCTGCAAAATGAAGGGCGAGAAGCAGATATGAAAGAAAATAACTCGCAAGAACATGAGGGAAACTTGCAAATATTGATGCGTCAAGGGAGATATAATTAAGCAGGAGGAAAATCCTATAAACCCTGTCATTAACTGAATATAGAAGTGTTATGTTCGTCAGAGATCGAGCCATAACAATAGTCTTATTGCGCAGTCAGATATGATATCTTCAATATGAAATCAAGATCAGGCAGATAAAACCATTTTGATTAGATTTCAATAACATGGTTTGTCGATAAATAGAACCAGATTCTTTGATTGAATAATCAGTGCCAAGAATATTAATAAGTATAGTAGTGGCACTATTAATTACTAGCGGGATAAATTTTATATAAGCTGAGCATATAAGGAGAGTATAAGCAAGAGGTATAACACAATAAATCCTTTAGAGAGGTCGAATTTAACCTGTTAACCTGAAAGAAGGTAGTTCACAAAAGAGGAAAAAATGCGGATGAACTTCGCTCCCTTGGAAGGGAACAAAAAAGAAAAATAGAATCCTAATAAGGAACAACGGATGCACTGCTCTCATGCCTTGGGCTACAAGCATCGCTGATCAGTTAGTCCAGGTGCGTCAAGTCGTCTATAGCATTGCTTGCCCTAAAGGATCATCAGTGTTGTGGGTCCCCTGAAGACACAGCTTGGGAGTACCTTAGAGTGTTCGACTATCACAACATGAGATGATCACAGAGACAAGGCAACACTTGAATTCCATTGCTTGCCAAACAACAATCATCTTAGCTGTAATGTATCCCTAGTGGAGCACAGTAGAGCTAACACACTGGGACCACCCTTGATGCACGCTGTGTGTTAGATATTAGCCAGGATCCGAAGTCCTAAAGTCCGCCTGTATAGATTGGATAAATCCCACTGCACATATGCGAACACTCCACGCTATATGTGGTCATCGTGGTGTGACACCAAAAACCAACATTTGGGGGGGGGGATGAGCAAGTCTTGGCGATATCTCATCGGTTCAGCGATCCCTTTGGCAAAGATAAAATAAAGGAGGAGGCACTCCAAAATGGGAAATGTGTCAGTATGGGATATCTGATGCAAAATTCATTGAAATTAATGAAAAAGGACTTAGAAATGTTCAGAGCATATGTAAGAGAAATGTTTGATATGGAAAATCAATGAACCATGATCGCGAAGAGCTCTTGGAACTTTGTCATGTCCATCTTCACCTCAGAAAAGATTTCCAAGGGCGCCTACATCATCGACATCGATGCACTCGTCATTATTGAGGCTAAGGCCATTGTTGATATGGCTCACTCCTTTTGAGCAGTAAGGATTGTCCACTACTTCTTTGCCTTTTGAAGTAGATGGATCAGAGTGGTCATTCTTCTGGAAAAAGTCACACAATTTACCATGGCCTAACATCTTCTCTAGCAATTGATGAAGTGCTCAACAGTTCTCGATTGGATGCCCTTTCTCTTTATGGAACTCACAGTAAGGATCTGAATTCTTGGACCTTTGATCTGTGGGCTGATAGGGCCTTTAATGACTTGTCTTGCCTTTCATAACTTGGGTTACTTCCTGCATAACTTTATCTAGTTCAGATTTTGGCAAGTCATCATTCGACTGTTGATAAACTGAAGCTACTCGTGGAGCTAGTGCTGGATAAGGAGGGGCTGACAATGGTAGTCTTTGATTTTGGAAGTAATCTTGACTTGGGAAGAGGCATTGATGACATCAGAAATTACTTCCTCTCCTCACTCGTGGTTGAAAATCACTTCAGGGAGACTTTGGAGGTTGACTGTACGAAGAAGGAGGATCTTTCTCCGTTACAAGCTTGGAGATATAGTTGGGATTAATCTTTTCACCTTGTATGAATAAGTTGACAAGACTGATCATCTCTTGATACATCCTTGGCACTCGGATGTTAGCCTTGAATTTTAGTGGTCCTTCTCTTAAACTACTTATCAGAGCGACTCGGTACATTTCTGGATCGACGTTTTCAATGTCAAGAATCTCTCTTTGAAAACGATCAACAAAATGAGCCCAAGTCTCATTTTCTTGCTGCCTGATCTCAAACAGGGCTTCAGGACTGCCCTTCCTCTTTATAGAGGTAGAAAACCTGAGCAGAAGTTCTATTCGTAGATCAGCAAAGGAAGCGATGGACTGAGGGCACAGTCCATAGAACCACTCCCTCGCTTGTCCATCAAAGGTCGTTACGAATAACTTGCTCCTGGTAGCATCTGTAAGAGTCTTGAGGGCGACGACTGATTAAAAAGCTTATAAGTGTGTTATTGGATCAGACTCTTAAGTATAAATTGGTAACCGTGGCTCTCTGAAGTTAGCTGGAGTTGGCTCTTGTCGCACACTCTCTATAAATGGCGATGGCTCTTCCTGCTCCAATAACACGTAAGGGAAATGAAAAAAATGGAGCATAAGCTGTTGTTGAAAAAGGAGTCGGAGGATAGGAAGGAAAGATTACTGCGGGAGGAGAAAACACAGGAGCTGAAGAGTAGGGATGACTTCCATGAAAGTTCAGAAATCTTGCTGGACTTCCCCGAGCAGCCTCCCAGAAGAAGTTTTGACTAGCTTTGAACTCGTCATTTTGAGATCGCAAAGGAGCTGCGGCCTGCCCTGGCGGATAGGTTGCTGGATAGGTCGGAGGATAAACAGGAGGATAGACCGGCGAATTGACTTGCTGATTCCCCAATGCTGGCGTCAAGTTGACTAGAGGGACTAGCACTGTTGCAAATTGCATCTCTAATCGATGCATGATAGCAGTTAAAGTACGGTTGATTGCCTGGAATTGTTGGGAAGTTTCCCGACACGATTTCTCTAAGGAGTCCCATAGAGGATCCTCACTAGGACTTGAAGGAGAAAGGTTCTCGGCTGGTTGATAGTCTGACATGGCTAACCGTTGGACTTCACCGTCTGTTCGAGATCTGAAGGTCGCGTGTTAACTGTTGATGCAGAAATGGCACCACCAGGTAATAGTGTTCGAATTAGTGGGGATTATGGAGGAGGTTCATGAGGAACTATCGAGCAGTCGGTTACTTTAATGGTTAGGGAATATCAGTTTATGCCGAGAGAGGAGTAGAAGAGAAAAAGAGAGGGTGCCGAAAGCAGCGACAACATCAGACTTCGCCCGCCGCGGGTTAAATACCACTCCAGCGATGGGCTTTTATTTAATTATGATTCAATGTTACAGCTTGGGTTTATCCTTTGCATGAAAAATATAAAGGGTACAAGGAGAAGCTGGAGGCTAGAGGGAAGAGTTTAACAGAGGCCACACGGACTGAGTGAATAGGACAGTAGACCGCGCGGATTGCTGATCTCGCAGCTCGCTGCCTTAAGCCATGCGGACTACGCAATCAGGTAGGAAAGACCACTGTAGTCGCTGGGACAGGCTACTAGAGGAGCCAAGTTCTGTGGCTAAACCGCAAGTCTTAGCCGCTGAGGCCGCATGGACAGGCGGTCAGCCCGCAAGAAGGGTTGGGAGATAGGAAGTTGTATCCAAAAGGTTTGCTGCCAATGTTGCTCCCCCGGCTCCTCCTCAAATGAGAGTATGGGGGTATATTTATAGGCTCGAGGAGGTGATGTCTAGGACTGGGCTTGATGATAGCACTCCGATGACATGGGCATGCTAGAACCAAGCCTGCAGCATGCTGTGCGAGTTGAGGAGTTGTTCGCCTGCTGTTGGGTAGAAGCAGACACTGGGGATATGAAGATCACTCTGGCAGACTACGCTTAGAGTCTGCCTAGTACAATGCAGATTGAGTGAATCCTCCTCCGCTACTGGATGAGTAGTCCGACACCTTCTGGTGGACTGATGTTTAGTCTGTGATGTGCTATCCGGCTTGATGGGGAGCCCGTCTACTACTGGGAGGCTAGAATGAGACTGAGTCCGCCACCTACTGGCGGATAGAAGGTAGGTTGCCGATGCCGCATGGCGAGCTGGGAGATCGAAGGGGAAGGTTGCCCCTGCTGCTGGGAGACCTGGAGAGTTTGCCCACTAGTTGAGCCAGAGTACAATCTACCTCTCGTTGGGCGGATAAAGGAGCAGTCCACCTCTACTAGGCGGATACAAAACTCGAAACTTCCTACGTTGAATAGAGATGGGCAGGCTGTGCCTGCTACTGGGCGGACACGACGAGCTAAAGCTTACCTCCATTGATCAGATGGGTCTATGCAGACTGGGAGGATTCCTGGAATACGAGTCCACGGTTACCGCAGGGAGAAGGCCTGAGTCCACTGCCTAGTTAGGCAGTCCACACCTATTTGAATAGAGAGAACTACTACGTGGTTAGCTAAACTAATCACACGACCTGCATGGACGGACTGTGGGAGCAGTCTGCACCCCTACAAAACACACAACTGCTACACAACCTAGGTGGCCAGACAGAGGAGACCTCTCTAGCCGCGTGGCCTGAGCGGATAGAGAAGTCTGTCCGCCTGGCCTAAAAAGAGGGCTGAGGCAGGCCGCAACCTCTATGGGGAACTTGGAGCAGGCCGCGACTTGCGAGCTAGCTACCTTGGGAGGGATCGCCGATTTCTGGGTTAACAATACAGTGGATCAAAATTTCTCTCCTCATATTACTTGAATGTTTCCAAGTAATATGCACACACCTCCTCCTTTAGGGTTTAGGGTATTGCCCACACCTCTCCCTTTTTGTCTTCTTCAAAAAAAATTATCTAATGAGGGAGTTGATAGGATCATATGAGAAATTATCTCTTAATCCTAGCCAGATTTCACTATACTAGTGATCAACTACTTGACTAGATATCACACCTCTTGTGTTGATACCATTGATACAACACTTCATAACAGCTAATTGCTATAACACCTCTTGAGTGGTCCATTGATCCACTTGAGCTAACTGCTATAATACTTAAGCTAATGCCACTCCTCCCCTTTGTATGACTTCTACAAAAGCAGCCATAGTCAGGGAGGTGCTGGCTTTTCCTCTTCTCCTACAACAGCTTGTCTTCTCAGCAATAGTAATTCACTTCAGCAGCATCCACCTTTGTGGCTTCATTTGTTATGACTATATCATAATAAATCTCTAGAGTAGGGAGTTCAGGGTTGATCTCCCCCTCAGTCTGTGCATTGTCCTTAGGACATGCAGATTAGCAATGTTGATCTTTAATCCACTGTTGCAGCTGTTGGACTTGCTCCTCCTTAACAGGAGCATCTTGACTTACTTCCCCTTAACTAGAGCATCTTCTGTCATCTTCTCTAATGGATACTTGAGTCCAATTAAGTCTTGATATAAATTGAAAGACTAGAGAGTCTTGATATGACTTGAGAGACTTATCAACCTGCAAGCAAAGTAAATCCTGCAACATAGTAACATTAGTAGCAACTGAAGCATTACCAAGTTCAACATACCCAACTTAAACGTGAAGGTGTTGAACTTGACTTCATCTAGTGGCTTAGTAAATATGTCAGCCACTTGCTTGTTTGTTAGGACAAACTCAAGACTAATATCTTCCTATTCCACATGCTCCCTAATAAAATGATACTTAATCTCTATGTGCTTAGTCCTGCTGTGTGAGACATGAATGCTAGCAATAGTGATTGCACTAGTTAAATCACAATATATGGGAATTTTACTTATCTAGATATTGTAGTCCTGAAGCTGATGCTGGATCCATAGTAACTACGCACAACAACTACCTGGTGAGATATACTCAGACTCAACTATGGAAATAGCCATGCTAGTCTGCTTCTTGCTGGTCCAACACAAGTCTTCCTCCCAAGAACTGACAGGTTCCTAATGTGCTCTTCCTGTCCTCTTTACAGTCTGCAAAATCTGGAGGCTGTTCAACATAGACTTATTCCTTTAAGTCACAATTCAGGAAGGCTGACTTCACATCCATCTAGTAGACTCTAAATTCTTTGTATGCAACATTTGCAAGGAAAAGCCTGATGGCTTCCAGTCTTGCTAAAAGGGCAAAGGTTTTACTAAAGTAAATATCTTCTTATTGTTTGTATCCCTTAGCTACCAGCCTATCCTTGTTCTTGATTATAATGCCATTTTAATTAAGCTTATTTCTGTAAATCCACTTGGCTCCAATGACATTATGTCCTTGTGGTCTGAGAACCAGCTTCTAGATCTTAGAACTCTTAAACTGGTTCAGTTCCTCCTGCATAGCTATAATCTAGAACTAATCTATGTTGGCCTCTTCAAATCTCTTGGGCTCAACCTATGATAGGAAACTTGAATGCAAGGTTGTATTTAGACTTTTGCTCCTTGTCACTACTCCTTGGTTAGCATCACTAATAATCTGGTGTCTTGGATGATCTATTAGATGCCTGACAGCTAAAGGCAATCTTCCTTCAACATCAACTTCAGTAGCTGCATCTTGTTGATCTTCATCCACTTCAAGTGTGCCTTGTACTTCTAGAATATCCACTCCATCTTAGACTATTGGAGCAGCTTCCTTAATGGTTAGCTTATCCATCATCAGCTATGTACCTGCATGTTTAGAAGAGGAGATTGGAAGCTAATTATTAATCATGGTAGACTCATCAAAGACTACATATACAGAGTCTCCTGTAACTTGACTTTTCAAGTTGTAGATCCTATTGGCCTTTCTATGATTGCTATACCCAACATAAATCCCATCACAGGACTTGGTAGCAAACTTAGTCACATAGGACTTACTATTATGAAGCATATAACACTTGCTACCAAAGATCCTGAGATAGCCCAGGTTTGGTTTTCTGCACATCAAGATCTCATAGGGAGTCTTCTTGTAGCTCTTGGAGATAGAAGCTCTATTTAGGATGTGACATGCAGTATTTACTTACTCAGCCCAGAAATATTCTGGAAGAGATTTTTCACTTAACAAGGTCCTACCAACCTCTATGAGAGTTCTATTCTTTCTCTCAACAATCCCATTTTACTGGGGTGTTCTTGGAGAAGAAAATTCTTGATGAATCCCTTGATCGTCACAGAAACTTGTCATTCTTTTAGACAGAAATTCAGTCCAATTGTCACTTCTAATTTTGACCACAGTATTGTATAGCTCATTCTGAATTTGTTTCACAAGTGTCTTGATGACATCAAGGGTTTCACACTTTTTCTTGAGAAAGAAAACCTAGAATAGTCATCAACCACCACAAGAGTGTAGACTTTCCTACCTAGACTATAAACTAGCATAAGACCAAACAAGTCCATATGTAGGAGGTATAAACACCTCACAGAGTCTTTGCTCCCAATGCTCTTGAAGGAAGCTTTGGTCTGCTTGCCCTTTTGGCATGCTGAGCAAATGTCTTCCTTGGTGCATTTCATCTTAGGACCATTCCTAACTAGCTCTTCACTAAAGATCTTGCAAATGGTCTTATAGTTCAAGTGAGCTATCATCTTGTGCCATTGGACATAGTATGAGACTTTCTCATTTGCAACTAGGAATATGTGAGAGTCTATATCTAGACATATAAAGTTTAAGAAATAAACATTTCCACTCCTAGTGCCTGTCAAGATGACCTCTTGGTCACTTCACCTCTTAATCTGACACTCATCCTTGTGGATTGCTATGACATAGCCAAGATCACAGAGTTGTCTTACACTTATTATGTTGTGTTACAACCATTCAACAAAGCCACTTTTGAGATGGTGACTATGTCATTGGTAAACTTACCATAGCCTCTTGTCACTCCTCTACTTGAACCACCAAAGATAACTTTGGGTCCATCCTTCACTGCAGTGTACTCCTTTAGATTGCCCCTTGCTCCAGTCATTTGCCTTGAACAACCACTGTCCAAGTACCATATTGGGGTATGGGCACTTGGACTAACATGCAACACATAATTTATCTTACCTTATGACCCAAATATTTATTGGGTCCTAGGTTCTGGTTAGCCTGAAAAAGAGTCTGTCTTCCTGTAGATTTCCTGACAGGAAAAGTAACACTTGTTCTGGGCACACATGGATTGTGCCAGCAATTTAGGGCAAAATGTCCCACTTTCCCATAGCACCAAAACTCATGAATGTTATATCTTCTTTTCTGAGCAGGTACTGTAGTTTGGTTAATTGCTGACTGTACAGAAGGAAGAGGAGAATCAACATTCTTCAAGTTTCTTTCAATAAGGATTTGATTGAAGGTTAGACTTTTAGCAAACTTTCTTGGCTTGCTCTGAATGCCATTTACAACAGTCTTCTTTGCAGAGGACATGTTATTTATAACATCAGAGATACCCAGATCTAGCCTACTGATAGACTTACTCTTGCTCTGAGTCTTTGCTGGAATGTCTTGAGTGAAGGCCACTGCCTTGTTCTTGAGAGTGGGGGCTGGGGTACCAAAGATAATTGGTCCATGATAGGCCATTTGAATTTTCTCATGAGGAGCCTTAACGACACTCATTTCCATACTATATCTTCCACCATAGCTGTGAACATGTTTGTTCACACCAGTGGATCTACCATTCATCCATTGATCAGATGGGTCTATGCAGACTAGGAGGATTCCTGGAATATGAGTCCACGGTTACCGCAGGGAGAAGGCCTGAGTCCACTGCCTAGTTAGGCAGTCCACACCTATTGGAATAGAGAGAAATACTACGTGGTTAGCTAAACTAATCACACGACCTGCATGGATGGACTATGGGAGCAGTCTGCACCCCTACAAAACACACAACTGCTACACAACCTAGGTGGCCAGACAGATGAGACCTCTCTAGCCACGTGGCCTGAGCGGATAGAGAAGTCTGTCCGCCTGGCCTAAAAAGAGGGCTGAGGCAGGCCGCAACCTCTATGGGGAACTTGGAGCAGGCCGCGACTTGCGAGCTAGCTACCTTGGGAGGGATCGCCGATTTCTGGGTTAACAATACAGTGGATCAAAATTTCTCTCCTCATATTACTTGAATGTTTCCAAGTAATATGCACACACCTCCTCCTTTAGGGTTTAGGGTATTGCCCACACCTCTCCCTTTTTGGCTTCTTCAAAAAAAATTATCTAATGAGGGAGGTGATAGGATCATAGGAGAAATTATCTCTTAATCCTAGCCAGATTTCACTATACTAGTGATCAACTACTTGACTAGATATCACACCTCTTGTGTTGATACCATTGATACAACACTTCATAACAGCTAATTGCTATAACACCTCTTGAGTGGTCCATTGATCCACTTGAGCTAACTGCTATAATACTTAATCTAATGCCACTCCTCCCCTTTGTATGACTTCTACAAAAGCAGCCATAGTCAGGGATGTGATGGCTTTTCCTCTTCTCCTACAGCAGCTTGTCTTCTCAGCAATAGTAATTCACTTCAGCAGCATCCACCTTTGTGGCTTCAATTGTTATGACTATATCATAACAAATCTCTAGAGTAGGGAGTTCAGGGTTGATCTCCCCCTCGGTCTGTGCATTGTCCTTAGGACATGCAGATTTGCAGTGTTGATCTTTGATCTACTATTGCAGCTGTTGGACTTGCTCCTCCTTAACAGGAGCATCTTGACTTACTTCCCCTTAACTAGAGCATCTTCTGTCATCTTCTCTAATGGATACTTGAGTCCAATTAAGTCTTGATATAAATTGAAAGACTAGAGAGTCTTGATATGACTTGAGAGACTTATCAACCTGCAAGCAAAGTAAATCCTGCAACATAGTAACATTAGTAGCAACTGAAACATTACCAAGTTCAACATACCCAACTTAAACGTGAAGGTGTTGAACTTGACTTCATCTAGTGGCTTAGTAAATATGTCAGCCACTTGCTTGTTTGTTAGGACAAACTCAAGACTAATATCTTCCTATTCCACATGCTCCCTAATAAAATGATACCTAATCTCTATGTGCTTAGTCCTGCTGTGTGAGACATGAATCCTAGCAATAGTGATTGCACTAGTTAAATCACAATATATGGGAGTTTTACTTATCTAGATATTGTAGTCATGAAGCTGATGCTGGATCCATAATAACTACGCACAACAACTACCTGGTGAGATATACTCAGACTCAACTATGGAAATAGCCATGCTAGTCTGCTTCTTGCTGGTCCAACACAAGTCTTCCTCCCAAGAACTGACAGGTTCCTAATGTGCTCTTCCTGTCCTCTTTACAGTCTGCAAAATCTGGAGGCTGTTCAACATAGACTTATTCCTTTAAGTCACCATTCAGGAAGGCTGACTTCACATCCATCTAGTAGACTCTAAATTCTTTGTATGCAACATTTGCAAGGAAAAGTCTGATGGCTTCCAGTCTTGCTAAAAGGGCAAAGGTTTTACTAAAGTCAATATCTTCTTATTGTTTGTATCCCTTAGCTACCAGCCTAGCCTTGTTCTTGATTATAATGCCATTTTAATTAAGATTATTTCTGTAAATCCACTTGGCTCCAATGACATTATGTCCTTGTGGTCTGAGAACCAGCTTCAAGATCTTAGAACTCTTAAACTGGTTTAGTTCCTCCTGCATAGCTATAATCTAGAACTAATCTATGTTGGCCTCTTCAAATCTCTTGGGCTCAACCTATGACAGGAAACTTGAATGCAAGGTTGTATTAAGACTTTTGCTCCTTGTCACTACTCCTTGGTTAGCATCACTAATAATCTGGTGTCTTGGATGATCTATTAGATGCCTGACAGCTAGAGGCAATCTTCCTTCAACATCAACTTCAGTAGCTGCATCTTGTTGATCTTCATCCACTTAAAGTGTGCCTTGTACTTCTTCTAGAATATCCACTCCATCTTAGACTATTGGAGCAGCTTCCTTAATGGTTAGCTTATCCATCATCAGCTATGTACCTGCATGTTTAGAAGAGGAGATTGGAAGCTAATTATTAATCATAGTAGACTCATCAAAGACTACATATACAGAGTCTCCTGTAACTTGACTTTTCAAGTTGTAGATCCTATTGGCCTTTCTATGATTGCTATACCCAACATAAATCCCATCATAGGACTTGGTAGCAAACTTAGTCACATAGGACTTACTATTATGAAGCATATAACACTTGCTACCAAAGATCCTGAGATAGCCCAGGTTTGGTTTTCTGCCCATCAAGATCTCATAGGGAGTCTTCTTGTGACTCTTGGAGATAGAAGCTCTATTTAGGATGTGACATGCAGTATTTACTTTCTCAGCCCAGAAATATTCTGGAAGAGATTTTTCACTTAACAAGGTCCTACCAACCTCTATGAGAGTTCTATTCTTTCTCTCAACAATCCCATTTTACTGGGGTGTTCTTAGAGAAGAAAATTCTTGATGAATCCCTTGATCGTCACAGAAACTTGTCATTCTTTTAGACAGAAATTCAGTCCAATTGTCACTTCTAATTTTGACCACAGTACTGTATAGCTCATTCTGAATTTGTTTGACAAGTGTCTTGATGACATCAAGAGTTTCACACTTTTTCTTGAGAAAGAAAACCTAGAATAGTCATCAACCACCACAAGAGTGTAGACTTTCCTACCTAGACTATAAACTAGCATAAGACCAAACAAGTCCATATGTAGGAGGTATAAACACCTCACAGAGTCTTTGCTCCCAATGCTCTTGAAGGAAGCTTTGGTCTGCTTGCCCTTTTGGCATGCTGAGCAAATGTCTTCCTTGGTGCATTTCATCTTAGGACTATTCCTAACTAGCTCTTCACTAAAGATCTTGCAAATGGTCTTATAGTTCAAGTGAGCTATCATCTTGTGCCATTGGACATAGTATGAGACTTTCTCATTTGCAACTAGGAATATGTGAGAGTCTGTATTTAGACATATAAAGTTTAAGAAATAAACATTTCCACTCCTAGTGCCTGTCAAGATGACCTCTTGGTCACTTCACCTCTTAATCTGACACTCATCCTTGTGGATTGCTATAACATAGCCAAGAACACAGAGTTGTCTTACACTTATTATGTTGTGTTACAACCATTCAACAAAGCCACTTTTGAGATGGTGACTATGCCATTGGTAAACTTACGATAGCCTCTTGTCACTCCTCTACCTGAACCACCAAAGATAACTTTGGGTCCATCCTTCACTGCAGTGTACTCCTTTAGATTGCCCCTTGCTCCAGTCATTTGCCTTGAACAACCACTGTCCAAGTACCATATATGGGTATGGGCACTTGGACTAACATGCAACACATAATTTATCTTACCTTATGACCCAAATATTTATTGGGTCCTAGGTTCTGGTTAGCCTGAAAAAGAGTCTGTCTTCCTGTAGATTTCCTGACAGGAAAAGAACACTTGTTCTGGGCACACATGGATTGTGCCAGCAATTTAGGGCAAAATGTCCCACTTTCCCATAGCACCAAAACTCATGAATGTTATATCTTCTTTTCTGAGCAGGTACTGTAGTTTGGTTAATTGGTGACTGTACAGAAGGAAGAGGAGAATCAACATTCTTCAAGTTTCTTTCAATAAGGATTTGATTGAAGGTTAGACTTTTAGCAATCTTTCTTGGCTTGCTCTGAATGCCATTTACAACAGTCTTCTTTGCAGAGGACATGCTAGTTATAACATCAGAGATACCCAGATCTAGCCTATTGATAGAATTACTCTTGCTCTGAGTCTTTGCTGGAATGTCTTGAGTGAAGGCCACTGCCTTGTTCTTGAGAGTGGGGGCTGGGGTACCAAAGATAATTGTTCCATGATAGGCCATTTGAATTTTCTCATGAGGAGCCTTAACGATACTCATTTCCCTACTATATCTTCCACCATAGCTGTGAACATGTTTGTTCACACCAGTGGATCTACCATTCATCTAGGGACCATATGTGCTTTCTTAGTCATACCTGTTTGATGGTAATAGAACTTTCTTAAAGGGAATGGGAGGCTTGGATGCCAGAGGCTAAACTGGAGCTTTGCCTTTTCCTTCGGAATAGGCAACTCTTGTACTTTCCTTGAATCCCAACCCCTTCTTACCCTTTTGAGAGGAGAAGGAGTCAATCAAGGGCAACATAGTACTTGGATTAGAGTAACTAGCCACTATCCTTTTCTCCATCTGGAATTTCTCTTCAAGATCCATATTGAGACTATTCTTGAATCTGATGGTGCCAATCTAAATGAGAGAAATATTTTTTTAGTTGGCTGACTTCCCCAGCCTTCTGATCTAGCAAGTTTGCTATCTCAGCCTGCTGGGAAGTAGCTAGCTGAAGGGATGCGATCTCCTCAGCTTTCCTATTGGCCAACTTCTTGCATCTTTTGAAGGCATCCAGAAGTGCACTATACTTGTCAATCAATTGACTGTCATCTTCTTCAGATTCTGACCCATCCTCATCACTAGATGGTGATGCCTCAGAATTTGGAGTAGTCTCATAATCTGAGTCAAAAGATGAGCTGGATAGAGAGTACCTTTTTTGGACCAGGATGATCCTGGATGGATTCTTCATCAGACCTGGCCATCAGCCTATAGAAACTGAAGACATCTTCTTCTTTATCATCCACCTCTGAGTCACTGTCTGAATGTGATAGAGGGGCCCTAATACCTATCCTGATAGCAGGATAGTCTTCAGCTTCTCCAGCTTCTTCTTCAGCGTCAAATAGCTCTATGCAGTCTTCTTCTTCTTTAGATTCAGAATATGTTGAGTCAGACTGACTCCAGCTCTTCTCCTTCCTTGCAATGAAGGAATTTTCCTTCTTGCCCTTGCGTCGGTGGACCGTTTTTTCACCAGACTCTCTTCTTTTAAATGGGCAGTCAATAATTACATGCCCTGGCTTGCTACAATAATAACAGACAACTTTAGAGGAAATATGTTTACTAGTTTTAGAGTCATACCGTCTTCCTTGGAGTGGCTCTTCCTGTGATGAGAGGAGGAGGATGGTCTGCTCCTCCACTACTTCCTCTTCATCAACTTCTAAAACTGCCTGGAGATGAGCTTGGTCCTGTACTGTTTGAATCAGCAGGCCTCCTTGGAGGAGTGGTAATCCTCTCTCTGTTCTTCTTAGTTCTCTCAGCTTTGAATACCAAAGACTTTTCCTTAGCCTAGGATTTTCTGATGGTCTCCTCCTCCTTCCTAGCAGCCAACTGCATCTCATAAGAGAGCAACTTCCCAAATATAGTATGAGTAGGAGTATCAACCAACTTAGCCACCTCTATGATGTCGTAGATCTTGGTGCCCCAGTCTCTAGTTAGAGACCTTAGGAACTTGTCATTAAACTCATTCACAATTCTGAAAAATCTCATAGCATTCATATATGTCATCCTTCTTGGACTTCCTGAAAGCCTCATACTCTTGGTTGAGCATGGACTTCCTATCATCTCTGACCTCTTCTATGTCTTCCATGTAGACCACCAAAGCATCCCACATCTCCTTAGAGGTCTGTCAGTGAACCAGATTCTGGAAATAAGAATCATCAATAGCACTGACTATGATGTTCTGAGCTCTCTTGTCCAAGGTGGCTAGAATGACCTCTTCCTTGGTCATCTCAAAATATTTCTTTGGTGTCTGGACTGTTACACCCAGAATTAAGACTTGCATAGGGATGAAAAGTTCCTCTTTGACTGTATCAAAGATCATAGGGTAAGATGCCTCCATGAAGAGTCTGACACTCTCCTTCCAGATTCCAAAGCTCTCCTTCCTGCAGATAGGAAGCTTCATATAACCCAGCTCCTTATGGTTCTCTCCTGAACCCATAAGGACAAACCATTTATCTACCATTGGAGATCAACTCAGACTGTTAAGTCCTTCTTAAGCGACCTCCCACTGATAATACTTGAAAGTCTTTATTTTCAAGGATAGCTAACTCACCTAGAGAGGGGGGAGGGTTGAATAGGTTTTTGGTCTCTTTATAACTTTCCTTCTTTAAGTGTGTTGTGAGTTAGTTGTTTTCAGCTTTCAAGACACACCACAAAAAAGCACACTCAGAATTTATAGTGGTTACCCAGATTATGGGTACATCCACCATCCCTCACATCTTTCTAACAGTTTGTTAGACAAGGCAACTTCTCTGAATCTTAGCTCCGAAGAGCTTACAACACAGATCACTCAGGATCTCTCAACCTCCTCCAAGACTTACCTAAGGCACAAAGCCCTATCTCAGAGCAAGATTGCTCCTACAACTCAGTGATCCAAAAATAACGTACATCAGGCACACAAGATACCCTACACTTAGGCTAGGAGGATAGCTCTACCTTAGCGAGAATGACTCTCATATAGCTCGGACACAAAGGCCCTACCTCAGATCCAAAGAAGGATCCTACCTTAGACCCAAAGGTCCTACAACTCAAAGAGAATGACTCTCCTACCTCAGGCAAACTGCCCTACCTCAGATTCACACTTGAATCCTACCTTAGATCAACACGTGATCCTACAATCAGCCTTTATAAAATAGGCCTACACTCAGATCTATTAAGATCCTACAAACGATAAAGAGTTTGTTGATGATTTGACTCTAGTGGAATTTCTCTAAGCCTTCTTCTTTATGAGCTGAGATGAACTCAACCCTAACTTCTTCTCAATAATAAGAAATAAGATCTTTAGGTAACTGCTGCTTGTGCTGGAAGAAACTCAGAAATACATGTTTATGATCTTGCTGATGAAGACAGATGAGTTGATAGTTATGTATGTTCTTCACTCAGCTAACCTTGACTGATGAAACCAGAATGCTCTGCTTCTTCATCTTTCTCATAAAGCTCTTCTGAACTTACTATAGCAGGTGAAAATTGCTACAGCTAACTTATTGAACTTTTAAATCAGTAGGTTTGAACATAAAGCTTCAGGCTCTACAACAATGGTAAAGGGAGAAGATGAAGTTCTGCCTCTTTTCAAAAAATAAAACCCTAAAAGTTGATTTGCTTCCGTTGATCTCATGTCTTTTATCATCCACCGTCCAACGACTCTTTGACCCGTGGGCACGACTGGGGTTGTTGACTGCAAGTTGGCTTTTACAGAAAAAGTCATATAGTAGGCTTTCGATGCTATTTGTCGTGTTTTGTAGCCTTCACGCAACTTTTTGGAACTCTTCTAACTCATGATGACATCAGCATCTGTGGACTTAGCGAATTTCATAGATTCATCCCAAGCGTTGAGTGAATGGCCTTCACTCAGCGTAAAAACCATTATTCAGATAATCTGCACAGCCAGGCGTTAAGTGCATTGAGTGAACCTTCACCACTCAACGCATTTGGACTTAGCCAATTACTTCTTCACTGCTAGGCGTTGAGTGCATTGAGTGAATAAGCTTCACTCAACTCTTCTGGATTTAGCCGCTTTTCTGTGCCTGCCATCTTGCTGAGGCATTGAATGAACTGCCTTTACTTAATGCTTCTATATTTATCCAATCTTCTTGATGAGGTTGCATTAAGTGAGCTTTCCTCACTCAACGTATCTGGACTTAGACGAATTTTTTTGTCTTTCTCTTCTTAAGATTTGACTAAACATTGTCCTGACAATGCATTCTTCTTTGGATATTGAGTGAGCTATGCTCACTCAAAGCTTCTGGACTTAGCCAGAATTTTTGATAGATTCTTTAAATACTTTGACTGCTTGAGCTTAACTCAAAGCTTCTTTCTTCAGGAGTTGAGTGAGCGGTCCTCACTCAATGATTCTGGACTTAGTCGAATATCCTCCATGCCAATGCTGAAGCTTTGACAGACTGAGCTTTACTCGATGCCTCTTGTTATATGGCGTTGAGTGAACTGCCTTCACTCAACACTTGTGGACTTCGCTGCAATTCTGCTTTACAAACTATTGCTCTTTGGCTGTCCAACACTTTTTGACATCTGGCATTGAGTGAACTATCTTCACTCAACACCTGTGGACTTAGATGAATTCCTGTCTATCCACACAGTCTGGCTTTGGCCGCCCATGCTTTATATGACGCATCTTGACATCTAGCATCATATGAACTGGCGTCACTCGACGCCTGTGGACTTAGACATATTTTTGTTTCTCCACTTTTCTTCCCTGTGACCACCTGCCACAATCACTTAGACAACATGTCAAAACTTGTTCTAAGGAACATCCTGCACATGATGAACTTGAACATACATCAAATACAATTATTCTCTTAGTATTGATTCTGATGCCTCTTCAAATCAAGGGAACATTGAGGGTAATATTCCCAACATTGACAAATTAAGATGTAAAAATAACGCTAAGGAGATGAACGCTTTATATTGTGCGTTAGATAGAACTGAGTTTAATAGAGTGTATGAATACGAATCTGCGTATGATATTTGGAATGTACTTGAAGTTACTCATGATGGTACATCGAAGGTAAAGGACTCAAAGCTATTCCAGTTAGAGTCAGAATTTGAAAAGTTCAAGATGGAGGTTGGTGAAGACATAGACTCTATGTACATGAGATTCAACCAAAAATGTAAATGACTTTAATATTCTTGGAAAGAGTTTTTCAAATGGTGATTTAGTGAGGAAGATTCTTAGATCACTTCCCCCAAAATTTAATCTGAAAGTGACTACCATCTCAGAATCACAAGATCTAAAGACTCTTCAAATTAAGAATATCATCGAAAATCTGAACACTCATGAGGTGGAAGTAATGATTCAACAACAAGTGTACAATTTGGAGCAAAGAAAGAAAGTGTTGGCGTTGAAATCCAAGAAGGAAGGAGAAAGTGAATCTGATGAGAATGACGAGGAAGATGAGGAGAGTTTATTTGTTAAGAAGTTCAAGAGGTTTATGAGAAACCTTGAAAGAAGAAATTCTTTCAGAAACTTTTTCAACAAGAAAGAATCTGGGTACAAGAAAGGAAAAGCAAAAGCTGATGAAGATGATGATAAAGAGCGTCCACCACCTGAATGTTACCACTACAAAAGAATCAGATATATCATGAGTAAGTGCCCAAAAAATTTGAAAGAGCTGAAAGAGAAGAGGCACAAGAAGAAGGCGAGAAGAGAGTTTTTAAGGATAAAACCTAGGATGACGTGACGTTTGAGGAGTCTAGTGGATCAAGTTCAGAAGCTGATGAGGAAGCCAACATGTGCTTGATGGGAAAGAGCATCTCACCATACGATGATGAGTGTAGTGTCTAGAGCGACACTGAGGCAACCCCTCCAACTTATGATGAATTATATTCTGAATTTCTGAAAACATGTAAATATTTTGATAAAAGATTAAAAGATATTGAATTGCTTAAATCTGAAAATAAATATGGTTACAATAAAATAAAAAACTAACAACTGAATTAAAAGTAGTTGGGAAGGAGAAAGTGATTTGTCAAGAAAACTATCACTCTTTGACAAGGATACGAGAATTAGAAAATGATCTTGCTAAGTCTTAATCTCATGTTGATTCTCTTACAAAGAAAAGGGGGTACTTAGAAAGAACTCTAAAACATTCTCAATCTCAGGTAGAAGGTGGTAAGAAGGCCTTTGCAAATTGGTGCGGTATATGAGTTGCTGAAAACATTGCCTTGAAAGACCGAGTTCGTGATTTAGAAATGGCCATTAAAAGTTTGGAGTAGGCCAAAAATCACTGGATATTATTTTGGCAAATCAATGATATAGTTCGGCAAAATTTGGGCTTGGTTACACTTTTGGCAGCTATCGCCCGACAATAGCAAAAATTTCAAAAATTCAACTTTTTCGGATAAAAACAGTAAATCTACTATCATAGCTACTTCCAACAAGAATTATAAAAATGTTTTGAAAAATACTTCAACCTCATTTATCATGTGTGCCAAATGTAATAAGTTTGGTCACACCACTCACACTTGTAGATAGACAGATTACTATTTTGTTAAACAAGTCTGGGTACCTAAGGCTTCCACCTACACTACGGGAGGAACTACTTGGGTAATCAGATCTTTACTCTCATCGTCTTTCTAGGTATGTTGGCAGGCTAAGGACAAGGAAGACGTGTGGTACTTGGACTCAAGATGTTCAAAACACATGATGGGCAACAAGTCAAAGTTCCTTAGCCTAAAAATGAAGAAAGGAGGAGTAGTTACTTTTAGCGATAATAGTAAAGGAAGGATCATTGGCATTAGAGTAGTAGGTAACAATTCTTTTAGTATATCAAATGTTTGGCGTGTGAAAGGTTTAAAACACAATTTTATTTCTATAAGTCAGTTATGCGATATAGGTCTAAATGTTTTATTTGACTCTTCCACAAACCTTTGCAAAATTTTTGATTCCAAAACATATGATGTTGTTCTTACTACTACTAGGTCTCAAAAAGTTTATATGATAAAATTTCATGATTTATCACATTCATCTTTAAAATGTTTTATGTCCAAAAATGAGGAGTAAGATTTATGGCATAAGCGACTGGGTCAATCAAGTGCCAAGTTAATTTTAAAATTGTCCAAAGATAAATTAATTAAAGGCTTATCGATTTTGAGTGGAAGTTTATCTTCTTTATGTTTACCATGTCAGAAAGTAAATATTCAAAGTCCTCATTCAAAAGCAAAAATATTATCTCTACTACTAGACCTTTACAATTGATTTATATGGATTTGTTTGTTCCAATTACTACACAAAGTCTAGGAAGTAGAAAATACACTTTTGTTTTGATTGATGATTATTCACATTTTTGTTGGACAATTATATTAACGTCAAAATCTGATGCATTCATAGAATTTTCTAAATTATGTATACTTATTCAAAATGAACTTAACTTAAAAATAAAATGCATTTGTTCAGATCATGAAGTTGAATTTGATAATGATATGTTTGTCTCTTTTTGTAATGAGTTAGGAATTAAGCATGAATTTTTCGCTTCTTGCACACTGCAATAAAATGGTGTGGTCGAAAGAAAAAATAGGACCCTTCAAGAACCAGCTCGTACTATCTTGTTTGAATACAAATTACCTAGATCTTTTTGGGCCGAAGCTATAAATATTGTTTGTTATTTTATTAATCGTGCTATGTTTCAGCCATTTTTGAAACTAACACCCTATGAACTTTATTTTCAAAAGAAACTGAATGTGTCTTATTTTGAAGTTTTTTGTTACAAATATTTCATTTTGAACACTAAGGGTACATTAGGAAAATTTGATGAAAAATGTGATAAAGGTATATTTATTAGATATTCTTCAACTAGTAAACCTTATAGAGTCTTTATAAGAGAAAAAATAGTTGAAGAATCAATTCATGTTAAATTTGATGAACTTCCATCTTGTGTAGAAACTAACCCTATAGGTAATGATGAAGAACCACTTTCCCCACTAAAATCGAATCATGATGAAATACATGGAGATCAAGAAGAAGATAAAGAAAAAAGAGAAGAAGTTGAAGTGGAAGAATATGTGCCTCCAAGTGAACTAGAATTTTCAAAAGATCATCCAAAAGATTTTGTCATTAGAGAACCATCAAGAGGGGTAAGTACTCGTTCATCTTTACTTGATTTCTTTTTAAACCTGCGGTTTATTTCCAACATCAAACAAAAAGATGTTTCAACTGCTTTAAATGATGAATCTTGGTATTTAGCTATGGTAGATGAACTTTGTCAATTTGAATATAATAAGGTTTGAAATCTTGTTGAAGGACCTTCTGATCATCCTGTTGTAGGAGTTAAGTAGATATTCAAAAATAAATTAGATTGTGAGTCTTGGATCACTAGAAACAAAGTTATACTTGAAGCAAAAGAATATTCTCAAGTTGAGGGGATAGATGTTGATGAAACTTTTGCACCCATAGCATTTTTAGAAGCTGTTAGAATTTTTCTAGCATTTATTAGTTTTAATAGATTTAAATTATTTCAAATGGATGTGGAAACTACTTTTCTTAACAGGTATATTAAGAAAGAGGTTTATGTAGAATAACCTCTAGTCTTTGTTCATGAAAAAATTCCTGTTCATATATACAAATTAGAAAAGGCTCTTTATGGTTTAAAGCAAGCACTCCGAGCATGGTATGATATATTAACTTTATATTTATTAAAGAATGATTACAGAATGAGTAGTGCTGATTGTACACTCTTTATTAAGCATGTTCATGATGATTTAGTAGTTTTATAAATTTATGTTGATGATATTATTTTTGGAGCTACTAATGAAGAGTTATGTAGTGATGTAGTAAGAATTATGAAAGATGAATTTGAAATGAGCATGGTAGGAGACCTTACCTATTTTCTTAGTTTTCAAATTACACAAAGACATGACTGTATTTTTATTTTTCAATCTAAATATATCCATGTTATTTTAAAAATATTTGGATTTGAAAATCTAAAATAAGCTAATACTCATATGAGTGTTTCTGTAAAATTATGTTTGTACTTTGTTTCTGTGCTAGATTTCAGGCTAATCCTAAATAATTACATTTAAAAGCAGTTAAACGTATATTTCGATATCTTATTGGTACTTGTAGAATAGGTTTGTGGTATCCATGTAATGATACTTTATTTTTACATGGTTATTCTGATTCAGATTATGCTGGATGTTTTTTAGATCGCAAAAGCACTAGTGACACTTATTACTTTTTAGGCCCATCACTTATTTCGTGGTTGAGTAGGAAATAGAATTCTGTTGCCCTATCCACCACTGAAGCCGAATACATTGCACTAGGTAGTTATTGTGCACAAACTCTTTGGATGAAACAAACCTTAGAAGACTTTGGAATAATTCAAGAAACCATAGAATTAAGGTACGATAATAAAAGTGCAATTGATTTAACTAACAACCCAGTTCATCACTCTGGGTCTAAATATATAGATGTTCGCCATCATTTCATTAGAGACCACAAAAAATAAAATTCAATAAAGGTAAATTTTGTCAACACAGATTCACAACTTGTAGACATTTTCACAAAACCACTTCCAGATTTTCATTTTTCAATGCTGAGACCAGAATTAGGAATCCTAAACATTTCAAGCTGATGAATTAACATAAATATTATGATTTTTTTTAATTAAAAAATTAACATAAATTAATATTAAAATAACCAATATATTAAATCATAATTGTACTGAACAAAACTTAGAAGTGTCACATCATAGTCTACCAAAATTACTACAATACCAATTCATCACAAAAAATAGGAAAATATATGAAATACACTCTCGCCTAGCAACACTGGGTATCACCCGACGATATCTTCCTGAAGTCCAATTCTGCCCAAAATCATCAGAAGTCTCTGTTGTCCCCAACACTGGTTTCTTCCTAGTCTTCAGTTTACCTCTGACCGCTGCTCCTTGTTCGGCGAGGTCGGTGCATTGATTGTTGTGGAGGCTCCACGACTGGATTTTCCCATTCCGCCGCCTCTACCAGAGTAGGCTTTAGCTTGAGGCTCTTTATCAGAAACTTGATGAATTTCTGTATACATGTATGGTGCTTTTTCACCTCTCTCTTATGCTCCTCGAATGATTTTCGCAAGTCATCCAATCCTTCTCGTAGTGATCCATTTATTGGTAGTGGTGGATTTATAATGGTTGATGAAGGTTCATTAATACGTGTTTGTGACAAACGAGCACTAGAATGTGTGGTGCCCGTATGGAAAACTGTAGGTGCACAATCATCAAAGTAAAACTCCTGGTCGATCCAACTATATTTCTATATAGGATTCGTTGGATGATAACACCCATCAGTAGTGTGTTTAGTTTTCTCCACATAGGATTTTTGAGTCTATATGTGTAACGGATGATAGACAAAATCAAGTCCGCCACATCAAACGGCTCCCTTTCCAAGATCATATACATCACATAACTTAATTGAGCAGTTATTTTTCTTGTGTCCCCGAATTTGAGCATAATGGTGTTTCTCAAAATTTCTTACACTAAACGTGCATCCAGGGTAAGTGTGGTTGTCTATTAGATTAGGTTTTTCATGGAATTTCCTTGTAAAAACATGTTCAAAAGAGTCTAATCTCTGTCTTTCCTGTAGTTTTCAACTACATCTAGTACGTAGTCCCGCTCTATCAGACCAAACTCATCTCTTAAATCACGATGAGTTATTTTAACTGTTTGCCCTTGGATTTTTGAATTCAATGAATTTAGCATCTTTTAAATGATTGTAGAATTCTCTAATTAAAATTGATAAGAACATGTCTGGAAGTATAACTGACATTATACCTGCCATTGCCAGTAGATCATGTATCTGTGCATGGCAGACTTGATCAAATTTAATAACTTTCCCCACTCCAATGTTTGCATTCTAAATTCCAAAAAATGTTTTATAAGCGGAGTGTGTATCACTACCTGTGCTCCTCCTAGCTTTAGAACTTGAAGCCATTCCTGAAAACTGTAACAAAACTTGATTTTAGACACTGCCAAGATATCGCCGAGCGATAGTGACTGTCGTCGGGCGATATCTAAAATCATTCAAATCACTTTTTAAACATACACTTCCTCAAATCAATAGCACTACGTACTATATATTGCACATAGATCAATTCTTTACGATTTATTTTAACAAGTTTTTTAAAAAAACATATAAACTACTATTCATCATCTTCTTCCCTAAAAATTTTATTTTTGTTAAGCAATCTAGTTAAGAAAAGCCTAGATCTTTATTTTTATGTACTTCATATTACTAGATCTATGTTTACACTTCATCTATCAAATGGATCTATGCCCTCTTCACTCAAAAATTACATTTTTTAAACTCATGCCTAATTCTAGACAAATCAACCTCAAATCTGAAATTTTCTCAATTAAAATTTCATGAAATCTCATCAATCTTTGCTCACTACATTTGAATCTACAAATCCTAAAGAAAGGAGTCCAAATTTACATGCACAAATCTTGATTTGAAGTTTTTGCCGATGTCCAAAAAGGCTTTTGCTCGAGGGTTTCGGGAAAAAATCCTCTAACCGAGGCCTTCATTCTAGATCTGGTAGCTTTTATATTTTAGCTCTATTGTCGATCGGTGATATTCAATATCGCCTGGAGATAGCCAAAAATTACTAAACAACCATATCTGATTAGATCTCCAATTTTGTATGAAAATTACTATTCTTTTCATTTATATATTCTTTCTTTATTTTGTTTTGGCATTGTAGTATGTATATTCGATTATATTGGGTTACCTCTAACATTGTGTCATATTCAAACTTTTATTATCATTTTATCTATACAAATCTCCTGGTGTATTTTAATTGTGCAATTATTTTTGCATGCCTCTAAGTATGGGAAATATTTTATTTATGATAATGCTCTCTCACACACTATTGTGAAAATTTTCATGTGTTTATCTTTATTGCATATATGAATTGTGGGTGTTATACCATAACCACTAGACTTTCATAAACTCTTACTTTATCCTTGTTTTCTTTGCACAATGCAAATTTGATTATCATATATTGCCACACAAGTGAATTTGGAGTCCTTTGTCATGCCAAAAAAAATTAATATTGTTATTTAAAATAAATAAATAAATCGACATCTTTGTTGATTAAATTTTAAAAAATTGTTGACAAGGAACATCCACCAAGCACTACTCACCCTTCTGATAAGTCTTCATAAGCATTGTGAGGTTGAGCACCTTGGAAAGAATTATAAAGTGTCTTATGTAATCAATGTATGACTATTCATTCAGTCTGTGTGCTATGATTTCTTGGATACAAGTACGACTCTTTATATATATTTCTATGTTATGATTGTACATTTCACTTGTCCATGTACGTTTTAAGTTTATACATATGTGTTTTTCATCTTTCTCTCATATGTATAATACGTTATCATTTATAACAGTTCATCTCTTGAGAATTGGACCAAAAATAATTCTAATTCTTTTGTTCACTAGTGGATGTGACGATGATAGAACTAGATGAATTTAACAATGTTTGTGTTCACTCACACTCATCATTTCTATACATTTTTTCACATGTTCTACACTTGATTTTCAATTTATGATTTTCCCTCTTTTGCTTCCACATACACTCTCACCTTTACCATTTTCTCTGATTTTCATGACATGTTCCGTTCTCACGTTTCTTTAGATAATACCAAAAGGGGGAGAAATTTCTGAGAAACCATTCATTAAGTTTCCTTTAAACTACTTGGTTAGTGCATTAAAATAAAAACTGCTTCTATTTAGGGAGAGTACTCATGTATGGGGAGAGTAACATCAAAGCGGAGTTTGAGCACTTGCATATACTTAGTCGTGTTCATCATATTTTCTAACACTTTATAGGACATTCATGATTTCTTTCTAAGTGGATTTGTTATTATCAAATGGGGGAGAATGTTGGAGCATGCATTCCATACTTCTTGGTTTGATAATAACAAATATCATTTGTATTTGATCATAGTGTGTTTTTGATGTGAAGATATAACATGTATAACACTCAAAACATTTTTGGCAATGATTTGAAATTGCAAAGAGAGGTTAAGGTGATATCGCCTGGGGATATCCAGTATCACCAACTAGTGATAGCTCAAGGGATAATTACGACATGATCTCCGCGATATTTAGTTAAACACGATATCGCCCGGAGATATCGATATCAACCAGGAGATAGCACATGATTGGCCATGACCGGATCATCCAGCAGAATCTTTAGAATCATGGTACACGTGGCAGCCAGATAAGATATCGTTGGCAGGCGATACCCAGTATTGCCGATGATAGCTCCAAAGTATATATTTGGCTCATTTTCTTGTGGAGATCATGACTTTCATATTCTGGAGTGTTCCTTCCTATGCAACCTATCCAGAGAGCTATAACATCCAGAAAAACTCCATCTTCCCAAGAAGGTTCAAGTGTGAAAAAGCGATGACTCATACCCGGCATCTCAAGCAACCTTGGCAAGGATTTGTCGACATCTTCAGCACCTCATTTAGAGGGAGTTTTAATTCTGAAAGTTATTCTTTGTAATTCTTCATTTCCATCATTGGAATAGATAGAGGAAATCGCTGTCTTGTGCATGGTGTATATGTCCTTGCATGACTTTGGATAAAATTGTCGCCTAGTACATGGTGTCTAGGTACTTGTGCGACTTAAGGAGTTTTTGCCGCCTTGTGTATAACGTCTAGATCGTGGTGAGATGTAGGGGGAGGCTAGTAGCAAGATCTAGGGAGAGATAAGCTATAGCCAACTGGTTCTTGTTAGAAGGACCGGTGAAATCTATAGGAGTTTATTTTTCATAGCGTTGATCTATAGTTTTGTAGAGAATCTTTGTACTTAGTTTGTAACACTTATTTAATCAATTATATTCATTTGTGTTCTTATGATTTACTAAGTATTCATCATTGATTAATAAAAATTTACTCTTGATTTCTGTAATTATTTCTTCCAGTAAGAATAGACTAAGAGAAATTTTTTGTTGACCCTTATCCCCCCTCTATGGGTGCCTCACGATCCAACAAAATAAACCTTGAACTTTTGAGTTTTCAATTGATTTTATCATGGATGCAAACATCTTGAAGCAACCCCCTGAATGATGAGATGTCTTCAGTCAGAACAGATGCATGGCTCTTCTACTTGATCTTCTTCTGGAGTAGTAAGAAGATCTATCTGGAGATGTGAAACTTGACTCCTCCTTGAACTTTCTATTTCACTTTAGAGAGAGCTTGCCCAGTAAAGAAATATTTTGTCGCTGACTGTGTTTGACGATTCAGAAAGATTGAGCATCTATTATATTCCTTTGCCCTAATTCTTCTTTATATACCTTTAACATTTCTAATGGTCGTTTGATTAGAATAAGTCTTGTCAAAGTATGGATAGGAATAGAAAAAATTAATAGGTCTTCAAGTGCCACCACCATATTTAAAATCTCACCACTATGCATGCTCGACGGTAATAAAAACCTTGTAAACACAATATCGTTGAGAAAATCCTTCTTTCTCAATGGTATATTTCTTAGTGATGAATTCTACCTCTTTTTGAGCCTTCTCCATGATACCGTCTCAAAGCTTTCCAAGATCACACCGATATTATGGAGAACCATATATCGATCCCAACAGTATTCTCCTTAGTGCTTAAAGTTCTTCTGCAATTGCATTGGGACGATGCCGTCTTGAAGCACTCCATGTTCAAGATGATACCATCGAGAATACTTGATGTACCAGAATTATACTGCTCCATTTATGCTAACACTTCTCTAAACTTGTTTTTAAAGATAACAGACAATTTCTGCATAGATATAAAATAATTATGCCATTAAATATAGTATGCACTTATCGTTGTAAGTGTTGCTTCTTCTAATCCTAGAATATTGAGGTAAATATTCCCAACAATCCACCCTATTTTTAGAAGGCAGAACACTTAACCAATGGTAAGATGCATTAACAATAAAATTATATTATCACAAAAATAACAGATTTGATATAATAATAATAACTCATGGAAAATATCCAGCACAACCAATCATATATATATATATATATATATATATATATATATATATATATATATATATATATATATATATATATATATATATATATATATATATATAAGTCCATTTTTAACAACCCACGACAATAATTCTAAAAAATTCTAGCTGTTGTTCACTGTCTTCATGGAACTACATGCTTGTTTATAGATTGGCTGATCACACCATCAAAATATGGTATGTTCTTCTTTAGTGTAGATGCTTAAGAACCTTCATCTTGTTTTGTTATTCTCCTTTCAACATTCTTAGACTTGATCTCTTGCCTATAGGAAGAGTTTAAGAAGGTACTCAGATGACATTCTCTTTGGATTGTTCTTGTTCACCAGATTTTCCTTGAAGGTTCTCTCCCTCAGAGATTGTCCTTCCAAGTGCTTGATCCATTCCTCAGCAGGATAAATGTTGTCAATGTTCTTTAAGATTTGGCAATGATATACCAAGGCATTGGTGATGATTGTCTGAGAATCATCACTATAATATTCATAATCTGGATCTTTTTTCAGTTCAACTTTCCTCATGGCCATGAACTCCTCATGCAGCATGGTTCCTTCTCTCTTCCTTTTCTTGGCAAGTTGAACATCCTGAGATACCCTCTCTTGGGCTCCAAAATCAAAACCAGATGGCCTATTGGCATCTAGAAGAGGTAAGTGGAGAGCAATCCTGATTCCTTGTAGAACCCATGGAGCTTGCTCTACATTGATATTCTCCCCATTTCTGGCTTCTTTACTAATTATTTTATCTAGATGAGAAGTTTTGGACTCAAATCTGCTTCACATAGTTTGAAATATGTTTTTATTATATCCCAGAATAGCATCTATAGATTCTTCAGCTAGCTTCATAGCCTGAATCTGAGTGGAATAAACATATTCCTCAATATGATCCACAACTTGCCTAATGGTTTCATTTATTTGGCTCACATACTGCTTCACACAAGTTATGTCCTGAGTAGTTAGCTTTAGGCATTCATCCATTGATTTTAGGGTATTAACATTTTGGTGCACAATGTAAGAAGCTTTATCAAACCATTTTGTGACTTCAACATTAATATGTGTAGCATCACTTTTCAAAAACTCAAGAACTTCCATTATTTTTGCTTTGACCTTTTGGACATTTGACAAAATTACAGCTTTCAATCCCTTAACTAACTCATTGATGTAAGTTTTCAGTGAGGTTGCTTGCTCATCCAGTAGAGCTTTCATAGACTGGAGGACGAAAATGTTAGTAGTACTGGTGGATGGTTGAGTTTGTGTTACTTGAGGTGGCACTTCAACAACAACTTATTCCAATATTATACCCAGGTCCTCTTGATCAGCCAACTCAGTATGAGTTGCTGTCTCATCCTCTAGGGGAAAGATAGTGTCTACCAAAGTAGGGAGCTCAGGTTGATGCCCCATCAACATCATCAACACTCTCTAAGAATTGATATGGAGAATTGAACTACAAATCCTCTACTTACTCCTCAAACTCCCCCTCAGCTGGGGCACTGGACTTCTCTTGAACAAATGACTCCCCCTCAATAGCAGCAACCACTTTTAGAGGTGATCTTGTATCAACTACATCAAGATTCAGTTGAATACTTATGCCTTGAAAATTTTATTTATCCCCATCAGAAGGTGACAAGTTAGGATTGTGGATCGGTTCACTATCCACTTGGTCATCAAAACCCTTACTCCCCGAATCAGATTCAAAATCATCTTCCACAACAACCTTCTTTCCTTTAATATTGCACTTTCCTTTCTTATCATTTTAACCTTTGGGTAGTACCCTGGTATATCATTCCAATATCTTGATATCCACTCTTTTATGTAATGAATTCTCATTCCTTATTTCTTGTTGAAATGTTCAGGATAGGCATTGATCAGGTATAAGGAAAGAATTCTACCCAAGGTTGGTACTTGAAGACTGCTCAGGAGTTTCTGGAATACTACCAAGGTCCATTTGGTTTTGTTCTATAGAATGACTGTTATAACCAATTCAAACATGGACTTGGAGATTCTATCTTGGGATCCAGTCTTGTAGAGAATGCCCTTCCTAATAATATCTATAACGAGTTAACCTCTCTGGTTGAAATGCTTTCTTTTTAGAGAGCCATATCTCTCACCACTAAACTCACACCAGTCCAATGCCTATATTATCTCTTATGGTTAAATCTCCCGGTCCTCTTGTATGTCAGTAGATAGAAGGTGCAATGTCTGTGCAATGCATTGAGGACTAATCTTAACATTTACAACCCATGTTGGGTATTGTATCCACAATAACCCTAATTTGAAGAAGTGTTAATTGAACTAAGATGAATTGAGATTGTATTTGATGCTGTTTTTCTATATTGTTAAGTATAACCCAATGTCAGGTTACAGTGGGTCATGAAACACATGCATATACAATATAATCCTTCATTGTGTAGGCTAATGTGTTGACTCACGTGTAATCTCTCTATTGGGGTGTACTTCTTGATTCAAGTACCTTGGGAGATTCAAGGAAGGACAAGTTGCCGCTTACAGATGAAAATAATTTTTCTGTAAGTAAAATTCGTCGAGTATAGTAGTGAATATTTGTCGAATTCGTCGAGTATACTCATGAATACTAGTCGAATTCATCATGTATTCTTATTATCGGTCGTCGAATACATCGAATTTACTTAGTGAATAATCTCTGAACTGTTAGAAATTAGTCAATTAATAATCGTCGAGTATCGTCATGTATACTCATCGAATTCATCAAGTGTATCTATCAATACTCGTCGAATTCATCGAATATATATGTCGATATACGACGAATTCGTCAAGACCTCACGAATTTACTTCTCTAGATTTCTCTAAGTGATATGTGTCGAGTAAGCTAGCCGATAAGCTTTGAATGCATCGAGTGAGCTAGCTGATACTCGTCAAATTTGTCGAGTAAGCCAGCTGATACTCGTCAAATTCATCGAGTATCTCTTCATGAAGGCGTTGAGTTGTCTGTTCGATCTGTATGGAATTATCTAAGTATTTTTTGTCGAGTTTTGAAGTAGTTCGACGAGTATACCCTTATATACTCGATGATGTTCAACAAATTATACTTGGGGTTTATTTCTTCTGTTTTAAAATTTCTTCATGGCTCAATCACGACCTCCATATACAGTATTCCACGACTTCTTTATTTGAAGGGATTTATAGTCGTTGAAGAAGAAGGATTCCTATAAATACTTAGGGTGGATTTCATTCAACCATAATTGTGCATATACACTCAAATCAAAATTTATAATAAAGAACCCGTCGGCTTTCATTCTTTCTTCGCGACTCTCTCTCTAGGCTGACATCAACATGACGCATGATCTGATCTTCTTCAAGAAGTGTCGACTAGATCTATATTCTCAAAAAGTTCAAGCTCCATTCAGATATAGTGGATTATTTGTTCAGATTAAGCCTTCAGCAATATCAGATTTCCTTTCTCCTCAAGATTTTCAAGTTTCACTTTTCAGAGGAAAGGAAAACTGAAGATTTCATATCTGAATAAAATTAGTTTTAATCTGTTATTGTAAATCATTTTATGATATTGTAGAAAGTTTTTCCTCTGAGTTGTAGATCATTATTTTAGGATTGAGAAGTAGGAGAGGTTGTTCTCCGAGTTGTAGGAGAGGTTGTTCCCTAAGTAATAGGAGGGTTGTCTCCGAGTTATAGGAGTTGAGGCTCCGAGGTGTAAGATTTGAAGAATGTGAGATAAAGGTGAAGTAGCCGAATCTAGCCCTTTATGGTAGATATGCGAGGCGGGACAGTGGACGTACCCAACTGGGGGAACCACTATAAATCTCTGTATTTCTTTGTGTTTTCTTTCTAGTAATTTTTATTCGGCAAAAAGACATAGAAATCACCTATTCATCCCCCTCTAGATGATTTAGGTTGACACTAGATACTTTCAATTGTTATAAAAGGGGTGTTGTTTGAAAGTCTTTAGTTTCTAAAGTAGCTAAACACATTGAGGGTGGGGGTAGTGAATAGGTTTTTCTGTCTTTTTGATACTTTCTTCTGATTTAGTGAGTTGTGTTTTAGTTTAGGTTAGCTTTCAAAATCACATATTCCACACAAAATTTGTTTATAGTGGCTCCCCAGAGTATGGGTACATCCACTGTCCCTCCCACCTTTCTAACAGTTTGTTAGACAAGGCCAACCTCTCCAAACTCAACTCCAAGAGATTACAACACAAATCCATTGGGATTTCTCAAACTCCTCTAAGTCCTACACTCAGGCCCAAGGCCCTACACTCAGAGAAATGTTCTACAACTCAGACACACAGGCCCTACCTCAGAATTTAACTCAAAGTCCTACACTCAAGCTAGGAGGTTAGCCCTAGACTCAAATCCACCACAAGATCCTACCTCAAAGATAAGCTCTCCTACAACTCAGGCACACAGATCCTACCTCAGATCCACAACAGGATCCTACAACTCAAGCACTGAAACCCTACAACTCAGATCTATAGAAAGATCCTATCTCATCCTTTATAATTTAGGCTTACACTCAGATCAATTAAGATCCTACAGAAAGTTAAGTTGGTGGTTGATGTTGAATGACTCCAGAGAAGATATCTCTGAGTCTGCCTCTTCGTGAACTGAGATGACTCAGTCCTAACTTCTTCACAGCTCCAAGAATGGATCTTCAAGAAAGTTCTGCATGAGTTATAAAGTAACTACAACTAGTGCTTGCTCTGTCCATTCTTCTACCTCAGAGAAATAACTCTCTGAACTTGTTGTTGAAGGTGAAAATGTCAACATCCAACTTACTTGAACTTCTAGTTCACCAGAAGGAGTAAAATCTTCAAGCTCTGCAACTTTGTCGCGAGAAAGAATATGAAACTCCGTATTTCCAAAAGTTAATTGTCTAGAAAGTTGATTTCTTCTTCCTTGATTCTTTTCTTTTTCTATCCCTCCATACAACGACTCTTTGAATAGTAGGACCACCTGGAGTTGGTAGTGACAACTTTTCTTTAGCATTACTTACTGTATAACATGCAAGCAGCAACATTTGTCGTCTACTGTTCCATTCCCACAACATTTGAATTTCTGCTAACATCATCATGACTCAGTACCCGTGGACTTAGCCAAATTCAGATAATTCTACATAGGCGTTGAGTGAAGACTTGTCACTCAACACCAAAACACTTGGGCAGAATTATGCACCACCAGGCGTTGAGTGATCATTCATCACTCAACAAATATTGATAATTATAGACTAACTAACTAGGCGTTGAGTGAACCTTCATCACTCAATGCATCTGGACTTAGTCAATTTTCCCTATTTTAAGGCGTTAAGTGAGTTGTCTTCACTCAATACTTTTTGCCTTTGCCTATTTTATTGAATAGGCGTTGAGTAAACTTCCTTCACTCAACGCTTCTATCCTTAGATAGATTTTCTGTTGAATAGGCGTTGAGTGAGTTGTCTTCACTCAATGGATCTGTCCTAAGACAGATTTCCAAGTCAAACAACACCATGGTTCTGACTGAACTGTATTCTGTCAATGCCTTCTATTGAGGGCGTTGAGTGAACTGCCTTCACTCAATGGTTCTGGACTTAGCCAGAATTCTTTTTAGCTTTTCTATGCCTTTGACTATTTGAGCTTTACTCAACGCTTTTGGCTTTAGGGGTTGAGTGAACTGGCTTCACTCAATGTTTCTGGACTTAATCAGATTTATGCTTTGGCAATGCTATAGCTTTGACTGCCTAGGCTTTCCTCAATGCTTAAATCCATCTGGCATTGAGTGAATTGCCTTCACTCAACCCTTCTAGACTTTGGCAGATTTCTGTCCTATCAACATCCTGTCTTGTGTCCACCTATCATTTGTTCTTAGATAAACTGTTTGAATAGTGAACAAAGAGCAACCTGCATACATGGAACTTAAAACATGCATCAAATACAATATTGTGTATACCATTATATTATAGGCCTTCTTCAAATCTGTGACATTATGATTAATGGACCCAACAATATCCCCCTATTTGAAGAAGTCAAAACCTTAGACAATGACGTACACTGTCACACACAGAAGATAAGCATACATAGAATATTTAGAACAGAAATTGAAGCACATACATAAACATAATAATATGCTTAAAGGCAAAAAAATATATTTGACAAGTGTGCTTAAAATATTGTTCACATTCTAAAAAACCCCTTAAGGAAAATACAAAACATCTCAGGCTTCTGGTTCCTTAATTACCATCCCCCTGTTGGGCTTCTTTGCAGACTTTACTTCCACTTCTCTCTTTTCCTTCTGCCTCTCAAAGTAGTTGTAAGGCTTGAGGAAGTATATGCTTGGCTCTAATGCTTCTGGTGGAAGAACACCCGACTTTTTGTCCCTTCTGTACCTCCTCCTAGCTTCTTCATTCCGATCTAGCTTTGCCCATTCTAGGGAGCTATAAAGATTTCCCCTATCAGATTTTTTGGACTTAAGTTGTTCCCAGACAGACAAAATTATAGTCCGAGATTGAGGAATCCATTGCTCAAAATTAGGACTGGACTCCATTTCTTCTCTGTACCTCTTCTTACTGAGCCTGACCTCTTCTTTAGCTTCAGCAACAGATTTTCCTTCACCCCTTACTATCTGCTCAACATTGGGGCTGAAGGTGGGAATGTCAGCATCAGGTGCAGGTTCAGCCCACTTAGTGCCTTCTTGAATATCATATTTCTCTACATACTGATCATTGTATTGCCCCATCAATCCATCATGCAGTGCTTCTTGTACATGTTCAGGAACAACATGTATGTTGTCATATGTGAGTTGCTCAAGTCCCATTGAGCCTCTTATAACATTTGTAGTCCAAACTCTATTCTCATTATTGTCCCTTATCACTTCATTCTCCCCCTTTTTGACTTCTTTAGAGAAATCTTTAGTCAGGGAGGTGCTGGCCTTTGTCAACTGACCATCCAGATAGTTAACACTAAGTGTGACATGGTTCTTGACCTTGAGCAAGTGATCATCTAGAACTTGGGCGCATGCATCCATTCTTCTTTCAAGAATAGTCTCGTGTTTTTCCAACAATTGATTTTGTGCATTGTGGATTGCCAGCATGTGTCCAGAAAGAATATTCTAATTCTTTATAATTCCATTTTGAATCTGACTTAGTTCTGTCAGTTTGCTTTCTGTGAAAGTTACTACAGGAGCGGCCCTCTTGAAGAATGATACAGTGTTGGCTGTCAATAGATTAACCTCAAATCTTATAGATTTGATCTCATTAGAAATGTCTTTTCTCACTTCCTTTATGGAATCATCCAAAAAGTGTTCTAGTTGCCTTCTTTGGTCATCCAGCAGGCCCTTTAGTTGTGCCAGGAAGGCGGGTGACATCTGATCAGCATGGTGTGATGTACCTTCATCACATACATTTTGTCGTTCTTGTATTTTTTCTTCTCTGGCTTCAGAATCTGCCATCTTATAATCAGAAGAGTATTGAGTTGCATTTTCATCTGCAGCATTGCCCATCTCTGATTCAGAAGAGTCTATATTATAAACAATCTCTAGAGCAGGGAGTTCAGTTTGAATCTCTCCATCATCCTATACAATGTATATAGGGACATTTAGATCTTTAGTAGTGTTGATTTATGAGATTTCTTCCATTACTTCAGTAGGTGTAACTTCCCCAGCAGGAATTTGGTTACCCTCCTTCATGAGCTGATTATGCTCCCCCTCAGCTAGAGCATCTTCCATAACTTTCTTAAGAAGTTGTTCCTCCTCAACTTGAGTGCAGAAAAGCACAACTTCTGGGCCCTCTGAAGTTTTAGCTATCCTCTTCTCCAGATTATCAATGAAGGTGTCTAATTCCTCTTGAATAGACTGGATGGTCTCCCCCTCAGTTGAGCAGGAATCTGTTGAATCACCTCCTGAATTGCAGCACCCATTGGATATGTCTCCCCCTGAATATTAACACAGGTATTTTCCACTTCTATACCTTCCTCTGTTACCAAGGCTTGTACTTGATTTTCTTCAGATAGAATTCTTTCCATTTGGGCACTTATAGTAGGTTTAGAGGACATTGAGACTTGAGTACTCATGTATATCCTTATATCCTCAGTAGAATCAAAGTGATTTGGGTCATAAGGCTCTTCTCCCCGGGATTCAGATGAACTGCTCTCTATGGTGACCTCAGTAACTGGTTTCTTCTTCTTCTCAGCAGACTGTAGGTGTGGTTGTAGAACTCTCTCCCATCTTTCAAACATTCTAGAGTCCATACTCCTCATATGATGGATCTTAGTCCCTAGCCTCATATTGAGGATTCCTATGACAGTACTATGTAGATACAGAGATAGGATCCTGCCCAGATTGGGCTCTGGGATGCACTTTTCAGTTCTATTAAACAGCACTCTGCCCTAGTCTATTTTCTTTGATAGAGTGATTTTGGTCAACAGTTCAAACATTTTCTTAGAAATCTTGTCATGTTAGCCTATTTTGCAGAGCATGGCTTTTCTCACTATATCTGCTAGGAACTTGTCGATGTTGTTCAATGCTTTCCTGAACACAGACCCAGTCGTATGCTTGGAGAGCCCACACCACTTCAGTGCTGTCTTAATATCATCCTGAATTAAATCAGTATCCTCATCTGACTCATTCACCTTCAGTAGATGGAAAGCCTTACATAACCTCTTGGGAGTTATCTTAATCTTCTTTCCACTGATTGAGGATTTGATATTTGTTGAAGCTGAGTCTAGTTTCACATTCGAATAAAGTTCCAGAACTTTTATCTTCCAGATTAGTACTGGCTTAGATAGAACAAAAGTTAGGTTAGCGACTTCTAGCAAGTGCAAAACCTGCAAGACTTCCTCAGGAGAATCCTTAAATCCATTACGAACTAGCTTGGATCCCTCGAACAAGAAGTCCATTCCTTCGAGAGCCATTAATTTGCTGAATTTTTGAAGATTTGATGAGTCATCGTCCCAGGGAGATAGCAATAATAATTCTCAAATGACCAGGAATAGGGTTTCTTATTCTAAGCACACTTAGGTTTATTTATACTTGACTATAAGCATAGAAGGTGGAGAGGCACATACCTTTCATTTGATCATGAAGTGATCAACGACTGTGATTAATTCTGATAGTTAGTCGCAAATAGATGATCCTGGGAGTATGCATTGAGTGGACTCGAAGCACTCAATGCTCTCGATGATTGTTGTTGTCTCGACGCACTCGACTCCTGAGTACTTAGACTCAACGCACTCGATGGCTGAATTGTCATAGCGCACTCGATGCCTGGACACTTAGTCCATTTCTTCTATGTTATCCTGCAAGGAATAATACTACCTCCAACAGGAATATACGAATTGTTATTGAAGCTAGACTAAGTTCAACATACCCAGTTCAAATTTGAAGGCGTTGAACTTGGCTTCATCTAGTGGCTTAATGAAGATGTCAGCCACTTGCATGTCTGTAGGGAAAAATTAAAGACTAATGACTTCACATTCCACATGATCTCTATTGAAGTGATACCTAATCTCTATGTACTTAGTCATACTGTGAGACATAGGATTCCTAACAATAGAGATTGTACTAGTAGAATCACAGAACATAGGAGTTCTACTTATCTTAAGGTTACAATCCTGGTGCTAATGCTGAATCCACAATAGATGTGCACAACAACTACCAGTAGATATTTATTCTGACTCTGTAGTTGAGATTGTAATATTGGTTTGATTCATACTACTCCAAGATACAAGTCTTCTTCCCAGAAATTTACAGGATCTAGATATGCTTTTCCTGTCTTCTCTGCAGCCTACAAAATTTGCATATGAATACTTGTTAGTTCAAAATCACTATTCCTAGGGTACCATAGGACAAGATTAGGTGTGCCCTTCAGATATCTCAGAATTGTTTTAGCTGCAGAATAGTGATACTCCTTAGGGCAAGCCTGGTATCTAGCATAGACATATGTAGCATACATGATGTCTGGCCTACTAGCAGTAAGACAGAGGAGGGAGACAATTTTGCCTATATATATGGTTTCATCAATAGATTTCCCTATATCATCCTTGTTTAATGACACATTTGACCACATAGGATTTTTCATGATGGAGGCACTCTCCATTCCAAAATTTTTAATTAACTCCATGGTGAAGTTAGACTATGAAATGGATAATCCATTCTCAAACTATCTTACTTAGATGCCCAAGAAGTACTTGAGCTCACCCATAATGCTAATCTCAAATTTCCCCTGCATAAGTTTAGCAACCTTCTTACAGAGGTCATAATCAATAGACCCAATGATTATGTCATCTACATAAATCTGGACTAGGATGATCTTACCCATGACTTCCCATAGGAATAGTGTCTTGTTTATCTTTCCCTTTGATAATTTGTTCTCAATAGGAAAGCTAGACAGGGCCTCATACCATGCCCTAGGGGCTTGCTTTAACCCATATAATTCTTTCCTAAACTTATAAACATAATCAAGTGAGTTAGAATTGACGAAACCTGAGGGTTGCTCAACATAGACCTCTTCTCTTAGGTCACCATTAAGGAAAGCTGATTTCATATCCATCTTGTATACCTTGAATCCCTTGTGTGCAACATATGTAAGGAATAGTATTATGGATTCTAGTCTAGCCACTGGAGCCAAGGTTTGATAAAAATCAATACCTTCTTCTTATCTATATCCTTTGGCTACCAGTCTAGCTTTGTTCTTTACTATAACACCATTTCATCAAGATTATTCATGTAGATCCACTTGGTTCCAATGATGTTATGACCTTGTTGCCTGGGAACCAGCTTCGAGACCTTACATCTCTTGAACCTGAGATAGGAAGCTGGAATACATTGCAATGTTCTGGCTTTTGCTCCTTATTTTAACCCTTTTGTTGGAATTTCCAATTATCTGATCTCTGGTATGATCCCTCAAGTGCCTGACTACTGGAGACATTCTTACTTCATTATCAAGAACTTCATTGGCTGGATCTTGTTGATCTTCATCCATGTCAGGTTCACTTTGATTTCCTTCTAGAATGCATACTCCATCATCATTTTTCAGGGTAGTTGGAGAGCTGTCCATGATGGTTAGTTTGTCTATCTTCACTTCTACACCTACAAATCTAGAGGAGCTTGGCAACTCACGGTTAATCATTGATGACTCCTCAAAGTCTACATTAATAGATTCTTATACAACATGATTTTTTTAAGTTGTAGACCCTATATGTCTTGCTATGGTTATTGTACCCAACAAATATCCCTTCATAGGACCAAAAAAGTCCATATGCTGGAGGTATAAGCACTTTACATGATCCGTGAACCAATTCTCTTGAAGGATGCTTTGGTCTGCTTGCCCTTTTGACATGAGGAGAAAATGCCCTCATGGGTGCATCTTAAGTTTGGAACATTCCTGACTAGATCTTCACTAAAGAGCTTGCTAATGGACTTGTAGTTCAAGTGAGCTAGTCTCTTGTGCCACTGGATAAAATATGAGACTTTCTCATTAGCAACTAGACACAAAAGGGTGTTAGAACTTAAACATAAAAAGTTCAAATAATAAATATTCTCACTCCTAGTGCCTATCAAAATGAGCTCTTGGTCACTTGACCTTTTGATTAGACACTCATCCTTATGGAATACAATGACATAGCCAATATCACATATTTGGCTTATGCTAATCAGGTTGTGTTGCAACCCTTTCACATAAGCCACTTTTATGATTGTGACTATGCCATTGGTGATCATACCATAGCCCTTGGTGATTCCTTTGTTCGAGCCACCAAAGTTCACTTTTGATCTATTCTTTACTGGACTGTATTCCTTTAGAAGCCTTCTTATTCTAGTTATGTTCCTAGAACACCCACTATCCAAGTACCATATTGGATGGGTACTTGGACTAACCTGAAACCACAATTCAGTTTAACTTAGGACCCCAAAAAAGTTTGGGTCCTAGGTTCTTATTAGCCTGAAACTTTGTCGGTCTACCTGCAACATTTCTGACAGGTAGACTTGTCCATGTACTAGGAACATTTGTGTTGTGCCAATAATCCACGACAAAATATCCCACTTTGCAACAACACCAACACTCATGAACATTATATCTCCTTTTCTGAATAGCTCTTGTAGATAAGTTGACACCAGCTGACTGTTTAGAAGGGAGAGCAACAACCTTCTTCATGTTTCTTTCAGCAAGGATCTGACTGAAAGTGAGTCTTCATGTAGAAGTACTTGGCTTACTGTGAATGCCAATAACAACAGTCTTCTTTGCAGAAGATAAGATATTGATTGCATCAGAGATAACCAAGTCAGGCTTGCTGGATGACTTACTTTTAGTCTGAGTTTTTGCTGGAGGAGCTTGACTATTTTCCACTGCCATGTTCTTGAGAGTGGGGGCTGGTGCACCAAAAATAAATGGTCTATGATGGGCCATTTGAATATCCTCATGGGGAACCCTAAAGGCACTCAAACCCATGCCCTTCCTTCCACTACAACTATGAACGTTTTTGTTCACACTAGTGTATCTACCATTAAACCAGTCACCATAAATTCTTTCTTGGTCATACCTGTTGTATGGCAGCACAACTTTCTCAAAGGAGATGGTTGGCTAAATAGGGGCCTTGACATTCCTCCTATTCCTTCTTCTAGTGTTCCTCTCAATGTTCCCTAGTCCCTTCCTATTTATTTGGGAGGTGAAGGTATCAATGAGTGGAAACACTGATTTAGACTTAGAGTACTAAGACACTAGATTCCTCTCATTGAGGTGCTTTTCTTCAAGATCCATAATGATCTTGTTCTTTTGGCTGATGATTCCAATCTGGATGATTGAGATGGTATTTAGTTGACTGATTTTCCTCCTCATCTGATCCACCAAAGATGCTGACTCAGACTATCAGGAAGCGGTGGCTGTAGGGAGACAATCTCCTTTGATTATTTCTTGGTCAACCTCTTGCCCCTTTTCAAGGCATCCTAGAAGCGCGCCATACTTATCAATCAAATGATTGACATCTTTCTAAGATTCTGACCCATCTTCATCAAAGGAAGAATATGCATCTGAATTGGGACTAGTCTCATAGTCAGATTCAGAGGAGATGCTAGAAAAAGAATATACCTTATCTGGACCAGGCTGATCCTAGCTGGATTCTTCTTTTGACATGGCCATTAACCCATAACTGCTATTTTCATCTTCATCCACCTCAGTGTCACTGTTTGAATGTGATAGAGGGCCCCTGATACCTATCCTTGCAGCATGATAGTCTTCATCTTCATTAGTAACAACATTAAATAGCCCTATGTAGGCTTCTTCTTCTTCAGAATTTGAAGAAGCTGAATCACTTTGACTCCAGCACTTCTCATTCTTGGCAATGAAGGTCTTTTACTTCTTGCCCTTTTGGTGGTTATGTTTCTTCTCACCCGTCTCTTTTTTCTTGGCTGGCCAGTCAACTATGACATGTCCAGACTTGCTACAACAATAATAAATAGGTTTAGAAGAACTATGTTTATTAGGTTTAGTTTTAATCATGTCTACTTTGGAGAACATCTTCTTGGATCTATTGTGTTCTTTCTTGTAATGAGAGTATGAGGAAGGACTGTTCTTCCACTACCTCCTCTTCATCATCTTCTGGAATTGCCTCTAGAAGGCTGCAAATTCCACATTTGACATATTGCTGTCAAATGAGCTTGACTCAGAGCTGTCTGAATAAGCAGGTCTTCATGGGGGAGAGACAATCCTCTCCTTGCTCTTCTTAGAGCTCTCAGCCTTGAAGGCCACTGTCTTCTCCTTGGCTTGAGATCTGCTGGTTGTCTCCTCCTCCTTCCTGGCAGATAGCTGCACCTCATAGGAGAGCAGCTTTCCAAACAATGTATGTGGAGGAGTTTTAGCCAGCTTGACCACCTCTCTAATGACACATATCTTGGTGTATCAGTCTCTGTTTAGAGATCTAAGAAACTTGTCATTTAGCTCATAATTGTTGAAGACGCTCCCATAGGTTCTCAGCTCATTCACCACTCCGAAGAACTTTTCATAGAACTCAGTTATGTTGTCCTTATTGCACTACCTGAAGGCCTCATATTCCTGATTCAGTAGGGATTTCCTGTCATCCCTAACGTCTTCAATGCCCTCCATGTAGAAAATCAATATATCCCACATTTCCTTGGCAATTCTGCAGTGGATAAGGTTCTGGAATATTGAATCATTAATGTCACCCACAGTAATGTTCTGTGTCCTCTTATCCATCGTAGCTAGGATGACCTCATACTTGGTCATCTCTGAATACTTCTTAGGTGTTTGGATATTGGCATCCAGAACTGAGACCTTCATAGGAATGAAAGGTCCTTCTTGCACTATTGTGAAGATCCTGGGTCAGATGCTTCCATGAATAACCTGACTCTCACCTTCCAAATCCCAAAACTCTCTTTCCTGCAGATTGGAAGCTTCATTGAGACCAACTCTTTAAGAGTCTCTCCTGAACCCATAAAGAATAAACTTAAGCTACTCTTGGAGATCAGCTTAGATTATTAAGTCCTTTTTTGAGCAACCTCCCTCTGATACCACATGAAAGTCTTTTTTTTCTAGAGTTGCTAAATACCTGTGGGGGAATAGTTTTTTCTATCTTTTTCATACTTTCTTCTGATTTGGTGAGTTGTGTTTTAGTTTAGGTTAGCTTTTAAGATCACATAATCAGCACACAAGTTGTTTATAGTGGTTTCCCAAAGTATGGGTACATCCATTGTCCCTCCCACCCTTCTAATAGTTTGTTAGACAAAACCAACTTCTCCAAACTCAGCTCCAAGAGCTTACAACACAAATCCTTCAGGATTTCTCAAACTCCGCCAAGTCCTACACTCAAGCCCAAAGCCCTACACTTAGATAAATGTACTCCTACAACTTAGACATACATGCCATACATCATACTTTAACTCAAAGTCCTACACTCAGGCTAGGAGGTTAGCCGTACACTCAGATCCACTACAGGATCCTACCTCAGAGATAAACTCTCCTACAGCTCAGGCATACATGCCCTACCTCAGATCCACAATAGGATCCTACAACTCAAGCACTGAAGCCCTACAGCTCAGATCTATAGAAATATCTTACCTCAGCCTTTATAATTTCGGCTTACACTCAGATCAATTAAGACCCTACAGAAAGTTAAGGTGGTGGTTGATGTTGAATGACTCCAGAGAAGATATCTCTGAGTCTGCCTCTTCCTGAACTGAGATGACTCAGTCCTAACTTCTTCACAGCTCCAAGAATGGATCTTCAAGAAAGTTCTGCATGAGTTATGAAGTAACTACAACTAGTGCTTGCTCTGTCCATTCTTATACCTCAGAGAAATAACTTTTTGAACTTTTTGTTGAAGGAGAAAATGTCAACATCCAACTTGCTTGAACTTCTAGATCACCAGAAGGAGCAAAATCTTCAAGCTCTGCAACTTTGTCGCGAGAAAGAAGATGAAACTCTGTATTTCCAAAAGTTAATTGTCTAGAAAGTTGATTTATTCTTCCTTGAATTTTTCTTTTTCTATTCCTCCATCCAACGACTCTTTGAATAGTACGACCTCCTGGAGTTGGTAGCAACAACTTTTCTTTAGCATTAATTACTGTACAACATGCAAGCAGCGACATTTGTCATCTACTGTTCCATTCCCACAACATTTGAGTTCCTGCTAACGTCATCATGACTCAATACACGTGGACTTAGCCAAATTCAGACAATTCTACATAAGCGTTGAGTAAAGACTTGTCACTCAATGCCAAAACACTTGGGCAGAATTATGCACCACTAGGCGTTGAGTGATCATTCATCACTCAACAAATATTGATAATTGTTGACTAACTAACTAGGCATTGAGTGAACCTTCATCACTCAATGCATATAGAATTAGTCAATTTTCCCTGTTTTAAGGCATTGAGTGAGTTGTCTTCACTTAATGCTTTTTGCCTTTGTCTATTTTATTGAATAGGCATTGAGTAAACTACCTTCACGCAACGCTTCTGTCCTTAGACAAATTTTCTGTTGAATAGGCATTGAGTGAGTTGTCTTCATTCAATGCATCTGTCCTTAGACAGATTTCTAAGTCAAACAACACCATGGCTCTGACTGAACTGTGTTCTGTCAATGCCTTCTCTTTAGGGCGTTGAGTGAACTGCTGTCACTCAACGCTTCTGTACTTAGCCAGAATTCTTTTTAGCTTTTCTCTGCCTTTGACTGTTTGAGCTTTACTCAACGCTTTTGGCTCTAGGGGTTGAGTGAACTGGCTTCACTCAATGTTTCTGGACTAAATCAGATTTCTGCTTTGGCAATGTTATAGCTTTGACTTCCTAGGCCTTACTCAATGCTTAAATCTATCTGGCATTGAGTGAACTACTTTCACTCAACCCATCTAGACTTTGGTAGATTTCTGCCCTATCAGCATCTTGTCTTATGTCCACCTGTCATTTGTTCTTAGACAACCTGTTTGAATAGTGAACAAAGAGCAACCTGCATACATGGAACTTAAAACATGCATCAAATACAATATTGTGTATACCATTATCTTATAGGCCTTCTTCAAATCTGGGGCATTATGATCAATGGACCCAACTATATCCCCCTATTTGAAGAAGTCAAAATCTTAGACAATGATGTACACTATCACACATAGAAGATAAGCATACATAATATTTAGAACAAAAAGTGAAGCACATACATAAACACAATAATATGTATAAAGGCAAAAAATATATTTGACAAGTGTGCTTAAAATATTGTTCATATTCTAAAAAGCCCCTTAAGGAAAATACAAAACAACTCAGGCTTCTGGTTCCTTAATTACGATCCCCCTGTTGGGCTTCTTTGCAGACTTTGCTTACTCTTCTATCTTTTCCTTCTGCCTCTCAAAGTAGCTGTAAGGCTTGAGGAAGTATTTGCTTGGCTCTAATGCTTCTGGTGGCAGAACACCCGACTTTTTGTCCCTTCTGTACCTCCTCCTAGCTTCTTCATTCCTCTCCAGCTTTGCCCATTCTAGGGAGCTATAAAGATTTCCCCTATCAATTTTTTTGGACTTAAGTTGGTCACAGACATACAAAATTATAGTCCTAGATTGAGGAATCTATTGCTCAAAATGAGGACTGGACTCCATTTCTTCTCTGTACCTCTTCTTACTGAGTCTGACCTCTTCTTTAACTTCAGCAACAGATTTTCCTTCAGCCCTTACTATATGCTCAACATTGGGGCTGAATGTTGGAATGTCAGCATCAGTTGCAGGTTCAGCCCAATTTGTGCCTTCTTGAATATCATATTGCTCTACATACTGATCATTGTATTGCCCCATCAATCCATCATGCAGTGCTTCTTGTACATGTTCAGGAATAGCAGGTATGTTGTCATTTGTGAGTTGCTCAAGAACCATTGAGCCTCTTATAACATTTGTAGTCCAAACTGCATTCTCAGTATTGGCCCATATCACTTCCTTCTCCCCATTTTTGACTTCTTTAGAGACATCTTTAGTCAGGGAGGTGCTGGCCTTTATCAACTGACTATCCAGATAGTTAACACTAAGGGTGTCATGGTTCTTGACCTTGAGCAAGTGATCATCTAGAACTTTGACGCATGCATCCATTCTTCTTTCAAGAATAGTCTCGTGTTTTTCCAACAATTCCTTCTATGCATTGTGCATTTCCAGTATGTTTCCAGAAAGAATATTCTAGTTCTTTATAATTCAATTTTGAATCTGACTTAGTTCTGTCAGTTTGCTTTCTGTGAAAGTTACTACAGGAGCGGCCCTCTTGAAGAATGATATAGTGTTGGCTCTCAGTAGATTAATCTCAAATCTTATAGATTTATCTCATTAGAAATGTGTTTTCTCACTTCCTTTATGGAATCATCCAAAAAGTGTTCTAGTTGCCTTCTTTGGTCATCCAACAAACCCTTTAGTTGTTTCTAGGAAGGCGGGTGACCTCCGATCAGCATGGTGTGATGTACCATCATCACATACATTTTGTTGTTCTTGCATTTCTTCTTCTCTGGCTTCAGAAATTGCCATCTTATACTCAGAAGAGTGTTGAGTTGCATTTTCATCTACAGCATTGCCCATCTCTGATTATAAAGAGTTTATATTATAAACAATCTCTAGAGCAGGGAGTTCAGTTTGAATCTCCCCCTCAGCCTCTGTAATGTATATAGGGACATTCATATCTTCAGCAGTGTTGATTGATTATACTTCTTCCATTGCTTCAGCAGGTGTAACTTCCTCAGCAAGAATTTGGTAACCCTCCTTCATGAGCTGATTGTGCTCTCCCTCAGCAAGAGCATCTTCTATAACTTTCTTAAGAAGTTGTTCCTCCTCAATTTGAGTGCATAAAAGCACAACTTCTGGGCCCTCTGAAGTTTCAACTATCCTCTTCTCCCGATTTTCAATGAAGGTGTTTAATTCCTCTTGAATAGGCGTGATGGTCTCCCCCTCACTTGAGCAAGAATCTTGTGAAACACCTCCTGAACTGCAACACACATTGGAGATGTCTCCCCTTGAACATTAGCACAAGTATTTTCCACATCTATACCTTCCTCTGTTACCAAGGCTTCTACTTGTTTCTCTTCAGATAGAATTCTTTCCATTTGAACACTTGTAGTAGGTTTAGAGGACATTGAGACTTGAGCACTCATGTCTATCCTTGTATCCTGAGTAGACTCAAAGTGATTTGGGTCATAAGGCACTTCTCCCCTAGATTCAGATGAACGACTCTCTATGGTGACCTCAGTAACTGGTTTCTTCTTTTTCTTCTCAGCAGACTGTTGGTGTGGATGTAGAACTCTCTCCCATCTTTCAAACACTTTAGAGTCCATCCTCCTCATATGATGGCTCTTTGTCCCTAGCCTCATATTGAGGATTCCTATGACAGTACTATGTAGATAAATAGACAGAATCCTGCCCATATTGGGCTCTGGGATGCACTTTTCAATTCTATTAAAAAACACTCTGCCCAAGTCTATTTTCTTTGATAGAATGACTCTGGTCAACAGTTCAAACATTTTCTTAGAAATTTTGTCATGTGAGCCTGTTTTGCAGAGCATGGCTTTTCTCACTACATCTGCTAGGAACTTGCCGCTGTTGTTCAATGCTTTCCTGAACACAGACCCAGTGGTATGCTTGTAGAGCCCACACCACTTCAGTGCTGTCTTAATATCATCCTGAATTAAATCAGTATCCTCATCTGACTCATTCACCTCCGGTATATGGAAAGCCTTGCATAACCTCTTGGGAGTTATCTTAATCTTCTTTCCACTGATTGAGGATTTGATCTTTGTTGAAGCAGAGTCTAGTTTCACATTCGAATAAAGTTCCAGAACTTCTACCTTCCAGATCAGTACTGGCTCAGATAGAACAAAAGTTAGGTTAGCGACTTCTAGCAAGTGAAGAACCTGCAAGGCTTCCTCAGGAGAATCCTTAAATCCATTACAAACTAGCTTGGATCCCTCAAACAAGAAGTCCATTCCTTCGGGAGCCATTAATTTCCTGAATTTTTGAAGATTTGATGAGCCATCGTCTTAGGGAGATAACAATAACAATTCTCAAAGGGCCAGGAACAGTGTTTCTTATTCTAAGCACACTTAGGTTTATTTATACTTGAATCTAAGTAGAGAAGGTGGAGAGGCACGTACCTTTCATTTGATCATGAAGTGATTAACCACTGTTATTAATTCTGATAGTTAGTTGTAAATAGATGATCCTAGGAGTATGCATTGAGTGGACTCGATGCACTCAACGCTTCTGACGCTTGTTGTTGTCTCAACATAGTCTACACCTGAGTACTTAGACTTAACGCACTCGATGGCTGAATTGTCTTAGCGCACTCGATGCCTAGACACTTAGTCCATTTCTTCTATATTATCCTGCAAGGAGTAATACTACCTCCAACAGGAATATATGAATTGTTACTGAACCTAGACTAAGTTCAACATACCCAGTTCAAATTTGAAGGCATTGAACTTGGCTTCATCTAGTTACTTAATGAAGATGTCAGCCACTTGCTTGTCTGTAGGGAAAAATTAAAGACTAATGTCTTCACATTCCACATGCTCTCTATTGAAGTGATACATAATCTCTATGTACTTAGTCCTATGGTGAGACATAGGATTCCTACCAATAGAGATTTTACTAGTAGAATCACAGAACGTATGAGTTCTACTTATCTTAAGGTTACATTCCTGGAGCTGATACTGAATCCACAATAGATGTGCACAACAACTTCCAGTAGATATGTATTCTGACTCTGTAGTTGAGATTGCAATACTAGTTTGATTCATGCTGCTCCAAGACACAAGTCTTCTTCCCAAAAATTGACAGGATCCATATATGCTTTTCCTATCTTCTCCGCAGCCTGCAAAATTTGCATTTTAATACCTGTTAGTTCAAAATCACTATTCCTAGGGTACCACAGGCCAAGATCAGGTGTTCCCTTCAAATATCTCAGAATTGTTTTAGCTGCAGAATAGTGACACTCCTTAGGGAAAGCATGGTATCTAGCTTAGATATATGTAGCATACATGATGTCTGGCCTACTAGCAGTAAGACAGAGGAGGGAGACAATTTTGCCTATATACATGGTTTCATCAATAGGTTTCCCTATCTCATCCTTGTTTACTGACACATTTGACCCCATAGGATTTTTCATGATGGAGGCACTCTCCATTCCCAACTTTTTAATTAACTCCCTAGTGAACTTAGACTATGAAATGGATAATCCATTCTCAGACTGTCTTACTTAGAGGCCTAAGAAGTACTTGAGCTCACCCATAATGCTCATCTCAAATTTCCCCTGCATAAGTTTAGCAACCTTCTTGCAGAGGTCATCATCAGTAGACCCAATGATTATGTCATCTACATAAATCTGGACTAGGATGATCTTACCCATGACTTCCCATCGGAATAGTGTCTTGTCTATCTTTCCCCTTGAGAATTTATTCTCAGTGAGAAAGCTAGACAAGGTCCCATACCATGCCCTAGGGGCTTGCTTCAACCCATATAATTCTTTCCTAAACTTATAAACATAATTAGGTGAGTTAGAATTGAGAAAACTTGAGTAATTCTCAACATAAACCTCTTCTCTTAGGTCACCATTAAGGAAAATTGATTTTATATCCATCTGGTATACCTTAGATCCCTTATGTGCAGCATATGCAAGGAATAGTATTATGGCTTCTAGTCTAGCCATTGGAGTAAAGGTTTGATCAAAATCAATACCTTCTTCTTATCTATATCCTATAGCTACCAGTCTAGCTTTGTTATTTACTATAACACCATTTCATCAAACTTATTCCTGTAGATCCACTTGGTTCCAATTGTTGATGCGTGAAAACGACACATCCTAGTTAACACGGAGGGGGCTTTTGATCTCACAAGCTAGGAGAGGAAGAGGATGAAGGTTGCGAGGGAGGAGGAAGCTTCTGAGTGCTCAAGAGTGGAACAAGCGCTTGTCAAAGGGGTTGCGGGGATAGAGGAGAGGGTTGATGACAGTAGCCATGAAGGCTGATGAGAAGAGGAGGATGATCAGGAGCTGTCGAGCAGACAATTACTATGACGGTTGAGGCGTAATGAGTGGCGAAGAAGCTTGCTGAGCAGAGAAAAGCTTGCTGAGCAGAGAAAAAGCTTGCTGAGCAGAGAAAAAGCTTGCTGAGCAGAGAGAAAGCTTGCTGAACAGAGAAGCTTGATCAACAGAGAAGGTTGATCAACAACGGAGCTTGATCAACAGAGAAGGTTGATCAACAATGGAGCTTGATCAACAAGGAAGCTTGATCAACCGAGAAGCTTGATCAACAGCGGAGCTTTATCAACAGAGAAGGTTGATCAACAGCAGAGCTTGATCAACAGGGAAGCTTGATCAATAGAGAAGAAGGTTGATCAGCAGAGAAGCTTGATCAACAACGAAGCTTGATCAATAAGGAGGCTTGATCAACAGAGAAGCTTGATCAACAATGGAGCTTGATCAACAGGGAAGGAGGTTGATCAACAGAGAGGCTTGATCAATAGCGGAGCTTGATCAATAAAGAAGCTTGATCAACATCGAAGAAGGTTGATTAACAGAGAAGCTTGAGCTGATAGTTACTTGGACGGTTGTGCTTGCACGTTGACACCGAAAGAGCTAAGCTGAGTTGAGAGGAAGAGAGGGGGCTGCTAACAGCGACAACAACAAACTTTGCCCGTCGAGGCTTAAATGCCACTCTTGTGATGGGCTTTTCCTTTAATCAAGAAACAAGATTACAGCTTTATAATGCACCTTTACATGAAAAAGACAATAAAGGGTACAAAGAGGGAAGCTATCGGTTAAGGAAGGAGTTGCTAGAGGCTAAGGAAAAGAAGCTGCTGGCAGGCAGCGTGACTTGATGGCAAGCTATGGAGGACTAGAAATCTGAGTCCGCAGGGCTTGCTGGCAAGCTGTTGAGGACTGGAAATCTGAGTCCGCAGTGCTTGCTGGCAAGCTGATGGCAAGCTGTGGAGGACTGAAAATCTGAGTCTACAGGGCTTGCTGGCAAGCTGATGGCAAGCTGTCGAGGACTAGAAAACTGAGTCCGCAGGGCTTGTTGGCAAGCTGATGGCAAGCTGTGGAGGACTGGAAAACTGAGTCCAAAGGTCTTGCTGGCAGCGGCAGTTTTCCTCTTGTGCCTTGTCTCCTTTTTCTTAATGAGAGGTATCAGGGGCTATTTATAGGCCCGGGGAAGGATCTTCTTAAAGCGGGGCCCAGTGACATCATCATGACGACCTGCGCGGACATGGCGAGCATGCTTCCTGGCTGTGCGGACTGGGAGAAGGCAGGCCGCCTCCTTTGGGCTGCTAAGGCATAGGGGGCGGCCTGAAGCAGGAGGCCGCCCCTGGTTGGCGGCTTGGCTCGGGAGGCTGCCCCTGGTGGGCGGCTTGGTAAGGAGGCCGCCCCTGGTTGGTGGCCTGGCATAGGGAGGGCGCCCCTGGTATGCGGTCTGTCACAGGGAGGCCGCCCCTGGTGGGCGGCCTGACACAGGGAGGCTGCCCCTGGTGGGCGGCCTGGCATAGGGAGGCTACCCCTAGTATGCGGTCTGGCACAGGGAGGCCGCCCCTGGTGGGCATCCTGGAAAGGAGGCCACCCCTGGTGGGCGGCTTGGCACAGGGAGGCCGCCCCTGGTGGGCGGCCTGGCAAGGAGGCCGCTCCTGGTGGTCGGCCTGGCACAGGGAGGCCGCCACTGGTGGACGGTCTAGCACAGGGAGGGCGCCCCTAGTGGGCGGCCTGGCAAGGAGGCTGCCCCTGGTGGGCGTCCTGGCACAGGGAGGCCGCCCCTGGTGGGAGGTCTAGCACAGGGAGGCCGCCCCTGGGCATTGGAGGCCGCCAAAGGGCCAACAATGGACGCACAGGGAGGCCGCCCCTAGGGCTGCTGACGGGACAGCCTGAGGAGCAGGCCGCCCCTTGGTGGCGGCCTGAGGAGCAGGCCACCACTGGGCATGCAGAAGAGGCGGCCTGAGGAGCAGGCCACCCCTGTAGGGGAGGAAACCCTCTGATGGCGAGCCAGAGCGTGAGTCTGCTGGACCCGCGGTGGTTGAATTGGTCCATGGTTGACGCTGGCTGGGCGACCTGGCGGACTGAAGGGATAGATCGCATAGATCGCCCCGTGTTTGCTTTGGATTGCCTCCTGTAAGGAAAAATGCTGCGCGGTTAGCGAACCTAACCGCGCGGCCTGCGAGGTTGAGCTATGGGAATAGCATGCCATCCCGCAGGGTATGCGGTTGCTACCCGACCTGGGCGGATAGAGAAATCGGTCTGCCTATACTATGGACTTGTCGCGAACTCCAAGGAGAATCTGAAGGTCGCGACTAGCCAGCTGGCTACCTTGGGAAGGATCGCCAATTTCTAAGTTAACATAATCCCCGCAGTTTTTTAAGTTCTGAAGGGAACTTCAAAAAATTTGGAGACCCACGAAAATCGTGATCCACTCCAAAGGAAGAGGAGATAAGGGGAGATAGAACCTGGTGTCTTTCCTAACAAGGTTGCTACTGCCTGTCTTTTTCCTGCGCAGGAAAAGTGAATATAGGCATGCTTGGGAGGTACACCTTGCATGTACCTGGGTTTGACTTTGCAAAACGAAGATGTATCTTCTACTGAGTCCTGCAAAATGAAAGTGAGAAGAAAACATAGGAGCATAATAACTTGCAAGTACCTGATGGAGGCTTGCAAGCTTCTGCTGCTTTCTGCAAAAGAGATGTTAGAAGAAAAAATGGGATATAAAAGTAGCTTGTAAGTACCTGTGAAGAAGCTTGCAAGTGTCTGCTGATCTCTATAAATAAAGAGTTAGGAGCAGACAAAATATGTGGAAGTAGCTTGGAAGTACCTGTGAATAAGCTTGCAAGTGTCTACTGATCTCTACAAATAAAGAGTTAGGAGCAAACAAAATATGTGGAAGTAGCTTGCAAGTACCTGTGAAGAAGCTTGCAAGTGTCTGCTGATCTCTGCAAATAAAGAGTTAGGAGCAAACAAAATATGTGGAAGTAGCTTGTAAGTACCTGTGAAGAAGCTTGCAAGTGTCTGTTGATCTCTGCAAGTAAAGGGTTAGGAGCAGACAAAATATGTGGAAGTAGCTTGCAAGTACTTATGAAGAAGCTTGCAAGTGTCTGCTGATCTCTGCAAATAAAGTGTTAGGAGCAGACAGAATATGTGGAAGTAGCTTGCAAGTACCTGTGAAGAAGCTTGCAAGTGTCTGCTGATCTCTGCAAATAAAGAGTTAGGAGCAAACAAAATATGTGGAAGTAGCTTGCAAGTACCTTTGAAGAAGCTTGCATGTGTGTGTTATTCACTGCAAAATGAGAGTTAGAAGCAGACAGAATGTATGAAAGAAGCTTGCAAGTGTCTGTGAAGAAACTTGCAAGCATCTGCTGATCACTACAAAGAGAAAGAGTGAGCAGTATGCATATCATAATGAACTAAACTGCAAGTACCTGGATGAGGCTTGCAGGTGTTAACTGTTGATGAGATAAGGTGGACATGACCAAATAGCAGAGGAAATGCTTGACGAACTCTACTGACAATTAAATGAAGATCAAAATAGAATAACAATCTTCTTGTTATATTAGAGACATCATCTTTAACATGAAGTCAAGATCAATGAGTCGAGTGCTAACTGTTGATAGATATGATCATATTGGCAGAGAAAAAGTTTGACGAATTTTGCCAATCTTAACTAGATTGCAATAGCATGGCTTGATGATCAAGGAGAGTAAGATTCTTTGCTCAATGTTTGATGTCATTATATTTTGATAAGAGTAATGAATAGCTCTGTGAATCATCATCTGATAGAGCTTGAGCAATTAATGTATATGAAATGAGCATAAGCAAAGCAGATGTTTGCTAATCCTTTTGAGATGTCGGATTAACCTGTTCACCTGTGAAAGAAGACAGTTGACAAAAAGTGGTCTATACTCGGAAGTGACTAAAGAAGGCTGGATGCTGCCACAGGTGTTCACCGTGGGCCTTATGCATTGCTTTCCTGAGAATGTTCATCCCGAGTATAGTCCTACTCAAATCCGGCTTGCCGCGCATCCTCTAGGAGGGCACAAAAGGGAAAAGCAAGGAGAATCCTGAGAAGGATCGCTAGATACACTGCTCTCTTACCTCGGGTACAATCATCACCGATCAATGAGACTAGTTGCGCCAAGTGGCCTATTGCTTGTCTGAGGATTGATCAGTGGAATTGTGGGATCCCGCGAGGGCATGGATCGAGAGTACCAGAGAGTGTTCGACCATCACAGTTGTGAGATGATCGAAGAGACAAGGCTATGCTTGATCGCCATTGCTTGTCCGCAAAGATCACCGTAACTATAATGTATCCTTTGCGAAGCACAGCAGAGCTAACACATGGGGCCTCCAAAGCACACACTCTGTGTTAGATGCCGGCTAGGATCCAAAGTCCCGTATTCCTCCGCATGAGAGTTGGATAGCCCCCACTACACATATGCGAACACTCCCCGCGATATGTGGTCATTGTGGTCTTACGCCGGAATCCAATCTCGAGGGGGCCTATAATAAGACTTGGCGATATCTCATTGGTGTAGTGATCTCTTTGGCAAAGAGAAAAATAGAGGAAGAAGCATCACAAGAAGGGAATTGTGTCAGTATGAGATCCCTGAATAAAAACTTTATTGAAAAGCAAGAATGAACACTTAGAAGTTCTTTGAAATGAAAATGTTTGAAAGAGTAAGAGTAGAGATAACCCATCATGGTTGTGAAAAAATTTGAAGAACTATGGGATCCTTTGTCGCCTTAGAACAGTCTTCCAAGTACGCCCTCGTCATCGGTATCGAAGCATTCAATAGTTTTGTTAACAACGAGGAGAGGGGGTTCTTCGACTAGGCTCACCCCTCTTGAGCAGCAAGGAATGTTTGCAACTTCTTTGCCTTTTGAGGTTGCTGGATCAGGGCGATCACCTTTAGGAAGTAGATCACGCATCTTACCCTGCTGGAGCATCCTTTGCACTAGTCGGCGGAGTGCTCGACAGTTCTCGGTCAATTGGCCTGATTCCTTGTGGAACTCGCAGTATGGTTCAGAGTCCCTAGATCTTTGATCAGCTGGCCAGTAAGGCTTCTTGTAGTTAGTCTTATCTTTCATGATTTGGCTTACTTGCAGCATGACTTCATCTAGTTCGGACCCATGCAGGCCATTGCCTTGCTGTTGATAAACTGTAGCTGTTTGAGAAGAGGGAGCTGGTGGTAGAAGCAGTTGATCTTGAGCACGATCATGGCTCGAGAAGGAGTATTGTTGGCGCTTAAACTTTCTTCCCTTCCTTGAGTGAGTTGGGAAATGATTGTGAGGAGACCTCAGAGGCTGTTTGTGAGAAGGAGAGTCTTTCTCTGATAGAAGCGTGGAGACGAAGCCTGGGTTGCTCTTCTCGCCTCGGATATAGGAGTTGGCTAAAGCAATCAAATCATGATATGTTCTCGGTGCACGGACATTGGCTTCAAACTTGAGCGGCCCTTCACGAAGACCGTGGATAAGAGACACTCGGTATATTTCTTGATCGGCAATCTCGATGTCCAAGATTTCTCTTTGGACTCGATCAACGAATTGAGACCAAGATTCATTTCCACGCTGCTTGATCTCAAAGAGGGCTTCAGGACCGCCCTTTCTCTTAGTTGAGGTAGAGAACCTGAGCAAGAACTCCCTTCGTAGATCAGCAAAGGAAGTGATGGAGTGAGGACGAAGGCCATAGAACCAGTACATCACTTGTCCATCAAAGGTGGTGACATGGAGCTTGCACTTAGTTGCATCTGAAAGAGTCTTGAGAGCAATAGCTGATTCGAAAGCTTGAAGGTGCTTTACTGGATCGGTCTCTCCAGTGTAGATGGGCAGCCGGGGCTCTCTGAAGTTTGCTGGAGTAGGTTCATGGCGAACGCTCTCTATAAAGGGTGATGGCTCTTCCTGCTCTCCTACAACATAAGGATGAAAAGGAGCATAAGCTGCAGCTGCAAAAGAAGCAGGAGGATAAAAGGGAAAAGCTGCTGTAGGAGAAGAGGCAAGAGCTGGGGAGTAAGGATGACTTCCCTGAAAGTTGAGAAATCTTGCAGGACTTCCCCGGGCTGCTTTCCGAAAGAAGTTTTGACGAGCTGCAAACTCTTCATCTTGAGGTCGCAAAGGGGCGGCAGGCCCTTGCAGAAAGGTTGGAGTGTAAAGAGGATAGACCGGCGGATAGGCCGGTGGATAAACTTGAGGAGTCTCAAATGTAGGATTGATTGGAGCAGCTGGAGCCAATGGAGCTGTTGCAGGATGAGTGTCTAGTCGCTGTGTGATTGCAGCAAGAATTTGGTTGATTGCTTGGAACTGCTGAGTATTTTCACGGCGCGATTGCTCGAAGGCCTCCCAGAGGGGATCATCTCTGGGACTTAGTTGAGCAAGGTTCTCAGCTGGTTGGCAGTCTGTCATGGCTATCAGGTTTCACTGTCTGTTCGAGATCTGAAGGCCGCGTGTTAACTGTTGATGCGCAAAAATGGCACCGCCTAGTTAACACGGAGGGGGTGTTCGATCTCACAAGCTAGGAGAGGAAGAGGATGAAGGTTGCGGGGGAGGAGGAAGCTTCTGAGTGCTTGAGAGTGGAGCAAGCGCTTGTCAAAGGGTTTGCGGGGATAGAGGAGAGGGTTGTTGAGAGTATCCAGGAAGGATGATGAGAAGAAGAGGATGATTAGGAGCTATCGAGCAGATGGTTACTATGACGGTTGAGGCGTAATGAGCAGCGAAGAAGCATGCTGAGCAGAGAAAAGCTTGCTGAGCAGAGAAAAAGCTTGCTGAGCAGAGAGCAAGCTTGATGAGCAGAGAAGCTTGATCAATAGAGAAGGTTGATCAACAGCAGAGCTTGATCAAAAGAGAAGGTTGATCAACAACGAAGCTTGATCAACAAGGAAGCTTGATCAACAGAGAAGCTTGATCAACAATGGAGCTTGATCAACAGAGAAGGTTGATCAACAGCGTGTTGGAACACCCTATTACTAATTTGGGTCAGGATCACTATGTCTCTTAGGAACCTGTTTTGACCTCATTGTATAGATCTAAAGGTCAATTAGAATTGAGTCTAAGGGTTAGTAGTTAGGTTTGGAAGCTGCACTCAAGACCAAGGTTTTTCAGTTTGGAAACTAAGTCATTTCGTCGAGCTCAGTACGACGAATCGTCGAACTCCATTCGACGATCGCTGAACTCACTTTGACGGATCGTCGAACTCCATTCGACGATCGCTGAGCTCAACTTCAACAAGTCGTCGAACTCCATTCGACGATCTTTGAGCTCAGTTCGACGATCATGACTCCAGTTTGATTCTCTATCTCTGAGCTCAGTTCGATGATAGTTGAGCTTAGATCGACTATCTCTGTTTCTGTCAAAGTCCAAATCTCTGAGCTAAGATCGACGATAGTGGAGCACAGTTCGATGCTTTTTTGAAGAGTTAAATGTTTTTCAAAATTCAAATTCAGATAGTTGAAGAATTATTGTCAGCATTTAATTCAGAGATCTTGTAGCCGTTTTCATTTATTCTGGAGCAAGTTTCAAGGAATTATCAAGGAATGTTTTTATTGGACTTTCCTCCAGAAGACAATTATAGTTAAGGAAGTAATTAATGACAGGCTAACGGCTATTCTGGACAGTGGATCATTTCTATTCAGAGAAAAAGGAATAAAAGACAAGATTTTTGAATTCTAGAAACAGGAAGAAGAACAAGGAGAGACACATATTTTGCAATATTCATTCTCTGCAAAACTTCTTCTGCAACAACATATTTCACAACACCAACTATTACACAAGAAAAAGAAAGAGAGTTGTAGACATTCTCTGTCTCAAGATTCATACAAGAACACACATTCAAAGGAGATCAACAAAACTGAAGTCTTCAGATCTCTTGTGATTCATGTGTTCAAGGCCATCAACATTCAAGACTCCAGACACCTCACATTTCAGCTGTTGATGAAATCATCATTTGTTGGAGATCAATTTCCTGAAGGCCTATCACCCTACTGCAAAGCTTCAATTCCTGAACAACTACAGATCTCAGGGGGAGCTTTGACGACATCAATATCCACATAGTCTTTTCAGCTGCTTTGAGAAAGAGAAGACTTCCATCACTCTCTCATCCCCACCTCTGTAAAGGGTTTTTCAAACTCCCTTCAAAAGTTTGTGTGTGGTTTTTGAGCACCTTATCAAAAGCTCATTGATGGCAAGACACCTGATCAAAAAAATCTGGTTTGGGTTTTGAGCACCTTATCAAAAGCTCATTGGTGCCCAGGACAGCTGATCAACTAATCCTGTAGTAGATTCCTACCTAGGGTAGTAGAAGAGTGGATGTACCCAGGTTGATTGGGGAACCACTATAGCTCCTTGTGTCTTCTAGTTGCTTGTCTTTGTTTTTGTTTCTGGCTGTGATTGTTTTGTGACTAGGTTGATCTGTGATTAGATAGGTTTGCTTCCCTGTTCACATTAGAATACAACAACTATTGTAAAAGTTTTAAGAAAGCACCATACTCTATTCACCCCCCCCCCCCTCTAGACTATATCAGATCTAACTCACTTTCAATTGGTATCAGAGCCAGGTTGGTTAAAAATACCACATCTCAGTGGTTGCACAGGCTAACACCTGAACCCAAAGATCCCTAGTTATATCTGCTTGTTTTGATTTTGTTGTTAGAATTATTTCTTCACAAATCATGGCCCAAAATAAAGATTATGCTAGCACCAGACCTCCAGTGTGCAATCTATCCAAGTTTGCACTTTGGAAGGCAAGATTAGACTCTACATGAATTCTATTGATGAGGACATTTTAATTCTGTTTTGACAGTTTGTCCAAGACCTCTAGAGAACACAAGCACAAATGCTATTCCACCTCCATCAGGAATAGATGCTGATATCAAGAAGTGGAAAGTAGTAGATGCAAAGGCTATGAATATCTTAGCCCAGACTATGTCTGACGACATTTTCCAAAAGGTGGCTGAATGTAATTCAGCAAAGGAAATCTGGGATAAGCTCTCTAAAATAGTCTCAGGATCAGCTGATGAAAGAAAGGACAGGAGATCCCACCTCATATCCCAATATGAGAATTTCAAGAAAGGAGAAGCTATTGTCTTTTCAGTCTCATAGTCAATGAGCTGAAAACCTTAGACAAGGAGATCTCATTGACTGAGCTAAATGACAAAATCCTAATGTGCTTCCCAAGCACTTGGGACTCAAGAATCTGGCCAATCAAGGATGCCAGAAGTCTGAATGAAATTACAACAGAAGCTCTCTTGGGCAAGCTCAAACCTTATGAGCTGCTCATCAAAAAACAGAGAAGAAGAGCAGAAGGCTGCCTCACCAGCCACAAGAAAGGAAAAGATAATAGCTTTCAAAGCCACTGAAGATCAGCCTGAAGATAAAGTCACAGGCAATGATGAGCTGCTTAATCTACTGGCTAAAAGATTTTACAAGATGGTCAGGAAGGACTTCAGGAAGAGATCATACAAAGAGCATGACAAGCCAAGGTATGATAGATCAAATAATAAAGAAATTGTTTGCTTTGGTTGCAGGAAACTAGGGCACATTGTGCCTGACTGTCCAGAGAACAAAAACAAGGACAGAAAGGATAAGAGAGAAAGAAGAAAAGACAAGGACTTCAAGAAGAATGGCAATGGCAAACCCTCCTCCAGCAAGAACAAACACACAAGGAAGGGATTTGTTGCTGAATCTTGGAGTGAAACAGAAGAAGAATCAGAAGCTTCATCCAGCTCCAGTGATGATGAAGATGATGCTGAAGAGAAGGAGTTCTGCATGATAGCAATCAATGCCTCTTAACACAATTCAGATGCAAAAGAGTCAGAGTCAGACTCAGAGACTCAACTTGAAGAGGACAAGGTAATTAGTTCTTTTGATTTTAATTCTGAGGACTTTAAGTATGAATTTAAAGCACTGTGCTTAGACTTATTAAAATCTGAGAAGGAAATTATCTCTCTCAGAAATCAATTGTCTGAACACAGTTCCTTAAAATCAGAAAACCTCAAACTCTCTAAGGAGTTGGAGTGTTGTAGAGAGCAGATAGCTTCACTGAAAAGTGAGCTATTAGAGGCCAAAAAGCTTGAAGAATCCCTTAATGGGAGAAGCATCAAGCTAATGGACATCACAAGCACAATGAACTCTAGATTCAAGAGTACACTGGGCTTGGGTGCTTCATCCAGCCAACCTATAGTTCTAACAACCCTAATTAAATTTATCTCTGATAAAGGGAAGGGAGTTGTAGAGGTAGCTAGGAAGAATTCTGATCTGCCTAAGAAAACCAAGTTCCAGCAGAAATTGTCGAACAGAACTCGACGATCGCCGAACGCAGATCAATGATCTCATGCAAAATCGTCGTACTCAGGTCGACGATCTCTAATTCCTGAACTCTTCCACAGTCGACCGTCGAACAGAGCTCGACGATCTGACCCAAGATCGTCAAACGCAGCTCAAAGATCGTCGAACAGAGATCGGAGCTTTGGAAAGTCTTTCAAGGGTAAATCAAAATCCAATCCTAGGGGTCCCTCATCCCAAAGATTTAACCCTTATACTGAATGGATAATACCTCCAAGGAGATATCATCCCGAAGGTTATAAGAGTCAACTAGGGATGTCATTTATTTCTGAGTTTAAAGGTTATCAACCTAGGCCCAAGGTAAACTGGGTCAAAAACAAGTGAATTATTTTATGTGCAGGTGAAGAACTATCCAACATCAAACCAGCAATGGTATTTGGATAGTGGGTGCTCAAAGCACATGACAGGAAACAAGGACAACCTCACATCCTTTAAAGTAAAGCTTGGACCCAAGGTCATATTTGGTGATTCAAACTTTGGACTGACAAAAGCATATGGTGAAGTTCAAATTGACACAGTCACATTCAAGCAAGTAGCTTATGTGGAAGGACTGAAGCACAATTTGATCAGTATCAGTCAGCTATGTGATGAAGGATACCAGGTGACTTTCAGCAAAGCCTTATGCAAGATCAAGTCAGAGGACAACACAACTGTGTTGACAGGTAAAAGGAAAGGTAACATCTACTTAGTAGATTTTCTTTCAACAGATGTAGACATTTGCCTGTTTAATTCTGTTAGTAGACCTAATATTTTATGACATAAGAGACTAGGACATATAAACCTTAGAACCATTGCTAGGCTATCCAAGGACAACCTTGTTAGAGGACTACCTTCTGGCCCCTACAAGAAGGAAGGACTCTGCAGGGCTTGTCAATTAGGCAAGCAAACTAAAAATAGTTTCAAGTCACTTAATAAGAGTGATTCACCTAGGATTTTGTATCTGTTACACATGGATCTGTTTGGACCCATCATAGTACAAAGCTTAGGAGGGAAATCTTACACCTTAGTAGTTGTAGATGACTTCTCTAGATTCACATGGGTGTTCTTTCTGAGGAAGAAGTCTGATAACTTTAAGTGTTTGACAGAGTTTCTCAAATGCATACAGACTGAGTTCAATACTCACATTGCCCTGATCAGAAGTGATCATGGGACAGAGTTTGATTCTCTTCTTATGCAAGAGTTCTGTCAGAGTGAAGGGATCAGACATACTTTCTCAGCTCCTAGAACTCCTCAACAAAATGGGGTAGCTGAAAGGAAAAATAGAACCCTTATTGAATCTGCCACTACATTGTTGTCAGATGCTCACCTTCCTCTATCTTTTTGGGCAGAGGCAGTGAACACCTCCAATTATGTGTTGAATAGAAGTTTAATACATAAACTAAAGGGCAAGACTCCCTATGAATTACTCAAAGGGAAGAAACATAAAATAGATTATTTTAGGATTTTTGGTTGTATTTGCTATATACATAATAATGACAAGAAGTATTTAGCAAAATTTCAAGCTAAAGCTGATGAAGGAGTGTTTCTGGGATACTCCATGATCAGTAAGGCTTATAGGGTTTAAAATAAATCAACTCTTAAAATTGAAGAATCTGTTCACATATCTTTTGATGAAACTAACATGTCTTTCAAGGAGAAGAACACTTCTACCATAGAACCTTTGCAGGTACATTCTCTTGCTGAAGACTTGGACAGACTACAAATTACTCAAAAGGATGAAAGCAGTGAAGATAAAGAAGACATTCAACATCATGAAGAGAAACTTCTTGAAGAGCCAGTTGTTGTACCACAAGAGGAAACAACAACACACGATAGTGAACAATCAACACCCCCTGTTTATTTAGTAACATCAAGAGACCATGCAATTTACCAAGTAATTGGAGACATCTCAGATGGTGTGCAAACCAGAAATCAGGTCAACCAAAACCTGTTGCATAGTTGCTTCCTATCTCAAATTGAACCTCAATCCATTCAAGATGCAGAGCAAGATCCACACTGGATCATTGTAATGCAAGAAGAGTTGCATCAATTTGAAAGGAACAAAGTTTGGGAACTAGTACCAAAGCCTAAGGATCACTCCATTGTTGGAACAAAGTGGGTGTTCAGAAACAAATTGGATGATCAAGGAGTAATTGTAAGGAACAAGGCAAGGCTAGTTGCTCAAGGGTACTCTCAAGAATAAGACATAGACTATGACCAGACTTTTGCACCAGTTGCAAGGTTGGAGGCCATAAGGATCTTCTTATCATATGCAGCACACAAATGCTTCAAAGTATACCAGATGGATGTAAAGAGTGCATTTCTCAATGGAGACATCAAAGAAGAAGTCTATGTCAGACAACCTCCAGGTTTTATCTCTCCAACCCATCCTGATTATGTTTTTAAGCTGAACAAAGCATTATATGGTCTCAAGCAAGCTCCTAGAGCATGGTATGAGACCCTAGCATGCTTTCTCCTGAAAAATGAATTTATAAGGGGTAGAGTAGACCAAACTCTTTTCATTAGAACCCATAAGTCCCATACCCTACAAGTACAGATCTATGTAGATGATATTATTTTTGGTTCTACTGATTCAAACTTGTGCAGAAGGTTCTCCAACATAATGCATTCTAAATTTAAAATTAGAAGCATGGGTGAGCTATCCTTCTTTCTAGGATTGCAAGTCAAACAATATGTTGAAGGCATATTCATTTCTCAAACCAAGTATGCAAAAGAATTGGTTAAGAGATTTGGTGTGTCTGAAGCATCTTGTATGAAAACACATATGCCTACTAATGTTGTATTGAATGCTGATGAACATGGGAAACCTGTTAATCAAACAATATATAGAGCAATGATTGGCTCTTTACTGTACCTTACAGCTAGTAGACCTGACATAATGTTTGCTACATGCATATGTGCTAGATTCCAAGTGAGCCCTAGAGAGTCACACCTAACATTAGTTAAAAGGATTCTCAGGTATGTTAAAAGTTGTCCAAATCTAGGTCTCTGGTATCCAAAAGATTCAGCATTTGACTTAACTGGATTTTCTGATGCTGATTATGTTGGATGCAGAATTGACAGGAAAAGCACCAGTGGAACTTGTCAATTTCTTGGTGACATACTTGTCTCTTGGTTTTGCAAGAAAGAAACATCTGTGTCAACTTCAACTGCTGAAGCTGAATATATGGCTGCAGGCATCTGTTGTTCACAAATATTATGGTTTCAAAACCAACTCCTAGACTATGGCTACAACTTAGAGAAGTCTAAAATCTTTTGTGATAATACCAGTGCTATTTCTATAGCTCAAAATCCAGTACTCCATAGTAGGACAAAACACATAGAAATTAGGCATCACTTTTTAAGAGATAATGTTGAGAAAAACAAAATTGAACTTCAATATATCCCAACTGATTTGCAAAAGGAGATATTTTCACCAAACCCTTGGATGAAAAGAAACACACCTTCTTCCTAAATCAGTTAGGAATGTTAGATGAAGGAAGTTTAAAATAAGTTCCAAGATTTTAAAACTCTAAAAAGTGACCAAGACTAGGCAAACATCTTGATTTTTCTAGTGTCTAGAGTGTTTCTGGTCTCTGAACTGCGCTCGACGATTTCCCCCAGATCGTCGAACGGAGATCGACGCCTTCTGAAATCGTCGACCAGAGTTCAGCGCTTCTCAGATAGTGTTCAACTATCTCTCCAGGTCAACAATCGTCGAACAACGCTCGACAATTTTGTTTTCTGAACTATCGTCGAACGGAGCTTGACGCTCTCCAATATCGTCGAACGTAGATCGACGATATTGAAGACCTTTCAGATTCCTTTAGAATCCCCGATCGTCGAACTGAGTTCAACAATCTTTCCTTTTCTGCGTCGAACCCTAATATAAAATTCATTTTTCGGCCGTCGTTCTCCTTTTGCGCTTTCAATCTCTCTGCAAACTTTCTCTTTACCTCCAAACCTCTCTACACTTGGTCGTTTGGTTGCTTATTTTTTGCAGGAAACCATGGTCGTCTCTGTCGCTGTTCTGGCCGCCATGAAATTTGATGCAGGTTTCGATATTGACATGGATTCTTTCAGCACCAGTGATCAAGTCTTCCAAGACATTCTAGAATTGTTCAAGGAACAAAAGCGTGTTGCTATCATGTCTACTAGAATAAAACTTCCTGCAGATGAAATCAAGGAGTGGGTGTATACTGCCCACAACCAAGACCAAAATATAGTTGTTGGATCAATTTCAGGAACTCAGGTACCTCTTACACCTGCTGCCCTGACAGAAATTTTTGGATTAAATTCTGGAAGAGATTCTGTTAAAATGTCTGGAGAAGAATTTTCCACTATGCTTGATAGAATGGGTCATTCTGATGCAAACCCTAGCAAGCTGCTGAAAAAGAATTTGGATGTTGAGTATAGGTTTTTAGCTGATGTTGTGGGAAAAGTTCTGTTGGCCAAACATTCAGCCCATTATACCATCTCCAGGTATCAGCTGTGTTTGATGGGTGCCCTAGTGGATAAGAAATAATTAAACTGGGGATAGATTTTCTTTGATCTGATTAAGAAAAAGATAAATAAGAATCTTGTGAATTATGGAAGGATATTAGGGTTGTTTCTCCAAAACAGATGCCCTGCCCTGCTTGTATCAACTGGGATGCACATCAATGCCTCTAAGAGGCTCTCCTGTGCTCTCTTTGGCAAGTGGGACAGACAGATAGTGAAGCCTAGCAGGCCCTCTACAGCTGCAGCTTCAGGCACAAGGACTGTTACAGTCTCTTCCCCTCAAGTCTCTGCCCCTGCAGAAGACTTGCCTGCTACTTCTCCTCCTCCTCCACCTCTTATTTCATCTCCACCAGTCACCTTCACCATTCAAATTTCATCCACCATCATTATTTCCAACCCATCTCCTACTTCAATTCCATCTCCAATCCCTACACTCACAGAAGAAATCTTCCACCCTCTACATCACTACCCTCAACCAGATCTTGACACATTATCTCACATTTCATCATTCAATCTGATAGATGATTCCTTTATGGATGATTCACCTTCATCCCCTCCTGATCTACCCTCTTCATCCACATCATATCAACAGCTACTGCAAGATATCATTGCTCAACCCTCCTTCACACCTTCTCTTTCCATTCCACTCTCTTCAATTTCAACAATCCCCACACCTCAACCTTCCTTTACCCCATACACCAGCTCTCCACTAACATCACCAGTTGCTCCACCTTCACTCTCTACCTCTGCTCAAGTCCCTACTGAGCATGTAGATATTCCAGCCTTAGATGACAAACTGTATGAGCTGATAGCTTCGAGGCTCTCACTTCTGTTGGAGACCTCCTTAGCTCCACTCTTCAAGTCAGTTGCAGACCTGTCTGCCAGGCTCTCCTCCATCTTTCCTCCTCAGGCAATCCATTCCTTTGGGTGCCTTGATCCAGCTATCTCTGAATCTAGGCAGGGGGAGATGCCTCATGAAGATGTTAGATTGCCTGCTGCTGCTGCTGCTACTGTTACTTCAACTCAAGCTCAAGCTTCAACACCACCTCAGGTTGCAGTTTTCTCAGTGGACCTCAGGTCACTTTTATCAGAGTTTGATTATATATATTTCAGCTGTCTTCCAGAGAACACTGCAGTCCAGCAATCTGAAGACCTCTCCAAGGCCATTGTGCCCATTTCAAGCTATGACACCAGTGTTATACATTTCTTTGTAAATTCAGTTTATACTGCTGGTTCTGTTGTTGCTGCCCCTACTGCTGTTATTGATGATACTGCTAATGATTTAGTTTCTAAGGATATACATATGACAGAGGCATATGACTTTGAGCCTGCTGTCACTGTTGATGTTGCTCCTGCTGATGTTTTTGTATCTGAAACTGTTTTCTCTGAATATGTTTCTGCCCCAGTTACTGTTGTTACTATTGCTGCTGTATCTTCTGAGAGTGTTGCTCCTGAAAGTTCTATATCTGTTGTATCTACTGCTGCTGCTATAACTTCTGCCAGTGTTATTTCTGCTTCTACTGCTGCTGCTATAATTGCTCTCACTACTGTTACCTCTGCTCAAACCCAACAACAGAAAGATTATCTGAAAAAGATTGATGCTTTATATGATGAGCAAAGCTCTGAAAGTGATCAGTTCAGAACTAATTCTGATGATTCCTCAGCTACTATAGCAAGGAAAAGAAAAGCAAGAAGCAAGGCAATGAAAAGAGTTCCTCCAGCTAAAGTCAAAGACACAAATGACATACCTTATTATATTCTGCATGACTGCCCTATAACAGAACACTGGATGCAATATTCCAAGAATCAATTAAAGGCTATGAAAAAGAAAAGAAAATATGATAAAGGATCTTCTCAGTTTCATCATCATCCTCCTCCTCCTCCTCCTTCACCAGGTGCAGGTGCAAGTGGTAGCTCTGCATCTCAACCCTCTGCCAGAAGCCAAACCCCCTATCAGCCTCATGGAAGATCTCAACATAGGGGAAGCCAATCCAGAGGCTATCAATCAAGGAGAGGAAACTACAGAGGCAACCAAAGAGAACTTCAAGTTTATTCAAAAGGTTACTCCATGCAGCACCCATACTCAAGGGAAGGACCAGGTTCATTTGATACTACTTCAGGTCCATTTCCTTATAAGTTAAAAGAATTAGTCTCCTCCAGAGCTCCTCCAGATAATCCCTCCAATAGATATGAGCCTCCAGTGCCTTTTGAGGATCCAGAGAATAATCCAACTTCTTGGACAGCTAGGATGAAAGAGTTAGCTGCTCTGGACCAAATCAAGAAAGCCAGAGAGCAAGGCAAAGACACCTCCAGCATTACTACCTTATCTGAACAAAGGAAAAAGGAACTGGAAAGATACTCCTCCAGCAAGTTCTTTGATTCTGAAAGCTACATGAAGCTGCACCGTGAAGTTGTAGTACCAAGGACGAAACAACAAACATCTCTAGGTGCAGCTGATGACAGAAGATCAAAGAAGGAACCTCTTAATCCAAATAGAGAAATTAAACTTATAAAGATAAGGGAGAAGGAATAACTCTGTAAGGTGACAATATTTGCTGTTCTGTGATCTATCTGAGTTATATCTATGATTCTGCAATGCTTTGTTTGTTGCATTTCTGTATTGTTGCTTTGGATGTTGCTTTTATTTTCTCAAATGTCTGTAAATAGTAATCCTAACCCAAATAGGGGGAGATTGTTGGAACACCCTATTACTAATTTGGGTCAGGATCACTATATCTCTTAGGAACCTGTTTTGACCTCATTGTATAGATCTAAAGGTCAATTAGAATTGAGTCTAAGGGTTAGTATTTAGGTTTGGAAGCTGCCCTCAAGACCAAGGTTTTTCAGTTTGGAAACTAAGTCATTTCGTCGAGCTCAGTACGACGAATAGTCGAACTCCATTCGATGATCGCTGAACTCACTTCGACGGATCGTCGAACTCCATTCGACGATCGTTGAGCTCAACTTCAACAAGTCGTCGAACTCCATTCGACGATCTTCGAGCTCAGTTCGACAATCTTGACTCCAGTTTGATTCTCTATCTCTGAGCTCAGTTCGACGATAGTTGAGCTCAGATCGACGATCTCTGTTTCTGTCAAAGTCCAAATCTCTGAGCTCAGATCGACGATAGTGGAGCTCAGTTCGACGCTTTTTTGAAGAGTTAAATGTTTTTTAAAATTCAAATTCAGACAGTTGAAGAATTATTGTCAGCATTTAATTCAGAGATCTTGTAGCCGTTTTCATTTATTCTAGAGCAAGTTTCAAGGAATTATCAAGGAATATTTTTATTGGACTTTCCTCCAGAAGATAATTATAGTTAAGGAAGTAATTAATGACAGGCTAACGGCTATTCTGGACAGTGGATCATTTCTATTCAGAGAAAAAGGAATAAAAGACAAGATTTTTGAATTCTAGAAACAGGAAGAAGAACAAGGAGAGACACATATTCTGCAATATTCATTCTCTGCAAAACTTCTTCTGCAATAACATCTTTCACAACACCAACTATTACACAAGAAAAAGAAAGAGAGTTGTAGACATTCTTTGTCTCAAGATTCATACAAGAACACACATTCAAAGGAGATCAACAAAACTAAAGTCTTCAGATCTCTTGTGATTCAAGTGTTCAAGGCCATCAACATTCAAGACTCCAGACACCTCACATTTCAGCTGTTGCTGAAATCATCATTTGCTGGAGATCAATTTCCTGAAGGCCTATCACCCTTCTGCAAAGCTTCAATTCCTGAACAACTACAGATCTCAGGGGGAGCTTTGACAACATCAATATCCACATAGTCTTCTCAGCTGCTTTGAGAAAGAGAAGACTTCCATCACTCTCTCATCCCCACCTCTGTAAAGGGTTTTTCAAACTCCCTTCAAAGGTTTGTGTGTGGTTTTTGAGCACCTTATCAAAAGCTCATTGGTGGCAAGACACCTGATCAAAAAATCTGGTTTGGTTTTTGAGCACCTTATCAAAAGCTCATTGGTGACCAGGGCACCTGATCAACTCATCCTGCAGTGGATTCCTACCTAGGGTGGTAGAAGAGTGGATGTACCCAGGTTGATTGGGGAACCACTATAGCTCCTTGTGTCTTCTGGTTGCTTGTCTTTATTTTTGTTTCTGGCTGTGATTGTTTTGTGACTAGGTTGCTCTGTGATTAGATATGTTTGCTTTCCTGTTCATATTACAATACAACAACTGTTGTAAAAGTTTTAAGAAAGCACCATACTCTATTCACCCCCCCCCCCCTCTAGAGTATATCAGATCTAACTCACTTTCACAGCGGAGCTTGATCAACAAGAAAGCTTGATCAATAGAGAAGAACGTTGATCAATAGAGAAGCTTGATCAACATTGGAGCTTGATCAACAAGGAGGCTTGATCAACAGAGAAGCTTGATCAATAGCGAAGCTTGATCAACAGGGAAGGAGGTTGATCAATAGAGAGGCTTGATCAACAGCGGAGCTTGATCAACAAAGAAGCTTGATCAATAGAGAAGAAGGTTGATCAACAGAGAACTTGGGATGACAGTTACTTAGACGGTTGTGCTTGCACGTTGACACCGATAGAGCTAAGCTGAGCTGAGAGGAAGAGAAGGGGCCGCTAGCAGCGGCAACAATAAACTTCGCCTGTCGCGGATTAAATGTCACTCTTGCGACGGGCTTTTTCTTTAATCAATAAACAAGATTATAGCTTGCTAATACACCTTTACATGAAAAAGACAATAAAGGGTACAAAGGGGGAAGCTGGCGGTTAAGGAAGGCGTTGCCAGAGGCTAAGGAAAAGAAGCTGTTGGCAGGCCGCACGGCTTGATGGCAAGCTGTGGAGGACTAGAAATCTGAGTCCACTGAGCTTGCTGGAAAGCTGTGGAGGACTGGAAATATGAGTCTGCAGGGCTTACTGGAAAACTGATGGCAAGCTGTAGAGGACTGGAAATCTGAGTCCGTAGGGTCTGCTGGCAAGCTGATGGCAAGCTGTGGAGGACTAGAAAACTGAGTCTGCAGGGCTTGCTGGCAAGCTGATGGCAAGCTGTGGAGGACTGAAAAACTGAGTCCGCAGGTCTTGCTGGCAGCAGCAGTTTTCCTCTTGCGCCTAGTCTCCTTTTTCTTAATGAGAGGTATCAGGGGCTATTTATAGGCCCGGGGAAGAATCTTCTAGAGGCGGGGCCCAATGATGTCATCATGACGACCTGCGCAGACTTGGAGAGCAAGATGCCTGGCTGGGCAGACTGGGAGAAGGCAGGCCGCCTCCTTTGGGCTGCTAAGGCATAGTGGCGGCCTGAAGCAGGAGGCCGCCCCTGGTGGGCGGCCTGGCACAGGGAAGCCGCCCCTGGTGGGCGGCCTGGCAAGGAGGCCGCCCCTGGTGGACGGCCTGACATAGGGACGCCACCCCTGGTGGGCGTTCTGGCACAGGGAGGCCGCTCCTGGTGGGCTGCCTGGCAAGGAGGCCGCCCTTGGTGGGCAGCCTGACACAGGGTAGCCGCCCCTGGTGGGCGGGCTGGCAAGGAGGCTGCCCCTAGTGGGCGGCCTGGCGCAGGGAAGCCGCCCCTGGTAGGCGGTCTGGCACAGGGAGGCCGCCCCTTGTGGGCGGCCTGGCACAGGGAGGCCGCCCCTGGTGGGCAGTCTGGCACAGAGGGGCCACCCCTGGTGGGCGGCCTGGCAAGGAGGCCGCCCCCTGGTAGGCGGCCTTTCACAGGGAGGCCTCCCCTGGTGGGCAGCCTGGCAAAGGGAGGCCGCCCCTGGTGGGCAGCTTGGCAAGGAGGCCGCCCCTGGTGGGCGGCCTGGTACAGGGAGGGCACCCCTGGAGGGCGGCCTAGCACAGGGAGGCCACCCCTGGTGGGTGGTCTTGCATAGGGAGGCCTCCCCTGGTGGGCGGCCTGGCAAGGAGGCCGCCCAGCAGGGAGGCCGCCCCTGGTGGGCGGTCTGGCACAGGGAGGTCGTGCCTGGGCACTGGAGGCCGCCAAAGGGGCAACAAGGGAGGCGGTCTATGAAGCAAGCCGCCCCATAGGGCTGCTGAGGGGGCAGCCTGAGGAGCAGGCCATCATTCGGCAGGCAGAAGCGGCGGCATGGGGAGCAGGCTGCCCCTGTAGGGGAGGAAACCCTCTGATGGCGAGCCGGAGCATGAGTCCTCCGAGCCCACGGCGGTTGAATTGGTCTAGGGTTGACGATGGCTGGGCGACCTGGAGGACTGAATGGATAGATCGCATAGATCGCCCCATGTTTGCTTTGGATTGCCTCCTGTAAGGAAAAATGATGCGCGGTTAGCGGGTCTAACCGTGTGGCCTGCGAGGTTGAGCTATGGGAATAGCCCGCCGTCTCGCATTGTATGCGGTTGCTACGCAACCTAGGCGGACAGAGAAATCTGTCCGCCTACACTATGTACTTGTCGCGAACTCCAGGGAGAATCTGAAGGTCGAGACTAGCCAGCTAGCTACCATGGGAAGGATCGCTGATTTCTACTTTAACACCAGTGATGTTATGACCTTATTACCTGGGAACCAGCTTCTAGACCTTACATCACTTGAACTGGATCACTTCCTCTTATATAGCCACAATCCAAAATGGATCTATGTTGGCATCTTCAAACCTTTTGGGTTCAACCTAAGATAGGAAGCTGGAATACATTGTAATGTTCTGGCTTTTGCTCCTTATTGTAACCCCTTGGTTGGCATCTCCAATTATATGATCTCTAGGATGATCCATCAAGTGCCTGGCTACTGGAGGCATTCTTACTTCATTATCAAGAACTTCATTGGTTGGATCTTGCTGATCTTCATCCATGTCAGATTCACTTTGATCTCCTTCTGGAATGCATACTCCATCTTTTTTCAGGGTAGTTGGAGAGCTGTCCATGATGGTTAGTTTGTCTATCTTCACTTCTACACCTATAAATCTAAAGGAGCTTGGCAACTCACTGTTAATCATTGATGACTCATCAAAGACTACATTAATAGATTCTTATACAACTTGATTTTTCAAGTTGGAGACCCTATATGTCTTGCTATGGTTGATGTACCCAACAAATATCCCTTCATAGGACCAAAAAAGTCCATATGCATGAGGTATAAGCACTTTACAGGATCCATGGAACCAATGTATTGAAGGATGCTTTGGTCTGCTTGCCCTTTTGACATGAAAAGCAAATGCCCTCATGGGTGTATCTTAAGTTGGGAACGTTCCTGACTAGATCTTCACTAAAGAGCTTGCTAATAGACTTGTAGTTCAAGTGTGCTTATGTAACAGCCCAATTTTTTCAGCAGGCAAAATTTTGGGTGACAAGGCCAGGGACACGGGCGTGTCTCAGGGCATGTCCTGCTCGGGTGCTGAGTCGTCGTACGTTTGACGAAAAATGAGTTCGACGAACTGCGTTCGAAGTTCGACGAACTGCGTTCGAAGTTCGACGAACTGCGTTCGAAGTTCGACGAACTGCGTTCGAAGTTCGTCGAACGCGGGAACACGCCAGGCTACATGAGCATGTATCATTCGACGAGGGCATGCCCCCCTATATTCGCCGAACTACGCTCGACGATCGTCGAGTATGGGGTACATAGCCTGTGACGCGGGCGTGTCATAGGGCGTGTCCCGTTGTGTCGATAGGTCGACATTTTCTCTCGAGCAAGTGGAAAAGTACTCAAGTAAGAGGGCGGTGACACGACATGTCATTTGACACGGGTGTGTCCAATCCGAGTACTTGAGTAGTCGGTTTTCTCTCGAGTAAGTCCTCTCGAGTAGGTCTCGAGTGAGGTACACTCCCTATGTCACGGGCGTGACCTGGCCGTCATGGGCGTGTACCCTGGGCGTGACCTATTTCGGGATAAGGCGGTTGATAAGGCTATTTGTGCACCGCTTAGTGTGACACGGCCTGTGACACGGGCGTGTCGGACCCGAAACATGTTTTTGCAAGTTTTTTGTGGCCGTCCATTCTTCTTCAGCTGGGATCTAACAGCTGAGAGCCTTCCCTATTTCTGTAAGGCCGAAAAGTGAGAAGGAAGACTCATTTTTATTTTGCTTTCATCTTTCTAAACTTCTAGAGAGAGAAAGGGAAAGGAAGAAGGAGGAAGAAGAAGAGGGGTTGATCTCTGGTGGAGCTTGAGAGTGTCAAGTTGAGATTCGAGGCCATCGTTGCAGAGGAAAAGCTTTTGCGGTTCTTTCGAGCTAGCTAGGAGGTCATGGCATCGAAACAGTCTTCAAGGGTAACGATCTTTCTTCTTAGCCATGTGAAGGCTTCCTTTTTGGCATGTGCATGATTCCCCCACCAAAGGGTGGCTGATGTTGGGATTATTTTGGGTTGATTCATGGAATCCCCTTTGTTGGCATATAGATCCGGAAATGGAGTACGGAATAGGCATGCTGTGTGAAGCCCATCTGGACAGGTTGGTTTGGATTGGTGATGTTGCATACGAACCGAAGAAGACTCCGTGATAAACTCGTAGTTTAGGAGTCGATGGGTTTGACCTGTGAAAGAAAGTAGCAGGAAGTACTGGAGTGGTAGTCCAGGAAAATACCCGTATAATGCTTGTGCTGCTAATGCTGTTGGGTTCGACCTGTGAAAGGAAGTAGCAGGAAGTACTAGATTGGAATTCCATGAAATACCCTTTTATAATGCTTAATGTTCATGGGGAGTGCACCTGTGAAGAGAGTAACAAGAAGTACTGGTGTGGTAGCCAGGAAAGACCCTTGACATTTGTGATATTTGCGATTTCCACCTGCGAAGAGAGTAGCAGGAAGTACTGGTGTGCCCAGAAAAGACCCGCTAATGTTGTGATATGAATGAGTGTAAGAGAAATACCCAGGCTTGAATGCCAGAACAGGATTGGTGAGACCGACCCGCGGCTTTTGTAGCCGCGAGTACGCCGTACTCGGTGATGGCAAGTGCGATTTGAGCAATGGGGGGTGGAGGATCTGACCTGTGTTATGTCCGTCCGACGTGAGACCAGAAGGTGCGGTCTGTTGGAGCGCATAGCGAGAGTTGTAGGCCTGCGTGCCATGACACAATAGGGGGGCTGCGGTCCAATCCTAGTGCATTATGACTAGAACTCCGGCTGCACGCCATGGAGTAAATGCTCAAGTGATTTACCGTTGGGCTATGACCCTGATACGGTGGTGGACAACTAGTTTGCCAGTACAGCAAGAATGTGCCCTTAGTGCACGGACTGTCGGGCCGGGTGGCTGACGGTTGTCATGGCATGTGTGCGTGAAAGCACATTATATGATATATATATATATATACATGCTTGTGATATGTTATGCCAGCAGGGAAGAATACCGCTGCCCCGAGAAAGGTGTAGGGTCGTTATAAGTTGGTCAGCTGAATTCTGACCATTGCTTTTGTTTGCCACCGTTGGGTGGATTATCCCTATACAGGTGCTGGAGAGCCAAGCGGGATGAAAAAGGTGTGATGTCCATGCTGCTTTTGCTGCTGCTGCTGTTGTTAGCCCTTGAAGGCTAATTTGGATAAATGTTATGTTTTCCTTTGATGTGGCCGACCTGCGTGCCAATGTTTGGGCCACTGTTTGAAAGCTCTATAAGGCCATAAGGCCAACTCTTTATGTATTTTGTAAGACATTCCTATAATGTATAAAATGTGGTGTTTTTATATGTTGGACATTCAAGTGAGAAGTTCAAGTGTAGTGTTATAGTCTTCTACTAGATTGTAATGTAGTAGGTGCGCTACGCTACTCTGGTATCACTCCGTAGCTTCATCGTTTGTTTTGTGGTATATGTTGTGGGGCCCCGGCCGGACCTTCTAGTATATATTATATGAACAGATTGGGTTGTTACATTTTTGGTATCAGCTGTCTTGGTCTTTCCCTCTCAAAGTCGTGGTCGACTTCTTTTGTGGGGTGGCAAGCACGTGTCTGTGGAAATCAAGTTAACACGTTTGAACTCCTGAATGTCCATGATAAGAATGCAAATTCTTGTGTTTGAGGAACCTGCGCGTTCCTATTTTATGTTGTTTGCTTGTGTAAGGCCACTAATGTGTGTGTCTTGTCCCCTTTAGGTGACTCGAAGTGGTGCAGGGCAATCGGAGCCCCAGCGTTCGGATGAAAGTAAGGCACCAGCTGAGGTGCCTACCCCTCCACCGTCTGCAGAAACTATGCGACAAATTGCTGAGGCTTTATTTTCTATTGTTCAAGGACAGCCGGTTGGGCAGGAACAAGGGCAGGCGCAGCCGGACGTGAGGCTAGAACAGGTGGAGGCGAGGCCAAAACTTGTTGTGGCTGTCAATCCTCGAGCCGTCGAGAAGCAGTTGACATGGTTTATGAGTTTTCACCCGCCGACGTTCTCGGGAGTGGGAGCTCCAACACAGGCTGAGGATTGGTTATCGTGCGTCAAGAGGATCATGACGGAGATTGGAACATGGGAGCATCAGAAAGTCACCCTAGCTACCTTCTTACTTGAAGGAAAGGCTAGATTGTGGTGGGACGAGATGGAGCTGCATCACTTGGCGGGTCATCCCTTAACACAAGTATCGATGGAAGAATTCTCTCAACTCTTCCTAGCGAAGCACCTTCCTACGACACAACGGATTGCCATGGAGAATGAATTCCAAAGGCTGACGTAAGGTGATGACAGTGTTGACGTGTACCTCCATGAATTTACACTCTTGGGGTGGTATACGGGTTCGATTTTTGCTGATGAGAAAAGGAAGACGACTAGGTTCTACGAAGGACTGCGGGACGAGTTGAGATTCCTGCTTTCTAGTTCTGTGAACCAAGGCTTCCAGGAATTAGTTACTACTGCTTGCGCGCTGGAAAAAGACATGAAAAGGGTGCAGGGGAAGAGGGCATTGGCTATGACACAGCCGGAGTTTAAAGTGCCCCGACCGACAAAGTCATTTTCTAGGAAGAAATGGGGCAAGAATCCCAAGACGGCGGGACAAGCTCCTTCTTCAGTTGCATCGGGAGCAACGTCGGGGGGCACCTCAAAGCTGGATACTCGTATGTGCTTCAATTGTGGACGGGTGTGGCATATAGCTCGGGATTATCGAGTGTCGCCAAAGAGTGAAAAGAAGGCGGGAGCGTCATATGCGGAGAAGGGCAAGGCAGTGGTGGACTCCTCTGCCTCTCAGGCGCAGCCTCGGGTTTACAATCTTGGCATGCAGGAGGCCATCAAGCAGAGTGACGTCGTCACAGGTACGAGTTCAGTTTTGCGTATCATATTGCTTGTATGTTTTGCTTAATGCATATGTGTATGCGGCTTGTGTGTGTGACATGATTGTCACAGGCTTTGTGATGATTCGGGACACGCTGGCGCGAGCACTGTTTGATACAGGTGCGTCACATTCTTCTCTGTCTAGCGAGTTTATAGCGCGGCTTGGGATACCTAGTCGCGTGAAGACAGATAGCGTCAGAGTGGTGTTGACGAATGGCTGTTGGATGCTTGCGGATCAAGCTTGCGATGTGGCAGTCCAAATAGGAAGTCGGGATTTCAGTTTGACTGCATCTGTGTTGCCGATATCGGAATTCGACGTGATATTTGGTATGGATTGGCTTGCGGAGCAGCATGCCTTGATTGATTTCCAGTCCAAAGAGATTACGTTGGGCCATAATACCGAACAGGAGACAAAGTTCACGGGTATGCGAGGAGTGGGCGGGATGTTGTTGTCTGCACTCCAAGTCTTGAAGGCTGTTCGGAAGGGTGTGGAGTGCTACTTCGCCCTGATTCAGGCTGTTGAGCCTAAGGACAGTGTGTGTGATGTTCCGATTGTGTCAGAATTTGTAGATGTGTTTCCCAAGGATCTCCCTAGGCTACCACCCCAGCGTGAGATTGACTTCACGATCGAGTTGGTGCTAGGTGCGAAACCTGTGGCCCGCTCGCCATATCGCGTCATGCCTAAGGAGATGGCCGAGTTGAAAGTCCAACTGCAGGGATTGATGGAGCAGGGGTATATACGCCCAAGCATGTCTCCTTGGAGTGCCCCTATGCTTTTTGTGAAAAAGAAAGACGGTGGCTTGCGATTATGTATTGATTACCGCGAACTGAATAAGCTCACCGAGAAGAATGAATATCTGATTCCACGGATTGATGAATTGTTCGATCAACTAGTGGGATCGACCATCTACTCTAAGTTGGATTTGAAATCTGGTTATTACCAGTTGAGGATATAGGAAGAAGATATTCCCAAAACTGCATTTGGAACACGGTACGGGCACTAAGGGTTCACGGTCATGTCGTTTGGGCTGTGTAATGCGCCCTCGGTATTTATGGACTTGATGCACCGAATATTCCGCGAGTACCTGGATCTGTTCGTGATAATGTTCATTTATGATATCCTGGTGTACTCGAGATCGGAAGACTACCATGAGAAACATTTGTTGTTGGTGTTGAATACATTGAGGCAGAATCAGTTATATGCCAAGTTCTCGAAGTGCGAGTTTTGGCTATCGTCGGTGGCATTTCTGGGCCATGTGGTGAGTGGAGCGGGTATAGCTGTTGATCCAGCGAAGATAAGGGCCATAGATGAGTGGCCAGTGTTTTCTTCAGTGGCCGAGGTCCGGAGTTTCCTTGGACTAGCAGGCTACTACCGACGATTTGTTGAAAACTTCTCGCAGATTGCTTTGCCGCTAACCACATTGACGCGAAAAGAACAGGAGTTCGTTTGGTCGCCAGAGTGCGCGCGAGCTTTTGAAGAGCTAAAGATTCGGTTGACCACAACGCTTGTGTTGTCATCGTCCTGTGGTACCGATGGATTTGTAATCTATAATGATGCTTCAGGGAGTGGCTTAGGCTGCGTGCTTCTGCAAAATGGAAAGGTGATTGCTTATGGCTCATGCCAGATGAAAGTGCACCAGCGGAACTATCCCATCCATGATCTTGAGTTGGCAACGGCGATCTTTGCACTAAATCTATGGCGACACTATCTTTATGGTGTAAAGGTGGAGATCTATACAGATCACAAGAGCCTGAAGTACATATTGGAGCAGAAGGACTTGAATATGTGACAACGAAGGCGGTTGGAGTTCCTCGGGGACTACACCTTTGAGATTCACTATACTCCCGGGAAGGGGAATGTTGTCGCGGATGCCTTGAGTCGGCGGACTCCGGCAAGAGCAGCTTGGTTGCAGAGGCATGATGAACGTCTCATCCAGGAGCTGGAAGCGTTAGAGATTTCTTGTGTTGACAAGAATTCCACTACCAATACATGTTTGAACTGGACGGAGGTGCAATGTGACCTTGCGGACCGAGTTCGACGGGCAACGGACTTGGATGAAGATCTCCTACGCTATGCGAAAGATGGGCCGGAAGGAAAGTTCTCCTGGGATGACGGTCTTTTGCGAAAAGAAGGCCGTTTGTACATCTCAAATGTGGGTAAATTGAGGGAAGAACTGTTGTATGAAGCGCATTATACAAAGTACTCAATCCACCCAGGGAGCACGAAGATGTTCAGAGATATGAAAAAGCTATTTTGGTGGCCAGGGCTAAAGAAAATGCTGCTCTTTATGTGGCCAAATGCCAAACATGTGCTATGGTGAAGGCGAAATGCCAGAAACCGGGCGGTTATTTGAAGTCGTTGCCGATTCTAGAGTGGAAATTTGATGATATTTCCATGGATTTCATGCACGGGTTTCCGAGATCTCAACGAGGGAATGATTCCATCGGGGTGATTGTCAATCGGCTGACAAAAGTAGCACACTTCCTCTCGAACAAGCGAGATGATTCGGTAGAAAGTTTTGCAAAGCTGTACGTGGAACAGATTGTACGGCTCCACGGTGTTCCTCAGAGCATCGTGAGTGATCGAGATGGGTGATTCATGTCAAAGGATTAGAGGCTAGGTCACCAGCTGTTGGGAACAAAGTTGACTTTCAATACGGCCTTTCATCCCCAAACGGATGGCCAAACAGAACGAACCAACAGAACGATGGAGGACATGCTCCAAATGTGCCCCCCTAGATTTTGGAAAGAGATGGGAAGATCATCTCTACATGGTGGAGTTTGCCTATAATAACAGCTACCAGGCGAGCATCGGGATGGCACCGTATGAAGCTCTATATGGAAGGAAGTGTCGTACTCATTTGGCTTGGGTAGAAGCAGGTGATGCTAGAGTTTATAAGCATAATGAATCTGATGAAGCAAACTAAACCATTCGTGTTATTCAAGAGAGGCAACTCATACCCCAAGATCGTCAAGCGAAGTACTACAACGCCAAGCACCAGAATGTGGATTTCGCGGTAGGCGATTGGGTCTACTTGAAGATCAACCCCATCAAAGGCATATCCAGGATTCAACGTTTGAAAAAGTTGAGTCCAAGATATTTGGGTCCATTTGAAGGGGTTGAGCGAATCGGAGAAGCTGCATATCGGCTAGCTCTTTCGGCAGACTTGGGTGAACTACATGATGTGTTTCATATCTCGGTGCTTTGAAAGGCCGTTAAAGATCCAGCTCAAGTGATCGCGGATGATCGTGTGCTGGTGGAGTATGGGATAACAATGAGAGTTAGACCCATTCAGATCGAGGATCGAGCCGAGAAATAGTTGCGGAACAAGACGGTCGGGATGGTTAAATTCCGGTGGGACAACTGCGGTAGTGAAGAGCTTATATGGGAGCGAGAGCAGACCATGCGAGCTGAATTTCCCGAGCTGTTTCTGTAATTGAGTGGATAATGGAAAGTTATTGTAACAAGATATTTTGATGTTATGACTTTTTCATCGTTGATTGCCTTCCTGTATGCAAATTTCGAGGACGAAATTTCTGGTAGGAGGGGAGGGTTGTAACAGCCCAATTTTTTCAGCAGGCAAAATTTTGAGTGACACGGCCTGGGACATGGGCGTATCCTGCTCGGGTGCGGAGTCGTCGTACGTTCGACGAAAAATGAGTTCGACAAACTGCATTCGACGTTCGTCGAATGCGGGAACACGCCAGGCTATACAGACGTGTACCATTCGAGGAGGGCGTGTCCCCATGTATTCATCGAACTGCGCTCGACGATCGTCGAGTATGTGGCTCATAGCCTGTGACACGGGCGTGTCACAGGGAGTTTCCTGTTGTGTCGATAGGTCGACATTTTCTCTCGAGTAAGTGGAAAAGTACTCGAGTAAGAGGGCGGTGACACGGGCGTATCATTTGACATGGGCGTGTCCAATCCGAGTACTCGAGTAGTCGGTTTTCTCTCGAGTAAGACCTCTCGAGTAGGTCTCTAGTGAGGTACACGCCCTATGTCATGGGCGTGACATGGCCGTCACGGGCGTGACATGGCCGTCACGGGCGTGTACCCTGCGCGTGACCTGTTTCAGGATAAGGCGGTTGATAAGGCGGTTTGTACACTGCTTAGTGTGACACAACCTGTGACACGGGCGTGTCACAGGGTGTGTCGGACCCGAAACATGTTTTTGCAGGTTTTTTGTGGCCATCCATTCTTCTTAAACTGGGATCTAACAGCTGAGAGCCTTCCCTGTTTCCTTAAGGCCGAAAGGTGAGAAGGAAGACTCATTTTTATTTTGCCTTCATCTTTCTAAACTTCTAGAGAGAGAAAGGGAAAGGAAGAAGGAGGAAGAAGAAGAGGGGCTGATCTCTGGCAGAGCTTGAGAGTGTCAAGATGAGATTCGAGGACATCGTTGCAGAGGAAAAGCTTTTGCGGTTCTTTCGAGCCAGCTAGGAGGTCATGGCACCGAAACGGTCTTCAAGGGTAACGACCATTCTTCTTAGCCATGTGAAGGCTTCATTTTTGGCATATGCATGATTCCCCCACCAAAGGGTGGCTGATGTTGAAAGTCTTTTAGGTTGATTCATGGAATCCCCTTTGTTGGCATATAGATTCGGAATTGGAGTATGGAATAGGCATGCTGTATGAAGCCCATCTGGACAGGTTGGTTTGGATTGGTGATGTTGCATACGAACCGGAGAAGACTCCGTGATAGACTCGTAGTTTAGGAGTCGATGGGTTGGACCTGTGAAAGAAAGTAGCATGAAGTACTGGAGTGGTAGTCCAGGAAAATACCCGTATAATGCTTGTGCTGCTAATGCTGTTGGGTTCGACCTGTGAAAGGAAGTAGCCGGAAGTACTGGATTGGAATTCCAGGAAATACCCTTTTGTAATGCTTAATGTTCATGGGGAGTGCACCTGTGAAAAGAGTAACAGGAAGTACTGGCGTGGTAGCCAGGAAAGACCCTTGACATTTGTGATATTTGCGGTTTCCACCTGCGAAGAGAGTAGCGGGAAGTACTGGTGTGCCCAGAAAAGACCCGCTAATGTTGTGATATGAATGGGTGTAAGAGAAATACCCAGGCTTGAATACCAGAACAAGATTGGTGAGACCGACCCGCGCCTTTTGTAGACGCGAGTACGTCGTACTCAGTGATGGCAAGTGCGATTTGAGCAACGGGGAGTGGAGGATCCAACCTACGTTATGTCCGCCCGACGTGAGACCAGAAGGTGCAGTCTGTTGGAGCGCATAGTGAGAGTCGTAGGCCTGCGTGCCATGACACAATGGGGGCTACGGGCAAATCCCGGTGCATTACGACTAGAACTCCAGCTGCACGCCATGGAGTAAATGCTCAAGTGATTTACCATTGGGCTACGACCCTGATACGGTGGTGGACAACTGGTTTGCCAGTACACCAAGAATGTGCCCTTAGTGCACGGACTGTCGGGCCGGGTGGCTGACGGTTGTGATGTCATGTGTGCGTGAAAGCACATTATATGATATATATATACATGCTTGTGATATGCTATGCCTGCAGGGAAGAATACCGCTGCACCGAGAAAGGGGTAGGGTCGTTATAAGTTGGTCAGCTGAATGTTGACCATTGCTTTTGTTTGCCACCGTTGGGTGGATTGTCCCTATACAGGTGCTGGAGAGCCAAGCAGGATGAAAAAGGTGTGATGTCCATGCTGCTTTTGCTGCTGCTGCTACTGTTAGCCCTCGAAGGCTAATTTGGATAAATGTTATGTTTTCCTTTGATGTAGCCAGCCTGCGTGCTAATGTTTGGGCCACTGTTTGAAAGCTCTGTAAGGCAATAAGACCAACTCTTTATGTATGTTGTAAGGCATTCATATAATGTATAAAATGTGGAGTTTTTATATGTTGGACATTCAAGTGAGGAGTTCAAGTGTAGTGTTATAGGCTTCCGCTAGATTGCAATGTAGTAGGTGCGCTGCACTACTCTGGTATCACTCCGTAACTTCATCGTCTGTTTTGTGGTATATGTTGTGGGGCCCCGGTCGGACCTTCTAGTATATATTATATGAACGGATGGGGTTGTGACAGCTAGTCTCTTGTGTCATTGTATAAAATACGAGACTTTCTCATTAGAAACTAGACACACATGGGTGTTAGAACTTAAACATAAAAAGTTCAAATAATAAATATTCCCACTCCTAGTGCCTATCAAAATGACCTCTTAGTCACTTGACCTTTTGATTAGACACTCATCCTTGTGGAATACAATGACATAGCCAAGATCACATAGTTGACTTATGCTAATCAGGTTGTGTTGTAACACTTTCACATAAGCCACTTTTGTGATTGTGACTATGCCATTGGTGATCATACCATAGCCCTTGGTGGTTCCTTTGTCTGAGCCACCAAATATCACTTTTGGTCTATTCTTTACTGGACTATATTTCTTTAGAAGACTTCTCGTTCTAGTTATGTTCCCGGAACACCCACTATCCAAGTACCATATTGGATAGGTACTTGGACTTACCTGTAACCACAATATAGTTTACCTTAGGACCCCAAAAGAGTTTGGGTTCTAGGTTCTTGTTACCCTGAAAATTTGTCGGTCTACCTACAACATTTCTGACAGGTAGACTTGCCCATGTACTAGGAACATTTGTGTTGTGTCAATAATCCACGACAAAATATCCCACTTTGCAACAACACCAACACTCATGAACATTATATCTCCTTTTCTGAATAGCTCTTGTATATACGTTGACAGCAGCTGATTGTTTAGAAGGGAGAAGAGCAGCCTTCTTCATGTTTCTTTCAGCAAGGATCTGACTGAAAGTGAGTCCTCCTGTAGAAGTACTTGGCTTACTGTGAATGCCAATAACAATAGTCTTCTTTGCAGAAGATAAGCTATTGATTGTATCAGAGATAGCCAAGTCAGGCTTGCTGGATGACTTACTTTTAGTCTGAGTTTTCGCTGGAGGAGCTTGACTATTTGCAACTGACATGTTCTTGAGAGTGGGGGCTGGTGCACCAAAAATAAATGATACATGATGGGCCATCTGAATTTCCTCATGGGGAGCCTTAAAGGCACTCAAACCCATGTCATTCCTTCCACTACAATTGTGAACATTTTTGTTCACACTAGTGGATCTACCATTCAACCAGTGACCATAAATTCTTTCTTGGTCATACCTGTCGGATGGCTGCACAACTTTCTCAAAGGATATGGTTGGCTGAATATGGGCCTTGACATTCCTCCTATTCCTTCTTCTAGTGTTCCTCTCAATGTACCCTAGTCCCTTCCTATTTGTTTGGGTGGTGAAGGTATCAATGAGTGGAAACACTGATTTAGGCTTGGAGTACTAAGCCACTAGATTCCTCTCATTGAGGAGCTTTTCTTCAAGATCCATAATGATCTTGTTCTTTTGGCTGATGGTTCCAATCTGGATGATTGAGATGGTATTTAGTTGACAATTTTCCTCCTAATCTGATCCAACAAAGATACTGACTCAAACTATAGGGAAGCGGCTAGCTGTAGGGAGACAATCTCCTCAGATTATTTCTTGGCCAACCTCTTGCTCCATTTCAAGGCATCCTAGAAGGGCACCATACTTATCAATCAATTGATTGACAACTTTCTCAGATTCTGACCCATCTTCATCATAGGAAGAAGATGCATCAGAATTGGGACTAGTCTCATAGTCAGATTCAAATAGATGCTGGAAAAAGAATGTACCTTATCTAGACCAGACTGATCCTGGCTGGAATCTTCTTTTGACATGGTCATTAGCCCATAACTGCTATTTTCATCTTCATCCACCTCAGTGACACTGTCTGAATGTAACAGAGGGCTCCTGATACCTATCCTTGCAGCATGATAATCTTCATCTTCATTAGTAACAACATTAAACAGCCCTATGTAGGCTTCTTCTTCTTCAGAATTTGAAGAAGCTGAGTCACTTTGACTCCAGCTCTTCTCATTCTTGGCAATGAAGGTCTTTTACTTCTTGCCCTTTTGGTGGTGATGTTTCTTCTCATCCGTCTCTTTTTTCTTGACTGGCCAGTCAGCTATGACATGCCCATGCTTGCTACAACAATAACAAAGAATTTTAGAAGAACTATGTTTGTTAGGTTTAGTTTCATACATGTTTACTTTGGAGAACATCTTCTTGGATCTATTGTGTTCTTTTTTGTAATGAGAGGATGAGGAAGGTCTGTTCTTCCACTACCTCCTCTTCATCATCTTCTGGAACTACCTTGAGAAGGCTGCAAATTCCCCATTTGACATGTTGCTGTCAGATGAGCTTAACTCAGAGCTGTCTGAATAAACAGGTCTTCATGGGGGAGAGAAAATCCTCTCCTTGCTCTTCTTAGAGCTCTCAGCCTTGAAGGCCATTGTCTTCTCCTTAGCTTGAGTTCTGCTGGTGGTCTCCTCCTCCTTCCTGGTAGATAGCTACACCTCATAGGAGAGCAGCTTTCCAAATAATGTATGTTGAGGAGTTTCATCCAACTTGACCACCTCTCTAATGACACATATCTTGGTATCCCTGTCTCTATTTAGAGATCTAAGAAACTTGTCATTTAGCTCATAATTGTTGAAGACCCTCCCATAGGTTCTCAGCTCATTCACCACTCCGAAGAACTTTTCATAGCACTCAACTATGATGTCCTTATTGCACTACCTGAAGGCCTCATATTCTTGATTCAGTAGGGATTTCCTGTCATCCCTTATTTCTTCTGTGCCCTCTATGTAGAAAATCAATGTATCACACATTTCCTTGGCAATTTTGCAGTGGACAAGGTTCTGGAATATTGAATCATCAATGTCACCAACAATAATATTTTGTATCCTCTTGTCCATCGTAGCTAAGATGACCTCATCCTTGGTCATCTCTGAATACTTCTTACATGTCTAGATATCGGCATCCAGCCTTGAGACCTTCATAGGACTGATTGGTCCTTCTTGCACTATTGTGAAGATCCTAGGGTTAGATGCTTCCATAAATAACCTGACTCTCTCCTTCCAAATCCCAAAGCTCTCTTTCCTGCAAATTGGAAGCTTCATTGGGACCAACTCTTTATGAGTCTCTCCTGAACCCATAAATAATAAACTTAAGCTACTCCTGGAGATCAGCTCAGACTATTAAGTCCTTTTTTAAGCAACCTCCATCTGATACCACATGAAAGTCTTTAGTTTCTAGAGTTGCTAAACACCTGGGGGGTCAATAGTTTTTTTTATCTTTTTGATACTTTCTTCTCATTTGGTGAGTTGTGTTTTAGTTTAGGTTTGCTTTTAAGATCACACAATCAACACACAAGTTGTTTATAGTGGTTCCCCAAAGTATGGGTACATCTATTGTCCCTCCCACCCTTCTAATAGTTTGTTAGACAAGAACAACTTCTCCAAACTCAGCTCCAAGAGCTTACAACACAAATTTCTCAGGATTTCTCAGACTCCTCCAAGCCTACACTCAGGCCCAAGGCCCTACACTTAGATAAATATACTCCTACAACTTAGACATACATGCCATACCTCAGACTTTAACTCAAAGTCCTACACTCAGGCTAGGAGTTTAGCTGTACACTCAGATCCAATATAGGATCCTACCTCAGAGATAAACTCTCCTACAACTCAGACACACAGGCCCTACCTCAGATCCACAATAGGATCCTTCAACTAAGGCATTGAAGCCCTATAGCTTAGATCTATAGAAATATCATACCTCAGCCTTTACAATTTAGGCTTACACTCAGATCAATTAAGATCCTACAGAAAGTAAAGTTGGTGGTTGATGTTGAATGACTCCAGAGGTAATATCACTGAGTCTACCTCTTCCTGAACTGAGATGATTTAGTCCTAACTTCTTCACAGGTACAAGAATGGATATTCAAGAAAGTTTTGCTTGAACTGTGAAGTAACTGTAGCTAGTTCTTGCTCTGTCCCTACTTCTACCTCCGAGAAATAACTCTCTGAACTTGTTGTTGAAGGTTAAAATATCAACAACCAACTTGCTTGAACTTCTAGATCACCAGAAGGAGCAAAATTTTCAAGCTCTGCAACTCTCTCGAGAGGAAGAAAATAAATCTCTGTATTTCCAAAAGTTAATTATCTAGAAAGTTGATTTCTTCTTGCATGATCTTTTCTTTTTCTATCACGCCATCCAATGGCTCTTTGAACAGTGGGACCACCCGGAGTTGGTAGCGACAACTTTTCTTTTGCATTAATTTCTATCTAACAGGAAAGAGACGTAATTTGTCATCTACTGTTCTGTACCAGCAACATTTGGATTCCTACTGACGTCATCATGACTCAGCGCCTATGGTCTTAGCCAAATTCAGACAATTCTGTATAGGCATTGAGTGGAGACTTATCACTCAATGCCAAAACACTTGGGCAAAATTCTTCACCACCAGACGTTGAGTGGTCATTCATCACTCAACGAAATATTGATAATTGTAGACTAACTGACTAGGTGTTGAGTGAACCTTCATCACTCTATGGATCTGGACTTTGTCATTTTTTTGTGTATTAAGGCGTTGAGTGAGTTGACTTCACTCAACGCTTTCTTCCTTTGACGGTTTTATTGAATAGGCATTGAGTGACCTGCTTTCACTCAACACTTCTGTCTTTAGACATATTTTCTATTGAATAGGCATTGAGTGATTTTTCTTCACTCAACGTATCTATACTTAGACAAATTTCCAAGTCAAACAACACTGTGGCTCTGACTGAATTATGTTCTGTCAATGCCTTCTCTTCAGGGAGTTGAGTGAACTGTATTCACTCAACCCTTCTGGACTTGGCCAAAATTCTTGTCAACTTTTCTCTAGTTTTGACTGTTTGAGCTTTACTCAATGCTTATGGATATAGGCATTGAGTGAACTGCCTTTACTCAATGCTTGTGGACTTAACCAGATTTCTGCTTTGGCAATGTTGTGGCTTTGACTACCTAGGCTTTACTCAATGCTTAAAGCCATCTGACATTGAATGAACTACCTTCACTCAAAGTATCTAGACTTAGGATAATTTCTGCCCTGTTAGCGTCCTGTCTTGTGTCCACCTATCATTTGTGCTTAAACAACCTGTTTGAACAGTGAACAAAGAGCAACATGCATGCATGGAACTTAAAGAATGAATCAAATACAGTACTGTGTATACCATTGTCTTATAGGTCTTCTTCAAATTTGGGACATTGTGATCATTGGACCCAATATTGTTTGATATAAGGTTAACACCTTGAACAAGATGTCCTATCCAGTTGTCAAGAGTTACCACTCAGTTGAAATGGATAGAAGCAAATATATGCCTTCGATGAATTTTCCTGTGTGCACTAAGGAGAACTTCCCCATGTAGAAGGAAATAGTCAGATTCTACATGGAAGCTACTAATCCACATATCTTTTAGATTGTCGAAGAAGGACCTCACATTCCTACGCAGCCATCTGCTTTGAATCCTACTGTTATGATTCCGAAGAAAATGATGGACTTGACCAAGGATGAAATTACTCGTCTCCTTGGATAAAAAGGCAAAGAATATCATAGCCAGTGCAGTGGATGATTCAATGCTGCAAAATTTATTCTACTGCAAATCTGCCAAGGAGATGTGGGACTGTCTCATAGTTCTCATGGAAAGAACTGAAGAAGTTAGAGATGATCAGGGATCTCTACTTAATCAAGAATATGAGTCATTCAAGCAAGGGAAAAATGATCCAATTGCTGACATCTTCAAAAAATTCTTTAAGATCGTCAACGGCCTCAGAAACTATGGTCATACTTTTACTAATGGGGAGCTGAATGACAAATTCCTAAGATCCCTGACAAAAGACTGGGACACTAAAGTTATGGCCATTTGGGAATTCGGAAAGCTGCCAGAGATTAATCCCCAGAATCTATTCAAAAATCTCCTCTCATATGAACTGCAAATGAATACTCGAAAGAAAGAGGAGAAAAGTAGTGGGACTTCAAGCAAAGAGAAGTCAGTAGCTCTGAAGGCCGAAGGGACAAGAAAATCTAAAGATGTGTCACCACTAAGGACATGAGCTTCTGATGCCCAAGAAGATTCTAAGCCAAGCACGTCAGGCTCTGAGTTGTCTGATGGAGAATTCTCGCAAATCTCCAAGCAACTCAAAAGACTGCTCAGAAAAGGAGGCAAATAAAAAATTAGTCCTCCTCAGATTTTAGAAGATCACATCATGATGGTGATCGGTCTAAGAAAAGCAACAACTGAGAGGACATGTATAAGTCTAAACCGAACAAACATTCTTATTCTGACATAGTTGTTATTATTGCAATAAGCCATTACACGTGATTGCGGTGTGTCCGTATAAAAAGAAGGAAGGATCCAAGAAAGAAGAGAAGAGATTCTTCAAAGGTAAGAGGAAGGAGAAGAAGAGCTTCGTTGCAAATAAGTTAAAGAATCTTAGCGACAGTGACTCAAGTGAGTTAAGCTCTGAAAATAAAGAAGCATTTTTTGGGCTCATGCCTTAATCAGATGAGGAAGTAGGCAACTCCCAATTCCATGGAAAGGTAAACTCTCACACAATACTCTCAGAATCTGAAACTTCTACTAATGATCATGAAGACTGTACAACCCCGTATTCGCAGAGTAGGGTCCCCTCGGTAGGCGCAAGACCATCTTTGTATTTTTAAGCTTTTGGAGTGGTTTTGCACTCTTCGTGGCCAATTTAGGCCTAGCCCTTGTAATATACTAATAGGGGGATGAAAAATCTTCCTCCCCACTCTTTGTTTAGGGGGGCGGGTGCAGCAAGTTGGCCGACACCCGCCCTAGCTTGCTAAGCGCGAGGTAGGGGCAGCGAGACCAGCCAGTGGCCTAGCTCTCGCCTAGGCAGCATGACTAGCGGGCCAGACTGGTCGGCGACCTAGCTCTCGGCCAGGCGGACTACCTGGCGGGCGAGACCTGCCGGCGGCTTGGCTCTCGCCTAGGCGGCCTGCCTGGCGGGCGAGACCAGTCGGCGGCCTGGCCCTCGCTCAGACGGCCTGCCTGGAGGGCGAGACCTTTCGGCGGCCTGGCACTCGCCCAGGCGGCAGCCCGGATGGGCGAGACCGACCGGCATCCAGGCTGTCACCCAGGTGGCCTTCCTGGTGAGCGAGACCGGCCGGCAGCCTGGCTCTCGCCCAGGTGGCTTGCCTGGCGGGCTAGACTGGTCGGCGGCCTAGCTCTCACCCAGGCGTCCTGCCTGGCGGGCGAGACCGGCCGGCGGCCTGGCTCTCGCCCAGGCGGCTTGCCTGGCGGGCGAGACTGGCCGGCGGTCTGGCTCTCGCCCCCAGCTTTTGGTTCATCCGCGGGGTTTACCCATTTGCCTCGGGTGTCCGGAGGGGTAGGGGGCATGAGTTAGCCACCGTTCATCCCTGCACCCATTCTGGTCATGCTTTTACCATTATACCCCCACGGGTGGAATTACCCCTTTACCCTCCGATGTAGATGTTTTTTATTGGCCCGGGACCTATTTGTCTTAGGGGTATTTCCGACCTTTTGGTCCTTGATTTTGGAAAAACTATAAATAGACCCTTGAGTGTTCCTTGGAGGGCATTGCTTCTTAGCCACTTAAATCCCTCTACTTTCTTCCTCCAAGGCACCTAGCTCAAGTATTGGCAAGGGAGGGGTAGACCTCAAAGGTCTTCCGGGTGTGAGGTGGGACCTCCACGCTAGAGCCGAGGGTTTGTTCCTAGCTTCTTGTTATTTTGGCCTGTGACGTTCTCTCGACTGTAGTAGGTGTGAGGTAACCCCTTTTTAGGGACCCCGAACTCCACAAAAGACTGATTTCTCGGTTTCAACATCTTGGTGCGATGAGCGTGGAGGCCAAGTCCCTTCTACTCCGAGACGATCCCACTGTCCAGGCTCTCACTAGTTGGGCAGGGCCGGTGGTACCTCTCGTGGAGGCCAAGTACCTTCTACTCTGAGACGGTCCCACTGTCCAGGCTCTCACTAGCTGAGCATGGCCGGTGGTTCCTCTCGTGGAGGCCAAGTCCCTTTTGCTCTGAGATGGTCCTGCTGTCCAGGCTCTCACTAGCTGGGCAGGGCCGGTGGTACCTCTCGTGGAGGCCAAGTACTTTTGGCTCCAAGACGGTCCCTCTATCTAAGCTCTCACTAGCTAGGCAGGGCCGGTGGTACCTCTCGTGGTGGCCAAGTCCCTTTTGCTCCGAGACGATCCGTTGTCCAGGCTCTCACTAGCTGGGCAGGGACGGTGGTCCCGCTGTCCAGGCTCTCACTTGCTGGGCAGGGTTGGTGGTACCTCTCGTGGAGGCCAAGTCCTTTTTGCTCTGAGACGGTCCTGCTATCCAGGCTCTCACTAGCTAGGCAGGGCCGGTGGTACCTCTCGTGGAGGCCAAGTCCCTTCTACTTCGAGATGGTCCTGCTATCCATGCTCTCACTAGCTGGATAGGGCTGGTGGTACCTCTCGTATAGGCCAAGTGCTTTTTACCCTGAGGTCATCTCGTCACCCAGGCTCCCATTAGTTGCATGACAAGTTGACCCCTCGGGGAGGCCAAGTGTTTTTTATCCCGAGGTCGTCTCGTCACCCAGGCTCCAATTAGCTAGCATGACAGGTTGACCCTCGGGGAGGCCAAGTGTTGTTTTTTACCCTGAGGCCGTCTCGACAGCCAGGCTCCCATTAGCTGGCATGACAGGTTGACCCCTCGGGCAGGCCAAGTGTTTTTTACCCCGAGGTCGTCTTGTCACCCAGGCTCCCATTAGCTGGCATGACAGGTTGACCCATCGGGGAGGCCAAGTGTTTTTTACCATGAGGTCGTCTCATCACCCAGGCTCCCATTAGCTAGCATAATAGGTTGACCCATCAGAGAGGCCAAGTGTTTTTTACCCCGAGGACTTCTCGTCACCCAGCCTCCCATTAGCTGGCATGACAGGTTGACCTCTCGGGGAGGCCAAGTGTTTTTTACCCCGAGGCTGTCTCGTGACACAGGCTCCCATTAGCTGGCATGACAGATTGACCCCTCGGGGAGGCCAAGTGTTTTTTACCCGGAGGCCGTCTCGTCACCCAGGCTCCCATTAGCTGGCATGACAGGTTGACTCCTTTGGGAGGGGCCAAGTATTTTCGGCTCTAAGAAGGCCACTCAGCGAATACGTTGGCTTGGATGTTTCTTTCCGAGCTTGTGCCAACCTCCCGTATTCGCAGAGTAGGGTCCCCTCGGCAGGCGCTAGACCAAGTTTGTATTTTTAAGCTTTTGGACTAGTTTTGCACTCTTCCTAGCCAATTTAGGCATATCGCTTGTAATATACTATTAGGGGGAGGAAAACTCTACCTCCCCCATCTTTTTTAGGGGGGGGCGGCAAGTTGGCTGACACCCGCCCCAACTTGCTAAGTGCGAGGTAGGGGCAGCAAGACTGGCCAGTGGTCTAGCTCTCGCCCAGGCGACCTGCCTGGTGGGCGAGACCGGCCGACGGCCTGGCTCTCTCCCAGGCGGCCTGCCTAGCTGACGAGACTGGCTGGCGGCCTGGCTCTCTTCAAGGCGGCCTGCCTGGCAGGCGAGACCGGCGGGCGGCCTATGTAACATCCTGACTTTTATTGGGCCACCAGAGCCCTAGTGGGCCCAATAAAAGTGGCATGAACCCTACCCATGACCCGGTGGGAGATAATCCTATGCAGGAAATATAGCTAGAGAACTCCAAATTGAGTTCTGTCACTTCCTGTGACCTCGTATAGTCGATACGAGTGCATCAGAACTCGTTCAGTTAGACCCCGGGGTCATATAATGGATGTGATCATTCCTCATAAAATGCAACGAGAGCAGATTTTGGATATCGAGCTAGAGAACTCAAAATTGAGTTCTGTCGATTCGTGTGACCTCATATAACCTAGATATGTGTATCGGAACCCGTCACGTCACAATCCGAGATCTAACGACAATTTTACACAGTTCGACCATTTTAGCGCGCTGCGACACGCAAATTTTGGACTTTCGCCAAATGGACTCCGATTCAACCCCAGTCAGTGGCGTTGGACTCGTATGGTCAATATGAAGTCTACGGAAGTTGTCCTAGTCAATTTCGATGACAATTGGTCAACCCGTGGTCAAATCAAGCGTAGTCATGCACCGAAAAGCACGCGCCCCCAAATTATGACACGACACCCGAGCTTTAACCCGACCCCGATGACTTGGACCCACTTTGACTTTGACCAGCAAGGGGGACCCACCCTAGGGTTGACTTGGTCAAACCCCCATAAAAACCCATTTTTTGGATTTTTCTCCAAGTAGGGGCCCGCCTCCTCTCCAAGGGAGGATAGCCCATGCCCCCCTCACTCTTCTTTGGGCCCCCAACCAGCAATCAACCAAGGATAGGTGGAGGCCCACCCTACTGCTCCTCTCCTCTCTTTCCCCCTCTCTTTCTCAAAAGGCCCAATCCCATAAGGGCTTCATCTTCTTTTCCCCACATGGTGGAAAAGATAGGGCCTCCAGCTGTCCATGGGGATTAATCCATCCCTAAGGAGGGATTAATCCCACCTTGGCTAGGGGAGGAGGTACCCTCCTCCCCAAGCCTATAAAAGGCCCCCTCCCCCTCTTTTTCCCCTCAACCCTTAGAGCAGCTCACCCCTCCCCCTGCCCCCCCCCCCCCTGCAGGAGCCCAGGTGGCCCGAAAAAGGGTAGCCGAGGCCTCCCTCCCCCTCCACCACCGCCAACTACTCATGCTGACCAGGTCGACCCCTCTCGAGCCCACCAGACCCAGGTGGAACCCTTCTCCCTCCCCCTTCCCCGATCTGGATGTGTTGCATGTGTTCCCCTGCGGCCGGAGTGCTTCCGGCGCCACCCGAGCCTTGTTCCAGGCCGGGGGGTGCCTAAGGAGAACTCCTCCCCCACCATCAGTGGTGGTGCTGGGGGAGTGTTATACTACTGGGGGTGGTGGACCCCAGCAGCGGAGAGCAGCGCTGCCATTGAAAAATGAGGCTCCGGTGACACCCGCAAAACATAGCAGCCTCTATATAATTTTGGCGGCGGCGGCCGACAATGTATGTCCGTCGGGCCACTACTGGCGAGAAGCATGACCCCCGATACGTTGGCCGAGGGTGGACTAGCAGGCTACCAACTGCCCGAAGAGCGGGGATGGCGTGGTGGCGCTGGGAGCTGGGCCACCGCCACCCCAAGCTCTCGGGTTGAAAATTCCGGCAGCGGCCGACGGCACCAGGCTGCCGGACCACCACCCAGAGAGTCGCCGGCCCCCGACGAGTTGATCGGGGCCAGCAACATAGGCTGGCGGGGGATGGTCGGCAGTGGTGGAGGCTGCCACCCTCCTCACCGCCGGGAAGCAGCAGTGGCCGTCTGATCTCATGATGAGATTGGACTGCCCTGATCGTCTTAATTCCCGCATACCCCCCCCCCTGCCTCAGCATCAGCGCCCCCCACAGCGGATCCGCTGTCGATCTACTGTCGAGATAGAAGGTTAAAATACGTTCTGCGGCTCAATCTCAGCCGCAAGATTAGGTGGATCTGCTATTGGTAGACCAAATCAAGGGCGGAGGCTTTGGAAATTTTTTTGTACCAAACCTAGGCCTCTAGGAGAAAAGTGACCAACATAGAAAATGTTCCTCATAGTAAGGGATACCTCCACAAAAAGTTTGAGAAATTTTGGAGTTGATTTAGTATTTTTAAAAGCCAAAATAAAATTTGATTGGCTAAATTAAATGTCCAAAATACTTTGAAAAATTATAAAAAAAATTACTAGGATCATTTTAGGCCCTCCTAAGGGTTATATCAAAATTTGGGGTCATGGTGATAAGTTGTGATATTGTTCCTAAAATATTGAAAGCCTAGGGTCGCGCACAAATCATTTTTCCGCCTATTTTCTCTCGAAGGTGGAAATTGGAGCGTGCGATGACCCCCCCCCCATTGTAATCAAATATGTATTCTAATACATTTCCAGTCTCGTACTGGTCGAGCTTATTTTAGCATTTCAGTACATCTCCAGTCTCGTACTGGTCGAGCTTATTTTAGCATTTCCGTACATCTCTAGTCTCGTACTGGTCGAGCTTATTTTAGCATTTCAGTTCATCTACAGTCTCGTACTGGTCGAGCTTATTTTAGCATTTCAGTACATCTCCAGTCTCATACTGGTCGAGCTTATTTTAGCATTTCAGTACATCTCCAGTCTCGTACTGGTCGAGCTTATTTTAAGTACATCTCCAGTCTCGTACTGGTCGAGCTTATTTTAAGTACACCTCCAGTCTCATACTGGTCAAGCTTATTTTAATGCTTTCAATTCAGTACATCTCCAGTCTCGTACTGGTCGAGCTTATTTTAAGTACACCTCCAATCTCATACTGGTCGAGCTTATTTTAATGCTTCCAATTCAGTACATTTCTAGTCTCGTACTGGTCAAGCTTATTTTAGTATTTCAGTACTGCTCTAGTCTCGTACTGGTCAAGCTTACTTTAGTTCTTTCAATTCAGTGCATCTCTAGTCACGTACTTTTCAAGCTTATTTTAGTATTTTCTATCCAGTACTACTCCAGTCTCATACTTGTCATATTTCATTCCAGCACTTTAAATAAGCAACATAATCACCGCACTTGTCCTCATTGCAATTTACTATTATAATCCTGGGTCCCGCTCTGACGAGCAATCGCCGTTAAACTTGAGTCATAGTTCGGGATAACCGGAGTTGAAGTAGTCCTCCAGGTCTAACCCTAAATAATGCGCTCCCACTCTCCTTGTCGAAAGTAGAGCTGAGTGCCAACACCCGAAGTCTAAAGCCTAGTAGGGCAGGCCGACGTAGACCCGATGTATATATTGTTTGCCTTTTTATTTGATTGTTTGTAAATTGCTTGCTGTGAAATAGTGGCGGGTCAGTCCCTCTCGCAGATTGTCCATACCGGTGTGTGAAGGTCAACGACTTAAGGCGATAGGGAGATGAGTCCCATAGGTGACCGACCGTTATATTATTCCCCATCGGGTTTTCCTCCGCTGATCAGCCAAAACGATTCGCAAGATGTCGCTCACATCTAGGAGTACACAAGGTTGTACGTTAAGTCCTAGGGTTGTGCGGTACGATCACCCCCAGAAGTGGTAGGACTGGCCACTGTCACCGATAGCCACATCGGTGAGGCCTGCGGGGCTCGCTACCCTGCTAGAACAGAAGCTGTCCAAACTATGTGGACATAGGGTATGTGTGCGTGGCTATGAATGCCTACGGTGTGTGCGCGGCTATGAATGTCTGCGGTACGTGCGCGGTTGTGAATGCCTGCGATAGAATTCAGGAAGTGAAAACCTGATGTGCTAGTAGAGCTTTGTTATAACTGATTCATATGCCTATTATTTTTCCTAGTTATACTGTCTTGCACTCTTTTATAGTTGCTCCTAGGTATACGTATATGAAATGATGTGCTAACACACTCCTTGCTTCGGTTATTTACTTCTATTGGGTGGCTGTGTGCTCGTCCCCAAGATATGGATCCGGGTAGGAGATTTGTTTTCACTTAGCTCTGTGACTAACAGTTATCTGATTAACCATTCACAGGAAATGGAGCATCGTAGTGACTCGTTGCCGCAGGAGATTATGTCAGCGGCTAGGACTGCTCGAGTAGATGCACCCCCGCCATCCCCGTAGTTTAGAGACGTGAGTACTGCCGAGCAGCATAGAGAGAGAGAGAGTATGAGTAATATATGTAGTACATGTATAGCCCACAGGCTTATATAAATGCTTAGGCTTCGGCCCTAGAACCTCTATGATATTGATATGTTATATATATCTGTAATGGTTTCCTTTTAATGCTTTCGCTATACTTTGATGGGTTGTGGTTGTTATGATTCGAGCCGAGCAAGGTGGTCATATAGTGCTTGGATAGGGTGGATCGTTTCCCCTAATAACACTGGGTGGACGTTTTGGGCCAGTAGTACCCCTCCGGCTCGACCCGGGCAAAAGGTTGGGGGGCACTTTAGCCTGGCCCTCGCCCAGGCGGCTTTTTTAGTGGGTGAGACCAGCCGGCGGCCTGGCCCTCACCCAGGCAGCCTACCTAGCGGGTGAGATTGGTCGTCGGCCTGGATCTCGCCTAGGCAGCCTGCATGGCGGGCTAGATAGGCAGGCGGCCTGGCTCAATCCCAGGCAGCCTGCCTGGCGGGAGAGACCGGCCGGTGGTCTGGCTCTCGCCCAGGCGGCCTGCCTGGCGGGCGAGACCTGCCGGCGGCTTGTCTCTCACCCCCAGCTTTTGGTTCATCCATAGTGTTTACCCGTTCGCCTCGTGTGTCCGGAGGGGTAGGGGGCATGGCTTAGCCTCCATTCATCCCTGGACCCCTTCTGGACATTCTTTTACCATTATACCCCAGGGGTAGAATTACCCCTTTACCCTCCGGTGTAGATGTTTTCTATTGGCCCGGGACCTTTTTATCTTAGGGATATTTCCGACCTTTTGGTCCCTGATTTTGGGAAAACTATAAATAGACCCTTGAGGATGCCTTGGAGGGCATTGCTTCTTAGCAACTTAAATCCCTCTACTTTCTTCCTCCAAGGCACCTAGCTCAAGTATTGGCTAGGGAGGGGAGACCTCAAAGGTCTTCCGGGTGTGAGGTGGGACCTCCATGCTAGAGCCGAGGATGTGTTCCAAGCTACTTGATCTTTTGTCCTGTGACGTTCTCCTGAGTGTAGTAGGTGTGAGGTCACCCTTTTTTAGGTACCCCGAACTCCGCAAGAGACCGATTTTTCAGTTTCAACAAAGACTATTCTTCTGAGGAAGATGATTCTAACTTGATGGCTCAACATCAAAAACTTTTGAGAGCCTTTGACAAATGCCGCAAGGTAGTCAAAAAGCAATAAAAAGAGATTGCTTCTATCAAGGCAGTGGAATCATGACTGAAGGAGGAAATTGGTGAATTAACTCTTCTCAGAGATGAAGTTCACTCCTTGAAATAGGAATTGTTGTAACACCCTATTACTGATTTGGGTCAGGATCACTATGTCTCTAGGAAACCAATGTTTGACCTCCTTTATAGATCTAAAGGTCAATTAGAATTGAGTCTAAGGGTTAGAAGTCTAGGTTTGGAAGTTGCCCTCAAGACCAAGACCTTTTTTAGTTTGAGACTAAGTCATATCGTCGAGCTCAGCACAACGATTCGTCGAACTCCGATCGACGATCGTCTAGCTCAACTTCGACGGATCGTCGAACTCCATTCGACGATCGCTGAGCTCAACTTCCACATATCGTCGAACTCCATTCGACGATCTGCGAGCTCAGTTTGACGATCTTGACTTAGTATTGGATCTCTATCTCTGAGCTCAGTTCGACGATCATTGAGCTCAGATCGACGATATGTTATTGCTGTATAAGTCCAAATCGCTGAGCTCAGTTCGTCGATAGTAGAGCTCAGTTCGACGATTTTCTGATAACTTCAAGGATTTTTCAAGATTCAAATTCAAATCAGTTAAGGAGTTATTCTGCAATTAATTCAGAAGATTTTCTAGCCGTTTTCATTTATTTCTGGACCAAGTTTCAATGGATTATCAAGGAAGGTTTCTTTGGACTTTCCTCCAGAAGACTTTTTGCAATTAAGGATGAAATTAATGCAGGACAACGACTATTCTTGACAAGGATGTTTTTCTATTCAGTACCAGAGAATAAAAGACAAGAATTTTTGAATCTCTTAATGAGACATCAATAATCCTCAGAACACAGACAAGAACAACAAGCACAAAATATTCCCTGTCTCAAAGAATTCTCAGAAGAACACACATCCAAGGAGATCAAATTTTCTGAAATCTTCTGATCTCTTGTGATTCAAGTGTTCAAGGCCAACATCTTTCAAGACTCCAGACACCTAACATTTCAGATGTTGCTGAAATCATCTTTTGCTGGAGATCAACTTCTGAAGGTCTATCACCCTACAACAAAGCTTCTTTTCCTGAACATCTCAAGGACTCAGGGGGAGATTTGACACCATCAAATCCACATAGTCTACTCAGCTGCTTTGAGAAAGAGAAGACTTCCATCACTCTCTCATTCCCATCTCTGTAAAGGGTTTCTCAAACTCCATTCAAAAGTTTGAACTTGGTTTTTGAGCACCTTGTCAAAAGCTCATTGGTGGCAAGACACCTGATCAAAAAATCTGATTTGGTTTTTGAGCACCTTATCAAAAGCTCATTGGTGCCCAGGACACATGATCAACTCATCCTGCAGTGTATTCCTACCTAGGGTGGTAGAAGAGTGGATGTACCCAAGTTTAGGGGAACCACTATAGTTCCTTGTGTCATCTGGATTGCTTGTCTTTATTTTTGTTTCTAGCTGTGATTGTTCTGTGATTAGTTTAGTTCTGTGATTAGATTTATAATTGCTTCCCCATTCACTCAGATTACAATAATTGTTGTAAAAAGTTTTCAAGCACCATATACTATATCCCCCCCCCCCTCTAGAGTATATCAGATCTAGCTGTACTTTCAATTGGTATCAGTGCGAGGTTGGTTAAACATACCACACCTTGGTGGTTGTACAGGCTAATACCAGAACCCAAAGATTCCTAGTTAGATCTATTTTCTTTTGAGTTTATTATTAGGTTTTGTTTTCACAAATCATGCCCCAAACAAAGATTATGTTAGCACCAGACCTCCAATGTGCAATCTATCCAAGTTTGCACTTTGGAAAGCAAGGATCAGATTATACATGAATTATATTGACGAGGATATTTTCAACTTTGTTTTGACAGTTTGTCCAAGACCCCCAAAGAACTCAAGTACAAATGCTGTTCCACCTCCATCAGTAACAGATGCTGATATCAAGAAATGGAAGGTAGCTGATGCCAAGGATATGAACATCTAGCCCAGACAATGTCTGATGACATCTTTCAAAAGGTGGCTAAATGCAATTCAGCAAAGGAAATCTGGGATAAACTCTCTGAAATAGTCTCAGGCTCAGCTGATGAGAGAAAGGACAGGAGATCCCACCTCATATCTCAATATAAGAATTTCAAGAAGGGAGAAACAGAGTCAGTTGGAGATATGTACAACAGGCTCAATCTAATAGTCAGTGAACTCAGGACCTTGGATAAAGAGATCTCACTAACTGAACTAAATGACAAAATTCTAATGTGCTTCCCTAGCACTTGGGATTCAAGAATCTGGCCAATCAAGGATGCCAGAAGTTTGAATGAGATCACCACTAAAGCTCTATTGGGTAAGCTCAAATCTTATGAGCTACTCATTAAGAATGGAGAAGAAGAACAGAAGGCTTCCTCACCAGCAACAAGAAAAGAGAAGACAATAGCCTTCAAGGCAACTGAAGATCAGCCTGAAGACAAAGTCACAGGCAATAATGAACTGCTCAGTCTGTTGGCCAAAAGATTTTACAAGATGGCCAGAAAGGACTTCAGAAGGAGATCATACAAGGAGCATGATAAGCCAAGGTATGATAAGTCAATTAATAATAAGGAAATTGTTTGCTTTGGTTGCAGGAAACCTGGGCACATTGTTCCTGACTGTCCAGAAAACAAAAATAAGGACAGAAGGGACAAGAAAGAAAGAAGAAAGGAGAAAGACTCTAAGAGGAATGGCAGTGGCAAACCCTCCTCAAGCAAAAACAAACACACAAGAAAGGGGTTTGTTGCCGAATCCTGGAGTGAGACTGAAGAGGATTCAGAAGCCTCATCTAGCTCTAGTGATGATGAAGATGATGCAGAAGAGAAAGAGTTCTGCATAATGGCAATCAATGCATCTCAACATAATTTAGAAGAATAAGAGTCAGAGTCAGATTCAGAGACTCAACCTGAAGAAGATCAGGTAATTGGTTCATTTGATTTTAATTCAGAGGACTTTAAATCTGAGTTTAAAGCATTATGTTTAGACCTGCAAAAAGCTGAGAAAGAAATTATCTCTCTCAGAAATCATTTATCTGAACATAATACCTTAAAGTCAGAAACCTCAAACTCTCTCAGGAGTTGGAGTGCTTTAGGGAGCATATAGCTTCACTAAAAAGTGAGCTATCTGAGGCCAAGAAGCTTGAAGAATCCTTAATGGGAGAAGTATCAAGCTGATGGACATCACAAGCACAGTGAACTCCAGATTTAATAGTACACTGGGCTTGGGTGCTTCATCCAGCCAACCCATAGTTCTAACAACTCCAATCAAATTCATTTCTGATAAAGGAAAGGGAGTTGTAGAGGTAGCTAGGAAAAATTCTGATTTGCCCAAGAAAAATAAGTCCCAGCAGAAATCGTCGAACGGAGATCGAAGATCGCCGAACGCAGATCGACGATCTCAGGCAAAATCGTCGAACTCAGGTCGACGATCTCAAGTTCCTGAACTCTGCCATAGTCGACCGTCGAACGGAGCTCGACGATCTGACCCAAGATCATCAAACGCAGCTCCACAATCGTCGAACAGAGGTCAGAGCTCTGGAAATTCTTTCAAGGGCAAATCAAAATCCAATCCTAAGGGTCTTTCATCCCAAATCTTTAACCCTTATACTGAATGGATTATACCTCCAAGGAGATATCATCCTGAAGGATATAAGAGTCAACCTGGGATGTCTTTTATTTCAGAGTTTAAAGGTTATCAACCTAGGCCCAAGGTAAACTGGGTCAGAAACAAATGAATTATTTTATGTGCAGGTGAAGACCTATCGAACATCTAACCAGCAATGGTACTTGGATAGTGGGTGCTCTAAGCACATGACAGGAAATAAGGACAACCTCACATCCTTTAGAGCCAAGCTTGGACCCAAAGTTATCTTTGGTGATTCAAACTTTGGACAAACCAAAGGATATGGTGCAGTCTAGATTGGATCAGTAACATTCAAGAAGGTAGCTTATGTGGAAGGACTGAAGCACAACTTAATAAGCATCAGTCAGCTGTGTGATGAAGGCTATCAGGTGACCTTCAGCAAAGCATTATGCAAAATCAAGTCAGAGGACAACACAACTGTGTTGATAGGTAAAAGGAAAGGTAACATCTATCTAGTAGATTTTCTTTCAACAGATGTAGATATTTGCCTGTTCAATTCTATTTGTAGACCAAATATTTTATGGCATAAGAGAGTAGGACACCTAAACCTTAGAACTATTGCTAGGCTATCCATGGACAACCTTATTAGAGGACTACCTTCTGGCCCCTACAAGAAGGAAGGACTCTGCAGGGCTTGTCAATTAGGCAAGCAAACTAAAAACAGTTTTAAGTCACTTAATAAGAGTGATTCACCTAGGATATTATATCTGTTACACATGAATCTTTTTGGACCCATCACAGTACAAAGCCTAGGAGGGAAATCTTACACTTTAGTAGTTGTAGATGACTTCTCTAGATTCATTTGGGTGTTATTTCTAAGGAAGAAGTCTGATAACTTTAAGTGTCTGACGGAGTTTCTCAAATGTATACAGATTGAGTTCAATACTCACATTGCCTTAATCAAAAGTGATCATGGGACAGAGTTTGATTCTCTTCTTATGCAAGAGTTCTGTCAGATTCAAGGGATCATGCATACTTTCTCAGCTCCTAGAACTCCTCAACAAAATAGGGTAGCTGAAAGGAAAAATAGAACCCTCATTGAATCTGCCACTACATTATTGTCTGATGTTCATCTTCCTCTATCCTTTTGGGCAGAGGCAGTGAACACCTCCAACTATGTGCTGAATAAAAGTTTGATACATAAACTAAAGGGAAAGACTCCCTATGAATTACTCAAAGGGAAGAAACCTAAAGTTGATTATTTTAGAGTTTTTGGTTGTATATGCTATATACATAATAATGACAAGAAATATTTAGCAAAATTTCAAGCTAAAGCTGATGAAGGAGTGTTTCTGGGATACTCCATGATCAGCAAGGCTTATAGGGTTTATAATAAATCATCTCTAAAAATTGAGGAATCTGTTCATATATCATTTGATGAATCTAACATGTCTTTCAAGGAGAAGATCTCTTCTACCATAGAACCTTTGCAGGAACATTCTCTAGTTGAAGACTTGAACAAGTTACAGGTTACCAAAAAGGATGAAAGCAGTGAAGATGAAGAAAGTATTCAACATATTGAAGAACAACTTGAAGAGCCAGTTGTTGTACCACAAGAGGAAACAACAACACAGGTTGGTGAACAATCAACCCCCCTGTTGATTTAGTGACATCAAGAGACCATCCAATTTCCCAAATAATTGGAGACATCTCAGCTGGTGTGCAAATCAGAAATCAGGTCAACCAAAACCTGTTGCACACCTGCTTCCTATCTCAAATTAAACCTCAGTCCATTCAAGATGCAGAGCAAGATCCACACTGGATCATTGCAATGCAAGAAGAGTTGCATCAATTTGAAAGGAACAAAGTGTGGGAACTAGTGCCAAAGCCTAAGGATCACTCCATTGTTGGAACAAAGTGGGTGTTCAGAAACAAACTGGATGATCAAGGAGTAATTATAAGGAACATGGCAAGGCTAGTTGCTCAGGGATATTCTCAAGAAGAAGGAATAGACTATGACCAGACTTTTGCACCAGTTGCAAGATTGGAAGCCATCAGAATCTTTTTAGCTTATGCAGCACATAAAGGATTCAAGGTATATCAGATGGATGTCAAAAGTGCATTTCTCAATGGAGACATCAAAGAAGAAGTATATGTCAGACAACCTCCAGGTTTTATCTCTCCAACTTATCCTGATTATGTTTTAAAATTGAACAAAGCATTATATGGTCTCAAGCAAGCTCCTAGAGCATGGTATGAGACCCTAGCATGCTTTCTTTTGGAAAATGGATTTATAAGGGGTAGAGTAGACCAAACTCTTTTCATTAGAACCCATAAGTCTCATACCCTACTAGTACAGATCTATGTAGATGATATTATTTTTGGTTCTACTGACTCAAAATTATGTAGAAGGTTTTCCAACCTAATGCATTCTAAATTTTAAATGAGTAGAATGGGTGAGTTATCCTTCTTCCTAGGATTGCAAATCAAACAGCATGCTGAAGGCATCTTCATTTCTCAAACCAAGTATGCAAATGAATTGGTTAAGAAATTTGGCATGTCTGAAGCATCTTGTATGAAAACACCTATGCCTACTAATGCTGTATTGGATGCTGATGAACATGGGAAACCTGTTGATCAGACAACATATAGAGAAATGATTGGCTCTTTACTGTACCTTACAACAAGTAGACCAGATATAATGTTTGCTACATGTATATATGCTAGGTTCTAAGTAAGCCCTAGAGAGTCACACCTAACATTAGTAAAGAGGATTCTCAGGTATGTTAAAATTTGTCCAAATCTAGGTCTCTGGTATCCAAAAGATTCAGCATTTGATTTAACTGGATTATCTGATGTTGATTATGCTGGATGCAGAATTGACAGGAAAAGCACCAGTGAAACTTGTCAGTTCCTTAGTGACAGACTTGTCTCTTGGTTTTGTAAGAAATAAACTTCTGTGTCAACTTCAACTGCTGAAGCTTAATATATGGCTGCAGGCAGTTGTTGTTCACAAATCTTGGGGATTCAAAACCAACTCCTAGACTATGGTTATAACTTAGAGAAGTCTAAAATCTTTTGTGATAACACCAGTGCTATTTCTATAGCTCAAAATCCAGTCCTCCATATTAGGACAAAACACATAGAGATTAGGCATCACTTCTTAAGGGATAATGTTGAAAAGAATAAAATTGAACTGCAATATATCCCAACTGATTTATAAAGGGGAGATATTTTCACCAAGCCCTTGGATGAAAAGAAACACACCTTCTTCCTAAATCAGTTAGGAATGTTAGATGGAGGAAGTCTTAAATAATATCCAAGATTTTAAAAGTTTAAAAAATTGACCAAGACTAGGCAAACATCTTGATTTTTCTTAGTGTCTAGAGTTTTTCTGGTCTCTGAACTGCGCTCGACGATTTTCCCCCCGGATCGTCGAACGGCGATCGACGATTTCTGAAATCGTCGATCTGAGTTCAGCGTTTCTCAGATATTATGAACTATCTCTTCCGGTCAGCGATTGTCGAACGGCACTCGACGATGTTGTTCTCTGAACGATCGTCGAACAGAGCTCGACTCTCTCCAATATCGTCGAACGGAGATCGATGATATTGAAGACTCTTTAGATTCCTTTCGAAGCCCCGATCGTCGAACTGAGTTCAACGATCTTTCCATTTCTGCGTCGAACCCTAATATAAAATTCATTTTTCGCCGTCGTTCTCCTTTGCGCTTTCGATTTCTCCGCAAAAACTTTCTATCCCTCCAAACATTTCTGCACTTGGTCGTTTTGTTTGTTGAATCTTTGCAGGTAACTATGGCTGTTTCTGTTGTTGTTCTTGCCGCCATGAAATTTGATGTCGGCTTTGACATTGACATGGAATCCTTCAGCACAACAGATTAGGTTTTTCAGGACATCTTGTAGCTATTCAAAGAAAAGAAACTTATTGCAATCATGACCACAAGGATTAAGCTTGCTTCTGATGAAATTAAAGAGTGGGTCTACACTGCCCACAATCAGGATCAAAACACCATTGTTGGATCAATCTCTGGCACATAGGTACCCTTGACCCCAGCAATCCTGACAGAAGTTTTTGAGTTAAGTACTGGTGGAGATTCTGCTGACTTATCTAGAGAAGAATATGCTGACTTGCTTGCAAGAATGGGTCATTCTGAGGCTAACCCTAGCAAGCTGTTGAAAAAGAATCTGTCTGTGGAATATCGCTTCCTGGCTGATGTAGTTGGAAAGGTCCTATTGGCTAAGCACACTGCCCATGATACTATTTCTAGGTATCAGCTCTGCTTAATGGGAGCCATAGTGGACAGGAGGAATCTGAACTGGGGAGAGGTCTTCTTTGACCTAATTAAGAAGAAAATTAATAAGAGTTTTGTAAATTTTGGAAGAATTTTAGGCCTTTTTCTGCAGAATAGATGCCCTGCATTGCTGGTATCCTCTGGGATACACATAAATGCTTCCAAGAGACTGTCCTGTGCCCTATTTGGCAAATGGGACAGGCAGATCATCAAGCCCAGCAGGCCCTCTTCCAGCACACCTTCAGGCACCAGGACTATCAGAGTCACTTCCCCTCAGGTCTCTGCCCCTGCAGATGACCTGCCTGCTGCTGCCTCTTCTCCTCCTCCTCCTCCAATTCCATCTCTTCCTATTCTATCCACCATTCAAACTCCATCCACTATCATCATATCCAGCCCTTCTCCAACCTCTACACCATCTCCAATCCCTACTCTACCAACCACAGAAGAACAATTCCATCCATTATACTCCTACCCTCAACCGGACATTGCCACTTCATCACCCTCCATTCACTCATTCAACCTTATTGATGATTCCTTCATGGATGACTCACCCTCCTCTCCTCCTGAGCTGCCCTCATCATCAACGTCTTACCAAGACCTTCTGCAAGAGATCATTGATCAACCCACCTTCACACCATCCATCTCCATCCCACTGTCCTCCATCACCACTTTACCCACACCTCAACCATCTATTCCCCAATACACTAGCTCTCCACTACCATCATCAATAGCTACACCTCCATCCTCTACCTCTTCTCCAGTCACTACTGAGCAAGTAGATCTTCCAGCCCTTGCTGACAGGATTTATGAATTGCTAGCCCCCAAGCTATCTCTTCTCTTGGAGACCTCCTTGGCTCCATTACTCCAGTCAGTGGCAGCTCTTTCTGCCAGGCTCTCCTCTTTATTCCCTCAGGCAGCCCCTTCAGCAGTGTGCCTTGATCCAGCCTTGTCTGAATCTAGGCAGGGGGAGATGCCCTATGAAGTGAGCTTGTCTGCTGTGTCTGCTGCTTCTTCTTCTTTTGTTGCTGCTGCTGCTGCTGTTCTTCAAGATCCAGTTCCACCTCCTGTTGCAGTCTTTTCAATAGACCACAGGTCTCTGCTGTCAACATTTGATTTAGCCTACCTTAGTTATCTTCCAGAGACAGTTGTTATCCAGCCCCCCAGAGGATTTGTCCAAGGCCCTTGTGCCCTTCTTTTGTTGTGACCCCAGCATCATAACCTCCTTTGTTAACTCAGTTTATGCTGCTGCTACTGCTGTTCCAGTTTCTACTGATATCCTTATGACAGAGGCACATGATGTTGAGCCCTCTTTATTTTCTGATGATATTTCTGCTGCTGATATTGCTGTTTCTGTAAGTGAAACTGCTGCTGCCCCAACTACTGTTATTACTGCTCCAGAACCTTTAGTATCTGCTGCTGTTGTTACTGCTTCAACCTCTGCTTCTGCTTCAACTTGAACTGCCACACCTTTAGTATCTGCTGCTGCTCTAACCTCTGCTGCTTCATCTGCTTCAATCCAGCTCAAGCAAGATTTGATGAAAAAGATTGATGCTCTTTATGATAATCAAAGTTCTGAAAGTGATGAGTTCAAGACAGATTCTGATGATTCTTCTGCTACCATTGCCAAAAAGAGAAAGGCAAGGAGCAAAGCCATAAAGAGAGTACCTCGAGCCAAGGTCAAGGACAACAATGACATACCATATTATATTCATCATGATTGCCCCATAACTGAGCACTGGATGCAGTACTCAAAGAATCAACTCAAAGCAATGAAGAAGAAAAGAAAAATATGAAAAAGGCTCTTCTCAATTCCAGCATTCTCATCCTCCTCCACCACCTCCTCCTGATGCAGGTGCAGGTGGAAGTTCAGCTGCTCAACCCTCTGCCAAAAGCCAAACCCCCTATCAGCCACATGCAAGATCCTATCATAGGGGAAGCCAGTCTAGGGGTTCTCAATACAGAAGAGGAGGCTATAGAGGCAATCAAAGAGAAGTCCAGGTTTATTCTAAAGGATATTCAAGGCAACATCCCTACTCCAGGGAAGGACAAATCTCATCTGACACAACCTTTGGTCCTTTTCCCTATAAACTAAAAGAAGTGGTTTCATCCAGGCCTCCTCAGGACAATCCATCTAATAGATATGAGCCACCAGTGCCATTTAAAGACCCTGAAAACAATCCAGCTGCTTGGACTGCAAGTATGAAAGAGCTTGCTGCACTGGATCAGATTAAGAAAGCTAGAGAGCAAGGCAAAGACTTCTCCAACATCACTACAATGTCTGAACAGAGAAAGAAAGAGTTGGAAAGATATGCTTCAAGTAAATTCTTTGATTCTGATAGATACATGGAGCTGCATCCTGAAGCTGTAGTTCCCAGGCCCAAACAGCAAACCTCTTTAGGTGCAGCAGATGACACAAGATCAAAGAAGGAAGCCCTCAACCCCAACAGAGAAATCAAACTCATAAAGGGCAAGGAGAAGAAATGATTATGTAAGGTGACAATAACTCTGATTTCTGATTATTATCTGGGATGATATATATCTGTGGTTCTGCAATGTCCAGCTTTTTGCTTTTCTTTATTGTTGTTTGTATGTTGTTATTTTATTTTTCAAACTCTGTAAATAGTAATCCTAACCCAAATAGGGGGAGATTGTTGGAACACCCTATTACTGATTTGGGTCAGGATCACTATGTCTCTTGGAAACCAATGTTTGACCTCCTGTATAGATCTAAAGGTCAATTAGAATTGAGTCTAAGGGTTAGAAGTCTAGGTTTGGAAGCTGTCCTCAAGACCAAGACCTTTTTCAGTTTGAGACTAAGTCATATCGTCGAGCTCAGCACGACGATTCGTCGAACTCCGATCGACGATCGTCTAGCTCAACTTCGACAGATCGTCGAACTCCATTCGACAATCGTTGAGCTCAACTTCCACATATCGTCGAACTCCATTCGACGATCTGCGAGCTCAGTTCGACGATCTTGACTTAGTATTGGATCTCTATCTCTGAGCTCAGTTCGATGATCTTTGAGCTCATATCGACGATATGTTGTTGCTGTATAAGTCCAAATCGCTGAGCTTAGTTCGTCGATAGCAGAGCTCAGTTCGACGATTTTCTGATAACTTCAAGGATTTTTCAAGATTCAAATTCAGATCAGTTAAGGAGTTATTCTGCAATTAATTCAGAAGATTTTCTAGCCGTTTTCATTTATTTCTGGACCAAGTTTTAAGGGATTATCAAGGAAGGTTTCTTTGGACTTTCCTCTAGAAGACATTTTGCAATTAAGGATGCAATTAATGCAGGCAAATGACTATTCTTGACAGAGGATGTTTTTCTATTCAGTACCAGAGAATAAAAGACAAGAATTTTTGAATCTCTTAATGAGACATCAATAATCCTCAGAACACAGACAAGAAGAACAAGCACAAAATATTCCCTGTCTCAAAGAATTCTCAGAAGTACACACATCCAAGGAGATCAAATTTTCTGAAATCTTCTGATCTCTTGTGATTCAAGTGTTCAAGGCCAACATCTTTCAAGACTCCAGACACCTAACATTTCAGCTGTTGCTGAAATCATCTTTTGCTGGAGATCAACTTCTGAAGGCCTATCACCCTACAGCAAAGCTTCTTTTCTTGAACATCTCAAGGACTCAGGGGGAGATTTGACACCATCAAATCCACATAGTCTTCTCAGCTGCTTTGAGAAAGAGAAGACTTCCATCACTCTCTCATCCCCATCTCTATAAAGGGTTTCTCAAACTCCCTTCAAAAGTTTGAACTTGGTTTTTGAGCACCTTGTCAAAAGCTCATTGGTGACAAGACGCCTGATCAAAAAATCTGATTTGGTTTTTGAGCACCTTATCAAAAGCTCATTGGTGCACAGGACACCTGATCAACTCATCCTACAGTGGATTCCTACCTAGGGTGGTAGAAGAGTGGATGTACCCAAGTTTAGGGGAGCCACTATAGTTCCTTGTGTCATCTAGATTGCTTGTCTTTATTTTTGTTTCTAGCTGTGATTAGTTTAGTTCTGTGATTAGATTTATAATTGCTTCCCTATTCACTCAGATTATAATAATTGTTGTAAAAAGTTTTCAAGCACCATATACTCTATCCCCCCCCCCCCCCCGCCCCTCTAGAGTATATCAGATCTAGCTGCACTTTCAGGAATTAACATGCGTTGTTGAACTATTAACTCAGAAGGATAAATACTTAGATGAGTTATAAGAAATGCTCTTGGTGGAAAGGAAACTTGCGAAAAGTTACTCTAAGACTAATACCATTCTTCCTCTCATCGATGAATTCTCCACTCTCAAGAAGGGTAGTGGTCTTGACCATGTAGCTGATAAAGAAAAGGCTACTAAGAAAGCCGATACCAAAGGAAAAGTGAAGGTAACTCAAAGTCAACCATCTTTTAAGAAGGTAATCTTTCCCACAAATAAATATGATCTTGAGACGTCCAATGGTCACTTTGTTAGGCCTACTTATGTGGAGTCTAGAAAGCACAACCAAGGATGGACCCATCCCCGAGACTTTGGTGCTAGTGCTTTCAAGGCACTAGATGAAGAGATAACTCTCAAAGAGTATGGTCCCTACGTTTACGGACCAAATGTTAAGAGGGCACCGAAAGCCAAAACTATTGTTCCCAAGTCTAAGGAGACGGTGAAGCCTTGTGTATGCTGCAATTACGAGGCTTCCACCTCCAATTCAGTTGCCCCTACTAGACCTCCCGTTCAAAAGGTAAAGCAAGAGTTCAAGAAAATGTACAACAGGTTTGACTGTTAGTATTGCGGCAAGATTGGTCACTTTGCCGTGGATTGTTGGTTTCACAATATAAAAATTGAAACTCCACGAGTTAACAGTGCGATACCGACCACTCGCAACATTATGTTCCTAGTGGTGTTGAACTGAAAGATAATAGTTGCCAACCTAAATCACCTAGAGGGGGGGTGAATAGGTGTGTTGTGCGTCTTTTTTGCAGAATAAAAAAAATCTCAACCAAAGCACAGAACTATCTACCAAACAAGCAAACACAGACGAGGCAAGATTTATAGTGGTTCCCCAACCTTGGGTACATCCACTTTTCCTCACCGATCTAGCAATATACTAGACTCGGCTACTCCACTATCTCGGATTGGAAAACAATGCTACCCTTGGAACAAGGTTCCTACAAACTCGATCCACAAATGGATCTACACTCGAAAGATAAAACTTCCTACAATCTCGGAGTTGAAAACCCCTACACTCGGAGAAATCTTCTCCTATAAAAATGAAATACAACAGTACAGAAATACAAACAGTAAATTATTTGGTTCAGATCTGCAATAGAAAATCAGAAAATCCTTCTTCTAGGCGTGCGACTTTATCAGAATATTGAAGAAGAATTTCGACAAGATCAGATCTGGAACTTCTCGACTTTACACGATCAAAATAGTAGATGAATCATTGAGCAGAGATCTCGATCTGTAGAGTATTATTAATCTGAATCGTCCGAAAAGAAGAAACCCTAGCCGGTCGAAGTTTAGCGATGACAGCGGCGGCGTGTTTCCGGTTCTTGCAGAGAGAGAGAGGAGACAGAATTCTTTTGGAAAGAGATGGCTGCAACACTTAGAATAATTTTCTTCTTGAAAACGTAGGGTTTGTCGGTTTGAAAATACCTTTTTTAGGAGACAAGAAGATTAGACTTAAATGATTCATAAAGAGAAAGACACGTGGACCAATCACGTCAGAGTTTAAGAATAAGACAGTTAGGTCTGGACTTAAAGAATTTCTGAAAATAGTCAAAGTATGTTACTCGAGTCAAGCAGGATTACTCGAGTAGGTAGAAGGGACTACTCAAGTACATGATAAAGAGATACTCGAGAGATAAAGAAATCATTACTCGAGTACATGGAGTCAACTACTTGAGTAAATAAGAATGAGAGGGACTCAGTTACTCGAGTAACAAAAATGACTTACTCGAGTACTTAAGTACTTACACGAGAGGTGGAGTATATTACTTGAGTTCAAGAAGTACTACTCGAGTATATAAAAATGAACTACTCGAGTATATCAGAAACTTACTCAAGACAAACACTTGGAAAAATTCTGGATCTGGAAAAATTGAACTACTCGAGTATGTAACATGGACTACTCGAGAAAGAATGATCTACTCGAGTATATAACATGAACTACTCGAGTAAATCACTTAGTGAAATTTTCTGGAATAGAATTCTGTATTACACGAGTAAAAGCATTTAAATACTCGAGCAGTAGATGAACTACTCGAGTATATGAGTTAGACTACTCGAGTAACTAGAAACTACACGAGAGTCAGAATACCATTAACTCGAGATAGAAGATAGAACTACTCGAGTATATATAATACTACTCGAGTATTTCACTTAGACAAATTTGAGAAGAGAGAATCTGGAAACTCGAGATAAGAGGAAATTACTCGAGTATACAAGATGAATTACTTGAGAACCATAATTGGACTACTCGAGTACATCTTAACTACTCGAGTAAGTGAATTACCACTCGAGTATAAACTCAGTAACTTACTCGAGTAAATAAGAAGGTACTCGAGTACTTTACTTAGTAAAACTTTTTTCTGACAGATTTTCTTCTTCTAAGGGAAATCAGAATCAAGTCTTTTCTCATAGTCCTAGAGCTTGAATATGAATTGTATCCCAATAGAGAGGCTACACATGAGTCAACACTTTGGAACACACAATGAGGGATTACATTGTATGGTCTTTTGTTTGGTGACCCATTGTAAACTGACATTGGTCTACACTTCCCATTATAATCCTGCAAACACATAACTCAAACCAAGCATCAAATACAATTTAATTCATCTTAGTTCAAGGGTGACTTCATCAAATCTGGGTTAGTGTGGATACAATACCGAACAATCTCCCCCTATTTGTAGAAGTCAGAACCCTTTACACTAAGGTGAATTATAGACATAAAAATAATGCTAAGTAATCAAGTAGTGTATGCAAACAAGGAACTATGAAAAAGATAATAAGATCCAAAACTTTGAATTATATAAATATGATTATCCAGAAATATCATAAACAACAAAAATTTATTTCCATAGCTCATGAGTCTATTGGGCTAGCTCTGATGATGTTGCTTGTCTTATTTCTCTTACTGTCTTCTCTGATAGCAGTAGGGTTTAGGATAATATTTGGGTGGTCTGAGAGGGGCAGCTAGATTATTTCTTCCATATTCTATGTCATAGATTCTCCTTTTGGTCATTGACTTCTCATACAACTCTCATTCATGAGAACTGTAGTGATTGTTTCTACTTTCATGGAAGTCCAGAACTAACTTTAGAGTTTCCAGGATGAGAGACTTGGAAGTAGGAGACCAGACTTCAGCATGTTCAGGAGCTTTAGCAGGAACAGGCTTGCTAGCAGAAGGACCTTCACCATATTTTCTTTTCTTCTTGTAAGTCAGTATCTCAGGAGGGGCTTTGAGAAAGATATCAGCAGGATCATCTTCCCAATCCTGAGCATAAGACTCTGGAGGAGCAATAGAATCACCAGGCCTTGGAGAGAATGTGGGTCGCAGAGGAGGAGCAGGAGCAGGAGCATCAGCAGCAGCTAGTGGATTTAGGTGATGAGGAATAATGTTAGGATCAGCAGCAAATTCTGGCAGAATCTGGTTGTGCATCCAAACAGCAGTGTCATAAGTGTGGAATTTGACACTCTGTATCTGAGCTAGAACATCATCATGAATCTCTTTAACTTTGGCTTCCCATACTTCTTTCTGGATGGCATCAGTTTTTGCTAAGTATTCTTTTACCAACTTCTCCCCCTTTCTGACTTCAACAGATAGCTTAGAGATGGCATCATCTTTGAAAATTCCAACTTCCTCACATGTCTTCATCTTTGTTATTTCAGCCCTTCTGTCTAGTTCCATTTGATTATTGGCAAGAGTCAGGCCTTGCTCCATAACTTGTCCAACAATGGTGATGGTGTGGTCTAAAGCTTTGCCACCAATCTAGAAGAGATGGTTGAGTTGATCAGTGTTGTGCTGGATCTCAGCAAATCCTCTGCTCATCCCAGTTTCTACAGTAGTAACTTTGTCTGTGACAGTCTTGATATATGTATCAAAGTATGTTTTCTGGTTTTGAATAAGAAGTACAATCTGATTCAGCAAATCTGTGGAGGCAGGAGCTGGAGTAGGAGGAGGAGCAGAAGTTGATGGAGTAGAAGGAATGGGAGGAGCCACCCATGGAGCAATTTCAGAGAGAGTGATTGAGCTCTGAGCTCTAGTAATGGGTATTATGGCATCCTCTTCATTCGTAATCTGAGGGATAGTAAAATCCAAATTTCTGAGAGGAGCTTCAGCTGGCTCAGGTGAGGGCTCATCAGAAATGAGAATTGTTCCTTGCTATTCTTGGGGGGCATCACGAGATTGTGTTGGTGTCCTTACTGGAGAATTATCTGGAGATTGTCCAGGAGTTGGGTCCTTGTGAATTTCAGTGGATGGAGCTGGAGGAGATAGAGGAGGAGGAGGTACATCTGCAGTTAACTCTTCTATCATTTCATTATAACAGCATCAGTAGAAAGGAGTGCTTCTTGAACCTATTGATCTGAGAGGAAATCTTCTGGAGAGACTGGAGGAGGAGTAGGTGGCCTGGCCTGAACAGTAGGATCAGGCTCCCCCTTTATAGGTGCACCAAAGGAGCTGGGGACCTGAGATGGAGAAGGAGATGGAGTCCTGTCCTCTGTGTCTGCAACTTCAGTAATTTTGGCAGCTTGAGAGGGATTTTGCAACTTCAACTCCCATCTCTGGATGGAGGATATGGAGACCTTCTTCATGTGGTGAATGATACTTCCTTTGGAGAAATTAAAAACCTCTGGATTGGTCTCATGGAGAAGCATGGAAATTATCCTTGCATAGTTTGGGGACTTTATACTCTCCTTAATCTTAGTCAAAATCAAAAACCCAAACTGAAATTCTTTTCTACAGACTATAGTTTGCATCAATTCAAAGAAATAAAGCGGTATGTCCCTGATGGAGTTGGTTTTGCATAGAAGAATCTTACCAATAACGTCAACCAGGAATTTCCATTCAGCATACATATCAGACCTATTGATGTCTCTAGCATTAGCAAAAAGTCCACAGAATGAACAGGTTTTGGAATAGTCTTCATCACTCAGAAAATCGTCTGCATCTGGAGCTGGCAGTCGGAGAAGTCGAGAGACAGAGGTTGTAGTGAGTTTAATGGTGATACCTTTGACTGAAGACTTCAAGACTGTTCCATGGTGCTTGACTTTGACATTCCTGAAAAACTCTGCAACTTCGGGGGAGAGGATATGACATGGTTCTTGGAGAACAAATGTTAAGCCGGCGGTGTCGAGCAAAATCAGAAGATTATGGAAATCGGCGGATAGGTCTGCAATCCCTGCGGCGACTAATTCCTAACCAACACCAATCTTAGATGAGGCGGATATGATTCAGAAGTCCTGGATATGGCGAAACCCTAGAGAATGTCGACGGGGAGACGGGAAGAGGCGCGGCTCTGCAACTGAAGGAGGAAGGCAAAGAGGCAGCTGGGTACTCGAGAGACGGAAACGATTTCGTGTAGATGAAATTTCTGGAGTTTCTTATTTATATAACCCTAGGTTTAGGTCTAATTATTTGAAAATTAAAGCTGAAGAAAACCATAAAATAGGCGGCAAAAGCCTTTGGTTTGCGCATAAGAAAATTTGAATAAGAGATGACTCGGCATATACACGAACTGGGATTAACGATCCCCGACTGTCTGAGTTCGACGAAGATCGTCGATCGGAGTTCGACGACAATCGTTGAACTGGGATCAACGATCCCCGGATGTTTGAGTTCGACGAAGATCATCGATTTGAGTTCGACGACAATCGTCGAACTGGGATCGACGATCCCCGGCTGCCAGATCTACGAAGATCTCGAGTAGATAAGCCTGGGGTACTCGGGTAAGAATACAGAAGTACTCGAGTAAATGTATGGAAGTACTCGAGTAGGTCAATGAGGTACTCGAGTAAGTGAAGTTGACTTCTCGAGTATGTCAGTTTGCTACTCGAGTAGGTCAAGTCGACTACTCGAGTATGTCATTCTACTACTCGAGTTGGTCATGGACTTACTCGAGTATGCTATTACTTACTCGAGTCAAATACTTGAACTTTTGGAAAAATCCAACTTTTGACTAACCTCTGAGCCTTGAGCCTTCTTGAAAGTCCAGCCTCTTCTAGTCTTCCTTGTTGAGCATCCCAAGTTCTGTTTTGAAGAACAAGAACTTGGTCTCGTCCAGCGGCTTCGTGAAAATATCTGCAATTTGCCTACCTGTAGGGACATGTTGAAGGTCTATGTCCCCATGCTCCACATGTTCCCGGATGAAATGATACCTTAGCTCTATATGCTTTGTCTGGCTGTGCGAGACTAGGTTGTTGGCTATTGTTATTGCACTGGAGGAGTCGCAAAACAATTGAATCTTTGCAAGCTTCATGTTGTAGTCTTTGAACTGATTCTTTATCCAAACAACTGTGCACAGCAACTGCCTACAGAGATTTATTCTGACTCAGCCGTTGAGATTGCCACACATTTTTGCTTCTTGCTACTCCAGGAGATAAGTCTTCTTCCAAAGAATTGGCAAGTCCCTGAAGTGCTTTTCCTGTCGTCTTTGCTACCTGCAAAATCTGCATCTGAAAAACCTATCAGTTCGCTATCATTACTTCTTGGGTACCATAAGCCAAGATTTGGTGTACCTTTAAGCAATCTCAAAATCCGCTTCGCAGTAGAGTAGTGAGATTCCTTAGAGTTTGCCTGAAATCTAGCACAAACACATGTTGAGAACATTTTGTCAGGTCTACTTGCAGTAAGGTAGAGCAAGGATCCAATAATGCTTCTGTACTTGGTTTCATCAAAAGGTTTCCCTTTTTCATCCTTGTCCAGAGACATTGTTGAACCCATTGGAGTCCTCATCGAGGTTGCATTCTCCATTCCAAATTTCTTAATCAGCTCTTTGGTAAACTTAGTCTGCGAGAAGAAAATTCCATCTTCAGACTGTTTTACCTGAAGCCCTAAGAAATATTTCAGCTCACCCACACTGCTCATTTCAAACTTCCCTTGCATAAATTTTGAAAACTTCTTGCAGAGGTTGTCATCAGTAAAGACAAAAATAATGTCGTCGACATAGATTTGCACTAGCAAAATCTTGCCCTTAATTTCCCTAAGAAATAATGTTTTGTCTATCTTTCCCCTTGTGAACTTGTTCTCAAGTAGAAAGCTAGACAGCATCTCATACCAAGCTCGAGGAGCTTGTTTCAGACCATATAAAGCTTTATGCAGTAAATAAACGTAATCAGGAAAGTTAGGATCAACGAAACCTGGAGGTTGTTCCACATACACCTCTTCCTTTATGTCATCATTAAGGAAGGCAGACTTCGCGTCCATCTGGTAGACAGTGAAGCCTTTAAGTGCAGCATATACTAGGAATAACCTTATAGCCTCCAGTCTTACTACTGGAGCGTATGTCTGGTCGATGTCGATTCCTTCTTCTTGACGATAACCTTTGGCGACAAGTCTGGCCTTGTTCTTTACTATCGTTCCATCCTCGTCCATCTTGTTCCTGTAGACCCATTTTGTCCCAATGATGTTTTTACCTCTGGGTCTTGGAACAAGCTTCCAAACTTTGTAGCGCTTGAACTGGTTCAGTTCTTCTTCCATTGCCATTATCCATGATGCATCTGAGTTTGCTTCCTCAAACTTCTTTGGTTCAACCTACGAGAGAAAACTTAAATATAGATTCTCATTAGTTGTACCTCTACGAGTTCTGACACCATCTCGGGGATCTCCTATGATCTGGTCCATGGGATGATCCTTTAAATGTCTGAGCTCTAGAGTCCTTGCATCTGGATTGTCTTCTATCACCGGAGTGACTTCTTCATCTTGATCATCAGCCTCTCCAATAGGGGTTGGATTGTTGATCTTGATGAACTTTTCGCCTTTGTGTTTGGACGGTTCATCCAAGCTAACTTCTTTCAGCTTTGCACCTGCATCTTTAATAAGCACACTAGAAGAGTTGCTTTCCAGCAAACTCGTCTCATCAAATACAACATGTATCGATTCTTCTACTACCAGGGTTTTTCTATTAAAAATTCTATATGCCTTACTATGGCTACTATAACCTACAAAAATACCTTCAAAACTCTTTTCTCTAAACTTAGTAGTGTGATACTTGCCATTGTTTAGCACGAAGCATTTACAGCCAAAGATTCTAAAATATGAGACTGTTGGTTTCCTGCCTTTCAGAAGTTCATAAGGTATCTTATCGTGGTTTTTGTTTATGAGGGCTCGATTTTGCACGTGACATGCAGTGTTGATGGCTTCAACCCAAAAATATTCCGAAGTGAAGCATCACTTAACATGGTCCTGCAGACCTCTATGAGCATTCTATTCCTTCTCTCAGCCACTCCATTTTATTGTGGAGTACGAGGAAAGGAAAACTCATGAAAGATACCCAAGCTTTCACAAAATTCTGTCATGGCCCCAGATTTGAATTATGTTCCATTGTCACTTCTTATTTTGACTATGGAGCAGTTGAACTCATTCTGAACTTTCCTGACAAAATTAGTAAAGATGTCGAAGGTATCTGACTTGTGTTTCAGAAAGAACACCCGCGCAAACCGCGAGTAATCATCAACAATTACCAACGTATAATCCTTACCTCCCAAACTTCTAATTTGCAGTGGACCAAACAAGTCCATGTGCAGTAGATGAAGACATCTATTAGAATCTTTGCCAATAACGCTTTTAAGGGTAGCCCTTGTTTGCTTGCCTTTTACACATGCATTACAAGGTCTATCTTTGACGTACTTGACATTTGGGGCATCACGAACTAAGTTCATTGAAAATAATTTGTTTATAGTTTTGGAATTAATATGTGCTAATCTCTTATGACATTGGTCACCAAGAGACGCACTATCTTTTGCTAAAAGGCACACTGGTGTCGAAGAATCTATACAAATGAAATTCAAACAAAAAATGTTTCTGCTTCGAGTGCTGGATAGAATCGTTTCCATATTGTCAACAGATTTTATCAAGCACTTGTCAGCGTGAAACTCAACTATGTATCCTTTATCGCAGAGTTGGCTTATGCTTATAAGGTTATGTTCCAAACCTTCAACGTAAGCCACATTTGTGAAGGATACATTGCCGTTAGTAATCATACCATAGCCTCTAGTAATTCCACGGTCTGAACCTCCAAAGATGACCTTTGGTTCGTTCACAACTGGAGTAAAGTTCTGAATAAGGCTTCTTGTCCCGGTCATATGCCGAGAGCATCCACTGTCCAAATACCAGATTGGTGTTTTGTTGGCCTTTGGACATTCCTGCAATCACAATCAGTTTGCCTTAGGATCCCAAATACATTTGGGTCCTTGGTCTTGGGTTAGAACATTCCTCCTACGAATATTAGCATTAGGAGTGGTCTTCCTCATATTGCCAACATCTGGGGTTACAACATTTCTAGGATTAAACCAACAATAAATGGCAAAGTGACCAATTCTGCCACAACACCAACAATCAAATCTGTTGTATCTTCGCCTTAAGTTCTCCTGCTTGATCTTTTGGAATTGTGGTTTAGTAGGAACTGCATTATTGGAGGAAGATGCCTCATGATGATGGCAATCACATGGCTTCTTCTCCTTTACAGGCTTTTCTACAACAGGCTTTGTCTTTGGTGCCTCCTTGAAGTTATGGCCATGATTGAAAGGGTCATAGCTCTGAAGAATGACTTCTTCATAAGGTGCCTTAAAGACACTTTCGCCAAAGTTTCTGGGTCGTGTCCATCCTTGATAACGGGACTTTGGCTCGACATAGGTAGGCCTAGAAAAGTGCCTATAGTATAAGTCAAAATCAAACTCATTTGAAGGAAATATAACCTTCTTGAACGTGGTCTGATCTTGAAGGGCTTTCCCCTTCTCTTTGGCTAAGGCCTTTTTGGCGGCCTTATTCTTTCGTTGAGCCTTATTTCTCCTAGAGGATTTACTAGGAGCTTCTTCATGGCCTAATCTAGCACCATTGGCCTTGGCTGAGAATTCAGCAATGAACGGAAGAACTGTCTTGGGCTTCGAGAAACTTTCAACTAGTTTCTTTTCAGCAGCAAGTTGGGCTTCCAGTTCCTTGATGATTTTCTCTTTGAGGTTAAGGTGCTCAAGAGCCTTGTTATATTCTTCAATAGCATTATTGAAGTTTTCTTCGAGGGAGTCAGTCTTTGTGACTTTCTCTCTCAAGATGCTCTCTTTAGCTTTGAGAGACTTTATCTCTTTAGCTTGAGTTTTCATGACTCGGCGACATTTGTCGTAAGCCATGATTAACTCCTTATATTGGGCCATGAGTTCTGACTCATCGTCAGAAGAGCTATCCTCACAATCATGTTCAGAGACTTCAGAATCAGAGAGAGGAGTGTGAGAGTTTACCTTCCCAGTGAACTGGGGCTCTTGTTCATCATCAGTTTGAGCCATGAGTCCAAAATAGGCTTCTTCTTATTCACTCGACTCAGATGAGTCAGAGTCACTAAGAGTTTTGCCCTTTTTGGCCATCAAGCTCTTCTTTGTCCTCTTCTTGTTGTACGAGGACTTCTTTTCCTCTCTTCTACCACCCTCCTTCTTCTTGTGAGGGCAGTCAGCGATGACGTGTCCTGGCTTATTACAACAATAGCAAATAATGTCAGTCGAAATATGTTTGTTCTGTTTAGTATTATACCTGTCATGGGTACTTGAGCCTTTTCTTTGTCGAACACCATCATGTCGTGATCTTCTATAAGAGGCATTCTTGCCTTTCCATTGCTTCTTCTTGTTCAGGAATTTTTGAACTGCCGAGAGAGTATTGAGAACTCTCCTTCTGATAGTTCAGAGCCTGAGGTACTTGGCTCTGAGGTTTCTTCTTCACTAACTTCTGGTGCTGGAGTAGGAGGAACAACCATGGACTTCTTAGAGGTGTCTGCCTTTAAAGCGACTGACTTCTCTTTGAATGCAGACCTGTTTTTCTCTTCTTCAGCCTTCTTGGTGTTGAGTTGGAGCTCATAGAACATCAGCTTCCCGAAGAGATTCTGAGGATCTATTTCGGCCAGTTTTCCAAACTCCCTGATAGCACAGACCTTGTTATCTCATTCCTTAGTCAGGGATCTCAAGAACTTATCATTTAGCTCTCCATTAGTGAAGACTCTGCTGTATACCCTTAGCCCATTCACTATCTTGAAAAAGTTCTCAAATGTGTCAACAATGGTTTCTTTATTTCCTTGTCAGAAAGCCTAATACTTCTGATTAAGTAGGGATCTTCTATCATCCCTCACTTCCTCGGTACCTTCCATTAAGGTAACTAATGACTGCCACATCTTCTTTGCAGACTGGCAGTGAATCAGATTTTGCAGCATTGAATCATCGACTGCACTTGCTATGATATTTTTCGTCTTTTTGTCCAATGAGACAAGTGCAATCTCATCCTTGTCTAGATCCATAAGTTTCTTGTTGACTTTCTTAGTAGGATCTATAGTGGAGACAGTCATGGGAACATAAGGACCTTCTTCAACTATCATAAAGATCTTTGGATCCACAGCTTCCATGAAGAACTTGATTCTTTCTTTCCACATAGGGAAATTATTCTTGTTGCATAAAGGAAGCTTGACAAAATCTTTAGCCTTGTCCATTTGGTAGATCTCAAATGACAACTATTTAAGGATCTCATCAAGGTATTAACCTTTTAACGATCAACCTCCATCTGATACCAATTGAAATATAATATTTGCCAACCTAAATCACCTAGAGGGGGGTGAATAGGTGAGTTGTGCGTCTTTTTGCGGAATAAAAAAATCCCAACCAAAGCACAGAACTATCTACCAAACAAGCAAACACAAACGAGGCAAGATTTATAGTGGTTCACCAACCTTGGGTACATCCACTTTCCCTCACTGATCTAGCAATATACTAGACTCGGCTACTCCACTATCTCAGATTGGAAAACAATCCTACCCTCGGAACAAGGTTCCTACAAACTCGATCCACAAATGGATCTACAATTGGAAGACAAAACTTCATACAATCTCGGAGTTGAAAAACCCCTACACTCGGAGAAATCTTCTCCTACAAAAATGAAATACAGCAGTACAGAAATACAAACAGTAAATTATCTGGTTCAGATCTGCAACAGAAAATCAGAAAATCCTTCTTCTAGGCGTGCGGCTTTATCAGAATATTGAAGAAGAATTTCGGCAAGATCAGATCTGGAACTTCTCGACTTTACACGATCAAAATTGTAGATGAATCGTTGAGCGGAGATCTCGATCTGTAGAGTCTTCGTAATCTGAATCCTCTAAAAAGAAGAAACCCTAGCCGGTCGGAATTTAGCGATGACAGCGGCGGCGAGTTTCTAGTTCTTGTAGAGAGACAGCGGGGACAGAATTCTTTTGCAAAGAGATGACTACAAAACTTAGAATAATTTTCTTCTTGAAAACTTAGGGTTTGTCGGTCTGATAAGACCTTTTATAGGAGACAAGAAGATTAGACGTAAATGATTCATAAAGCGAAAGACACGTGGACCAATCACGTTAGAGTTTAAGAATAAGACCGTTAGGTCTGGACTTAAAGAATTTCTGAAAATAGTCAAAGTAAGTTACTCGAGTCAAGCAAGATTACTCGAGTATATGCAACACTACTCGAGTAGGTAGAAGGGACTACTCGAGTACATGAGAAAGAGATACTCGGGAGATAAAGAAATCATTACTCGAGTACATGGAATCAACTACTCGAGTAAAAAAGAATGAAAGGGACTCAGTTACTCGAGTAACAAGACTTACTCGAGTACTTAAGTACTTACACGAGAGGTGGAGTATATTACTCGAGTTCAAGAAGTACTACTCGAGTATATAAAAATGAACTACTCGAGTATATCAGAAACTTACTCGAGACAAACACTTGGAAAAATTCTGGATCAGGAAAAATTGAACTACTCGAGTATGTAACATGGACTACTCGAGACGGAATGATCTTCTCGAGTATATAACATGAACTACTCGAGTAAATCACTTAGTGAAATTTTCTGGAATAGAATTCTGGATTATACGAGTAAAAGCATTTGACTACTCGAGTAGTAGATGAACTACTCGAGTATATGAGTTAGACTACTCGAGTAACTAGAAAATACACAAGAGTCAGAATACCATTAACTCGAGATAGAAGATAGAACTACTCGAGTATATATAATACTACTCGAGTATTTCACTTAGACATATTTGAGAATAGATAATCTGGAAACTCGAGATAATAGGAAATTACTCGAGTATACAAGATGAATTACTCGAGAACCATAATTGGACTACTCGAGTACATCTTAACTACTCGAGTAAGTGAATTACCACTCAAGTATAAACTCAGTAACTTACTCGAGTAAATAAGAAGGTATTTGAGTACTTTACTTATGAAAAATTTTTCTGATAGATTTTCTTCTTCCAAGGGAAATCAGCATCAAGTCTTTTCTCATAGTCCTAGATCTTGAATATGAAGTGTATCCCAATAGAGAGGCTACACATGAGTCAATACTTTAGAACACACAATGAGGGATTACATTGCATGGTCCTGTGTTTGGTGACCCATTGTAGACTGACATTGGTCTACACTTGCCATTAGAATCGTGCAAACACATAACTCAAACCAAGCATCAAATACAACTTAATTCATCTTAGTTCAAGGGTGACTTCATCAAATCTGGGTTAGTGTGGATACAATACCCAACATGAACTAACAAGGAACCAAGGACCCAAATCTATTTGGGTTCTTAAAGGAAAATGTTGTATAATTATAAGTATGTTTAAAGGACAACAAAACTCCAATCTTGTATTTGGACAGTGGATGCTCTCGGCACATGACTGGGACAGGAAGCCTATTGCAAGAATATACCCCAGTCGAAGACAGTCCAAAAGTCATCTTTGAAGGGTCTGACAGGGGAATCACGAAAGGCAACATTATGATTACCAACTGTATAGTTTCCTTCACAAAAGTGGCATTTGTTAAAGGATTGCAACATAATCTAATCAGCATATGCCAATTATGTGATAAAGGCTATATCGTTGAGTTCTTCAAGGACAAGTGTATGACAAAATCATCTACTAATTTGGAGATAGTCTTAACAGACACTCGGAGTAGGAATATTTTATGCTTAAACTTTCTATATTTAGACAATTCTAATTTAGTCTGCTTTTTTGGCAAAGATAGTGCGTCTCTCTGTTACTAATCATATAAGAGATTAGAACATATTAATTTCAAAACTATAAATATGTTATTTTCTCACAACTTAGTGCGCGATGCCCTCAACATTAAGTGACTTAAAGAGAGTCCATATCACGCATGTCAAATGGGAAAGCAGACAAGGGCTACCTTTAAGGGTATTGCTGAAAAGGATTCCTCTAGAAGTTTGTACTTACTTTATATGGACTTATTTGGTCCTATACCAAATCACAATTTAGGAGGTAAAGTCTATACGTTGGTTATTGTTGATGAATACTCTCGTTTTATTTGGATGTTCTTTGTAAATCACAAGTAAGACACCTTCGAGGCTTTTACTAATTTTGTTAGGCAAATTCAGAATGAGTTAAACTGCTCCGTGGACAAAATCAGAAGTGATCACGAAACAAAATTTGAGTCCGGTGCCATGATAGAATTCTGTGGAAGTTAAGGTATCTTTCATGAGTTTTTCTCTCCGCATACTCCACAACAGAATGCAGTTGCTGAGAGAAGGAATAGAAATCTCATTGAAACATGTACAACTATGTTGAATGATGCTTCTCTACTAGAGTACTTCTGGGCTGAAGCAGTCAACACAGCTTGTCACATGCAAAATCGAGCATTAGTCAACAAAAGCCATCGTAAGACTCCCTATGAACTATTAAAGGGCAGAAAATGGTATGTGTCCTACTTTAGAATCTTTGGAAGAAAAGGCTTCGTACTTAACAATAGGAAGTATTATCGCACAAAGTTTAGTGAAAAGTGTTTTTAAGGAATTTTGTAGGTTATAGTAGCCATAGTAAGGCATATAGGATTTTTTAACAAGAAAACACTAGTTGTAGAAGAGTCTATAAATATTGTATTTGATTAGATAAGCATGCTCCATATCAGCTCATCTAGTGTTATTAGTGCAGATGCAGGTACAAGGTTTAAGGAACTAAGCTTGGAAGAAGCGGTCAAGGAAGATGCTCCAGCTCAATCAAGGTCATCGATCCACGTGTTGTGGATAAACTACTAGATGAAGAACCACTTCAACCTATAGGAGATGCAACAGATGTGGCATAACCTGCCAGTGGGAGAGGAAGAAATCTAGTGTTCAGAAACCAAAGAGATCACACAGTTGATCTGATCATTAGAGATCCAGGCGACGGTGTTAGAACCAGAAGAGGTACTGCTAATGAAGTTCTACATCTTAGCTTTCTATCTCAGTTTGAGCCAAAGAAATTTGAAGAAGCAAACAAGGACGACTCTTGGATTATGGCTATGCAAGAGGAGCTCAACCAACTTGAAAGGTGCAAGGTTTGGGAGTTGGTGCCCAGACCTAAAGGATAGAATGTGATCAGTACCAAATGGGTATTCAGAATCAAGCTGAACGAAAATGGAGTGATTATAAAGAATAAAGTCAGGCTTGTAGCTTAATGGTACATATAAGAAGAAGGGATCAAATTCGATCAGATCTTTGCTCTAGTGGCCAGACTTGAATCGATCAGGTTATTTCTTATGTATGCTGCTCACAAAGGTTTCAAGGCCTATCAAATGGATGTGAAGTCAGCATTCCTCAACGGAGATCTAAAAGAGTAAGTATACGTAGCATAAACCCCCAGGTTTTGTCAACTTAACTTTTCCTGATTATGTATATTTTCTTAATAAAGTTGTATACGGCTTGAAATAAGCTCCTCGAGCTTGGTATGAGATGTTATCTAGCTTTATTCTTGAGAACAAGTTTGCAAGAGAAAAGATAGACAAGACCTTATTTCTTAGGGAAGTAAAAGACAAGATTTTGTTAGTGCAAATCTATGTAGATGATATATTTTTGTTTCTACAGAGGAAAATCTTTGCAAGAAGTTTTTTAAACTCATGCAAGGGAAGTTTGAAATGAGCTCTATGGGAGAGCTAAAGTATTTCTTAAGACTTCGGGTGAAACAATCTGAAGATGTTATATTCATCTCTCAGATGAAGTTCACCAAAGATTTGCTTAAGAAACTCAGAATGGAGAATGTAACCTCGATGAGGAATCCAATGGGTTCAACTATGTCTCTGGACAAGGACGAGAAAGGGAAACCTTTTGATGAAACCATGTTTAGAAGTATAATTGGGTCCTTGCATTAACTTACTGCCATTAGACCTGACATAATGTTCTCAATATGCATGTACACTAGATTTCAAGAGAAATCTAACAAATCTCATTATGTTGCTGCAAAGTGGATCCTGAGATACCTTAAGGGTACAATAAATCCTAGTTTATGATACCCATGAAGTAATGATGTTGAGCAAATTGGATTTTCAAATACAAATTTTGTAGGTAGCAAGGATGATAGGAAAAGCACTTCCGGGACTTGTCAATTCCTCAGAAGAAGGCTTATTTCATGGATAAGTAAGAATCAAAATTGTGTGGCAACCTCCATGGCTGAGTCAGAGTACATCTCTGCTAGTAGTTGTTACGCACAGATTCTCTGGATCAGGAATCAACTTGAGGATTCTCTGTTGTGCAAGACTGGATCTCATGACTACTTGTCCTCTAACATGTTCAAGATACTAGTCGCCATCATATGTCGGAAGAGAATAGACTGGGGTGCATTGTTTTTTGGTAGGATAAAGGACAGCTTCCGATCACCTAACTTTGGAAGGATTATCAGCCTTTACTTGAATCAGCTGGACAGAGACACATTTGATATGTCCAAAGAAGTTCCTATTCATCACCTAAAGAAAATTGACTCCACTATCTTCTTTAGATGGGAGAGAAGAATCCCAAGGAAAGGTGGTCTGCAAGACTTGCCTGAGGTAGAGGAGGAGGAAGTTCTTGAAGAAAGAAATCCTTCTCCTACACCCGTGAAATTCCTGAAAGCTCGTATGCAAGAATTGAGGGGGAGCCAGCAGAAACCCAAGTGGTTACTGATGAGTAAGTGCCCTTGGTGGATGCTTATTGTACAGTTCCAGATGTTCCAGAACCAGTGATACAGTATACAATTGCAAAGATAGATGATCTTCATATAAAGATTGCTAAAATTGGTAAGGCTGCTACTGCTGCTGAGGTTGGATCTATTGAAGTTGTGGATGAGAGACTTGCTGATGAAGATCTGGATACTGATGTTCATGATGATGTTGCTACTGATAATATAAATAATGCAGAATACACTATTACTACTGATAATGTAAGTGGTTCTACCGAGCTCGCTTTTATAGAAAATATGATTGTAAGACTCCGAGATGTTCTACCTGTAAGGACTGATGGGTAGCAGAGTCATACTTCAATCTCGATTCAAATAGAGTTGGACAGATTTGTACGAAATCTTTAGAAAAGAATTATAAAATTTCTTTGTGGACCTCCAATGGAGGAGGTAGAGATTGTTGATCTTTCTAATGAGGAAGGAGATGCAGAGGTGCATCCTCCTGTCCTAGAGGCTCCAGAAACTGTACTGCTGTCTTAAGCTCATATTTCTCAAATGGTAGAGTCTTCCAATAACTCAGAGGCAAGTGCAGATCTCCCTTTTCCCCCCAATATTCCTGTTGCAGATATTCCAGGTTCTAGTTCAGAAATTTCTCTTCTAAAGTCTATTGAAGCCATGATGGCAAGACACCAAGCAAGTTTTGATCTATCTCTGCAAAAATTACTGAAGAAAGTGAAAGAAACTGGAAGAGATATGAACAACGGTCTTGCAGAGATAAAGGTACATTTTGATGAGCTGGATTCAAGGCTGGAATCTTGGTTTATGCAAGGTGGTCAGGCCATTGTTCATACGATGGCTGGGCTAAAATGCAAACTAACTGTTCTACAGAATGTGGATGAGAATGCAAAGACCAGTATCCATGCCCAAAATGTAGGAATGAATCATTTTTATGAGCAGATGGTCTATTATAGTAATGTTATTGCGTCATAGGTACTTAAAGAGGTCAGAAAGGGGGAGGAAGAATTTAAAACTAAGGTTAATTTGTTGGAAGCTTCAATAAAAGATAAGTTCAAGGTTGAAAAAACCTACTTTTATGATAACTTCTATTGGCTATATAGAGAGCTTTTTCCAGGGTCTGCTGAAGTCAAAATGCCAGAATAGTTGATTCCAAATCCTATTAATGACTTTGTTCAGCCTACTCAGGAGTACACTCAATATTAGTCAGCTGTTGAACTAGAGGTCCAGATAGTTGAAGACTTACCTCCACCAGCTCATAAAAGAAGAAGATATGTTGAAGGCACGTCTGCTGTTAGGTCTGAGCCAAACAGAGAAATGGCTGAAGTATGGAGTCCTACTTCCAAAAGCATCATTATAGACACTTTCAAACTATTCGACTTAGGCGATGAGAACATTATGGTGGGGAAGAATGGCAAAGTATGAGGCAGCATGCGCTAAAAGAAGATTACATTTCAGGAAATACAAATATGATGATCAAGTTGCTCCTCCAGCTTCGCCAAAGTACTATCCAAAACCAAAGGTATATTTTGCAAGACAATACCAAAAGAGCTAGGGGAAACATGCTTTAATGTTCTTAAATTTTCTTGTTGTTTGTGTATGGTTGTTTGCCCCGATAGAACAGATTTATATATGTTATTATTTTGACTGCAATTTATTGTTTCTAAATTTTCATGCTCTTATATTTTAATTTTATATATCATTTCCTTTTCAGGCTTTAAAATTATTGTGCGTACAATTCACCTTAGTTTATAGGGTCCTGACTTTTTCAAATAGGGGGAGATTGTTGGGTATTGTATCCATAATAACCCTGATTTGAAGAAGTGTCCCTTGAACTAAGCTGAATTGAGATTGTATTTGATGCAGTTTTTCTAGTTATGTACTTGTAGGACTATATTGCTAAGTACAACCCAATGTTAGGTTATAGTGGGTAATGATACACAAGACTATACAATGTAATCCTTCATTGTGTAGGCCAATGTGTTGACTCACATGTAATCTCTCTTGTGGTATACTTTTGATTCAAGTACAATATGAGATTCAAGGAAGGGCAAGTTGCTGCTTACAGATGAAAAGAATTTTTCTCTAAGTAAAATTCATCATGTATAGTAGGGAATATTCATCAAATTCGTCGAGCATACTCATGAATACTCGTCGAATTTGTCGTGTATCTTACTAATACTTGTCGAATCTGTCACATTTACTTAGGGAATAATCTCTCAGCTTTTGGAAATCAATCAAGTAAAAATTATCGAGTATCTTCACATATACTCGTCAAATTCGTCGAGTGTATCAATCGATACTCGTCGATTTCATTGAATATATATGTCGATATACGATGAATTCGTCGAGACTTCAAGAATTTACTTCTCTGGATTTATCTAAGTGATTTGTGTCTAGTAAGCTAGCCGATAGATGGTGAATGCATCAAGTGAGCTAGCCGATACTAGTCAAATTCGTTGAGTAAGCTAGCCGATACTCGTCAAATTCGTTGAGTATCTCCTCAGGAAGGCGTTGGAATTGTCTAAGTATTTTTCGTCAAGTTTCGAAGTAGTTCGATGAGTATACCTTTATATACTCGACAATACTCGACGAATTATACTTATGGTTTATTTCTTCTGTTTTCAAATTCCGTCACGGCTCAATCCCAACTGCCCTGTACAATGTTCCGCAATATCTTTATTTGGAAGGGATTTCTAGCCATTGAAGAAAAAGGATTCCTATAAATACTCGGGGTAGATTTCACTCAACCCTAATCGTGCATATACTCTTAAATCAAAACATTCCAAGAAAGAACCCGTCGGCTTTCATTCGTTCTTCGCGACTCACTCTCTTGGCTTACATCAACGTGACACACGATCCGATCTTATTCAAGAAGTGTCGACTAGATCTCTATTCTCAAAAGGTTTAAGCTCCATTCAGATCTAGTGGATTCTTTGTTCAGATCAAGCCTTCAACAATTTCTGATTTCTTTTCTCCTCAAAATTTTCAAGTTTCACTTTTCGGAGGAAAGGAAGACCGAAGATTTCAGATTTGAAGAAGATTAGTTTTAATTTATTATTGTAAATCATTTTATGATATTGTAGATGGGTTTTCCTCTGAGTTGTAGATCCTTATTTTATTATCGAGTTTTAGGAGAGGTTGTTCTCCGAATTGTAGGAGCGTTGTCTCTGAGTTGTAGGAGTTGAGGCTCCGAGGTGTAAGATTTGAAGAATTTGAGATAAAGGTGAAGTAGCTGAATCTAGCGCTTCGTGGTTGATAGGCGATACGGGACAGTGGATATACCCAACTCAGGGAACCACTATAAATCTCTATATTTCTGTGTGTTTTCTTTCTAGTTTTTTATCCCGCAAAAAGATGCAGAAATCACCTATTCACCCCCTCTAGGTGATTTATGTTGACACTAGATACTTTCAACCCCTATCTTGCTTTAATGAACATTCTAGATGATGATACCTTGATATGGGAGTAGTATTCTAACACCTCTTCCTTTAGAATCAGGCTTGGTTCAGATATAAGAAATTATAATACGGCGACATCCATCATTCTTATCACTTCATTGATCTCTTATGGAGCATCCTTGAATCAAAATCTCATTATTTTGTATCATTCATACAAGATTGTCATAGGTTTTGGCGTTATTGGACTGATGACTTAGACGTTAAGAACGTACATAGAGACTGAGCAATGTCGACGATCTTATAGGGTTAGATATTTTATGTCCTTAACTAAACTCTTGGTTTATGTATATATATATATCTAAAAGGTTCAAACAAAAATTAAGCGCCGCACTTCTTGTGTGATCATGTATAAATGATCTAACAGTTGAAAATGATTTGAGATTAAAGAATGTGGCCCATCATGATGATATCATTAATACGAAGATGTATTATTGAGCATCTTCTCAACGATCTCAAAAATATAGCTGAGATTGGATTAACTCAACCCCTCTACCCTTCTAGGCCTATATGTTGATCAAGATGATAGAGTAACTCTTGAAATTTTGTCTACTAACTCATACTGAAATGTACTTGCATCCATGGTTAGGATCCAAACTTACTACCAGAATATACTATCTAGTAATTATCTGATAATATAGATGGAGTCGATAATAATGTGCAGATGACACATGAAAGACTGAATACCACTAGAGAGATTGAATAATATGCAGATAGAAATATTCTAAATTAAGCATGCCCAATTCAATCTTAAAAGAATTAAACTTAGCATCATCAGGTGGCTTGGAAAAGATATCAGCCACTTATTTGTCTGTTGGGACAAACTCAAGGTAGATATTCTTGTTCTCAACATGCTTTATAATAAAATGATATCTAATCTCTATATGCTTAGTCCTGCCGTGTGACATAGGATTCTTAGCTATAGAGATTGCACTAGATGAATTACAAAACAAGTAAGTATTACTTATTTGTAGGTTGTAATCCTATAATTGATGCTGAATCCACATAAGTTGTGCACATCAACTCCCTGCTGATATAAAATCTGACTCAGTTGTGGAAATTGTCACACTACTTTGCTCTTGCTACTCCTTGACACCAGTCTTCTCCCAAGGAACTGACATGTTCCAGAGGTGCACTTTCTATCCTCTTTACAACCTGCAAAGTCTGCATTTGAATAGCCAATTAGTTCAAAATTATTATTCATGCGGTATCAAAGGCCAAGCCGTTGGGTGCCCTTGAGGTATCTTAAAATCCTCTTTGCAACAATGAGATTCCTTAGGGCATGCCTGGTACCTAGCATAAACACATGTAGCATACATAATATCAGTTATACTAGTAGTCATGTAAAGTATGGACCCAATGATACACCTATACATTGATTCATCAAAAGGTTTCCCTTTCTCATCCTTATCTAGGGATATATTTGATCCTATGGGATTTTTCATGATGGAGGCTGACTCCATCCCAAATTTCCTAATTAGATCTGTAGTGTACTTAGTTTGAGAGATGAAAATTCCCTCATCAGTCTATTTCACTTGGAGACCTAAAATGTTTTTTAGCTCTCACATACTGCTTATCTCAAACTCCTTCTGCATAAGGTTGGGAAACCTCTTACAAAGGTCGTCGTCAATAGACCTAAATATAATGTCATAAATATGTATATTTGGACTAGGAGACACTTTCCCTTTGTTTCCCTTAGGAATAATGTGATATCTATCTCCCCCTTAAGAACTTGTTATTAATGAGAAAGATAGACATGGTTTCATACCAAGCCCTATGGGCTTTCTTTAACCCATACAAAGCTTTATTAAGAAAATATACATGATTAGATAGAGTTGTATGCACAAAACCTAAGGGCTTCTCTATATATACATCATATTTGGGATTACCATTCAGGAATGCTGATTTGACATTCATCTGGTAGACTCTGAATCCTTTGAATGCAGCATAGGCCAGGAAAATTCTTATAGCTTTTAGCCTTGCAACTGGGGCAAATGTTTTGTCAAATTCTATGCCCTCCTCTTATGTGTATCCTTTGCCTGTCAATCTGTCTTTATTCTTCACAATTACTCAATTCTCATCCAATTTGTTCCTAAACATCCACTTGAAGCTAATTATGTTATGTCTTGGTGGTTTTGGTTCCAACTATTGGGAATATTGCCCTCAATATTCTAGGATTTGAAGAAGTATCACTTTCAATGAATATAGCATACTGTATTTAATGTCATAATTATTTTATATCTATGCAAGAATTATCTATTTTCTCTAAAAAGGATTAGATAAGAGTTAGTGTAAATAGAACAGTATAGTTCAGATATTTGAAGTATTCTCGATGGTATCATCTTGAACGTGAAGTGGTTTAAGATGGCATCATCCCGAAACATCAGGTGAATCAACTTCAAGCACTAAGGAGAATACTATTGAGATGGGTATATGGTTCTCCACAACATCAGCGTGATCGTGAAAAGCTTCGAGTTAGTATTATGGAGAAGGCACATAAAGAGGCAAAATTCAGCACCAATATATATTCTATTGAGAGAGAAGAATTTCCACAATGATATCATGCTATTAGGATTTTATATCGTTGAGTACACGCATTAGCGGGATTTCAAAATTAGCGGTGGCGCATAAAGATATGTCAGTTCCTTCTATTTCTATCCATGCTTTGACATGACATTTTCTAATCAAAGGACCATTAGAAATGCCAAAGGTATTTAAATAAAAGTTAGTGTCATGTAACAGGAACTTCTGACCATGCTTTTTTATGCTGAATCATGAGAAACAAGCAACGGTGCACTTGCATTGAGTAAGATCTCTGTGAAGAATTTCTGAAAGAGTAAGGAAGAGTCAAGCTTCACAACTCCTGATAAATCTTGTTGTTACTGCATAAGAAGATCTTCTTGCTACTATAGAAGAAGATCTTCTTACTACTGCAGAAGCTCTTTTTCCTACTACAGAAGAAGATCGAGTAGAAGAGTCCTGGATCTATTCTGACTTAAGACATCTCATCATTCAGAGGCTTCTTCAAGAAGTTTGCTTTCACAACAAAGTCATCTAAAGACTCAAGAAATTCAAGGTCAAATTTATTGAGTCTTTAGTTATATTCATTATATATTCTTCCATTTTTAGGATCTCTGTATATATCTGTGTTGTAGGGCTTTTGTCTAAGTTATAGGGGTGTTGACAATGAGGCAGGGTTGTTGCCTGAGGTAAGATCTCTGTGTGGATCTAAGGTAGAAGACGATCTGGGTCTTTGAGCTGTAAGAGTTGAAGTACTCTAAGGTAGGTATGGTGATTCTGAGGTGGGTCTGTAAAGCCTGCGATAGGGTCTAAAAGTAGGCTTGAGAGATTCTGAGGAATTTCTGGTGTAAGATCTTGGAGCTGCGTTTTGGAGTAGATTGCTTTGTCTAACACAATGCTAGATAGGCATAGAGGCATAGTGGATGTACCCATACCCTAGGAAACCACTATAAAATAATGTGTGTTGTATGTTGCAGTTATTTTGGTTATGCTTCTTATATTTGTTTATATTCACTAATTCTAAAAAGAGTCTAACAAATATCAAGTCCATATATTCACCCCCCCCCCACTAGGTGATATAGTCTACTATCAACAACAATCTTTCAAGTAGTATCAGACAGAGGTTGGTAAAAATAAGACTTAATCGTGTGACCAAGATCTTACAAGGGTAGTCTGTCATATCAACATGTCCTCAACTAATAGTCATAAGGAGCTGAGCTTAATGAAGCTCACCATTTACACAATGGATAGCTTTGGAATATTGAAGCAAAGGTAAAGATGTTCATGTAAGCCTCAGACCTTAGGATCTTTATCACAGTTAAGGAGGGGCTATCTATCCCCATAAAGGCCTCCACCACTGATCCTAGCCTACAGGTTCCAAAGAAGTATGCTGACATGATGAGGGATGAAATTGTACAGGCTACCATGGATAAGAGATCCAAAAATATAATAGTTAGTGTAATTAATGATTCCACCTTCCAGAACTTAGTCTACTTTCATACAACAAAGCAGATATGGGATACACTTATTATGTATATGGAAGGGACTGAAGAAGTAAGGGATGATAGGATATCCCTACTCAACCATGAATATAAAGCCTTTAGGCAGAGCAGCAAGGATAGCATAGCTGAGTGCTATGAGAATTTCTTCAAAACTATAAATGTGTTGAAGACCTATAAGAGGGTTTTCACTAATTTTGAGCTAAATAACAAGTTTCTGAGATCTCTAACTAGAGATTAGGATAACAGGATCTGTGCCATCAGGGATATGCGAAACCTAGCCAACATTCCTCCCCACACTCTATTTGGGAAGCCACTCTCTTTTGTGATACAGCTAAATGAAAGGAAAGAGAAGGAGACTGCTACCAGGTCATACTAGAGGGATAATTCAGCAACCCTCAAGGTTGTGGGCTCAAAGAAGAACAAGGGGAGAATCCCCTCTACTCCTAGAAAAGTGGCTGAGTCAGAATCTTTTGAACCCAACACTTCAGATACTAACATGTCTGATGGAGAGTTTGTTGCCTTCCCTAGGCAATTCTTGAAGATGATGAAGAGGAAGTTGTAGAAGAGCAAATCTTCCTCCTCCAACTACAAGAAGGACTACAACAAATCTGATAGAACTAGGAAGGACCCTAAAGGGAAAAGGTATTATTCTAAGCCTAGTAAACATATTCCTTATAATATTGTTTGCTATTCATGCGAAAAACCTATGCATGTTATAGCTAACTGCCAAGTCAAAAAAAAAGAGAAAGCTGCTTCTAGTGAAAAGAAGCATTATAAGGGCAAGAAGTCTAAAAATACTTTTATTGCCAAGAAGGAGAAGAGCTGGAGTCAAAGTAACTCAACCGCTTATAAGTCAGAAGAAATGGAAGCCTATATTGGGCTATTTTCTGTAGCAGAAGAGGAGGATGCACATGCTGTACGGATTGGTATCATGGTCCCATTGTCACATTCAGATAGTGATAATAACGAAGAAGAGGAAGAAAGTCATGGCTTGATGGTCATGATAGATGAAGAAGATCAGGAAAAATCCATTCCCGATGAGGTAATATTACTGAACTTGTCTTCTTTTGATTCAGATTATGAGATTGGCCCAGAATCTGATGTATAATGCTTATCTAATAATGAGGATGAATCATAATCTGAAGATGATGTCAATCAATTGATCAATAAATATAGTGTCCTCTTGGAAGCTCTCAAAAAGAGTAAGATGCTTGTTAAGAGACAAGATGACGTAATTAATTCCCTTCAGTAGGCAAAATCTTAAAACCTTGAGTCTGCTACCCAGCTAGCTCAAATGAGTAGGGAGATTAGCCAATTGAAATGAATACTAATTATTCATTTCAGCATCATCAGCAAGAAGAACAAGATCATCAAGGATCTTAAAGAGAATCTCCTCAAAGTGAGGATGCTTGCGGACAAATTCTCTAAGCTATAGTCTGTGCTGCTAATTATTGACTCTTTTACTTCCCAAAACAATAAGTTGGGAGGGGCTTCAATTGGAAAGCAATATCAACCAGGGATAAAGGAAAGGCAGTTGTTGTTAAGACTCAAACCACCTTTCAAAAGGTTCTACTTCCTTCTAGTAGGTATGACCATGACAGTATGTATGGTCACTAGAAGATTGAAATTCCTACAGTAAGGGCAATAGTGCACTTAAATGTGGAGGTAGAAAGAACATGTGGTTGAGTGCTTTGAAAGCTCTATATGAGAAAATTCAAATGGGTCATTTTGAACCATTTATTTTTGGTACACCAACACCTAAACTCAAGGGTAAAGAAATGGCATCTTCCCAACCCTTTTCAGTGAAAAGCAGGCTGTTGGCAAAATAATAACTCACTCTCACAAGGAAAAAATGGATGCCATCAACAAAATATTAGCTACCAAGCTGACATCTATTGTTGTCAAGCTGATATCACTGAGTAAGAATAGTTATCGTTGAGCACATAGTCAGGTGATTGCTGAAAGAAAGAGGAAGAATGCATGTGCCTTCATTATTGAACATGGATATTCTCATACTCCATCATCTTCTGAGAATGTTCATAAGAGAAGATATAATATTTTTGAGTGTTGGTGCTGTGGTAAAGTGGGACACTTTGCCATAGATTGTTGGCACAATCCCTCTGTGCCATAAGCAAAGAAAAGTTTTCCTTTTAGAGTTACTACCAACAGAAATGCTATTTTTTCTGCTAACAAGAACCTAAGATCCAAATTCTGTTGGTATTCGAAGGTAAAATGAATCTTATCTTGCAGGTTAGTTCAAGTACCAACTTAAAGCAAATCTGGTACTTGGACAGTGGGTGTTCCAGGCACATGACTGGGACAATGAGTCTTCTCAAGGATTACACTCCCGTGAAACATGGACCTAGGTCATTTTTGGAGGCTCTGACAGAGGAGTCACCAAAGGCTCTGGTATGATTTCCAATAATATAGTATCAATTACTAGACTAACTTATGTGGAGGGTTTGCAACACAACCTTATAAGAATAGGACAACTATGTGACTTAGGCCATGCAATTGAATTCCACAATGATAAGTGTCTTATCAAAAAGTTAATTGACTTAGAGATTATTCTCTCAGGCATTAGAAGTGGCAATGTTTATTATTTAGATTTTATTTGTCATAATTTTTCCACTCTAGTATGTCTGGTAGCTAATAAGAAATAGTCTCTTTGTTTTCAATGGCACAAGAGACTTGTTCACATTAACTATAAAACATTATACAAACTCTTTTCTGAAAACTTAGTTAGATATAGTCCTAATTTTAAATGTGTAAAAGAGGGCCCCTGTCATACATGACAAATGAGCAAGCAAACTAGGGCCACCTTTAAGAGCATTAGCACTAAAGACTCTGTAAGATGTCTTTATCTGTTGCATAAGATCTAATTTGGTCCTATGCCCATTTAGAGTTTAGGAGGGAAGTTATACTCCTTTATGATTGTAGATGATCACTCTAGGTTTACATGGGTCTTCTTCCTTAGGAAGAAATCAGATACCTTGGATGTCTTTATGACTTTTGTCAAGTCCATTCAAAATGAATTGAATTTTACTATTGTCAAATTAAGAAGTGGCCATGGTATAAATTTCAATCTAGTGCTATTACAAAATTCTGTCAAAAGCAAGGTATCTCCAGAAGTTCTCTTCTCCCAGAACTCCAAAATAAAGACTGTCTGGGATAAAGAGTAGGACTTTAATAAAGGTTGACAGAACATTACTTAACAATTCCTCACTACTAGAGCACTTTTGGGCTGAGATAATCAATACAGCCTGTTATGTTCTAAACAAGGACAATATCAACAAGTTATATTGGCAAACTCCCTATCAACAACTCATGCTATTTGCAGACCTCAGTATTTCTTTATAATATGCTATAGATATATATATTCATATATTTTCTTTATTTGTTTTTGTCTGCTAGTACCAAATCAAAAAAATTACAAAAAACTGTGCTTATGCCACATTACCAAAATTAAGGATGATTAGATTCTTTATTTAAAGATTATTTACTATGGTTAATTTTATTTTCAAGTTTCTTCAAAAAATTATATTACATTATGTCATGATTTGAATATTATCTTATTATATATAATGAAATTGTTTGTAAAACACATTTGTAGAATTATTTTTGCATGCCTTCAAATATGAGTAATATTTTATATTTGATAATTAATATCTCACTAACACTTTTGATAACCTACTTGTGTTTTCAATCTTATTCCTACATGATTGCATAGAGTACTAGCATAACCTCTTAAATTGCATAAATGGATTACCTACACAACTTTGAATTGTTTTAACCAATTCATTGTATTCATGCACTTGCTATTAAAAAATGTGGTTTAATAATAAATTTTCTATGTTTGCAAAATAAGTGAATTTTGAGTGCTTGTTAAAAATAAAAAATTGCGTGACAAAAATAAAATAAAATATAAATTATGCTAAGGATCCCCTAGTAGTAGGTTTAGGACCCCTAGTAAAATGTGAAGAGAGAGGGTTGGTTTGATCCAACGGTTAATGATCAAAACTCTGAAATCCGACGGCCACCTAATTTCCTTCCAATTTCGAACTCATGCTATTTACAGACCTCAGTATTTCTTTATAATATGGTATAAATATATATATTCATATATTTTCTTTATTTGTTTTTGTCTGCTAGTACCAAATCAAAAAAATTACAAAAAAACTGTGCTTATGCCACATTACCAAAATCAAGGATGATTAGATTCTTTATTTAAAGATTATTTACTATGGTTAATTTTATTTTTCAAGTTTCTTCAAAAAATTATATTATATTATGTCATGATTTGAATATTATATTATTATATATAATGAAATTGTTTGTAAAACACATTTGTAGAATTATTTTTGCATGCCTTCAAATATGAGTAATATTTTATATTTGATAATGAATATCTCACTAACACTTTTGATAACCTACTTGTGTTTTCAATCTTATTCCTACATGATTGCATAGAGTACTAGCATAACCTCTAAAATTGCATAAATGGATTACCTACACAACTTTGAATTGTTTTAACCAATTCATTGTATTCATGCACTTGCTATTAAAAAATGTGGTTTAATAATATAATTTCTATGTTTGCAAAATAAGTGAATTTTGAGTACTTGTTAAAAATAAAAAATTGCGTGACAAAAATAAAATAAAATATAAATTATGCTAAGGATTCCCTAGTAGTAGGTTTAGGACCCCTAGTAAAATGTGAAGAGAGAGGGTTGGTTTGATCCAACGGTTCATGATCAAAACTCTGAAATCCGACGGCCACCTAATTTCCTTCTAATTTCAAACTCATGCTATTTGCAGACCTCAGTATTTCTTTATAATATGGTATAGATATATATATTCATATATTTTCTTTATTTGTTTTTGTCTGCTAGTACCAAATCAAAAAAATTACAAAAAAACGGTGCTTATGCGACATTACCAAAATCAAGGATGATTAGATTCTTTATTTAAAGATTATTTACTATGGTTAATTTTATTTTCAAGTTTCTTCAAAAACTTATATTACATTATGTCATGATTTGAATATTATATTATTATATATAATGAAATTGTTTGTAAAACACATTTGTAGAATTATTTTTGCATGCCTTCAAATATGAGTAATATTTTATATTTGATAATGAATATCTCACTAACACTTTTGATAACCTACTTGTGTTTTCAATCTTATTCCTACATGATTGTATAGAGTACTAGCATAACCTCTTAAATTGCATAAATGGATTACCTACACAACTTTGAATTGTTTTAACCAATTCATTGTATTCATGCACTTGCTATTAAAAAATGTGGTTTAATAATATAATTTCTATGTTTGAAAAATAAGTGAATTTTGAGTACTTGTTAAAAATAAAAAATTGCGTGACAAAAATAAAATAAAATATAAATTATGCTAAGGATAACTCCACAAAGTAGTTTCACTCTCCTTATAAATGTTAATGAGCATTATGAGGCTGAGCGTCTCGGAAATAATTGTAAATTTTCTTGTGCAAATAAATGTTTTACCACTTTTCATAACAAAAATTCAGTTTGTTCATTATCATGTTGTGGAAGTAAAGTTATTTATGTCTATTTAATGTTATGTTCTTACTTTACATGCTTTCATATGGTTTAATATATACGCTTATATACTTTATCAAAATGCTTGTTATGTACACATCATTGTCTCATAAAAATTTCTACTCATGAGAATCGGACCCTGAAACATATCTACAATACTCTTTACAAACTTGAGTAATTGTGTTATATAGCTAAGCATGACTTTTACAATGTTTATTTTTACTCAGAATGCAAATTAAAATATATTGTAACGCATCTTTTCTTGATAATTCTCATCATGCTTGCTACTTATATATATATTGACATATCATTTCTGATACTAAACTTCAAATATCTACTTTTCAAATTACAACTTATTATATTTAAAATGTTTTTACTTCCCAAAAGGATGTTTATCTTATGAGAAATTACATTATTTCCACCGTGCTTACTACTTATGCTCAATACTAAAAAAACGACAACAAATATCTTTCCTCTTTATATAATGAAAAAAAATCAAACTATCCTCCACTTTCTTTTGATAATACCAAAAGGATGAGAATACAAGACAAAATCTATTATTTAGGAGGAGTTTAATAATACATTGATAAATTTCAACAATGCATTTATTGTTGGGAGAGCATCCATATAGGGGGAGAACTTGCACATTTATCATATTTATCATATACTATAAACACTTCTCTAGTTATACTTGATTTATTCCTAGATAATTTGTTATTATAAAAGGGAGAGATTGTTGGAGCAAGCGTTTCACATTTCTTGATTTGAGAATAACAAATCCTGCTATGTATTTGATCGTGTTTGTTTATAGTGTGCAAAAGTAGAAAAGTTTTGGAATAAGAGATATCACAGACAATAAGAGATATACCTGTTTGTTTAACAGGTATATTTCCCCTATGAGTGTGTACGGAGAAAAGTAGAACATCTCTAGAATAAGATATATCAAGGGAAATAATGAATATCGTTGGTGATAGAATGGATGACAGCAGAGACAAGAGCTTGACGGTTAATAATTTCTTAATTGAAGATAGTTTGAGACTATCTCCAGGCGATATTAATATCACCGGGTGATATGGCCACGATTTACCATGTTACGGATGATCCGGGCCACATCAAGCACGATTTGCCAATATAACTGGGTGATATCAATATCATAGGGCAATAGTACCATGATCATCACATTCACAATTTTAACTGCCATGATCAACTCTGGGTGGGCTATGTGTCAGTATGATATGCTTCCGCCAGGCGATATCGATATCGACGGCTATATCTACTGAAGTCTATTTAAAGCCGAGTTTTCACTATCCAATATTACATCTCCTGAAGCATATACTCATACATTCTCTTAGAGCCTTCATCCCCAAATTTTAGAGCACTCCCAACTACATTCTTTAAGATCAAGAGTTAAAAGGATATCTTCGTGTGCTACAACTCTGATGATGCTTATGGTGATTCTTCATTTCTTCCAGAGCTCTACATTATAACCAGTCTTTAATTTCTATTTTAATTATAATCTATCATTTTCCTTTGTAACAGTAAAGAATTTGCTGCATTGTGTGTGGCGACTAGTCCTTGTTTGGTTTAGGGGGTAATACATTGTCTTATGTGTAGTGACTAGATCGAGGTGTAGAACTATGAAGAAGGCTAGAGACCGTATTTGGGGAAAGATAGGCCATTACAGCCGGTACTTGGGTGAAGGACCGACGTAGAATTAAAAAGGATTTTATTCTTGTAAGCCATGATTTCAAGCTTTTTTGAAATCATTTTTTATGTATTTACCTCTAATAAAATAAAATCATTATTTTAATTCATCTAAATCTCTAAAAACAATTTGTTATATATATCATTATTTATTGTTAATGTCGGGTGATACTACTGTCGCCAGTGATTGCATCAAAAACTAAATTTTTCCCAAGTCAAAATTAACTCTAAAAATTACTAAGTTTTACTTAAATTTGTAAAAGCTCTTATTCACCGCCTATAAAGTTGCCATAAGATCCAATAGAGTGGAACTCCTCATGATGTTTGGAGGAACTTCAAAGAATTGTCGTTTTGCCATTGTCGACATGCCCAGCAGCTACAATACTATCTTTGGAGGGACCCTCATCAATGCCTTCCAGATCGTTCCCTCATCTTACTAACAATGTTTCAAATACAACATTGGAGGCCAGAAGATCTAGATTCAAAGAGAACCCAATTTGGTGAGGAATTGCTACCTCAACATTGTCAACATGATCAATTAGATGAAAGAGGCTGAGGTGGTCGATAAGGTGGCAAAAAATGAAAAGTCCGGAGGCCACAAAGGAAGTAAAATAAAAAGAGATTCAGCCGAGGGAGGGAGGCCCAAAGAAGTGAGGATTAGAGTGGAACTAGTAGAAGAAGACAAGGAGAAGATCCTATCCAACTTCCCGGAGAACGAAGTCATCTTCACGTAGATGGCAGTGGACATGTTAGGCATCGACGTTGAATTTGCATGCCACCATATCAACCTCGATCAGGAAGCCCACCCTATCTGACATAAGAAGAGTGAAATAGTCATTATCTTGGCCAAGCCCATCCATGCGGAGGTGGAGAAGTTGTTGGATGTGGGGTTTGTGTTAGCGATCAGTACCCAGGCTGGGTTTTCAATGTTATAATTATAAAAATGGGCATGTTAATTGACACATGTGTATTGACTTCTCCCTTCTTAATAAAGTTTACCCTAAAGATTATCACCTCTTGCCTCGAATCAACATGCTAGTAGACTTAGTCGTCGGATTCCCTGTCATGAGTATTTAGATACTTTTATCAATTATCACCAAATCCACATACACCCTCCCAACATAAAAAATGTTTCCTTTATCCCCATTGACAGACTTTATTATTATAAAATGATGCACACCGGGCTCAAGAATGCAGGAGCAACATGCCAAATAATGATGGGCAATGTGTTTAGATAACATGTAGGGAGGAACCTTGAGGTGTACATTGATGATCTAATATGAATAATATGAGTTTGGGGTAGCATCTTCAGGACTTGGAAAATACTTTCACTATACCCTGGAAGCTCAAAATGAGGATCAACCTGGTGAATTGTGTCTTTGGCGCAGGGAGAGGCAAATTCCTTGGTCACCTTTTGAACCCGACTGGAGTAGAGCCAAACCCGGACAATATCAAGGCAATCAAGGAAATGGAAGCTCCGAAAAATGTTAATGAACTTCAACGATTAATAGGTTGGCTCATAGGGTTGAGTAAGTTTCTCTCAAGAGCTAGGGAGAAATGCTCCCTTTCTTTAGGACATTGCGTGACAATAAGAAGATTGGGTGAAAGATGAAAAAATGAAGAAGTCTTTAATAGTCTGAAGTTCTCGTTGACGTAAATACCCCTATTTAAGTGCCTCGAGAAGATGAAATTTTTTTCCTTTACCTCGGAGTAGGAGTTGAGGTGGTAAGTTTGGTAGTGGTGCACAAAGAGGGAAATAAGCAACTTCCATTTATAATACAAGCAGTCATGCATGGGGGACCCCGTGCGGGCAACATTCGTCGGGTGCAACATTTGTTGAGGGGGCGACATTCGCCGTGGGTGCGACATTCGTCAAGGGGGCGACATTCGTCGTGGGTGCGACATTCGTCGAGGGGGCGACATTCGTCGTGGGGGCGACATTCGTCGTGGGGGCGACATTCCTCGAGGGGGCGACATTCGTCGTGGGGGTGACATTTGTCGTGGGGACAATATTTGTTGTGGGGACGATATTTGTCGTCGGAGTGACATTTGTCGTGGGTCGAGATATGTCGTGGGGCGACATATGTCGTAGAGGAGACATTGGTCGTGAGGGAAACATTGATAGTAGATGCTACATTTGTCGTGGGGGCGACATTTGACGTGGATGTGACATATGTTGTGGGGGCGGCATTGGTCGGGGGGTGACATTGGTTGTGGAGGCAACATTGGTCTTGTGGGAGACATTGGTCGTGGGGATGACATTTGTCATAGGATGACATTTCGCGTGGGGGTGTCATATGTCGTGGGGGCAGCATTGGTCGGGAGGGACAACATTGATCGTGGGGGCAACATTGGCCTTGGGGCCGACATTAGTCGTGGGCGCGACATTGGTCATGGGGGCAACATTTGTCGTGGAGGGACATTTGTCCTGGGGGCGACATTTGGCGTGGGGCCGACCTCCTGTTCGCTGCTCCGCTATTAGGGGTTAAAGGGATTCTTAGATAATCACATTCACTGATTCTATGAGGCACGACCTATTTAACCAAACATCAGTTAGGTATAATGCAAAATGGAAGCAAGACTTTAAGAAAACTTCATTATTTCAGCTCATAATCTCATCAGAAAGACTGAATTAAATAAAGGGTGAAAAATTCATTGCAAGACCATTGATTTCACAATACATAAATATAAATGCAGGAATGTTAATTAATTAAAGTAATTACAAAAAAACTCATGAATTTGGAATCACCTTAAAAAAATAAATCAAAACATTGGTTTTCATGCTTCCATTCCAATCTGAAATCACCATAAATTAAAAGCGAATCAATGTTTTTTGAAATTCAAAAAGTTTTAATCTAGAAGAGTATCAGGCTCTGGATTTGGAAATCGACAGTACTTCCATTCACTGGTGTTGGACTATCATTCATTTCCACATTTTCTAAATATTTGAAATCGGGAACCTAGACTGGAGTCTGTCTATATGCAGCATTACACAGTGTTTCCCATACACCGTTCAGCATATCATTGAGCAAATGACAACACGTTTTTTTGTAATACATTAAGTTTTAAACCAAAACGAAGATCAACAACAATCATGGAATCCAAAATTCATGGAGAAAGTTGTTGTTCATTTTATAGAGATTCCCTTCTCTTTTTTATGCAAAAACTTTATATTTCACAAAGTTAACATGCAGTAAAATTGCTATCCAATTTAGAAGAACAGGATGATCCTGAAAATCACCGCAAGAGATAAACTCATTCAAAACCTCACCATTTCAGAATATTCAAGTAAAATTTCCGTTCACAAAGCCCCGAATAAAACTCATTTGTGAAGATCAATTAAATAGAAACATGCCAGAAATCCATTAAAATAATCAGAACAAACCTTGAAGAATTCTTGGAATCCTTCTGAATCTGAGACCAAACAACCGTGATCTTCTCCATCAGAGTTCATAACACTACCTCTAGAGTGGATCAGAAGCTATTAGGGGTTAGAGCCTTTCACCGATCTTCAGTACGCCTGAGATTGCCTTGGATCCCTAGATCTGCCTTGCACCGTACTTCAGTCCGCCCGGCATCACCATGGAGCCTTAGATCCACTGGAGTTAAGCATTGCAGATCCATTGGAGTTAAGCATCACCGTACTTCAGTCCTCCAGGGAGTACCCATGAACAATTGTCGCCCGCAGCGCCGAATGCCGTCGGAGCTGCCCTAGCTGTGCAAACGAGGAAGTCAGTATCAGGATTTTGAGTTGTCGCCGGTGTTGAGGGCTCTTCCGAGCGAGATCTTTCACAGTCGTGTCGAGGATGGTGGGGTTTCTCCTTCGTCGTCGGGACGTAGTAGCATTGTCGTCGCGGAAGTGCGGGGAAGGGGAATTAGGGAAATCGCGGATATCACGATTGACGAAGCTGCCCTACCTGCGCAGAAGAAGAAATTGGGTATCGCGATGTTGCGGCGTTGGATTGTCGCAGTAGGAGCTGTCCTTGCTACGTAGAAGAAGAAGATGGAGAAGAGGGGTATCGGGATTTTGAGGCGGATGAACAGTGTCGGTCTCTTTTAATTAAGTCCTAATCCGACCAAATGACCAAATTACCCTCCAATTAACTCACAAAAGCTGATTTTTTGAGGGCATTTTGGTCCAACGAATGTTACACCATGAGGGATTAGGCCTTTCCTTATAGTATAAAGATAAGTAGAGTCATTCAAAAGGTCGAGCTATGCTACCCGATTCTAGAGAAGCTGGTATTCGCCCTCATCTTATCGACTTGAATACTTCAACCCTACTTACTTACATGCTCATTCAATCAAGGTTGTGATAGATAGACCATTCCATATCATCATAGAGGGAGTTGAGAACTTGTGGAAGCTAGTCAAATGGTCGGTAGAGCTCAAATAGTTTGATATATCATTAGTCCCTTGACTGGAAATGAAGGCTCATGTGGTGGCTGACTTCTTGGTTGATTACATAGTGGAGGCAAGCGAGTCAGAGCTGCAAGGGTGAGATCGTTGGGAGATTTTCATGGATGGTGTGTTAGGAGTATAATCGGTGAGAGCAGGAGTTGTACTGATGAACTTTCAAGGGGGTAAAATTGAGCAAGCCATCAACATCCATTTCACAGTCACCAACAATAATGCAAAGTATGAAGTTGTGATCATCAAGCTTTGCCTTGCTCTCAAGTTGGGGATACCGAATCGTAAGGCTCATTTAGACTATTTAGTTGTTGTATCACAGGTTTTAGGAGAGTTCGAGGTGTGGGGGATAAAGCTATAGACCTGTCTGGTAATTGTAGAGGGGTCAGCACTTTTGATAGTTTTCTATTTTGGACATGCTGAGGGAGGAAAACTCTTCAGCGAATTGTTTAACCTTTTCACAGCCCAACAGAAGGTGGAACATTGAACAGTTGCTCTGACCGTCCATCAAGAAAGGGGAGGTGATGAAGATCAACCAACAACTATCATGTACAGATCCATTTCTCAAGTTCCTGACGACATGATAGTTCTCTCCTGAAGTTCAAGACGAGATGTAGTTCAGATCCAAGTCAGTCTACTGCATACTTCGTTAGGAAAATCTATATTAGAAGACCTTGTCTCGTCCCTTGCATATAGCTCTTATTTTTGTCTTACAGTTCACTTGTATGATCTTTTAAAAATTAATTTGTACTTCCTAAGATATTTATTATTTCCTCGATGCTACATATGTAATTGGGCTCAAGAGAGTTGAATCCTAAAAGGGAGAGAATTCAAGCCCTCGATCCATGTTGTTTCCATAGTATGGGTTGTTCCTATACAAGCTCCTCTCCTGCACACCTGTTACTTTCCCCCTCGAGTGAAGTTCAAGTCCTCTGTTGGAACACCCTATTACTAATTTGGGTTAGGATCACTATGTCTTTAGGAAACCTGTTTTTGACCTCATTGTATAGATCTAAAGGTAAATTAGAATTGAGTCTAAGGGTTAGTAGTTAGGTTTGGAAGCTGCCCTCAAGACCAAGGTTTTTCAGTTTGGAGACTAAGTCATTTCGTCGAGCTCAGTATGACGAATCGTCGAACTCCAATCGACGATCATTTAGCTCAACTTCAACGGATCGTCGAACTCCATTCGACGATCGCTGAGCTCAACTTCAACAAATCGTCGAACTCCATTCGATGATCTTTGAGCTCAGTTCGATGATCTTGACTCACGTATTGATTCTCTATCTCTGAGCTCAGTTCGACGATAGTTGAGCTCAGATCGACGATCTTTGTTACTGTATAAGTCCAAATCGCTGAGCTCAGTTCGACGATAGTGGAGCTCAGTTCGACATTTTTCTGAAGAGTTAAATGATTTTCAAGATTCAAAATTCAGAACAGTTAAGGAGTTATTCTCAGCAATTAATTCAGAAGATCTTGTAGCCGTTTTCATTTATTCTGGAGCAAGTTTCAAAGGATTATCAACGAATGTTTCATTGGACTTTCCCCCAGAAGACAATTACAATTAAGGATGTAATTAATGACAGGCTAACGGCTATTCTGGACAGAGGATCATTTCTATTCAGAACACGGGAATAAAAGAAAAGATTTTTTGAATTCCTCACAGGAAGAGAGTGCACAAGAAGAAGAAGAACAAAATATTCTCTGCAACAACTCTTCTTTGGAACAACATCTTTCTCAACAACAGTCTCTCAAGAGAAAAAGAGAGAGAGCTATAGACATTATCTGTCTCAAGATTCATACAAGAACATCATCACTAAAAGAGATCAACCATCTGAAATCTTCAGATCTCTTTTGATTCAAGTGTTCAAGGCCATCAACATTCAACACTCCAGACACCTCACATTTTGGCTGTTGCTTAAATCATCATTTGCTGGAGATCAATTTCTGAAGGCATATCACCCTACAATAAAGCTTCATTTTCTGAACATCTCAAGAACTCAGGGGGAGCTTTGAAAACATCATATCCACATAGTCTTCTCAGCTGCTTTGAGAAAGAGAAGACTTCCATCACTCTCTCATCCCCACCTCTGTAAAGGGTTTTTCAAACTCCCTTCAAAAGTTTGTGTGTGGTTTTTGAGCACCTTATCAAAAGCTCATTGGTGGCAAGACACCTGATCAAAAAATCTGGTTTAGTTTTTGAGCACCTTATCAAAAGCTCATTGGTTCCCAGGACACCTGATCAACTCATCCTGCAGTGGATTCCTACCTAGGGTGGTAGAAGAGTGGATGTCCCCAAGTTTAGGGGAACCACTATAGCTCTTTGTGTCTTCTGGTTGCTTGTCTTTATTTTTGTTTCTGGCTGTGGCTTGTGATTAGTTTCTTTTGTAGACTGTGATTAGATAGTTTCTGTGATTAGATTTTCTATTTTCTTCCCTGTTCACTCAGATTACAACAATGGTTGTAAAAAGTTTTTAAGCACCATATACTCCATTCACCCCCCCCCCCCTCTAGAGTATATCAGATCTAGCTTGCACTTTCAATTGGTATCAGATGGAGGTTGGTTAAAAATACCACATCTTCCAGGTTGTTTAAATATACCATCTCTCAGTGGTTGCACAAGTTAACACCTGAACCCAAAGATCCCTAGTTAGATATGCTTATTTTGATTTTGTTATTAGAATTATCTCTTCACAAATCATGTCCCAAAACAAAGATTATGCTAGCACCAGACCTCCAGTGTGTAATCTATCCAAGTTTGCACTTTGGAAGGCAAGGATTAGACTCTACATGAATTCTATTGATGAGGACATTTTTAATTCTGTTCTGACAGTTTGTCCAAAACCTCCGGAGAATACAAGCACAAATGTTGTTCCACCTCCATCAGGAACAGATGCTGATATCAAGAAGTGGAAAGTAGCAGATACAAAGGCTATGAATATCTTAGCCCAGACTATGTCTGATGACATTTTCCAAAAGGTGGCTGAATGTAATTCAGCAAAGGAAATCTGGGATAAGCTCTCTGAAATAGTCTCAGGATCAGCTGATGAAAGAAAGGACAGGAGATCCCACCTCATATCACTATATGAGAATTTCAAGAAAGGAGAAGCTGAGTCATTAGTTGAAATGTATAATAGACTCAGTCTGATAGTCAATGAACTCAAGACTTTGGATAAAGAGATCTCACTGACTGAACTTAATGACAAAATCCTAATGTGCTTCCCAAGCACTTGAGACTCAAGGATCTGGCCAATCAAGGATGCCAAAAGTCTGAATGAGATTACAATAGAAGCTCTTTTGGGCAAGCTCAAGTCTTTTGAGCTGCTCATTAAGAACAGAGAAGAAGAGCAGAAGGCTGCCTCACCAGCCACAAGAAAAGAAAAGACAATAGCTTTCAAAGCAACTGAAGATCAGCCTGAAGATAAAATCCCAGGCAATGATGAGCTGCTCAGTCTACTGGCTAAAAGAATTTACAACATGGCCAGAAAGGACTTCAAAAAGAGATCATACAAAGAGCATGATAAGCCAAGGTATGATAAGTCAAATAATAAATAAATTGTTTGTTTTGGTTGTAGGAAATCATGCCATATTGTGCCTGACTGTCCAGAAAACAAAAACAAGGACAAAAGGGACAAGAAAGAAAGAAGAAAGGACAAAGACTTCAAGAAGAGTAGCAATGGCAAACCCTCCTCAAGCAAGAATAAACACGCAAGGAAGGGATTTGTTGTTGAATCCTGGAGTGAAACTGAAGAAGAATCAGAAGCTTCATCCAGCTCCAGTGATGATAAAGATGATGCTGAAGAGAAGGAGTTCTGCATGATGACAATCAATGCCTCTCAACACAATTCAGATACAGTAGAGTCAGAGTCAGAATCAGAGACTCAACTTGAAGAGGACTAGGTAATTAGTTCTTTTGATTTCAATTCTGAGGACTTTAAGTCTGAGTTTAAAGCATTATGTTTAGACTTACTAAAATCTGAGAAGGAAATTATTTCTCTCAGAAATCAATTATCTGAGCATAGTATCTTAAAGTCAGAAAACCTCAAACTCTCTGAGGAGTTGGAGTGTTGTAGGGAGCAGATAGCTTCACTGAAAGGTGAGCTATCAGAGGCCAAGAAGTTTGAAGAATCCCTTAATGGGAGAAGTATCAAGCTGATGGACATCACAAGCACAGTGAACTCCAGATTCAATAGTACACTGGGCTTGGGTACTTCATCCAGACAAACTATAGTTCTAACAACCCCAATTAAGTTTATTTCTGATAAAGGGAAGGGAGTTGTAGAGGTAGCTAGGAAAAATTCTGATCTACCAAAAAAAACCAAGTTCCAGCTGAAATCGTCGAACGGAGCTCGACGATCGCCGAACGCAGATCGACGATCTTAGGCAAAATCGTCAAACTCAAGTCGACGATCTCTAATTCCTGAACTCTGTCACAGTCGACCATCGAACGGAGCTCGACGATCTGACCCAAGATCGTCGAACGCAGCTCAACGATCGTCGAACAGAGATCAGAGCTTTGGAAATTCTTTCAAGGGCAAATCAAAATCCAATCCTATGGGTCCTACATCCCAAAGCTTTAAATCTTATACTGAATGGATAATACCTCCAAGGAGATATCATCCTGAAGGTTATAAGTGTCAACCTGGGATGTCTTTTATTTCTGAGTTTAAAGGTTAAAAACCTAGGCCCAAGGTAAACTGGGTCAAAAACAAATGAATTATTTTATGTGCAGGTGAAGACCTATACAACATCAAACCAACAATGGTATTTGGATAGTGGGTGTTCAAAGCACATGACAGGAAATAGGGACAATCTCACATCCTTTAAAGCCAAGCTTGGACCCAAACTCATATTTGGTGATTCAAACTTTGGACAAAGTAAAGGATATGGTGCAGTCCAGATTGGGAAAGTGACATTCAAGAAGGTAGCCTATGTGGAAGGACTGAAGCACAATTTGATAAGTATCAGTCAGCTATGTGATGATGGCTACCAGGTAACTTTCAGCAAAACCTTATGCAAGATCAAGTCAGAGGACAACACAACTGTGTTGACAGGTAAAAGGAAAGGTAACATCTACTTAGTAGACTTTCTTTTAACAGAAGTAGATATTTGCCTGTTTAATTCTGTTTGTAGACCTAATGTTTTATGGCATAAGAGACTAGGACATTTAAACCTTGAACCATTGCTAGGCTATCCAAGGACAATCTTGTTAGAGGACTACCTTCTGGCCCCTAAAAGAAGGAAGGACTCTGCAGGGCTTGTCAGTTAGGCAAGCAAACTAAAAATAGTTTCAAGTCACTTAATAAGAGTGATTCACCTAGGATTTTGTATCTGTTACACATGGATCTGTTTGGACCCATTACAGTACAAAGCTTAGGAGGGAAATCTTACACTTTAGTAGTTGTAGATGACTTCTCTAGATTCACATGGGTGTTCTTTCTGAGGAAGAAGTCTGATAACTTTAAGTGTTTGACAGAGTTTTTCAAATGCATACAGATTGAGTTCAATACTCACATTGCCCTGATTAGAAGTGATCATGGGATAGAGTTTGATTCTCTTCTTATGCAAGAGTTCTATCAGAGTGAAGGGATCAGGCATACTTTCTCATCTCCTAGAACTCCTCAACAAAATGGGATAGCTGAAAGGAAAAATAGAACCTTTATTGAATCTTCCACTACATTGTTGTCAGATGCTCACCTTCCTCTATCTTTTTGGGCAGAGGCAGTGAACACCTCCAACTATGTGCTGAACAGAAGTTTAATACATAAACTAAAGGGCAAGACTCCCTATGAATTACTCAAAGGGAAGAAACTTAAAGTTGATTATTTTAGAATTTTTGGTTGTATTTGTTATATTCATAATAATGACAAGAGATATTTAGCAAAATTTCAAGCTAAAGCTGATGAAGGAGTGTTTCTGGGATACTCCATGATTAGTAAGGCTTATAGGGTATATAATAAATCATCTCTTAAAATTGAAGAATCTGTTCACATATCTTTTGATGAATCTAACATGTCTTTCAAGGAGAAGAACACTTCTACCATAGAACCTTTGCAGGTACATTCTCTTGATGAAGATTTGAACAGGTTACAGATTACTCAACAAGAGGAAAGCAGTGAAGATGAAGAAATCATTCAACGTATTGAAGAGAAACTTCTTGAAGAGACAGTTATTGTACCACAAGAGTAAACAACAACACAGGTTGGTGAACAATCAACACCCCCTGTTGATTTAAAAACATCAAGAGATCATCCAATTTCCCAAGTAATTGGAGGCATCTCAGCTGGTGTGCAAACTAGAAATTAGGTCAACCAAAACCTGTTGCACACTTGCTTCCTATCTCAAATTGAACCTCAATCTATTCAAGATATAGAGCAAGATCCACACTGGATCATTGTAATGCAAGAAGAGTTGCATCAATTTGAAAGGAACAAAGTTTGGGAACTAGTACCAAAGCCTAAGGATCACTCCATTGTTGGAACAAAGTGGGTGTTCAGAAACAAATTGGATGATCAAGGAGTAATTATAAGGAACAAGGCAAGGCTAGTTGCTCAAGGATATTCTCAAGAAGAAGGCATAGATTATGACCAGACTTTTGCACCAGTTATAAGGTTGGAGGCTATTAGAATCTTCTTAGCATATGCAGCATACAAAGGTTTAAAGCTATATCAGATGGATGTAAAGAGTGCCTTTCTAAATGGAGATATTAAAGAAGAAGTCTATGTCAGACAACCTCCAGGTTTTATCTCTTCAACCCATCCTGATTATGTTTTTAAATTGAACAAAGCATTATATGGTCTCAAGCAAGCTCCTAGAGCATGGTATGAGACCCTAACATGCTTCCTTCTGGAAAATGAATTTATAAGGGGTAGAGGATACAAAACTCTTTTCATTAGAACTCATAAGTCCCATACCCTACTAGTCAGATTTATGTAGATGATATTATTTTTGGCTCTACTGATTCAAATTTGTGCAGAAGGTTCTCCAACCTAATGCATTCTTGTTGGGTATTGTATCCACAACGTACCTAATTTGAAGAAACCCATGAACAAGCTAAGGTAAATAGACAATCTATTTGATGAAATCTTTTAAGTTGTGCTTGCAGTTATTCCACGCTAAGTACACACCAATGTCAGGGTGCAGTAGGTCAATATACACGGGTCTACGCGACGTAATCCCTCGTTGAGCGGATCAGTGTGTTGGCCTACGTGTACTCTCTCTATTGAAGTGTACTTATTTTCAAGTACAGGGCTGTGATAATGCATGAGCAGACAAGGAGCAAGGATGGGTCAAAGAGCAGCTCATGGGTGGAAAGACGAAAAATCGTCTAAGTAATAATCGACGAGAATCACCAAGTGATTCTCACCAATTCGGCGAGATTCACTAGTGATTATCGCCGAATCGTCGAGAATCACTGGCTGATTCTCGCCGTCTCTATCCGGCTAAATCAGAGCGTTCAAATCTGTCGCCAAGTCAAAATCGTCGAGAATCACTGGCTAATTCTCGCCGAATCTTTGATTGATGATCGTCGATCTCCGAATAAGACGATCGTCGAGCTCAATTAGCATAATTCCTTCGACGAGAATGACCTTCGATTCTCGCCGACTCGTCGAGAATCACCTTCGATTCTTGCCGATTTTGCCTTAGGCAAATTTTCTGGAACCCGCTGGACCGGACTCAGCCGCTGGCGCTGTTTTGAACCGGGCTTGGGGTTTCTTCTGGTGGGACCCACAACAGTCATAAAGGAGTATTCTACTGTATAAATACTAGCGTATTTTTGAACAGTCGAAAAAAAGCGATTTTGATCAAGAAAACGGAGCCGCCGACGTGACCTAGATCGCGAAACTAGCTCCGCTGCCGTCGCCGCTCGTGCCAGTTGATCGCCGTCTTTGATCGAGGTTTCTTCCAGATCTCCCGGCGACGGAAGCCCAGCCAAGCACAGCTTCTCACGCGTCTAACCAGAGATCCTTTGTCTCTTGATTCGTAGATCGGGAAAACCTTCCCCTTCGGAATCGATCGAGACGATCGATCCTAGTGTGACCGTTGGAAGATCTTGTTAGCTTTGCTACGAAGATTGAATCTCCAAAGAACAGCCACAGCACGCCGTTGTCGCCGCCGATCCCGAGAACCAAGCCACCGCCCTTCTTGCCGCCGCCGATTTCGGGAGAGATTCTCTCTAAGTGAGATTTAGGGTTGTGTACTCTTTGTTGACTTCAAGAACACGTCGTCGAACAAAGAGGGACAGCTTATTTTCCATAAGTAGTTTGTATTTCTAATGCACTCCAATTTCTATTTTGTTGTAAAGGAACGTTGGTTCCTAGTTGTAAGGGTTGGGTGCAACCCGTGTTGTGGGAGTGGTGACTCCTACGTGTGGAAGGGTTCCTTCCATTAGTGCAAGGATTGGATTTCAATCCTGTTGGTGAAGTGACCGAGTCGTCCCTGTTTGGGAGATAGGTCGAAGGGGAAAAGTGGACGTACCCAAATCGGGGAACCACTATAATTTGCTTGTGTCCTTTCCGTACTGTGTTGTTTTGTTTTCTTTTGCAGGTACGACTTTAATTCCGCAAAAACGCTGCAAGACACCTATTCCCCCCCCCCATAGGTGAAGGTAGTTGACACTAAGTGGACTTTCCATTCTAAATTTGAAATGAGTAGCATGGGTGAGCTATCCTTATTTCTAGGATTGCAAGTCAAACAACATGTTGAAGGCATCTTTATTTCTCAAACCAAGTATGCAAAAGAATTGGTTAAGAAATTTGGCATGTCTGAAGCATCTTGTATGAAAACACCTATGCCTACTAATGTTGTATTGGATGCTGATGAACATGGGAAACATGTTGATCAGATAACATATAGAGCAATGATTGGCTCTTTACTGTACCTTACAGCCAGTAGACCTGATATAATGTTTGCTACATGCATATGTGCTAGATTCCAAGTGAGCCCTAGAGAGTTACACCTAACATTAGTAAAAAGGATTCTCAGGTATGTTAAAAGTTGTCCAAATCTAGGTCTCTGGTATCCAAAAGATTCGGCATTTGACTTAACTGGATTTTCTGATGCTGATTATGCTGGATGTAGAATTGATAGGAAAAGTACCAGTGGAACTTGTCAGTTTCTTGGTGACAGACTTGTCACTTGGTTTTGCAAGAAACAAACATCTGTGTCAACTTCAGCTGCTGAAGCTGAATATATGGCTGCAGGCAGTTGTTGCTCACAAATTTTGTGTATTCAAAACCAACTCCTAAACTATGGCTACAACTTAGAGAAGTCTAAAATCTTTTGTGATAATACCAGTGCTATTTCTATAGCTCAAAATCCAGTCCTCCATAGTAGGACAAAACACATTAAAATTAAGCATCACTTTTTAAGAGATAATGTTGAGAAGAACAAAATTGAACTTCAATATATCCCAACTGATTTGCAAAGAGGAGATATTTTCACGAAACCCTTGGATGAAAGAAACACACCTTCTTCGTGAATCAGTTAGGAATGTTAGATGGAGGAAGTCTAAAATAATATCCAAGATTTTAAAACTTTAAAAAATGACCAAGACTAGGCAAACATCTTGATTTTTCTAGTGTCTAGAGTGTATTTCTGGCCTTTGAACTGCGCTCGACGATTTTCCCCCAGATCGTCAAACAGATATCGACGCTTTCCGAAATCGTCGACCGGAGTTCAGCGCGTCTCAGATAGTGTTCAACTATCTTTCAGGTCAGCGATCGTCGAACGACGCTCGACGATTTTGTTCTCTGAACTATCGTCGAACGGAGCTCGACGCTCCCCAATATCGTCGAACGGAGATCAATGATATTGAAGACCTTTCAGATTCCTTTAGAAGCCCCGATCGTCGAACTGAGTTCAACGATCTTTCCTTTTCTGCGTCGAACCCTAATATAAAATTCATTTTTCGGCCGTCGTTCTCTCTTTGCACCTTCATTCTCTCTGCAAAAATTCTCTTTCCCTCCAAACATCTCTACACTTGGTCGTTTGTTTGTTGATTTTTGCAGGTAACAATGGTCGTCTCAGTTGTCGTTCTAGCCGCAATGAAGTTTGATGCAGGATTTGATATAGACATGGAGTCTTTCAGCACCAGCGATCAAATCTTCGAAGACATTCTGGAACTGTTCAAGGAGCAAAAGCTTGTCACTATCATGTCCACAAGAATCAAATTGGCTGCTGATGAGATTAAGGAATGGGTCTATACTGCCCACAACCAGGACCAAAATACAGTGGTTGGATCAATTTCTGGAACTCAGGTACCTCTGACACCTACCATTCTGACAGAGGTTTTTCAATTGAATTCTGGAGAGGATTCTGCTGAGTTGTCAGGAGAATCATTTTCTGATTTACTTGCCAGAATTGGTCATTCTGATGCAAACCCTAGCAAGCTGCTGAAAAAGAACTTAACTGTGGAATACAGGTTTTTAGCTGATGTAGTGGGAAAAGTTTTGTTGGCCAAGCATTGAGCACATGATACCATCTCCAGGTATCAGTTGTGCTTTATGGGAGCCTTAGTGGATAAGAAACAGTTAAACTGGGGAGAGATCTTCTTTGATCTGATTAAGAAGAAGATCAATAAGAACTTTGTAAATTATGGAAGGATACTAGGGCTATTTCTTCATAACAGATGCCCTGCACTGCTAGTCTCATCTGGGATGCACATCAATGCCTCTAAGAGGCTGTCCTGTGCCCTGTTTGGCAAATGGGACAGACAGATAGTGAAGCCCAGCAGGCCCTCTGCAAGTACCACTTCAGGCACAAGGACTCTTGCATTCTCTTCCCCTCAAGTCTCTGCCCCTGTAGAAGACTTGCCTGCTGCTTACTCTCCTCCTCCACCTCTTATCTCCTCTCCACCAGTCACATCCACCATTCAAATTTCATCCACCATCATTATTTCCAGCCCATATCATACATCAATCCCATCTCCAATCCCAACTCTTCCAATAACAGAAGAAATCTTCCACCCTCTACATCATTACCCTCACCCAAACATTGACACATCATCCCACATTCCATCATTCACACTTCTAGATGATTCCTTTATGGATGATTCACCTTCATCCCCTCCTGATCCAACCTCTTCATCCACCTCTTACCAACAACTTCTGCAAGATATCATTGATCAACCATCCTTCACACCTTCTATCTCCATACCACTTTCTTCCATTTCCACAATCCCCACACCTCAACCTTCCTTTCCCCCATCCATCAGCTCTCCACCACCATCACCAGTTACTCCACCTTCATTCTCTACCTCTGCTCCAGTCCCTACTGAGCATGTAGACATTCCAGCCTTAGCTGACAGACTATATGAGCTGATAGCTCCCAGGCTTTCACTTCTGTTGGAGACCTCCTTGGCTCCACTCTTCAAGTCAGTTGCAGAGTTATCTATCAGGATCTCCTCCCTCTTTCCTCCTCAGGCAATACCTTCCTTTGGGTGCCTTGATCCAGCTGTCTCTGAATCTAGGCAGGGGGAGATGCCTCATGAAGATGGATTGTCTGCTGCTGCTATTGATGTTACCTCAGCTCAAGCTCCAGCTTCAACACCACCATAAGTTCCAGCTTCAATACCACCACAAGTTGCAGTTTTCTCAGTGGACCGCAGGTCCCTTTTATCAGTTTTTGATTTAATTTATTTCAGCTGTCTTCCAGTAAGCACTGCAGTCCAGCCATCAGAGGATCTATCCAAGGCCATTGTGCCCTTCTCAAGCTGTGATACCAGCTTAATTAGCTCCTATATAACCTCCCTATATACTGCTGAGCCTTCTGTTTCTAGTGATCTTACTGCTGCTACTCCTGCTGACAATAATGTTGTTGTTTCTGTTGCTGCTGCTGATATTGTTGTTATTGCTAAAACTTCTGATGATATACATATGACAGAGGCATATGACTTTGAGCATGCTGTCACTGATGATGTTGCCCCTGCAGATATTTTTGTGTCTGAAACTGTTTTATCTGAATCTGTTGCTACCCCAGCTACTGCTGTCATTACTGCTGCTATATCTTCTGAGTGTATTGCCCCTGGAACTTCTATTTCTGCTGTTACTATTACTACTGCTATAACTACTGTCATCACTGTCTCATCTGCTCCAACCCAACAACAGAAAGATTATATGAAAAAGATTGATGCTTTATATGATGAGCAAAGCTCTGAAAGTGATGAATATATGACTGATTCTGATGATTCTTCTGCTACCATAGTCAGGAAAAGGAAAGCAAGAAGCAAAGCTATGAAAAGAGTTCCACCAGCTAAAGTCAAAGATACCAATGATATTCCTTATTACATTCTTCATGACTGCCCTATAATTGAACATTGGATGCAATATTCCAAGAATCAACTAAAAGCTATGAAGAAGAAAAGGAAATATGAAAAAAGATCTTCTCAGTTTCATCATCCTCCTCCACCTCCTCCTCCTGATGCAGGTGCAGGTGGTAGCTCTGCTGCTCATCCTTCTGCTAGAAGTCAAACCCCCTATCAGCCTCATGCAAGATCTCAATATAGGGGAAGCCAGTCCATAGGCTCTCAATCTAGGAGAGGAAGTTATAGAGGAAGCCAAAGAGAACTTCAAGTGTATTCCAAAGGTTACTCCAGGCAACATCCATACTCAAGGGAAGGACAAGCTTCATCTGACACTACTTCAGCTCCTTTTCCCTACAAACTGAAAGAAATAGTCTCATCCAGAGCTCCTCTAGATAACCCTTCCAACAGATATGAACCTCCAGTACCCTTTGAGGATCCAGAGAATAATCCTGCTGCATGGACTGCTAGAATGAAGGAATTAGCTGCCTTAGATCAAATTAAGAAAGCCAGAGAGCAAGGCAAGGACACCTCTAGCATTACTACCATGTCAGAACAAAGAAAGATGGAACTTGAAAAATATGCCTCCAGCAAGTTTTTTGATTCTGAAAGATACATGGAGCTGCACCCTGAAGCTGTGGTACCAAGGCCTAAAAAATAAACTTCTTTAAGTGCAGCTGATGACAGAAGATCAAAGAAAGAAGCTCTTAATCCAAATAGAGAAATTAAACTTATAAAGAGCAAGGATAAAGAATAATTCTGTAAGGTGACAATTATTCTGATTTCTGATCTGTCTGAGATATTTTACCTGTGATTCTGCAATGTTGTTGTTTGTTATATTGTTGCTTTGTATGTTGTTTTTAATTTCTCCAATTTTTGTAAATAGTAATCCTAACCCAAATAGGGGGAGATTGTTGGAACACCCTATTACTAATTTGGGTCAGGATCACTATGTCTTTAGGAAACCTGTTTTTGACCTCATTGTATAGATCTAAAGGTAAATTAGAATTGAGTCTAAGGGTTAGTAGTTAGGTTTGGAAGCTGCCCTCAAGACCAAGGTTTTTCAGTTTGGAGACTAAGTCATTTCGTCGAGCTCAGTACGACGAATCGTCGAACTCCAATCGATGATCATTTAGCTCAACTTCGACGGATCGTCGGACTCCATTCGACGATCGCTGAGCTCAACTTCAACAAATCGTCGAACTCCATTCGACGATCTTTGAGCTCAGTTCGACGATCTTGACTACAGTATTTATTCTCTATCTCTGAGCTCAGTTCAACGATAGTTGAGCTCAGATCGACGATCTTTGTTGCTGTATAAGTCCAAATCGCTGAGCTCAGTTCGACGATAGTGGAGCTCAGTTCGACGTTTTTCTGAAGAGTTAAATGATTTTCAAGATTCAAAATTCAGAACAGTTAATGAGTTATTCTCAGCAATTAATTCAGAAGATCTTGTAGCCGTTTTCATTTATTCTGGAACAAGTTTCAAGGGATTATCAAGGAATGTTTCATTGGACTTTCCCGCAGAAGACAATTGCAATTAAGGATGTAATTAATGACAGGCTAACGGCTATTCTGGACAGAGGATCATTTCTATTCAGAACAAAGGAATAAAAGAAAATATTTTTTGAATTCCTCACAGGAAGAGAGTGCACAAGAAGAAGAAGAACAAAATATTCTCTACAACAACTCTTCTTTGGAACAACATCTTTCTCAATAACAATCTCTCAAGAGAAAAAGAGAGAGAGCTATATATATTCTCTGTCTCAAGATTCATACAAGAACATCATCACTAAAAGAGATCAACCATCTGAAATCTTCAGATCTCTTTTGATTCAAGTGTTCAAGGCCATCAACATTCAAGACTCCAGACACCTCACATTTTGGCTGTTGCTGAAATCATTATTTGCTGGAGATTAATTTCTGAAGGCCTATCACCCTACAGCAAAGCTTCATTTCCTAAACATCTCAAGAACTCAGGGGGAGCTTTGACAATATCATATCCACATAGTCTTCTTAGCTGCTTTGAGAAAGAGAAGACTTCCATCACTCTCTCATCTCCACCTCTGTAAAGGGTTTTTCAAACTCCCTTCAAAAGTTTGTGTATGGTTTTTGAGCACCTTATCAAAAGCTCATTAGTGGCAAGACACCTGATCAAAAACTTTGGTTTGGTTTTTGAGCACCTTATCAACAGCTCATTAGTGCACAGGACACCTGATCAACTCATCCTGCAGTGGATTCCTACCTAGGGTGGTAGAAGAGTGGATGTACCCAAGTTTAGGGGAACCACTATAGCTCCTTGTGTCTTCTGGTTGCTTGTCTTTATTTTTGTTTCTGGCTGTGGCTTGTGATTAGTTTCTTTTGTAGACTGTGATTAGATAGTTTCTGTGATTAGATTTTCTATTTGCTTCCCTGTTCACTCAAATTACAGCAACTATTGCAAAAAGTATTTAAGCACCATATACTCTATTCACCCCCCTCCCCCTCTAGAGTATATCAGATATAGCTTGCACTTTCATCCTCGATTCGTGTTGTTACCATTATCTGGGTTATGTACGAGCTCCTTTCCTACGCACCGACTACTTGCCGCCTTGAGTGAAGTTTAAGCCTTCTAGCCGTATTGCTAAAGTAGTCTGGTGATGAAGGGATTCGTCGGATTAAAATAGTGTACGGATTTTCTTACAACTCAAGCCCACGTAACACGTTCTAACGCATCCTAACACAAACATTCTAGCCGCACGATTCGCCGTCATCCCGCACAAACACGCGGAGGGGAGTGGACTAAAAGCGACGATCTAATTACAGTCCAATCCTTTCCCACCGAAGATCGAAAGCAAAGGTCGCCACACCTTTTTGAGAGGAAGATCAATAACTATATGCCAAGATCTTCCTCAAGCAAAAGGATCCACCCGATCCGGCTTCTTGCAAGGTTTCGAATATAAACGCAAGAAGGTTTTCGATTAAATCCAAAAGATCGTATTCAAGATCGCGGATAAAAAGCCATTGCATTCATTCCAAATCTCACAAGAACTCACAAAGGAAAGATGTAGATAATACCCTCCCCAAGATGGGGTGAAGATCACACAAGGAAAGTGGAAGAGTCACACGTCCACGCACCACCGGCGTCACACCGAGGGGCAACCTTCTTCTTCGCCGGAGTCACACCGAGAAGCATCCGCCTCCGCGTTTCACAAGCCTTGGATCACCCAAGCGATTGGCTAACAAGGAGGAGAAGGAGGATGAGGGGGGCGGCAATCCCAAAGGGAGGTGGCCGAAATTCTCAAGAGAGGATTAATTTAGGTTTTCAAATAGCATGCCTTCATTTCTCATCAAATAAGCATATATATAGGTGTACAACCCCATAGCCGGGCGAGTGGGACCCTCCCCAAATGTCAGCATAGGGGCGTGTTATGGGCGACGAGTCGGTGCGACCCTGTTTGAGGACGTGCGGGCACTCGTGTGTGCATGTGGAGATTTTGCGGGTATAAGCTTTGAGTGGTTTTGGTTTATCTATTTATATAAATGTATATCCTAAATATATACATAAAGATGTGTTTTATATCATATATGGTTATGTATATTTATTATATATATAAATATATATTATATATTTTGTATGGGGAGGGGGCAGATCGGGAGAAGGAAAAAGAAAAAGAGAAAGCAAGTGAAAAAGGGGGAGAGGGGGTACAGTTGGAGGGGAGGAAAAAACAAAAAGCAAGAAGAAAGAGGTACAGACAGAGGTCCGGCCTCGGGGGATATTTTTTCTTTTGGCCTGCCGCAACTTCGAGAAAAGGGCCGGCGATCCACACTCCTCCACCAGCGCTTCGATTCCTCGATGGTGATGATTCTGCGGCGGCACTGGGTGGCTCCTTCTCTAAGTTGGCGGTGGATGCGGCGCTCTCGCTGGCGGCGGTGGCTCAGGGCAAGGACGGCTTGCGGGATGGCGTGGTGAAAAGCTCTCCGGTGGTGGATCTGGGTAGATCTGGGACCGGTGGCGACAGATCAGTGTTTTTTGGCCGTAGATCTGGTGTTTACCCTTCTTCCTCGGCGATGGCGATGGACAGGGCGGGGATGGCTGGTTGTGTAGGGTTGGAACTTGTCGGATCTGCTACGTGCGCCACTGATCTGGGTGTTGCGGGCTTCTGTAACTCTTCCTGGCCGCCTCGCATGTCGGGATTAGAGGACATGATTGATAGTGGAATCAAGCGGTAGTCATCCACACTGTCTAAGCTGAGGAGCAGCCTTCAATAGTTGGTTATAGATCGGCCAGAGGCTTCTTCCCCAAATCCTCCAAATGCAAGGAAGGTCGCGGGGGTCCTATCCCGTCCCGCTCAGCTTTGTGCTCATGCGGCCATGGAGAAGCGCAGCCATGGAGGAGAAATTGTCTGGAGCCTCCAACTGTCGAGTAGAGGCCAGATCCGTACGTGGACAGCAGTTACGCCCACTAGACGCCGAGCCTCTTGCAAGATCTTCAGTTACGGCTCCGCCAAACACGCGTCAAGGGTAACAAAATTTCTACTTGGGCAGGTGAAGCCTTAAGTTTACATATTTGCACGGAAGCCCCTCTCCACCAACGGGTGGGGGGAAGGGAGCTCCCCGACGGGTTGACGTGTACGTCCCCGCAGTTAATTGCATTAGTACCCGGAAGCATGAGTACGGGTTTAGGCATGCTGTGTGAAGCCCATCCGGACGTGTGAGCCGGATTGGTGATGTTCTGGGGTTCCCGGAGAAGACTCCGAGGAAGTTGTTTATTTAGCCGCTTGCAGGGAATGCGCGCCACAAGCCCCAAAAAGGGGGTGTGCGCAATATGTTTGGCCCGCTTCTTTTAGCCGACCGATGACTAGTTGCCCGCCGCTCGTCGAGACGTTGGCGTACAGGTGTTGCAGTACCGGGCGGGGAGTAGCGGGCTTAAGCCCAAACTTGTGCCGGCCCTCGAAGGCCTTTTTGTTTATATTTCCGGCCTGCGTGCCGAGTTTGGAATTTATATTCCTGTAATATTCTTTTATATCTGTGATGCTCTGAGAATATAGCTTACTCCTCCTGCCTTGGGCGAGCGCCGTGTTCGTGAACCACTCCCCCCGTGTGGGCCCCGAGGTATAAATGTCGGGAATCCCCTGATGGCCTGTTGCCATCCTTTCAGAGTAGCGGAGTTCCGCTATTAGCGGCCCATTTGGGGCTGCGTAGAGTAGGGCTGCTGGGCGGTTTGGCGCCAATAGTAAGGCAGGCGGGGAGCATTTTATATAGACCTGAGGTGGCACCTTTAGTTAAGGAGTGGATCTCGAGATCCTCCTTGGATGTTCCGGTCGGCCAAGAGAGCCCTCCGAAGGTGCCTTAGCTCAGCCCTTGGCTTGGGAGGGGAAGATTTTGTTAGTCTTCCGGGTATGCGGCGGGTCCTCCACGCTGAGACCTTAGGTATGTCCCTCGTGTTCCTAGTCTTGTTCCTAGATCATTCGCTTGAGGGTAGTAGGTGCGCGGTCACCCCTTCCCCAAGGGTCGAACTCCACATGAGACCGATTTTCCGGTTTCAACATTTTGGTGCGGTGAGCGTGGAGAGTGATCAGCACAGAAGAACTCAGGCGAACATCATGGCTATAGAAGTGGAACCAGGTGACGACCACGGTCATGCGTTGATACTTTGTGTGTAAGGTCCCCATACTCAGAGTTGTCCCCTCCCATAGTTGTTGTCTGAATCCCATAGCATTTGGAGTAGGATTTGCACTTATTTGAAGCACTTCTACCTGTGAAAACCCGTATGTCCCCACTTATTACATCAACGAGAAACTTGGAGGTTCTTGTCTTCAAGATCAAGTAAGAGGGCAGCTGAGAGGTATTAGAAGTCGGGGTGACCTGAAAGGGTTCCCTCCCTAACGGTAATATGTTAACTCTTCCTTGTAATTCAGTGGCGGTCAAGTTTTCTCTTTATTACCAATTCGCCTCGAGCTTCTGAGGGCTTCAAGGGTTAGCCTCGCGATCGACTCCGGAAGCCAAACGTCCAACCCGTTCCTTTTAAATAGCCTAGTTCGGACGATGGGACGGTGCCGCGGGACTTTAAGCGTTATTGTAAGACCGAGCCTCTGCACTGACGGCCAAGATCAGCTCCCCCCTTGCACGCCGGCCTATGTCCTCCCAATCGCACCTCTCCTCCGACTAGAGGAATTATCAGGAATGAGCCTAGACGCTAACCTCCTAGATTTTATAAAGGGCCGATCTCTCCAAGCAATCACATGTGACATGGCGGAAAGTGATCTTTGTCATTAGATCAGGATACGAAACGTTCAACCTGTTCCTTCTAAATAGCTCAGTTCGGATGATGGGACGATGCCTCGGGACTCTAAGCGCTATTGTAAGACCGAGCCTCTGCACTGATGGTCGAGATCAGCTCCCCCCTTGCACGTCGGCCTATGTCCCCCTGATTGTATCTCTCTTCCGATTGGAGGAATTAGTAGGAACAGGCTCGGACGCCAGCTTCCCGATTTGACGACTTCCAGATCATCTCTCTTATGAATAGAATGCGTCCTCCGTTTGTAAAAGCATCGGTGCAATTAACTCTCCAGCACCTCTTAAGTAAATAGGATGTCTCCATCTCGGGCAAAGTCAAGTCGGGTAGTTTTTGGACCCCGAGTAGATCCCGCTGCCAGGCTCTCACCTAGCTGGCAGGGTCGGACGTCACTCGGTGTCATCCGTGGGCCTCGAGAAGATCTTGCTGTCAGGCTCTCACCTAGCTGACAGGGCCGGAAGTCACTCGATGGCGATAGTAGTTTTGGACCCCGAGCAGATCCCGCTGTCAGGCTCTCACCTAGCTGGCAGGGCCGAAAGTCACTCGGTGTCATCCGTGGGCCTCGAGCAGATCCCGCTGTCAGGCTCTTACCTAGCTGACAGGGCCGGAAGTCACTCGATGGCGATAGTAGTTTTGGACCCCGAGCAGATCTCGCTGTCAGGCTCTCACTAGCTGGCAGGGCTGTAGGCACACCTGGGGGGTAAGGGAGAGAGTTTGGAGTTTGGAGAGAGAGTTTGGATATTTTGCAGGACCCCGAGTGATGCTCGGCCCCGGGTAGACTCGCTGTCAGGCTCCCACTAGCTGGCAGGGCTGTAGGCACACCTAGGGGGTAAGGGAGAGAGCTTGGAGTTTGGAGAGAGAGTTTGGATATTTTGCAGGACCCCGAGTGATGCTCGGCCCCGGGTAGACTCGCTGTCAGGCTCCCACTAGCTGGCGGGGCTGAAGGCACACCTGGGGGGAAAGGGTTGGTTTGTGGAGACTTTTTGCAGGACCCCGAGTGATGCTCGGCCTCGGGTAGACCCGCTGCCTGGCTCCTACTAGCTGGCAGGTCCGTAGGCTCGCCTGGGGGGTAAGGGACCCCGAGTGCTGCTCTGCCCCGGGTAGACTCGCTGTCAGGCTCTCACTAGCTCGCAGGGCTGTAGGCACACCTGGGGGGAAAGGATTAGCTCAGCGTGTACAAGTGGATACAGAAGATACGGCTTTGTTGTTTCACGATATCACGAGAAATTATGTACTTGTTGTAAGTATTGGTATAAGGGCAATTCGATAGCAGTGAGTCAAAGGGTATCGTGTGATTCAAAAGATCAGAAAGGTCGTGGAGAGATCGATGCTCCAAGCGTAGATTTCAGTTTCTCTCAAACTTTTTTTTTGGGTCGGCTCCCACTCGCCGGATACGTTGGGTTGGATGATTCTTTCCGAGCTTGTGCCAAGCTCGAAAAGAGCGGGGATTGTGTACAACCCCGTAGCCGGGCGAGTGGGACCCTCCCCAAATGTCAGCATAGGGGCGTGTTATGGGCGACGAGTCGGTGCGACCCTGTTTGAGGACGTGCGGGCACTCGTGTGTGCATGTGGAGATTTTGCGGGTATAAGCTTTGAGTGGTTTTGGTTTATCTATTTATATAAATGTATATCCTAAATATATACATAAAGATGTGTTTTATATCATATATGGTTATGTATATATATTATATATATAAATATATATTATATATTTTGTATGGGGAGGGGGCAGATCGGGAGAAGGAAAAAGAAAAAGAGAAAGCAAGTGAAAAAGGGGGAGAGGGGGTACAGCTGGAGGGGAGAAAAAAATAAAAAGCAAGAAGAAAGAGGTACAGACAGAGGTCCGGCCTCGGGGGCGATTTTTTCTTTTGGCCTGCCGCAACTTCGAGAAAAGGGTCGGCGATCCACACTCCTCCACCGGCGCTTCGATTCCTCAATGGTGATGATTCTGCGGCGGCACTGGGTGGCTCCTTCTCTAAGTTGGCGGTGGATGCGGCGCTCTCGCTGGCGGCGGTGGCTCAGGGCAAGGACGGCTTGCGGGATGGCGTGGTGAAAAGCTCTCCGGTGGTGGATCTGGGTAGATCTGGGACTGGTGGCGACAGATCAGTGTTTTTTGGTCGTAGATCTGGTGTTTACCCTTCTTCATCGGCGATGGCGATGGACAGGGCGGGGATGGCTAGTTGTGTAGGGTTGGAACTTGTCGGATCTGCTACGTGCGCCACTGATCTGGGTGTTGCGGGCTTCTGTAACTCTTCCCGGCCGCCTCACATGTCGGGATCAGAGGACATGATTGATAGTGGAATCAGGCGGCAGTCATCCACACTGTCTAAGCTGAGGAGCAGCCTTCAATAGTTGGTTATAGATCGGCCAGGGGCTTCTTCCCCAAATCCTCCAAATGCAAGGAAGGTCGGGGGGGTCCTCTCCCGTCCCGCTCAGCTTTGTGCTCGTGCGGCCATGGAGAAGCGCAACCATGGAGGAGAAATTGTCTGGAGCCTCCAACTGTCGAGTAGAGGCCAGATCCGTGCGTGGACAGCAATTACGCCCACTAGACGCCGAGCCTCTTGCAAGATCTTCAGTTACGGCTCCGCCAAACACGCGTCAATGGTAGCAAAATTTCTACTTGGGCAGGTGAAGCCTTCAATTTACATATTTGCACGGAAGCCCCTCTCCACCAACGGGTGGGGGGAAGGGAGCTCCCCGACGGGTTGACGTGTATGTACCCGCAGTTAATTGCATTAGTACCCGGAAGCGTGAGTACGGGTTTAGGCATGCTGTGTGAAGCCCATCCGGACGTGTGAGCCGGATTGGTGATGTTCTGGGGTTCCCGGAGAAGACTATGAGGAAGTTGTTTATTTAGGCGCTTGCAGGGAATGCGCGCCACAAGCCCCAAAAATGGGGTGTGCGCAATATGTTTGGCCCGCTTCTGTTAGCCGACCGATGACTAGTTGGCCGCCGCTCGTCGAGACGTTGGCTTATAGGTGTTTCAGTACCGGGCGGGGAGTAGCGGGCTTAAGCCCAAACTTGTGTCGGCCCTCGAAGGCCTTTTTGTTTATATTTCTGGCCTGCGTGCCGAGTATGGAATTTATATTCCTGTAATATTCTTTTATATCTGTGATGCTCTGAGAATGTAGCTTACTCCTCCTGCCTTGGGCGTGCGGCGTGTTCGTGAACCACTCCCCCCGTGTGGTCCCCGAGGTATAGATGCCGGGAAGCCCCTGATGGCCTGTTGCCATCCTTTCAGAGTAGCGGAGTTCCGCTATTAGCGGCCCATTTGGGGCTGCGTAGAGTAGGGCTGCTGGGCGGTTTGGCGCCAATAGTAAGGCAGGCGGGGAGCATTTTATATAGACCCGAGGTGGCACCTTTAGTTAAGGAGTGGATCTCGAGATCCTCCTTGGATGTTTCGGTCGGCCAAGAGAGCCCTCCGAAGGTGCCTTAGCTCAGCCCTTGGCTTGGGAGGGGAAGAGTTTGTTAGTCTTCCGGGTATACGGCGGGTCCTCCACGTTGAGACCTTGGGTATGTCCCTCGTGTTCCTAGTCTTGTGCCTAGATCGTTCGCTTGAGGGTAGTAGGTGCGCGGTCACCCCTTCCCCAAGGGTCGAACTCCACATGAGACTGATTTTCCGGTTTCAACAATAGGCAAGTCCCAAAATAAGCAAAATAAATCTAGCCATCCAATTTATCATCTATTGGATGGCTATGAGCACACCAAAGATTAAACATGTCCAAAATAAAAGACAACATGAAATAATGATAACATTAAGCTAGGAAAATAATGGTGCAAATAAGGAAAGGGCTTAAGCCCGCCGCGAACGAAGATTGTAGCCACCAAGGTCACGAGTCGCGGTAGAAGGTCGTCGAGCATCTTTATGTTGCGCCACATCAACTTGGTCACGAGCTACTTGATCATCATCCACAGCAACTTGATCACGAGCACTCTTAGCATCAACGGGCAAGGGGATGGGAGACAAGCCGGCATCAATCCTCCCCCCCCCCCCCCTTAAAGTCACTCAACACCAATGAGTGGGATGCAAGGTAGCGGCGGAGGAGGTCCTCATCCAAGCGAAAGAGATCCGACTCAATAACCCAGGAGTCGTCGGAGGGCGGACGATCACGCCAACGAACGAGGAAGCGGCGATGGCCGCCATCAGCTGGAGAAGTGTAGCCATATGCAAGTACCTGAGCTGGGACAAGAAATGTACGGGGAAATCTAGGAAACATATCAGCATGTGGAAGCAAAGTAGAAGACTTACCAGCCGGCGCTAGGCCTGTAGGTGCAATGGAAGAATGACTCGCGGAACTACCACTCACCAACCCAGAAGAGACATTTGTGGAGGAAGAAATATTGGGGGAAAAAGAAGGCGTAGAAGTCAACTCAGTTGGAATGGAAACATACGGCGTTAAATCCGAAACATTGAAAATGGGTGAAATACCCCAATCCGTCGGCAAATCCAAAACAAACGTGTTATCTCCTAGCCTCTTAATAATTCGAAACGGGCCGGCTCGCTTTGGTGCCAACTTCTTAACGGTGCCAGAAGGCAGCCGCGTGGGAATAAGGCGCACTAAAACAAGATCGCCAACTTGGAAGTTAGACTCCCTCCGATGTAAATTCGCTTGGGATCGATACGACTCATACATGGTAGCTAAAGTTGTTCGTATTTGGGCATGTAAGTCATGTATGTGCTCGGCAAAAGATTGTGCAAATTGACTTGTATGATAAGATGGAGGTAACGGAATCAAGTCAATGGGCACATTCGCAAGGTACCCGTGCACTACTTCATTTGGTGACATACCCGTAGACCGATTGGTAGAGTTGTTGTAGGCTAATTGGGCATGGGGGAGGAGCAAATCCCAAGTGCCTTTGTGGTCACCCACAAGACAACGCAACAACTTTCCCAAACTCCTATTTACCACTTCCGTCTGCCCATCAGTTTGTGGGTGATAGGCGGCGGAAAACAACAACTTCGTTCCCATTAATGTCCAAAGCATCTTCCAAAAATAACTTGTGAATTTAACGTCACGATCCGAGACAATGGTCTTAGGAACGCCGCGGTGACTCACCACCTCTTTAAAATATAATTTTGCAATGTGAGATGCGTCATTAGTCTTACTACAAGGTATGAAATAAGCCATCTTAGAGAACCTATCAACCACCACAAAAATGGAATCGTGTCGTTGCTGGGTTGGAGGAAGCCCAAAAATAAAGTCCATACTCACGTCCTCCCAAGGTCTAGATGGAATAGGCAACGGAGTGTATAGTCCCACATTAGTCTTTCCCCCTTTAGACACTTGACAAACCCGACAGCTACTCACGATTTTCCCAACTAAAACGCGAAGTTTAGGCCAATAGAATTTCTCCTCGACTAAGGCTATCGTTTTATCCCACCCAAAATGGCCGCTCAACCTGCCACTATGTAGTTCCCATACTATGTGATGGCGTAGGGAGGTACGGGGAATACATAGCTTAGCGTGCCGAAATAAATAACCGTCTCTCAATACATATGCTGACACTATCATTGGTGAGTCATCGTGTGCCGCTAGATACACTTCTCCAAAATCAGGACACATGGCATATTCATCCTTTATTCTCTCAAATCCGACAACCTTTACTTCCATGATCGACAATAAAAGTGTCACTCTACTAAGCGCGTCGGCCACACGATTTTCAGTGCTCTTAAGGTGTTTTAAGGTGAACGAAAACTCTTGCAGATAAGATACTCATTTTGCATGACGGGGGCTGATTTTAGATTGCCCATTAATGTGCCTAAGTGCATCATGGTCAGAGAGAATCATGAACTCCTTGGAAAGGAGGTAGTGTCTCCACTGGTGTAGGCATCTAATGATGGCATAGAACTCTCTATCGTAATTGGAATAATTAAGTTTTGCACCCGCCAATTTCTCGCTAAAATAACTTATTGGGTGTCCCTCTTGGCTTAAGACACCTCCTACTCCTACTCCGGATGCGTCACATGTCAATTCAAATACTTTATTAAAATCTGGTAAGCGCAAAATAGGAGCCTCAGTCATCATCTTCTTAATGTGTTGGAATGCCTGGGTAGCTGCTGGCGTCCATTTAAACTCACCCCTTTTCATGCATTCCGTCACGGGAGCCATAATAGTACTAAAATCCCGAATAAATCGTCTATAAAATGAGGCTAACCCGTGGAAACTCCTAACGTCTCTCAAACTTGTGGGTTCGGGCCACTCCAGAATTGCTTTCACCTTACTGGGGTCTACCTTTATTCCCTCAGATCCAACCAGGTAGCCCAAAAATTCCACTTCCTTTACATAAAATATACACTTCTTTAAATTTAAATATAATTTTTCATCCCGCAGTGTAGATAGAATAATCCGTAGGTGAGACACATGTGAGTCAAAAGTGGTGCTATAAATCAATATGTCATCAAAGTACACCACCACAAATCGTCCCATGTATGGTTGGAATACGTGGGTCATCATTCGTGAGAAGGTGCTTGGAGCATTTGACAACCCAAAGGGCATGACCAACCACTCGTAGAGCCCGTCCTTAGATTTAAATGCAGTTTTCCATTCATCCCCATCACGTATCCGAATCTGATGGTAACCACTCCGCAAATCCAATTTCGTGAAGATCGAGGCACCAGACAACATATCCAAAAGATCGTCCAATCTAGGGATGGGAAACCTATACTTGATAGTGATCTTATTTATGGCTCTACTGTCTACACACATACGCCACGTACCATCCTTTTTTGGAGCCAACAAAGCCGGTACCGCACACGGGCTCTTGTTGTTCCTAATGAACCCCTTTGCCAATAAATCCGAAATTTGGGCTTGGAGCTCCTCATGGGCTGCGGGGTGCAACCTATAATGGGGTTGATTAGGCAATGAGGCGCCCGGCATAAAGTCAATGGCATGTTGGATATCACGTAGAGGGGGCAACGTAGGGGGCAACTCGTCCGGGTAGACATCCTTATACTCTTCCAGCAGTTTTTTAATTCTTTGGGTAAATCTTCTAAGACCCCATTTTCTTTATTATTATTCAAAAGAACCAATGCATAAATAATCCCATCCACAAAGGGGTCCCTCTCAAATTTTCTCCTACCCATTAGGCTTACCAATTTCTTCTCGACTGGGATTGTGGTATCCGTACTCAGGCTATTGGGTTCCTTTGGGGCCGTGGGTTTTAACGTGACTACCTTCCCATTATATTTGAACTCATAAGTGTTTGCCCTCCCGTAGTGGGTGACATCACGGTCATAGAGCCAAGGGCGGCCTAACAACACATGACAAGCATCCATAGGGATGACATCACACCACACCTCATCTGTATATGACTTGATCGTAAGTGGAACTAGGCAACGCTTGGTGACCGGGATGGTTACCTTGTTGACCCAAGCCACTTGGTAAGGGGTAGGATGAGGCTCGGTAGCCAAATGCATCCGCATAACGGCGTTCTCGGAAACAACGTTCATGCAGTTTCCGCTATCAATGATGAGCTTACAATATTTGTCCCCACTCTTAAAGATGAGGGAGAAAATAGCGGACCTCTTCCAATAGTCAAACGGGCGAGGGGTCGTCAGAATACAATGCATAACGCTAAGTAGGTGTCCATCCTCCATATCACTAGGCACACCATCCGTCTCATAGCCCTCATCTGCCTCAATCACTAAATCTGCAAAGTGACTAGTGGACTCGTCTAGAAGAGCTAAAGTAGCCTTGGCCTTGGTGGGGCACTCATAGGCATAGTGGCCTTGAATACCGCAAGAGTAACACGTGGTGTTAGCCTTGCTCACCTTGCCAATAGGGATTCTCTCACTATTAGGCTGCCTAGGGTTTCTCTGAGTCACGACAATTGGTTTGGACTCCCCAACCTTCGCCTTACCCTTATCATAATAAGTGGAGGAAAGGGCGCCTATGGGGGCCTTTCCCTTTTGTTGGGAGTAACGGGGTTGGGTTTTCATGGCCAGATGTTTTTCAATGTCCAAGGCGGCATTGAAAGTAGTATTAATATCATTGTGGCCATATCGAAGAAGCTTCTTCTGAATGTCCGGATTAAGTCCCTTACGGAACCTAGAAAGCGTAACCTCTGGCATCTCTTGGATCTCACACCGCACCATCTTATCCTTTAACTCACCCATGTAATCAGCCACCGATTTTGGACCTTGCCGAAGGGTGGCAAGATCGTCGAACATTTGAGTTCGGTGGTAAGCGGGCACGTATTGGTCGGTGAGCAAATTTTTCATAACCGTCCAACCAACTAGGGGTACACCATGACCGGTCCCTAAACATCGCTCCTCATTTAACCAAAAGGTCTTGGCCCTCCCGTTTAATTTCATACGAGCTACTTGAACCTTTTGCTCATCGATAAGGTGATACCAATCAAAATATCATTCTATGTCAACCACCCATGTAAGGAAGACTTGGGGGTCTCCCATACCATCGTAAGAGGGGGATTCCATACGAATCGCTTTTGTTATATCGAACTCTCTTTCCAGATCGGGAACTTGACGGGCTGCTCCGGGGAAGTACCCATCATGTTCCGCAACATGCACCGGGGGTGGTCGGGGGGCTTGTCCATGGTTAGGTGGTGGTGGTGTTTGAGCAGCTTGGTTCGCCAAAAGTTGTGTCAGCAAACCCCTCAACTCTCCTAATTCTTGCCTAAGCTTAGTGATAGTCGTAGGATTAGTTTCCTCATCAGGGTGTTCAGCCATAGTGGTGGTAGACGGGTTCGTGTACTCCGTACCGTGCCGAGTACGCATTAACACCCTAAAAACCAAAGGCTAGAGCGCAGTTTTCTCTTTGTTTTTTTGAATTTTGAAATTTGAAATTTTGAATTTTGAAATTTTGGATTTTGAAATTTGAAATTTGAAAAAAAAAAAATTTGAAATTTGAAATTTAAAATTTGAAATTTTGGAATTTGAAATTTGAAATTCGAAATTTGAAATTTGAAATTCGAAATTTGAAATTTGAAATTCGAAATTTGAATTTTGAATTTTTTTGAAATTTAAAATTTAAAATTTGAAATTTGAAATTCGAAATTTGAATTTTGAATTTTTTTTTGAAATTTGAAATTTTGAAATTTGAAATTTGAAATTCTAAATTTGAAATTTGAAATTCGAAATTTGAATTTTGAATTTTTTTTGAAATTTGAAATTTAAAATTTGAAATTCGAAATTTGAAATTCGAAATTTGAAATTTGAAATTCGAATTTTGAATTTTTTTTTGAAATTTGAAATTAAAAATTTGAAATTTGAAATTCGAAATTTGAATCCCGAAATTTGAAATTTGAATTTTGAGCGGGGGAGGAGTGCCAATTAGGAAACTGACGAGAACCTCCCTCTGATACCAAATTGATGAAGGGATTCGTCGGATTAAAATAGCGTACGGATTTTCTTACAACTCAAGCCCACGTAACACGTTCTAACGCGTCCTAACACAAACAATCTTGCTGCACGATTCGCCGTCATCCCGCACAAACACGCGGAGGGGAGTGGACTAAAAGCGACGATCTAATTACAGTCCAATCCTTTCCCACCGAAGATCGAAAGCAAAGGTCGCCACACCTTTTTGAGAGGAAGATCAATAACTATATGCCAAGATCTTCCTCAAGCAAAAGGATCCACCCGATCCGGCTTCTTGCAAGGTTTCGAAGATAAACGCAAGAAGGTTTTCGATTAAATCCAAAAGATCGTATTCAAGATCGCGGATAAAAAGCCATTGCATCCATTCCAAATCTCACAAGAACTCACAAAGGAAAGATGTAGATATTACCCTCCCCAAGATGGGGTGAAGATCACACAAGGAAAGTGGAAGAGTCACACGTCCACGCACCACCGGCATCACACCGAACGGCAACCTTCTTCTTCGCCGGAGTCACACCGAGAAGCATCCGCCTCTGCGTTTCACAAGCCTTGGATCACCCAAGCGATTGGCTAACAAGGAGGAGAAGGAGGATGAGGGGGGGCGGCAATCCCAAAGGGAGGTGGCCGAAATTCTCAAGAGAGGATTAATTTAGGTTTTCAAATAGCATGCCTTCATTTCTCATCAAATAAGCCTATATATAGGCAAGTCCCAAAACAAGCAAAATAAATCTAGCCATCCAATTTATCATCTATTGGATGGCTATGAGCACACCAAAAATTAAACATGTCCAAAATAAAAGACAACATGAAATAATGATAACATTAAGCTAGGAAAATAAAGGTGCAAATAAGGAAAGGGCTTAAGCCCGCCGCGAACGAAGATTGTAGCCACCAAGGTCACGAGTCGCGGTAGAAGGTCGTCGAGTATCTTTATGTTGCGCCGCATCAACTTGGTCACGAGCAACTTGATCATCATCTACAGCAACTTGATCACGAGCACTCTTAGCATCAACGGGCAAGGGGATGGGAGACGAGCCGGCATCATCTGGGTCCCTGCACGAGCTACTCTCCTACGAAACGGCTACTTGCCACCTCAAGTGATGTTCAAGTACCCGAGCTCTGTTTTTGCCGTAGTCTGGGTCCCTGCACGAGTTACTCTCCTATACACCAGCTAATCTCCCGCTCGAGTGATGTTCAAGTCCTTATCTGTGTTATTTTCGTAGTCTTGGTGCGTGTGAGAGCTCATCTCCTACACACTGGCTAGTTACTCCATCAAGTGAGGTTAAGGTCCTTGAGGAAATATGTTGTCATTGTCTGGGTCCCAACATGAGATTGTCTCCTACACACTGGCTACGTAACCCTATGAGTGAAGTTCAAGTCCTCTAGCAGTGATATTTTCATAGTCTAGGTACAAGCACGAGCTCCTTTCTTGCACACTGACTACTTGCCCTTTCGAATGGAGCTCAAGTCTTCGAGTCGTGTTGTTTCCATAGTCCAAGACCTCACATGAGATCTCTCCTACATACTAGCTACTTGCCATCTCGAGTGAAGTTCAAGTACTCGAGTTGTGTTGTTTCAATAATCCAGGTCCCTGTACGAGCTCCTCTCATGCATACTAGCTACTTTCCCCCTCACATGAAGTTCAAGTTCTCGAGCTATGTTATCATCATAGTATGGGTCCCTGCATGTGCTCCCCTCCTACACATTGACTACTTCACCCTCGAGAGAAGTTCAAGTCCGTGAGCTATATTGTTATCATAGTTCAGGTCCCTGTACAAGCTTCTCTCCTACACAATGACTACTTGCCCCCTCGAATGACGTTCAAGTCCTCGAGTTGTGTTGTTGCCATTGTCCGGGTCCATGCACAAGTTTCTGTCCTGCACACAAGCTGCTTTCCCCCTACTGTGAAGTTCAATTTCTAGAGTTGTCTTGTTCCTAAAGTCTAAGTCCTTGCATGAGCTCCTAACCTACACATCAGGTACTTGCCCCCTCGAGTGAATTGTTTATTTAAATGACAATGTAAATATTCCACCTATTGGTCAAACCTACAAAATACAAAGGAAAAGGTTATACTCGCCTGATTGCCTAAGGGAAGAGTGAGGCAAGTATTAAGCCCACTATAGGCCAAGGATGAGCAATCACCAACTCTAAATAAAGTAAACCATGCCAAAGAGAGTTTCTTACTCGAGTCCTTGGAGCCAAAAATTTTCTATTGATGATTTCCCTATAGAAGATTACAAAGCAATATCATGTCCTAGTTGCCTCTAAGTATGAAGAACGAGTACGTTAGATATTCTCTGACGAACATGTAATCAGAACTGAGGTGATAGGAGATTACACCACACATATCGAACTCAAAAAACATTACCAAATCCTAAAGATCATTGACTAACTCGAGCCATACGAGTCTAATATTTCTGAGGTGAGTGTACAACGAGCAAGTGTGAAACTTAGCACAACATTCTCATCAAGTGAGATGAAACAATTGAACGATCCAAAATAGAGTACAACCGGGGGGGCCGCCGGGTTCCTCTCTAGTATGAGGGGGGAAAGGGGGGCAGGGGAGGGAAGAGAAAGAAAGGGGGGAGAAGGAAAGGGGAGAGAGGGAGAAAGGGAGATGAGGGAAAGAAAGAAAAAAGGAAGGGTGGGAGAGATGTGGGTTTTGTTTGGCAGCATTCAAATGAAAAAAGATCCAGCAAGAATGTAAAAGGGGGGGCTTTCATGTAACACCTCCCCTGTAATGACCGTATAATATGGGTCCGGTCGGGGACCCAAAACATACAGACGCTACAGCTTTAGTATTATAAGCATATGCAAGGAAGATCCTGATTGCTTCCAGTCTTGTAACAGGTGCAAATGTCTGGTCATAGTCAATCCCTTCCTCTTGCATATAGCCTTGAGCAACCAGCCTTGTCTTGTTCCTTATGATAACATCTTGGGCATCTAGTTTGTTTCTGAATAACCATTTAGTTCCAATGACTGGGTAGTCTTTTGGTCTTGGAACTAAATACCAAACTCTACATCTCTCAAATTGGTTGAGCTCATCTTGCATTGCAATAATCCAGTGGGGATCTTACTCAGCATCTTTAATGGATTGAGGCTCAATTTGAGATATGAAGCAGGCATGCATCAAGTCTTGGTTGATTTGATGCCTAGTCTGCACACCAACTGAAATGTTTCCAATCACTTGAGATACATGGTGATATCTAAGTGTGACAAATTCAGTAGGAGGAGTTGGTTGAGCAACAGCTTGGGGAATTAATTCCTCTTGTGGAATTACAGCTATTGTTAGCTTTTCACTGATTTCAGTGTCTTCATATTCAGTGTCTTCATCAATATGTGGAGAAGGATGGCTAACAGCCTCATTTGTGAGGGTTAATTCATTCAGCTTCTCACACAAATATGGTTCCTGCAAAGAAACACTGGTAGAAATTTTTTCTCCTTGTAAAACATGTTAGTATCATCAAATGAAACATGGACAGATTCTTCTATTCTCATGGTATATTTATTATAGACCCTATAAGCCTTGCTTACTTAGGAATATCCAAGAAAAATTCCCATTTCAGCATTGGCTTCAAATTTTCTAATGTGTTTCTTATTGTTGTTGTGAATGTAACATAAGCAACCAAATATTTTAAAATAGTCTACTTTAGATTTCTTCCCTTTAAGTAGCTCATAAGGAGTCTTGTTGTGAAGCTTATGTATATATAATACTTCTATTCAGTACATAATTTATTGTGCTTACAGCCTCTGCCCAAAAGGATAGTGGCAAATGAGCATCTGTAAGTAATGTGCCTGCAGATTCAATTAGGGTTCTATTCTTCCTTTCAAAAACCCCATTTTGTTGAGGTGTTATAGGAGCTGAGAAGCAGTGCCTGATACCTTCCTTCTTACAGAACTCTTGCATAAAAAGAAACTCAAACTCAGTACCATGATCACTTTTGATCAATGCAACTAGAGTAGAGTACTCAATCTGTATGTTCTTGAGAAATTTTGTAAGAACCTTGAAGTTATCAGACTTAGATTTCAGAAAGAATACCCAAGTGAATCTAGAGAAGTCATCTACAATCACTAAAGTATAAGATTTCCCTCATAGACTTTGTACTGCAATAGGGCCAAAAAGGTTCATATGTAGCAAGTATAATATTTTAGGTGAGTCACTTCTATTTACAAATTTGAAACTATTTTCAGTTTTCTTGCCTAATTGACAAGCCCTGCAAAGACTTTCCTTCTTGTAGGGGCAAGAAGGCAATCATCTAATAAGGATGCCCCTAGATAGTTTAGCAATGTTTTTCAAATTAACATGACCTAATCTCCTATGCCAAAGGTCATTTTTATTGCTAGTTTGGTTAAATAAACATATTTCAGATTTAGCTAACTGGAAGTTAACTATGTAAATGTTTCCTACTCTAGTGCTAGTCAATACTACATGGTTACCTAAATAAGTAATAATACAGGAAGTTTTATTAAAGGATACCTGAAACCTTTCATCACATAACTGACTTATGGAGATGAGATTGTGCTTCAGTCCACTTACATATGCAACATTCTTGAAGGTGATAGCTCCAATCTTGACCTTTTCATAGCCTTCAGTCTGGCCACAATTTGAGTCACCAAATATTACTTTGTGTCCTAATTTTGACTTGAAGTTGATTAGATTGTCCTTGTTTCCAGTCATGTGTTTAAAACAGACACTATTCAGATACCATTGTTGCTCTGTGGTGGGATAGTTATTCACCTGCAAGGAAACAAATTAGCTATTCTGGACCCAGGTTACCTTAGGTCCTTCTTTCTTCACATAACTAAAACTAGAAATGTAAGAATATTTTGGTTGGCATTTATAACCTAAGGGATGATATCTTCTAGGTGGAATAATCCATTGATTAAATTGGTTTATGGATGATCTTGGTTGATTATGAGTTTTGGAATAATTAAAGTTTTTGTTAACTTGAATTGGGTTCGACGAATTTGAGTAAGTTCATCGATCTGAGTTCGACGAATGGGGATGAGTTCGTCAAACTCCACTCAGAGAATGAGAATATTCATTCTCTGCGCCCCAAAATCGTCAATCTCGATTCGACGAACCAAACTGATTTCGTCGATCGTAGTTCAACGAATAACTATAGTGAAAGTTTGCGTTCGGAGTTCGTCGACTTCAGTTCGACGAACTGTACACATTTCATCGATCGGAGTTCGACGAAATCTGTTGAATATAGTTATAATTTGGATTTTTCTTATTCTTTTTCTTTTTCTTATTCTTTTGTTTTGATTCAGTTTGTTTAACATTATTATCATTTTCTATTATCTCTTTTCCTTTTTCAGAAACAAATTTAATTGGAGTTGTCAGAATATTTTTCTTAATTAGTGGGGGTTGGCTTGATGAAGCACTTAATCTCAGCTTGCCATTTAGCCTGGCATTTTCTATGCTTGTGATATCCATCAACTTGATGTTTCTCCCATTTATGGATTCTTCAAGTTGTCTGGCCTCAGATAACTCAGATTTTAGTGATAATCTGTTCTTGAGCTAAAGTTAATTCATCTCTTAATTTAATATTTTCAGAAACGAAGTTTTCATGATCTGTTAATTTTTCCCTAAGTATTTTAATTCCTTTTTGAGAGTTAATTAAATCTATACATAAAGATTTAAATTCAGTTTTGAAACTATCTGAAATATAATCAAAGGATGATAATACCTGATCTGCCTCTGATTCAGATGTTTCTTCATTGTCTGACTCTTCTACTTTATCCTCAGCATCAGATGGGTTATAAGAGGCATTGATAGCCATAGGCAAACTTCTCTTGCCTTTTCTTCTTCTTCCTCTTCACTGAAGCTAGAGGATGAAGAATCTTCTTCTGTGTCACTCCAGGTCTCAACCACAAAGCATTTCTCTTTTCTCTTGTGCTTGTTGGAAGAAGGCTTGCTGTAATGATGCTTCCTGGAGTCTTTTTTTCTTCTTTTCTCCTTGTTTTGATTCTCAGGATACTCTGAGATAAAGTGTCCTGGCTTACTGCACCCAAAACAAAAAATTTTTTAGTAGGTGTTTTGTCATACCTTGGTTTGTCATCCGCCTAGATGACTTTTTTCTGAAGTCCTTCCTTGTCATTTTGTAGAATCTCTTGGCTAAAAGACTCAGAAGTTCTTTACTGGCATTTGGGGCTTCTATCTCTTCTGAAGCTTTAAAAGCTATGTTCTGCTCCTTTCTTATTGGTGTAGGAGTCTTTTGCTCTGCAGCTTCTCTGGACTTTATCAGTTGCTCATATGATTTGAGCTTTCCAAGAAGAGATTGACTGGAAATCTCATTCAAGCTTCTGGCCTCCTTAATTGGCTATATCCTGGAATCCCAAGTGCTGGGGAAGCACATTAGGATTTTATCAATCACTTCAGTGAGAGTGATATCCTTATCAAAGGTCTTTAGCTCACTGATAATTGAACTTAATCTGTTCTACTTGTCAGTAACTGATTCTGATTCATCATTCTTGAAGTTCTCATACTGGGAGATGAGAGTTGATCTCCTATCTTTCATCTCATCAGCTGAACCAGTAACCATCTGGTTGAGGGAGTCCCAGATTGCCTTGGCAGAGGTGCATTCAGCCAATTTTTGGAATATGTCATCTGACATAGTCTGTGCTAGGATGTTCATGGCCTTTGCATCTGCTATCTTGGCCTTTTTTGAGCATATGTCCACTCAAGTGGTGGAACAGCATGAGTGCTTGAGGTAGAGGTAGATACTGTAGGTTGAGGAGGAACTGTCAAAATAGAATTATATATGTTCTCATCAATAGAATTCATATACAGTCTGATTCTTGCCTTCCAGATTGCAAATTTATTCAAGTTGCAGACTGGAGGTCTGGTGCTTACATAATCTTTATTCTGTGTCATGCTGTTAAATAAACAGAAAACTTAAGGGACAGATCTAACAAGGATCTTTTGGTTCAAGTGTTAGCGTGTACAACCAAAGGAACCTGCTCTGATACCAATTGAAAGATAGGGGTTAGAAAAGATTTACTCTAGAGGGGGGAGAATATAGTAATAAAACTTTTTGGTTGTTTTAGATTTTTATCAGAGTAAAAAGTACATGATACCAATAATAACAGAAAGGAAAAATAGTCTAAGATAATCTACTCTAACACAGCATAGCAATATATCACATCACAGCTAGCATATCACAGCCACAGCAAGAACAACAATAAAAAGGGCAACCAAACAACACAAGAAATTTAATAGTGGTTCCCCAACCTGGGTACATCCACTCTTCTACCACCCTGATAGGAATCCACTAGCAGGTTTTTGATCAGGTGGCTGCCACCACAAGATCTATTTCCAGGGAGATCTCACAACCCTTTGAGCTTTTGATCAGGTGCCCAAAAACTAAACATAAACTTTTGAAGGGAGTTAATAAACCCTTTATACATGAGGGGGAGAGAAATTTGATGTTGTCTTCTCTTTCTCTATTCAACTGAGAAGACTAGTGGATTTGCTGTCGTCAAGACTCCTTCAGAAATCACTTGAAGCCTTGCTCAGGATATAGGTCTTCTGCCTTGACTTGAAGTAATCCATGAACTTCTGACTGATAGAATGATTGTTGTCCTTGAAAGCTCATGGAGTTGAAGTTGAAGAAGACTCTTGATTTGTGTTTGTTGTTCTTCTTCTTCAGAAAGATCAAGGTGAAAATAGGTTATTTTCTGCACAGAGAATGTCTGAGAGATATTTTGTATATTATCTTGTTCTGTATCACCTCTCTACAATGTTCTATGTTGTATCTCCTTTCCTGAAAGAGAAAATCTCTTTTATATTCTCAGTTGAAATTTTCCTTTGAATTTTGAATTCTCTGCATTGAATGTTGATTGCCTGGAGAAAGAAAATCGGCTGGAGAATAATATTTTTAATGAGTTTCCCCAACTGTCCCAATAAATTAAGCAAGTAATTAACCTGATGAAGACCGTAATCAATGCTGTCAATAACGACTATATTCAGAGAATATGAGCATTAATTACTTCAGGAAATTGCTGCTAAATAATATGGAATAAGGACAGAAAATGAGGGAAAAACTCTAAGTCTGGCTGGAACAGAAATCGTCAACCTCTGAACAGATTTCGTCAACCGAAGATCCACGTTCGTTGAGCTGAGAAATCATGTTCGTCAACCTGAGCTCAACAAACTGTATTCTGGAGATGACTTGCCTAATCTGTGCTCTAAGTTCGTCGATCTGATAATCTGTCTTCGTCGAGCTGAGTTCAGAGAAATTAATCTGAATGAATGTGTTGAAGTTGAACTTTGTACTTCGTCGACCTGAGCTCAAATATCGTCGAGCTCAACTCAGAGAATTAACTCTGAGTTCGTCGAGTAGAGCACGACTATCGTCGAGCTGAGTTCGACGAACATCGAACTTAAATTCTGAACTTGATTTCTTCTAAGTCTTGAGTCAATCTGAGGTCTTCTGCTGGCTGGTGTATGTAAGGTTGAACCTAAAAACTTAGCCTAAACTCTAGGACTCAAAGAGATCACTCTGGCTATACATTGTGGGTCAGACATCCTAATTAGTGAACTTAGCCCAAATCCAACTAGGGATCCAACATAGAGGACGTTCATGAAGAAGTGCGAGGTCCAACTCTATTTTGTAGGACAACGAAAGTGCACTTAAACTGGTTGACAATCCAGTTTGTTACGCGTGAACCAAACAAATTGAGATTGAGCATCATTTCATTCAAGAGAATGTGTTATAGGGGTCGCTATGGTTGGGTATTTGTGGAGCGAGGACAATATCATGAACATCTTCACAAAGCCGCTATCAAAGGGACCACGAGGACTGCTTGGGCTGATCTCCACTTCAAGGGGGTGTTGAAATTTTTGAAGTGAAAGTGGTAGCTTGTACAGACCGAGCGGACTGGTGCAGTGGCCTAGTTGGTCAGACTGCATGGACTGGTGTAGCGGCTTGGTTAGTTAGTTTGCATAGACTGGTGTCGTGTCTTGCCAGCTCTGCTTTTGTTCTGCGGACTCGGCTAGTTTTCCAAGTTTGTAATCGGGCAGATTAGTTTTCTATCCGTGGGAGCTGCGGACTCATCTGGAGTTCTCCAGGTTCGGCTTATTGCGGACTCTTCTAGAGCTCGCGAGATTGTCATAGTCTTATGCCTTTGGTCTTATTCTCTTGTGGAGACCACGGAGATCATCGGTTAGTGCGGTCCGATTCATGTATCTGCTGGTGTTGTGTTCGCACCAGGGATTGTTGTAGGTGTTGACTTGATCACGATTTGTACCAAGTCTGGTTATGCTCAGTCCAAAGGTTCGCACAGGTAGCGCGGACTGCTTCTCTATCAGCCAAGTTCGACAGCTTGACTGAGCCTGGTTTGTGTTCTAGTCGCAGGCTCGAAGTGTGCGAACTGGAGTAGTGTCCACAAGGTGCTGTGGACTGGTTGTTGTATCCACAGTATTTGTAGGTATGGCGGACAGGTCCTAGTTCTGGCCTTGATGGTGGTGTTCAAGGCGGATAGGTTTTTTGTCAGGCTTTGTTGGCGCAGCCTTGGCGGAATGGCTTTGTATCTGCACTATGCGGATTCAGGGTGCTAGCTGCGAGAAGGGTGGTGATCTTATCAGTTAGGCAGGTGACCATACTCTTCTCCATACCTATAAATAAGACCCCATGTCACATCATAGGAAACGAATGAACAATAAGTGAGCTCAAATGTTTTGTTGTGGGCAGGTTTTTATATCCACGCGGTTTGAGAAGTTAACTGATTTTGCTGTTGCAGAATGTGCGTGTAGCGCTGAGAAGCCAAAAACTTGGCTCTGACTGCGTAATGGATCAGTGTGAGTTTTGCGGATACAATCGGCGGTTTGCATGAGGTCGCGGCTTGCAACCAGGAGTTCTTCTCATTGGCAATCTTTCTCAGTTCAATAAGGTTGTTCGTCGATTATGGTTTGTCTGTTTAGTTTGGTAGCAGCTGTTCGCGACTATCTGGCGGATAGGCGACCTCGCGGTTAGGCGGCTTGCAGATTACGGAGAGAGTTTCTTTAGCTTGGAATAACGTGGTGTACGCCCGGTTTAAGTTGCGGTCTGGCAATTTAGCATCTCAGGGGATTCCTTGTGTAGTTCAGCAGTAGCGCCGGTTATAGGATCTGTCCGCCCGGCTTGTTTTTTCCTTGTATGTTTTTGTTTCCATCGGGTACATCGGCAAATCATATCTTCCATATATGCCTCGCATTGTAAATAAGATTAATATTCCAAGATTTTCTTGTTCCTTCATTTGCATCTGGCTTATTTGTCTTAGTTTTGTTGAGTGCTCCTGCGACCTGATTTATGTTTTCTGCTCTTCACAAATTTTCACAGAATCCAAGCAAGTTGGTTGAAGTCAAGAGGCGCATCAGGGATCTTATGTGATCGTAAAGTACCATTAAAACTTAAGGGCAAGTTTTACCGTACTGTAATTAGACTTGCGATGCTCTATGGTTATGAGTGTTTGGGCAGTGATTTGTGTACATGAGCGAAAAATGGGAGTTGCGGTGATGAGAATGCTTAGGTAGATTTGTGGACACACGAGACTGGATAACATTAGGAATGAATGTATCAGGGATAAGACAAGAGTAGCACCAATTGCAGGGAAGATGCGAGAAGCTCGACTAAGATAGTTTGGACACGTACAAAGGAGAACATTAGAGGCAATTGTTAGGCGTTGTGTGAGTCTTGTCACTATGCATGTTAAATGAGGGAGGGGTAGACCAATAAATACTTAGAATGAAACTATAAGGAAAGACATGATGTACTTAGGCATTAGTAAGATTATGACAAAAGATAGAGCACAATGGCGACAAAGAATCCATATAGTCGACCCCACTGTTGTGGGACAAAGGCATGAGTTTTGTTGTTGTTGCTGTACTTTATGATCATATACAATAAAAAAATCACTTAGAGAAAGGTTGATTTTACTCTTACCTGTGATGATCTCACGTATAGTGTTGGATCTAGTGGCCAACCTTAGAGGGGGGGATGAATAAAGTTTTACGTGTTAATTAAAAATTCGAGTAATTTTGTCCTAGGAAAACTAGTTCTCGATGCTACCACGGGGCACTAGATTGCTAGCGCGCGGCGGTAGGTCACAGACCTCATTTTCTTTGGCAAATTTCTCCTTGGAGAAGTACACACCCTTCAAAGATATATCGGCTAACACCCACGACGTTACACACAGAATTAAGAATAACAAATAATTTTATTCAAACAAAATCAAAAGTGTTTTACAATTACAAGTGTTTGATTTCCATGACGTCGAAGATTGGAGATGGTGAAAGTCGAATGTCTTTTGATTTTCTATACCGACCCACTAGTCGGACCGGTTGGCTCTCTTCCTTTTCCTCTAAGAAAGGTCTTCGAGCCGGCTCTTCACCTTCATAGAAGGAAGTGTCTTAAAGTCTCACTAGATCCCCCGATCTAGACGTCCCTTCCTCGAGACGATTTCTTACGGAATCCTCCTCATATTCCGACGACCTTCACCGGTCGATTTTCCTCACCACAACCACACAAAAAAGAGAAATGTACAAAAATAATAAAGAATATTTAAGATTGAATCTCCCTCAAGATCATTCCTCTGTTAAGCGATACGTGACCGGTGCTAACGATCTTTGTTTGGTTGCAACCGATCAACTCCTCGTAGTCGTTGTAGTCATTGGCTCGCCGGAGATCTTTGTGCGCGAACGGGAGGGAGGCGGCTTTCTCTTCCTTTGAGGAGATGGTGGAACGGTGCTTAGAGGCGGCTCCCGAATCCTAGAAAGAATTCATGTCTATCTCAATTCATACAAGGAATGAAAAACGAAAGCCTTATATACGTCTTTGATAAATAGGCTACCGTCGACGGTAAGACTAGCTTCCGGCGGTAGGTCAATGCGTGTCGATGTGACAGCTATCACGCCGATTTGGAAAAATATTCGAAATATATATTTTTCGCTTTTTCGTGCTAGCGCGGCGCGGTTCCTAGCTAACGTCTGGCGGTAGCTCAATCTTCTCGTCGAATCCACTTGACGACCGTTGAGAGGCCTAGCGCTGCGCGGTAGGTAGTTAGCGATGCGCAATAGTACCCTGAGCGCCTGTCCAAAATAAATCACGAGGCTAGCGTTGGCGGTAGCGCTAGCACTCCGCGGTAGACTGCTGAGAGATCATTCAATTAAATTCAGGCTGCCGCACGGCGGTAGCTCTTAGTGGGTAGCGGTAGGTCCCAGATTTGAGTTTTTCGCTTCTTTTGAGCCTATAGACCTGCACATCATACCAAACACAATTGTAATCAAATACAACATGGGATTTTATATTCTCAAAATAAAGAGATGTGAAGTGTAGGCTCCAACATAGAGCTGTCACTTAAACTGAAAACTGTAAATCGAGTTAGAACCAAACCGAAACCGCAAAGAACCAGACCAAACGATTCGAGAATAATTCTTGTTCCGATTTGAATTTTGTAACCGTGAACAACATTAGTACGAGTGTGGTTCTTTTATTTTATTATCTGGACCGAAACCGGAATCGGAACCGCAACTTACAAGTCTCAAGCGGTTTTAGAATTTTTAGACCCGATCCAAATCGGACCAAAGCAAAACCAAACCGCCCAATAATGACCGATGGAGAATGGAGACCCTTGGAATAACGACCTCTAAGTTGCGGCTTGGCCTCTAAGTTCACCGGAATCGGAGCCGCAACTTACAAGTCTCAAGCGGTTTTAGAATTTTTAGACCCGATCCAAACCGGATCAAAGTAGAACCAAATACACTTCTAAGTTCATCCCAACTTACAAGTCTCAAGCAAAATAGATGATGAATTTGGATTTCTTTTGTTGAGCCAATGAATTTTGACTATTTATTGTAAGTATTTCTAATTATGAGTGGACTAATTCAATCAAGTCATCTCGATCAAGTGTGTGTGTTAGTTCGAATTCATTTATTTCTTCCGCGAATGTGTCAAGTTTATTTTGCGTGAGTTGTCAAAACCATTTATAGGCGGGCTAGACAATTTCGTCATTAAGTTGCACGTGTTTGGTCTCGCTTCTGGCACGCTGAGGAATGACCAAATTCATTTCATGTATTCACTTAATATTTTGTGATGAAATGGATATCAATATATATTGAAAGGTATTTTGATAATTCACCTTTAAATGGTCGTCAACCTTCCTATAAAGGGTAATATTGGGGAGTCGGTCATAAATTAATTAATTACTTCAATCTTCCAAAAGCGTCAACTGGAGTGAAGGAAACTACGGTTATTGCGTCTTTTCCCAAATTACAGAAACTTCTCCTCTCTTGTTGAAGCCCGGCGAAAACGAACATAAGTTTCAGCGATTTACTACCGTTGTTCCCCTTTCATCTTAGCCGGCACAAGGATCGAAGTCAGTGATTTTCATCTCCATCGTTTTGTTACTCTGGAACAAAGTAAGGAGAGATCTGCATTATTTGGGCTGCATAAAGGGCGTTGATTTTGATGTTGAAGATAGCCACTATTTCAGTCATGGCTCTGTTCCGAAATAAGTAAAAGCCCAAATTTCTTCAAGCAAGAGTTTTGAATATCTTGAATTGGTCAACTTCTGGAAATTATGGAAGACAAACAGTGACTTTATTAATTAATTATAGGAGATAAAGTCATTTGTTCTTCGACAAAGGTGTATATTTGATTCATTAATAAGCATTGCACCGCAAATTTCATCTGAAGAAATACAAGAACATTATTAAGAACGTCAACAATAGTGCGACGCGAAGCCGAATCCAAGAACGGTGCACTCTTTATTTTCCTTATTTAGTTCTATAGCGTATTGTATTTCATATTTCATTTAATTACTTTAATTTCATAGTGATCACATACATTTTATCAAGTGATTAATCTTCAACTCTTGATTACTCCATATAAAGGAACTAATTATTTATGTTCATGACGATCTTGCTCGCATAGGTCACATAAGATTATTTGATTTTGACTTGCACGCTTGATATATAAATTTCTAACATGTGGTATCAGAGCGAACTTGAAATATTAGTTAGTTTCATTCACTGTCGGTATAGTTGATTCTGATTAATCACTAGCAATCATACTTATAAAACTTATTAATTAAATTTCAAAGAATATCATTGCGATAGAGACTTGTGAAGTGCATTAATTTTAACTCTCATGCAGTCGTGATCTTTAGACACTTCAGTGCCCTTTTTGTTGAAATTTGTGAAGTGGAAGTGGGTGACGGGACAGGCCGCGCGGCCTGTGGCGGACAGCTCTGGCGGACTGGGCAGACTGGGCGGACTGAGGTTTGCGGCCTGGTGAAAAGTCTGGTGGAAGCCGGCTGTGTTGAGCGGGTTGTTGCATGGAGTCCGCGGTTTGGTGCGGCCTGGTATCTGCGGATAGAGAGGCTTGCGGACTGGTGCATTGCTCAGTGGCCGCGGGTGCAAGCTTGTGCTGACAGGCGGGTTGGCTCGAGTTCGCGGGTAGCTTGCGGACTGGCGTGTCCGCGGTTTTGGCTGTTGCGGACTGAGCCTAGAGCTTGGCTGAGGCCTTGTCGAGCTCTGGTGTTACAGCAGGTCTTGCTGTGGAGACCGGTTGGTGGACTGATGTTTGAGTCCGGGAGGTTGCTACTTCATTGGACAAGTGCGAGGTGCTCGCGGACTGGTGGAGGTCTGTGCTAGGGTGTTTGGCGGACGAGAACTTGTGTCCGCCATGCTCGCTTTGTTCCTTGATGGTTTTGGGCTTGGTCACACCTTGTGCCAAGTTCATGGTGTCCGCCGTATCCGCTAAGTCCGCTGTGACCGGGCGGTCTGTTGCTAGCTGCCTTTGGTCGTGGACTTGTGGCGGATTGAGGTGTGGGTCTTGCGGACTGCCTCGGGTTGGTGCGGACAGCCATTGAAGGGGGTTGCTGTCCTGCAGTGGTTGGTGCTTTGCGGGCTGATGCCTTGTCCGCTTAGCACAGGCGGACTGGAGCGGGTTCGTCAATGGTTGTCTTGCTCCTGGCGGTTTTCCTTGGTGACCGGCTAAGTCCTCGCGGACTCAGCGGACGGTGGTTTGTATTCGCGCGGGCTGGGGCGGTGTTGCTATCTCTTGGGCGGTGACCACACTCCTCACCTGGCCTATAAATAGGACCCCCCTGGCACATCTACAGTAACCGAAGTAACGTGAGTGAACAGTAAATTGGGTTGGGCAAAGTGCTGCGGTCTGTGTTTTCCAGTCCGCGCGGTTTGTTTCAGGCTGACGGTTTGCTGTGTGCAGGTCGCGCGGATAACTTCAAGGAGCCAGGAGCTTGGCTTTGACTTCGGTCAGTGCTTGGAAGTGTGCGGTCTCTGCGGACTCAGCAGGAGGTCGCTTTGCGGCTTGTCAGTTCTATTTCAACTTTGCCAGCTTCAATAACCTGTCCGCCGGCTTCAGGCGGGTAGGGGTGTTCCTCAGTTCGGGTTCAGCAGGAGGCGAATAACGGTGTGTCCGCGCGGCTTAGCGGCTTCAGCGGACTCCGTGGTATTCGGCGGATAGCAGTATAGTTCGGGCCGCTTCGGCGGTCTCGGCGACCTCGGCGGTCTCGGCGGACTCCGGGTTCTGTCCGCCCGGCTTGTTTTTTGGTTTTTTCTGTTTTCAGTTGTTATACTAGCGAAATCATGTCTCGCTATGTATGTCTCGGATTGTAAAGAAGTGAATGCATAAAAAGACCTTCTTGTGCTTCCATTGTTTTGTTGGGTGAAACCTCTAGTCCTTGGGTTTTCCGCAGGTTCAGCGTGCGAACTGGGTAGTTCCGAAGATATTAATTTGGTGTTTGGGCTATCTTGCTGACCACGTTGAGAAAATTTAACATGGTATCAGAGCCAGGTTGCTGAGGTTTCGGAGGTTCAGTTGCGTGAGCGGAAGTCAGCCAGTGTTGTTACTCAGTGATTGAGTGGTGATCAACTTGTGTTGTTGCTCGGAGCTGCTGAAGGGTACCAACAGGTGTTTGCAATGGAAGGAAGTCTTGCAAGAGGTCTGGGTATTGAACTCTTAACGCCGACTAACTTCAAGAAGTGGAAGTCGTGCATGAAGAGTTATCTTCTTGGCGAGGAGCTGTGGGAAGTCGTCGGTGGTGACGACAGACAGGAAGTTACTGCTGCTTTCGGTACTGCTGAGCAGGTGAGGCTCTGGAGAAGAACTAATGCTAAGGCTGAGTTCATTCTGAAGAGAGCTGTCTCTCCGGAACTGTTTGATCACATCATTGGATGTGAGTCGGCTGCTGATATTTGGACAACCATTGATGAGTTGTTCAATAGGAAGAATGTGGCGCGGCTGCAGTTCCTGGAGAATGAGTTGGCCAGGGCAACTCAGGGAGACCTTTCCATCTTCAAATACTTCTTAAAGATGAAGAGCTTGTGTGCTGAGCTGTCGGCACTGGATCCTGATGAACCTATCTCTGAGGCAAAGATGAAAAGGCACATTATCCGCGGCTTGCGGAAGGAGTATGTGGCCTTTGTTACATCTGTTCAAGGGTGGGCTACTCAGCCGTCTCTGCTGGAGCTGGAGAATCTGCTTGCCTCGCAGGAGAGCTTAGCAAGGCAGATGGCTGGAGTGAACCTGAATCAGGAAGGCAGCGAAGCCCTCTTCTCAGGTAAGAAGAAGGGATGGGAAGGGAAGAAGAAGGTGCAGGCCGCTGGTGAGAAGGAGACTTCAACTTCGTATCCGCCGGAGAGGAGCAATGCTCCTAAGGACTGGAAGAAGAATCTTAAGTGCTACCGGTGTCATCAGCGAGGGCACTTCAAGCGGGACTGCAAGGTCAAACTGCAGTCTGGGCATTCTGCGGGAAAGGAGGAAGCTTGCTCGAGAAGTGAAGAAGCAGAATGGGGTGGAGCTTTTATGACGGGCACTTGTGTCCGGGCCTTGTCTGCTGAGGACTTCAACGGCGAGTGGATCGTGGACTCCGGGTGTGGTCATCACCTCACCGGAGACAAATCGAAGTTTACCTCCATGCAGGCTTACTCAGGTAATGAAGCTATTATCACTGCTGATAATACTGTTTATGCAGTAGAGAAGGAGGGGGTCGTGTCTTTGGGTAGTGATCAGGGGCCACTCACGTTAAGCAGTGTGTATCACGTGCCGGGCATGAAGAAGAACCTCTTCTCGGTGACCAACGCGGTGGACGCTGGGTATCACGTTCTGTTTGGGCCAACAGACGTGAGGTTCCTTTGCAACGTATCAGCGGTGAAGGCTGATGTTGCTCATGTTGGGAGGAGGGTGAAGAACTTGTTTGTTCTTTCCACCAGCGCCTATGTTGATAGAATGAGAGCCAATGATAGTGCGGCTATCTGGCATGAGAGGCTGGGGCATGTTGGCATGGACAAGCTGAAGGCAATGGCTAGTAGAAGTCTGGTGAGGGGGTTGCCGATGTTGTCCTCCTTTGGTGATGGGTATGTTTGTGCGGGCTGTCAATATGGTAAGGCACATCGCCTTCCATTTGATAAATCACAAACAAGGAGCAAGAAACCATTGGAGTGTATTCATGGCGACCTGATGGGACCGACGGTTACTGCCAGCCTTGGTGGAAGCAGATACATGCTTGTCTTGGTTGATGACTACTCAAGGTATACTTGGGTGTACTTCTTAAAGGAGAAGTCGGAAGCCCTCCGTTTGTTCGTGGAGTTCAAGGAGTTGGTAGAAGGCCGGCTTGGCTTGCGGATTAAGAAGTTTAGAACTGATAACGGGGGTGAATTTGTTTCCTCCGAGTTTTCTAACTTCTGCAGGAAGCACGGGATCCAACGGGAGCTTACTTGTTCTCACACTCCACAATAAAATGGGGTAGCGGAGCGGAAGATCCATCATTTGACGGAAACCTGCAAATGCTGGCTGCATGCGAAAGATATCCCAAGGTCCTTTTAGGCGGAGGGAATGTCTTGTGCTGCTTATGTCATCAACCGGATGCCACTCAGCCCTATCAACATGAAGACTCCTGTTGAGCTGTTGCTGAAGGAGAAGCCGAGTGTTGGACACCTTCGGGTGTTCGGCTCAACTTGCTACGTGCATGTCCCGGATGCTTCACGGACAAAGCTGGATGCGAAGGCAAGAAAACTTGTCTTTGTTGGCTACGATGAGCGGAAGAAGGGATGGAAATGCATGGATCCTGTGACGAAGAAGTTCGTGTGTCAAGAGACGTTGTCTTTGACGAGCTGACGTCATATGGAGGTGGCTCGGTGGAGCTAACCGGAAGTAGCAAGGTTGATGAAGCACCGGTGGTGGCTGCTGAAGGCTTGGAAGAGGAGCTTGTTGTTTCACCAGCAGCTCCTATTGCTTCGAACTCCGAGGCTGAGCCTTCTGGCTCAGGAAGCAGGGGGAGCACTGCTCAATGCTTGCCCCAGGTAGGAGTGGAGCCTGAAGAAGCAACGGAAGTCGTGAGCAAGGATCCATGTCTTCGGAGATCGAAGAGGGTGGTTAAGCCACCGGCTCGGTACTGTGAAGGAAATGCAGTGAGCTTTGTCTCCTGCTTCTTTGCAGGTCCTCTGGATGAGCGAGAGCCTGCAAACTTCAACGAGGCCACTGGAGTGAAGGAGTGGGAAGGTGCCATGAAAGAAGAGATTGATGCTCTGAAGAAGAATGAAACCTGGTATCTTGTGCCCAAGGTTGATGGCATTACTCCGGTTACTTGCAAGTGGGTGTATAAGTTGAAGAAGAAGGCTGATGGGAGCATTGATCGGTTCAAGGCTCGCCTGGTCGCTAGAGGGTTCTCACAACAGTATGGAGAAGACTATGAGGAGACATTCAGTCCAGTTGCGAAGATGACATCTGTTAGAGTGGTGATCGCCTTGGCTGCTAGCAAGGGATGGAGGTTGTGGCAACTCGATGTGAAGAATGCTTTTCTTTACGGAGAAATTGACAAGGACATCTTCATGGATCAGCCGCTTGGTTTTGTCTCTGAAAAGCTTCCGGACTATGTCTGCAAACTCAGGAATGCTCTCTACGGGTTGAAGCAAGCTCCTAGAGCGTGGTATGGGAAGATTGCAGAGTACCTGCAATTCTGTGGATACTTTGCTTCTAACTCGGATTCTAGCTTGTTCGTCAAGAAGAAGGGAGAGCTAAGAGTTTTGGTCCTACTGTATGTGGATGACATGATCATTACAGGAAATTCGGAGGAGGAAGTAGCAAGGCTCAGGGCTGAGCTTGCTATACGCTTCGAGATGAAGGACTTGGGAGAGTTGCATCACTTTCTCAGTCTGGAAGTGGAGAGGATGGAGTGCGGGATTCTCATTAGCCAGAAGGGATATGCTGATCGTATTGTGAAGCGGTTTGGCATGGGCAAAGGGAAGAAGTGCTCTACTCCACTGGAACCTGGGCTGAAGCTTCGACGAGATGAGGGAAGGGTTCTTCATGATCCCTTGGTGTTCAGGGCTCTTGTTGGGAGCTTGATTTATCTGACGATTACAAGGTCGGATATAGCTTATGTTGTTGGCCGAGTAAGTCGGTATATGGCTGAACCAAGGCAATCTCATCTAGTGGCGGCAAAGGGGATTCTGAAGTATGTCAAGGTGACTTCTGAGATGGGACTCCTCTATGGAAGGGATGCGGAGTTTGCGTTGCTTGGGTACACGGATGCTGACTATGGCGGTGATTCGGATGATCGGAGGTCTACTTCAGGTTATGTGTTCACTTGCGGTTCAGCTAGCATCTCGTGGTGTAGCAAGAAGCAGGACTCGGTGTTGGTGTCAACCACGGAGGCGGAGTATAAGGCTTCGGCCTTGGCTGCCCGGGAAGCCGTTTGGTTGAGGAGACTTATAGAGGATGTCCATGAAGAAGTGCAAGGGCCTACTTTACTCCGTGGTGACAATGAGAGTGCTCTCAAACTGGTTAACAATCCAGTGTGTCACGCCAGGACCAAGCATATAGAGATTGATCACCATTTCATCAGGGAGAAGGTGTTGGAAGGATCTCTGCTGGTCGGGCATGTTCGGAGTGAAGATAATCTTGCTGACATCTTCACAAAGCCACTGTCGAAGGGGCCCTTTGAACGCTTGCGCAGCTTGCTGGGCTTGGTCACCACTTCTCACTTCAAGGGGGAGTGTTGAAATTTGTGAAGTGGAAGTGGGTGACGGGACAGGCCGCACGGCCTGTGGCGGACAGCTCTGGCGGACTGGGCAGACTGGGCGGACTGAGGTTTGCGGCCTGGTAAAAAGTCTGGTGGAAGCCGGCTGTGTTGAGCGGGTTGTTGCATGGAGTCCGCGGTTTGGTGCGGCCTGGTATCTGCAGATAGAGAGGCTTGCGGACTGGTGCATTGCTCAGTGGCCGCGGGTGCAAGCTTGTGCTGACAGGCGGGTTGGCTCGAGTTCGCGGGTAGCTTGCGGACTGGCGTGTCCGCGGTTTTGGCTGTTGCGGACTGAGCCTAGAGCTTTGCTGAGGCCTTGTCGAGCTCTGGTGTTACAGCAGGTCATGCTGTGGAGACCGGTTGGCGGACTGATGTTTGGAGTCCGGGAGGTTGCTACTTCATTGGACAAGTGTGAGGTGCTCGCGGACTGGTGGCGGTCTGTGCTAGGGTGTTTGGCGGACGAGAACTTGTGTCCGCCATGCTCGCTTTGTTCCTTGATGGTTTTGGGCTTGGTCACACCTTGTGCCAAGTTCATGGTGTCTGTCGTATCCGCTAAGTCCGTTGTGACCGGGCGGTCTGTTGCTAGCTGCCTTTGGTCGTGGACTTGTGGCGGATTGAGGTGTGGGTCTTGCAGACTGCCTCGGGTTGGTGCGGACAGCCATTGAAGGGGGTTGCTGTCCTGCAGTGGTTGGTGCTTTGCGGGCTGATGCCTTGTCCGCTTAGCACAGGCGGACTGGAGCGGGTTCGTCAATGGTTGCCTTGCTTCTGGCGGTTTTCCTTGGTGACCGGCTAAGTCCTCGCGGACTCAGCGGACGGTGGTTTGTATTCACGCGGGCTGGGGCGGTGTCGCTATCTCTTGGGCGGTGACCACACTCCTCACCTGGCCTATAAATAGGACCCCCCTGGCACATCTACAGTAACCGAAGTAACGTGAGTGAACAGTAAATTGGGTTGGGCGAAGTGCTGCGGTCTGTGTTTTCCAGTCCGCGCGGTTTGTTTCAGGCTGACGGTTTGCTGTGTGCAGGTCGCGCGGATAACTTCAAGGAGCCAGGAGCTTGGCTTTGACTTCGGTCAGTGCTTGGAAGTGTGCGGTCTCTGCGGACTCAGCAGGAGGTCGCTCTGCGGCTTGTCAGTTCTGTTTCAACTTTGCCAGCTTCAATAACCTGTCCGCCGGCTTCAGGCGGGTAGGGGTGTTCCTCAGTTCGGGTTCAGCAGGAGGCGAATAACGGTGTGTCCGCGCGGCTTAGCGGCTTCAGCGGACTCCGTGGTATTCGGCGGATAGCAGTATAGTTCGGGCGGCTTCGGTTGTCTCGGCGACCTCGGCGGTCTCGGCAGACTCCGGGTTCTGTCCGCCCGGCTTGTTTTTTGGTTCTTTCTGTTTTCAGCTGTTATACTAGCGAAATCATGTCTCGTTATGTATGCCTCGGATTGTAAAGAAGTGAATGCATAAAAAGACCTTCTTGTGCTTCCATTGTTTTGTTGGGTGAAACCTCTAGTCCTTGGGTTTTCCGCAGGTTCAGCGTGCGAACTGGGTAGTTCCGAAGATATTAATTTGGTGTTTGGGCTATCTTGCTGACCACGTTGAGAAAATTTAACACTTTTGTCATTAATTATTAGATCACGACAGTTAATTTGAGGATAATTTAGAGAATCTCAGTGTAGAAGAATATTGCAAGTTAATTGAACTGTAGCCGCCAAAGTGGCTTGTTCAATTGATTTTCGAGATTTCATTCCCACACGGCTTTATGATTACTCTAGTTCTATCCCGTGATCATTCACTCAAAGGTAGTGGTTGCGTGACAGGATTAAAGGGTTGCACACGAGCATTTGAGGGGGAGTGTGAAGGTTCTAGTGATCTATTCACCCAAAGGTACTAGTTTTGCAAAAGCCTAAACACAATCGTGTCTTGCTCAGTGTTGAGAATTTCTAATTGTGTGACGGGTATTTTTCCCAAAAGAGTTGCATGTGTACGTGTCTGAATTCTCATGTGTGTTTTATTTAAGGTTTTTAGAACACACTTGTCCTCATTGCTAAACATTGCATTGTTTTCTTTTTCAGTCACATTTACTGTGCACAACAATTTGGCGACCATTGATAAACTTACAGGGTCAAACTTTAAGAAGTGGAAGTCTGATATCTTGTTTGTCGTGCAAATGGCGGACATAGATCTAGCCCTGACATCTGATAAACCTGAGGAGTTGACTGTGAACAGTACTCATACTCAGATAGATCATTATGTTGTGTTGCATAAGTCTAATAAAATATGACTGCTGGCCATGAAAAGATCTATTACAGAGCACCTGCTTAGTGGACTGCCAGAGATTGCAGATGCGCTCGATTTTCTTATTGTTGTGGGACAAAGTTATAAGGTGTCCTGTAATGCTGAGATAGGGACTCTCATACAAGATCTCTTTACTATAAGATATGTACAACCCCGTAACCGGCCGAGTGGGATCCTCCCCATGTAGCGGGGTAGGGATATGCTATGAGCGATGATTTGGTGCGGCCCCGTTAGAGGACGTGCGAGCACACGTACATGCTTGTGGAGAATTCATATGTAAAGGCTTTATATTTAGTATATTTAATAGTATAAGATATATACATATTTATTAAACATAAGGAGTGGCAACCCTAGAAAAAGGGGAGGTGTCTCGGTACAGCAGAGGAAGAGAGAAAGAAATTAAAAAAAGGGGGCAGGGGTCAGCACAGCACGGGAGGAAAGAAATAAAAAAAGAAAAAGAGAAGCAGGGAGAGGCGGGGGAGCAGGAGAGAAAAGAGAAACAGAAAAAGAAATGGATGAGGGAAGGGGGCGAGGGTACAGGTGAGCCGGAAAAAGAAGAAGGAGAAAGGCAGAGATTTGGTTTTTGGGAAAAAAGAAAAAGCATAGCCGCACTCCACCCTTGGCTCCCGATCCCACTCGCCCCTCTCTCCCTCGGTGCCGCAGCAAGGAGAGCCTGAACCCGGCCTGTTGGGTACATTGGTTAAAAGTACCTGATTTGAAGAAGCCTCACCCAACTCAATGATATGCATCATAATGTATTTGATGTATGTTGAGTTTACTTGTGCAGGTTAAGTAATCACTGGACTGAAGCAAAAAGTTTCTAAGTCCATGTGTCGACACCCAGAGGGAAAGTGTCGACACTCAAGAAGACTTGTGTCGACACTAAGGGAATGTGTCGACACTCAGCTGAAGTCTCAACAGAAGAATCAAGTGTCGACACAAGGAGCTGTGTAGACACTCATCAAGTATCAACATAGAAGACTATGTGTCGACACCAAGAAGCAGTGTCGACACTTAACAGATTCAACACAAGAAGTTGTGTCGACACAAAGGAGATGTGTCGACACTTAGAAGAATTCAGCTAAAGATAGAAGATCAAGTACTTGTGTCGACACTCAATTTCAGTGTCGACACCTGAAGAAGAATCTGTGTCGAGACATACAAGGAGTTGTGTCGACACCTTGTAGACTTGTGTCGACACTTACACAACATGTGTCGACACTTGGTCTATAAGTGTCGACACTTAAAGACAGAAAGTCTCGACACTTTCAGACAGTTAGAGATTTTCAAGAAATGACTGGATGACTTGACAGCTGCCGTTCCAGCCGGTCTACAGCACCTGTCAGAGATGTCAGAAGACAGTTATAAACCGGACCAGCCGGTTACCATGAAGAAGGCCTATAAATAGGCACATATAGTTTACAGAAACTGTTGATCACATTGTTGAAGAACAAGTTATTAAAGTGGTACACAGAGTATCAAATCAAGAAGATCTAGCTGTCCAAGTGAAGATCTAAGAAGTTGGAGAGAGAGGGCTCCATCCAAGAAATCAGCCGTTGGAACTAGGCTGAGAAGAAGGGTTCAGATCTATTCTGAATTATAAGTGGCAGAGGTCAAGGAACAACTGCAGAAGGAGACAATCTTATTCAGTTCTACTCAAGAAGCTTTGAAGAAAGCTAAGTCAGATTGAATCCAGCTGAGTTCTTCCAAGAACTCATCAAGAAACTCTCAACTCCCCTCTCTTGTTTCTGAGTTGTTGAGTTAATATTTGTAAAATCATTTTATCTTGTAGGATCCTCTGGATCTGAGTGAATTGTAAGCCTATAATTATAAAGGCTGAGGGTAGGGCTTTTGGCCTGAGTGTAGGAGATTGTTTTCTCTGAGTGTAGGCCTTGATTGGCTGAGTGTAGGCCTTGATTGGCTGAGTGTAGGCCTGGGTGGCTGAGTGTAGGCCTTTGTGGCTGAGTGTAGGCTTTGGGATAAAGCTGAGTTGTAAGGCTTTGGGCCTGAGGTGTAGGAACCAATTTGGGTTCTGAGACAGTGGTGAAGTTTGGCCGAATCTAGTACACTGCTAGATAGGCGAAGGGGGAAAGTGAATGTACCCATATCTTGGGGAACCACTATAAACCACTGTGTCTGCTGTGCTGTGTTTGTTGCTGTGTATGCTGTGTGTTTGCTGTGATAAAATAGTTAGTAATCTGTGATATTAACTGTTTGCTGACATTAAAGTTTAAAACGGATTAGGTCACCTATTCACCCCCCCCCCCCTCTAGGTGTTTAGGTACCATATCTTTCAAGTGGTATCAGAGGGAGGTTCCTCAAAAAGGACTAACAGTCTGAGGAGATCCTGATTGGCAGATTCAGTGTAAGGCAAAATATAGATTCAAGAAATTCAAGAAAATCAAGAACCATGGGTTCCTCTGAAAATCACAAGGAATTGGGTTCCATGAAATTACCCATATGCAGGAAAGAGATCTTTGGGATCTGGAAGGAAAGGGTAAGGCTGTTTATGGAAGCCTCAGACCCTAGAATCTACATCACAGTAAAGGAAGGGCCTTATGCGCCCATGAAGATTTCAGTTCTAGATGCAAATCAGAGAACCCCAAAGGATTTCTCTGAAATGACTAAGGATGAGATTGTCCTAGCCACCATGGACAAGAGGGCACAAAACATTATAGTGAGTGTCATAGATGATGCAACATTTTAGAATCTTATATACTGTAAGACAGCCAAAGAGATGTGGGACACTCTTATAGTGTATATGGAAGGATCTGAAGAAGTTAGACAAGATAGAAAATCCTTGCTAAATCAGGAGTATGAAAGCTTTAGACAAGGAAAGGGTGATAGCATAACTGAGTGCTATAAGAAGTTCTACAGAATAGTGAATGAACTCATGTCTTATGGAAGAGAGTTCAGTAACTATGAACTAAATGACAAGTTCCTAAGGTCCCTAACCAAAGATTGGGACACCAAGATCTGTGCCATAAGAGAAATGGCTAAGTTGGGGGAAATTCCTCCTCCTACACTGTTTGGCAAGTTATTGTCTTATGAGATGCAGTTGACAGTGAGAAAAGAGGAGGAGAAATCAACAAGAACTGAGCACAAGGAAAGAACAGTAGCCTTCAAGACAGATGCCTCCAGAAATTGCAGGAATAAGTCATCAACTCCACCTCCAAAGGAAGTTGAATCAGAGTCAGATGAGTCAGTCAGTACAAAATCTGCAAGCAGTGAAAGTGATGAAGACTTTGCTGCCTTCACTAGACACTTTCAGAAATTCTTGAAGAAGAAACAGTGGAGGACAAGGCCCTCTACTTCAAAAGGAAAAGAAGATTTTTATCAAGATAAAAAGGCTTCAAAGAAATACAGGAAGAGGACAAAATCTAGCAAGGCAACTGGTTCTAAGATAGTGTGCTATTGCTACAATAGACAGGGCCATGTTATTGCAGACTATCCTGAAAAGAGAAAAGAATCTAGTGACAGGAAAAAGACTTATGTCAAAGGCAAGAAAGAAAAGTCTTTTGTTGCCAAGAAGGAGAAGACTCTATCAGATATCTCTTCTTCAGAAACTGAGTCTGAGGCTGAGGCCTACATAGGGCTGTTTGCTGAAGAAGAAGAAGAAGAAGAATTCATGCAGATCATGGAGTCAATATATGAGCAAGAAGACTGTCAGTGCCAAGGACTGATGGCATTGACTGAGAATGACAAAATCCTGGAGCAGCCAGGACCCAGTAAGGTACAAAGTCCAACTCTAAGTTCAGTTTCTTGTTCTAGTTCAGAATCAGATTCGTCTTCATCAAGTGATGAAAGTGTATCTAAGTCTGAGGATGATATTCATCAGCTTATAGATGAATATAAGATACTGTTGCAAGCTTACAAGAAAAGCAAGTCCCTAGCCAAAAATCAGGCAAAGGAAATTGCTGAACTTAAAGCTGCTGCAACAGATTTTGAGAAGCAATTTGATCAAAAGCTTAATGAGATAGCCAGGCTGAAACACATAACAGTGATTAAGATGGGGACTATCACCTTTAAGAATGATCAAATCAAGAGTCTGGAGATCAATCTTCAGAAAGAGAGAGAGCTTGTTGCTAGGTTTTCTAAACCCAAGTCAGTGCTATCTTTAATTGATGAATTTGTTCATCATAAAGGCAAGGCTGGACTGGGCTTTATTAGACCTGCTAGGACTGAGCAGTCCAAGTCTAAGTCCAAGGGCAAAGCCCCAACATTCAACAAGTCTACTGTAAATAAGACAGCAAAGACTGTACCTAAGCAAAGGTACAACAAGTTTGAATGTTGGTGCTGTGGCAAGGTTGGCCATTTTGCAGTGGACTGTTGGCACAATGTTAGTGCCAAAGTGAGTACCAAACTACCTATTGGAAAGCCAGTGGGCAGCTTTGTCAGATTGCAGACTAACAAGTACCAAGGACCCAAGAATTCTTTGGGTTCTAAGGTTCATTAATCTGTTTTGCAGGTGACTCCAAGTGGTCATACCCCAACATGGTACTTGGACAGTGGATGTTCCAAACATATGACTGGAACTAGAGGATTACTAAAGGACTACATTCCAATAAAAGATGGTCCAAAGGTCACCTTTGGTGGTTCTGAAAAAGGAATCATCAAAGGGTTTGGTAACATTTCTACAAACTTGGTTACCATTACTCAAGTGGCTTATGTTAAAGGGTTGAAACACAACCTAATAAGTATAAGTCAATTAAGTGATGTAGGGTATGACATCTCATTTGTTAAAAATGGTTGTCATATCAAGAGGTCAAGTGATCAAGAGATCATTTTGACAGGTTATAGGAAGAGGAATGTCTACTGCCTAGACATTATGATTGAGAACAATGGTTCTCCAGTGTGTCTTGTAGCTGATGAGACAGTCTCTCATTGTGTCAAATGGCACAAGAGGCTTGCCCATCTTAACTATAAGACTATTGGCAAACTCTTCAGCAAAGAGTTAGTGAGGAATGGTCCTCAAGTTAAGTGTGTTAAAGATGGTATTTGCTCAGCTTGTCAAAAAGGCAAGCAGACTAAATCCACCTTTAGAAGCATAGAAAACAAAGATGCTGTGAGGTGTTTATACCTCTTACATATGGATCTCTTTTGTCCAATGCCAGTTCACAGCTTAGGTAGGAAGGTCTATACCCTTGTAGTTGTAGATGACTACTCAAGGTTTTCCTGGGTGTTCTTCTTAAGATAGAAATCTGAAACACCTAGTGTCTTCTATAGCTTTGTCAAGCAAATTCAGAATGAACTAAATAGTACAGTGGTCAAGATAAGAAGTGACCATGGTACTGAATTTCAGTCTGATAGCATGACAAAACTATGTGAAGACTTTGGGATATTTCAAGAATTCTCTTCACCTAGAACACCTCAGCAAAATGGCATTGCTGAGAGGAAGAATAGAATCTTGATAGAAGCTGGTAGGACCCTACTAAGTGATACATCACTGCCAGAGTATTTCTGGGCTGAAGCAGTTAATACTGCATGTCATGTTATAAATAGGGCTACCATCACTAAAGGGCTTAACAAGACCCCCTATGAAGTTGTGAAAGGCAGGAAACCAAACTTATCCTATTTTAGGATCTTTGGTTGCAAATGCTTCATACTTAACAATGGGAAGTCTTACTTAACTAAGTTTGCTGCCAAGTCCCAAGAGGGAATTTTTGTTGGGTACAGCAATAATAGTAAGGATTATAGAGTCTACAACTTGACTACACAAGTTGTAGAAGAATCTGTGCATGTAGTTTTTGATGAGACCAAACTTATTAATAATGAGTTGTCTAGTAGTGTATGCAGCCCCACAGGTTTAACAAAGAAGATGGAAAAGCTTACTATAGAAGAAGTACCTGCTGCAAGACAGCAAGTAGAAGATAGTAGTTGTTGTCCAGGAGGAGAACTACATGTGCCAATTGCTGAAGAAATACAAGGAGTACAGCATGATGGAGATGCTGAATTGGTTCAACCAGAAGTAAGGATGCCTCCAGCCAACAGGCATCTAAGAGATCATCCAGTAGAGCAGATTATTGGAGATCCAAGACAAGGAGTACAAACCAGGAGCAGATACATGAATGCAGCAATCTACTCCAGTTTTCTATCACAAGTTGAACCTAAGAAATTTGAAGAAGCAATACTGGATCAACAATGGACTGAAGCAATGCAAGAAGAGCTTAATCAGTTCAAGAGGTGCAAGGTTTGGGAACTTGTTCCTAAACCTAAAGACCACAATATAATAGGAACTAAGTGGATCTACAGGAATAAGATGGATGAACAAGGGGTCATCATTAAGAATAAGGCAAGACTGGTTGCTAAAGGATATAGGCAAGAAGAAGGTATTGATTTTGATCAAACCTTTGCTCCAGTAGCCAGACTGGAAGCCATAAGGATGTTCTTGGCCTATGCAACCTATCAAGGATTCAAGGTTTACCAAATGGATGTCAAGTCAGCATTCCTAAATGGTAAACTTAAGGAAGAAGTCTATGTGGAGCAGCCTTCAGGTTTTGTTGATCCAACTCTACCTCATCATGTCTATAGACTTAGGAAAGCTTTATATGGGTTAAAGCAAGCCCCTAGGGCTTGGTATGAAACCCTATCTAGTTTCCTCATTGAGAACAAGTTCTCAAGGGGGAAAATAGATAAGACTCTATTCCTTAGGGAATCTAGAGGCAAAGTTATACTAGTCCAAATATATGTAGATGACATTATATTTGGATCTACTGAAAGCAGCCTTTGCAAAAAGTTTGCAAAACTTATGCAAGGTCAGTTTGAGATGAGTAGTATGGGAGAGCTGAAGTTTTTCTTGGGTCTCTAAGTTAAACAGACTGAAAGTGGTTTATCCATATATCAGTCCAAGTTCACCCTAGAACTCATTAGGAAGTGTGGTATGGATTCATCCAGCACCATGAAGACTCCTATGGGGTCAAGTATGTCTCTTAGCAAGGATGATGCAGGGAAACCTGTAGATGAAACCTTATATAGAGGGATAGTTGGATCCCTATTATACTTGACTGCTAGTAGACCAGACATCATGTATGCTACATGTGTTTGTGCAAGGTATCAAGCCTGCCCTAAAGAGTCTCATTTGACAGCAATCAAAAGAATATTGAGATATCTAAAGGGCACTCCCTATCTAGGCCTCTGGTACCCTAGGAATGGGGATTTTGATCTAACAGGTTATTCAGATGCAGACTTTGCAGGATGCAAAGAAGATAGAAAAAGCACTACTGGAACCTGTCAATTCCTAGGTGGGAGACTAATTTCATGGAGTAGCAAAAAGCAAACCAGTGTGGCTATCTCCACAGCTGAGTCAGAGTATGTGGCTGCAGTAAGTTGCTGTGCTCAACTTCTGTAGATACAACATCAGCTAGAGGACTATAGATTTCAGGTAAGTAGAACTCCACTTTTCTGTGATTCTACAAGTGCTATTTCAATAGCTAATAACCTTGTATCTCATAGTAGAACTAAACATATTGAAATTAAATATCATTTTCTTAGGGAGCATGTAGAAAGAGAAGATATTTTATTAGAATATGTTAAAACTGATAATCAAGTAGCTGATATGTTTACTAAGCCCCTAGAAGAAGCTAAGTTCAATAGATTCAAAATTGAACTAGGAATGATAAACTTAGAGTAAGTTTACATAATTAAAATTGGCTAAGTAAAAAGGTGTCGACACATAGACAAGTCTATGTCGACACAGAATAGTGGCGTCGACACTTCAGGAAAAAGGTGTCGACACATCCAGGATGTTGGTGTCGACACTTCAGAATTTTAGTGTCGATACATGTCAAGTAGGTGTCGACACATCCAATGTGATGTCGACACTTAAGTTTTACTCAGAATTTTCTAAGTAAAGTCTCGACAATGTGTCGAGTTATGTTGTGTCGACACATAACCAAGTGTCGACACATACAATCTGTTGACTAAACTTGTGTCGACACATATGTGTCGAGACATTATAAGTCAGTGTCGACACTTATTGCCAGTGTCGACACATTTTAACTTAGCTGTCCCGCCTGTTCATCTTCAAAATCAGAAAGGTATAAATAGGGTTCTGTCTTTGTTGTCGACACGCTTTCAAAGTTTCGAGACTAAAACTTCTGTGTCGACACCTCTCTTCTCTCAAGACCAATTCTACAAACCCTAATGGCGCCTAAGCTAGAGGAGAACGTCAACGAAGGATATGAGCTGGTGCGCGGCGCTTTCCATGATGCTGATGCAGAAATCAAGGCGGTCGTAACCCTAGTTGCAGATTCTGGGTTAGAATACTTAGTTTCTGAACCTATGAAGATTTGGAAGAAAGAGATTCTTGAATTCCTGAATGGAGCGGCAGTAGATGAGTCTGGATACAGAATCAAATCTAGAGTTCATGGAACGAAGGTCAAGGTATCACCAAAGAGTCTAAGGAAGATTCTACAGCTTCCAAAAACTCAAGATGAAGAAGAAGTTACTGCATCCAAGACCAGGGAAGCTCTAACCTGGTGTGGTCTTGATTCCAAGATGAAGATAGGTTCTGTTTTTAACAGGAAAGGGATGAATAGCCAAGGCAAATTCCTCTCTGAGATAGTGGGAAATGTCTTACTCAGTAAGCCAGGAGGGCATGACAGAGTGTCTGCCTATATGTTTGGGATAATGACAAGGATCATCTTCACTCTGAAAACAGACTGGTCTATAGTAGTTTATGAGAAAATCCAGGAAATCTTGAAAAAGCCCAATCTGGGCAGAATCTTAAGTCTCTACCTAGCTGGTACCATACCATAGGTAATGAGTACTGCTGCAGGCAGCAAGATAAATCATATGAGGAAGATGGATCTAAGGATCTTTTCTCGATGGGACAGGGTGTTGTCAAAGGAGATGTCAACCCCTGAGAAGGTAGTTGCTGAGAAAGACACTCCTCCTAAGAAGAAAAGGAAGACTGTTCCAGTGGCACAAGAGTCTACTAGTAGTTCTGATAGTGAAGAATAAGTTGTTTTCACTCCAGATGACCAAGAGGAAGAGCCTGCAGTAAAGTCTCCTGCTCCTCAAGAGGCTGCTGAGATCCAGGGGGAGCTGCCTCAAGCTAGCCCCATCCACAAGGATCACAGCCAGGGGGAGCCTCCAGTTGTGGAAGAACCCTCTACACTGGACAGTGAGCAAGCCACCACCATCATACAAGAGGTACTCACTGACCTTAATACTTTAGAATTTCTTATAGAAGATGTTGATTTGTCTGATGATCATCAGCAAACTCAGCTGAATACTCAAGAACCAGATGTTGTTGGAGATGACACATCTGCTGTACAAGTGGTTCCTGATCTAGTGGTTGAAGAGCCCAGAATTTCTCCTGCTCCATCACCTCAAGAATACACAATGGAGGATTTATTTTTAAATCTGGATCAAGCAGATTTTGATAAAGAAACTGATGATGCTGCTGTTGAGGGGGAGAAGGTACAAGTTCTGGAAGAGCCTATAAGGCAGGAAACTGAGATGGCACCTGAAGTGCAGAAAGAGAAGCCTTCAAGCCCTAAGGATAGGGTTGACATAGCCAGCTCCTCAGAGTCTGAAGATGAGGAGGCTACTAGGGCAAAGAAAAAAAAACTTTATGTCTTCAAGAGAAGAAGCCAGAGTTACAAGAAGGCTCTCCAAACAGTTGCACCACAGCCTATAATCCAACCAGCCCCAGCCATTAATTATAGTGCACTGATGGTGGCAATGCAAATCAAGTTGGATGAGCAAAGGCAGGCCATAGAGAAGTATGTCGATGAAGGGCAGAAGTCATTACAATTTGATATGGCCCAAGATATAAAGTCTATAAGGTTTGAGATGAACCTTAACAAGAAAGAAATGACTGAATGCTTCCACAAGGGTGGCAATGCAGTGGTGTACTTGGCAACACACCAAGAGAAGATCAAAGCACAGGTAGATGATATAGCATTGAAGCAGGGATATATTCTTGAAAATCAAATAAGGATGAATGACAACTTGACTGCTTCTCATAATGCTATAGTCACTGAGTTAAAGAACAAGGCTGCTGAACCTTCAACTTCTACTGCTGCTAAAGCTGAATTTGACAAAGCCTTTCAAGAAGAAATTACTGCTGTAAAGACTGTTATCCAAGCCTCCCAGAAAGCTATATCTGATCAACTTCAAAAGCTCAAACCATTCTTTAAAGATGGAGTCAGATACTTGGATAGTAAAATCAGATTTCAAAAAGATGATGTCAGAGATCATATGGCTCGAGAAGTCATAAAAGGGGAGAGAGTTTTAGTCAAAGCTAGCTCTGATCATGCCAAATGGATATCTAATTCCATCAGAGCTACACTGGGCTATCCTCCACTCTGTGATGATGACAATGTTGTTGAATCTGGGATTCAAACTACATATCTTGGAGGTGAGCAACCAGAGGTAGCTCAAGTGATCTATCCTCCACCAGATTTTGACATGGTGCAAGCTGATATTCATCATATGTATAGCCCAACTGAAGGGAAGTCTAATGTTACTCTGGATAAAGTGGTTCAGCCTATTACTGAAGCCATGCAAGAGGCATTACAGAAAGAGGAAGAGACAAGGTTGTCTAAGAAGAGGTTTAGGGAACAAGCAGAACAAAGGCCAGACTTTGAACAGTGGAGCCCTACCTCTAGGAATATAATATTAACTGCCTGGAAAGCTGCCAAGGATAACACTCATGACAGGAATAAGTGGTTCTCTGAAGCTGAATGGAGAAAGCATGAATCTAGACAAGAGGCCATTGTTCAATACAAAAGGAAGGCAAAGATGGGAAAGCTACCTCCTACAGCCCAGGAGCCTAGCAAGTACTTTCCAAAGCCATATCACTATTTTGAGAGGCAGAAAATCAAAGTTGAAGAGCTTAAAAGAAAGATCTAAAAGGCAAGAAGCCTGCTGATGCTGAAACTTCTGATGCTCCTGTTCAAGCAAAAGTCCAAGCTGGCAAGGGAATAGTTATCAAGGAACCAGATCAGAAATAGATTTAGAATTTACTTGAATATTATTTTGTAATCTTTTGAATGTAAAACATTTTTTGTGAACTACTGGAAATGTATAAGACAAATGTTAGAACAATATATGATCAATATAATTCATTTTTGTTCTGTGAATGTGTCTATTTCTTAATTGCTCTGTGTTGATGTATGTGTATACATGTGTGATTTATACATGTTATGTTTACCCTGCTGTACATTATCCTGCTTTACATCATTTTGTAATTTTAATTATGAATGGTGTATATCATTGACTAAGGGTTATGACTTCTCCAAATAGGGGGAGATTGTTGTGTACATTGGTTAAATGTACCTGATTTGAAGAAGCCTCACTCAACTCAATGATATACATCATAATTTATTTGATGTATGTTGAGTTTACTTGTGCAGGTTAAGTAATCACTGGACTGAAGCAAAAAGTTTCTAAGTCCATGTGTCGACACCCAGAGGGAAAGTGTCGACACTCAAGAAGACTTGTGTCGACACTAAGGGAATGTGTTGACACTCAGCTGAAGTCTCAACAGAAGAATCAAGTGTCGACACAAGGAGCTGTGTCGACACTCAACAAGTATCAACATAGAAGACTATGTGTCGACACCAAGAAGCAGTGTCGACACTTAACAGATTCAACACAAGAAGTTGTGTCGACACAAAGGAGATGTGTCGACACTTAGAAGAATTCAGCTAAAGATAGAAGATCAAGTACTTGTGTCGACACTCAATTTCAGTGTCGACACCTGAAGAAGAATCTGTGTCGAGACATACAAGGAGTTGTGTCGACACCTTGTATACGTGTGTCGACACTTACACAACATGTGTCGACACTTGGTCTATAAGTGTCGACACTTAAAGACAGAAAGTCTCGACACTTTCAGACAGTTAGAGATTTTCAAGAAATGACTGGATGACTTGACAGCTGCCGTTCCAGCCGGTCTACAGCACCTGTCAGAGATGTCAGAAGACAGTTATAAACCGGACCAGCCGGTTACCATGAAGAAGGCCTATAAATAGGCACATACAGTTTACAGAAACTATTGATCACATTGTTGAAGAACAAGTTATTAAAGTGGTACACAGAGTATCAAATCAAGAAGATCTAGCTGTCCAAGTGAAGATCTAAGAAGTTGGAGAGAGAGGGCTTCATCCAAGAAATCAGCCGTTGGAACTAGGCTGAGAAGAAGGGTTCAGATCTATTCTGAATTCTAAGTGGCAGAGGTCAAGGAACAACTGCAGAAGGAGACAATCTTATTTAGTTCTACTCAAGAAGCTTTGAAGAAAGCTAAGTCAGATTGAATCCAGCTGAGTTCTTCCAAGAACTCATCAAGAAACTCTCAACTCCCCTCTCTTGTTTCTGAGTTGTTGAGTTAATATTTGTAAAATCATTTTATCTTGTAGGATCCTCTGGATCTGAGTGAATTGTAAGCCTATAATTATAAAGGCTGAGGGTAGGGCTTTTGGCCTGAGTGTAGGAGATTGTTTTCTCTGAGTGTAGGCCTTGATTGGCTGAGTGTAGGCCTTGATTGGCTGAGTGTATGCCTAGGTGGCTGAGTGTAGGCCTTTGTGGCTGAGTGTAGGCTTTGGGATAAAGCTGAGTTGTAAGGCTTTGGGCCTGAGGTGTAGGAACCAATTTGGGTTCTGAGACAGTGGTGAATTTTGGCCGAATCTAGTACACTGCTAGATAGGCGAAGGGGGAAAGTGGATGTACCCATATCTTGGGGAACCACTATAAACCACTGTGTCTGTTGTGCTGTGTTTGTTGCTGTGTATGCTGTGTGTTTGCTGTGATAAAATAGTTAGTAATCTGTGATATTAACTGTTTGCTGTCATTAAAGTTTAAAATGGATTAGGTCACCTATTCACCGCCCCCCCCCCCCCTCTAGGTGTTTAGGTACCATATCTTTCACGGCCCTCTCACTCTCTCGTCGCCGCGTAAGCAAGGCAAGGCCGAGCCCGGCCCCCCATCTTCTATCTCTTCGCCGGCTAGGAAGAGCAAGCCTAGCCCCCTCCACCTCTCTCAGTCCAGGCCGCCGCAAGGTCGGTTGCCCGAGCCCCCCACCACCTCTCTATCCAGGCTTCCGCAAGGAGGGTTGCCCGAGCCCCCCTCTACCTCTCTCAGTCTAGGCCTCTGCAAGGAGGGTTGCCCGAGCCCCCCTCCATCTCTCTCAGTCCAGGTCGCGGTAAGGAGGAGTGCAGCCAACCTCTCCTATTTTCATGTCTAGGCTGCCTCCAGCAAGTGTTGCCCGAGCCCCTCATGAAGAGGGTTATTGTTATCAAGATCCACAACAAGAAAAAGGATCAGAGTTCATACAGCGACGTCCGGATCTGTGTGTGTACAGTCGATGCACGGCTGCGGCTTCATCAACATACGCGCCAAGGGTAACGAAATTTCTACTTGGGCAGGTGAAGACCTCATTTTCCATATTTGCATGGAAGCTCCTCTCCGCCGACGGGTGGAGGAAGGGTGCTCTCCAATGGGTCGATGTGTATATCCCCGCAGCTGGTTGCATTTAGTATCCGGAAGCGTGAGTATGGATTTAGGCATGCTGTGTGAAGCACATCCGGATGTGTAAGCCGGATTGGTGATGTTCTGGGCTTCCCGGAGAAAAATTCGTGGAAGTTATTTATTATTTGCTCCTAGGAGATAAGCATCACTGCCCCGAGGCAGAGGCGGAGCCGATATTTATTTTGCCACCGTTTGGCGGGACGTTGGCATACAGGCATTGCAGTACCAAACAGGGAATAGCGGGCTTAAGCCCAAGTTTGTGCCAGCCCTCGAAGGCCTATTTTTGGTTATGTTGCCGACCTGCGTGCCGAAGTATGGAATTTATATTCCTGTAATTCAAATATCTGTGATGCTCTGTGTATGTGTTTTACCCTTCTCATCTTAGGTGGGCGGTATGTTCGCGAACCGCTCGCCACGTGGGGACCCCAAGGTAAAGTTACCGGGAAGCCCTTGAGGGCCTGCTCATAGCCTTTCAGGACAGCAGAGTCATGTTGTTTGCGGCACAATTGGATCTGCGTAAAGTAGAACTGTTTGGAGAGATTACGCCATTGGTAGGGCGGATGAGGAACATTTTACATAGACCCAAGGAGGCACCTCTAGTGAGAAGAGAGTTGGTCTTGAGATTCTCCTTAAAGGTTCCCGTCGGCCAAGAGAGCCCTCCGAAGGTGCCTTAGCTCAGCCTTTGGCTTAGTAGGGGAAGATTTTGCTAGTCTTCCGGGTATGCGGCGAGACCTCCACGCTGAGACCTTGGGTCTGTCCCTTATGTTCCTAGTCTTGTGCCTAGATCGTTCGCTTGAGGGTAGTAGGTGCGCGGTCACCCCTTCCCCACGGGTGAACTCCACAGGAGATCGAGATTTCGGTTTCAACATTTTTGGTGCGGTGAGCGTGGAGAGTGACCAGCACAGAAGAACTCAGGCGAACGTCATGGCTATAGAAGTGGAACCAGGTGACGATCAGGGTCGTATGCCGACACTTCTTGTGTAAGGTCTTCATACCCGGAGTCGGCCCATCCTATAGATCTTGTTGGAATCTCGTAGCACTCGGGATAGGATTTGCACCTATTTGAAACACTTTTTTCCTTAAGGCATGTAAGTGGTTTCTTATTCTTAATAAAATCTCTTGATGTGTCAGTTCTGTCGCAGTAATTCGTATGAAAGGGTGAAGTGCACTCAGACCCCGAGCAGATCCCGCTCTTAGGCTCTCACCTAGCTGGCAGGGCTGGAAGTCACTCAATGTCATCCTCAGACCTCGAGCAGATCCCGCTGTTAGGATCTCACCTAGCTGGCAGGGCTGGAAGTCACTCGATGGCGTTAGCCTTGGACTCCGAGCATATCTCGATGTCAGGCTCTCACCTAGCTGGTAGGGCTGGAAGTCACTCGGTGTCATCCTCAGACCTCGAGCAGATCCTATTGTCAGGCTCTCACCTAGCTGGCAGAGCTGGAAGTCACTCGATGGCGTTAGCCTTGGACCCCGAGCAGATCCCTCTATCAGGCTCTCACCTAGCTGGTAGGGCTGGAAGTCACTCGTTGTCATCCTCAGACCTCGAGTAGATCCCGTTGTACAGCTCTTACCCAGCTAGCAGGGCTGGAAGTCACTCGATGGCGTTAGCCTTGGACACGAGCAGATCCCGTTGTCAGGCTCTCACCTAGCTGGCAGGGCTGGTGATGTAGGTCACTACCGCGGACACTAGACGGGTTAAGGGAATGAGACGAACGCCACACTCAATCCACAATCTCTCACGCACTAGATTCAATCGCAGCGCACTCGCAAGTGTGTTATTACAGTTCACCAACGTACGGTAGCCACTCCGCGGGAAGGTCAAACGAACGGCGATAGGCCGACATTCTCCCAAGCTAAAAGGACCAATATTGGGTCCGACCGAGCGAATGTTGTACCAAAAGAGATCTACACAAAGTGCGATCGAAAAATGGTAGATCTCTCCCAACAAAAATGCGGGGCTCGCCAAACCCTTTTTGGAAATATCGTGATTTAGATCGATGCAAATCCAAAGGAAAACCACGAAGAATCTAACGATTCAAATCCAACGCTAAATCCTTCCGACCACTAGAACATCAAGAGGGAATCACACGTGAGTGGAGAGGATCGTTACCCAAGTCGGAATAGATGATTCCGACTACCTTGAAGGGTCGCTCTTCCGCGGTTCCGCCTTGGCCGCTTCACACCAAAGTCCAGATTTTCGCCGTAGAAGGAGGTCTTTCCGGTCAAAGCTTTACGTGAAGTGGGGCTGCCCGGTTCTCGTTGAAGGGGCTGCTCGGGTGGAGGAGGAAGGTGGTCGGCCGGCTATGGAGGGTGGAGGTCAGGTTGGAAAGGGTGAGTGGAGTTGGTGGCTTTGATGAGGGAGATGAGGGCTGGCCGAAATCTTTTGAGGGAGAGAGGGAGATGTGGGTGGCGGTTGTGGAAGAGGGGAGTGAAAAAAAAAAGGCTGGCCGAAATTTTAGAGAGAGAGAGTGGGGGAGAGGAGGGTGGCGGCTAGGAAATGTAGAGAGAGAGGGGGTTTAACAAGAAAGGAAAGCCTAGGTTTTTTTTCTCATTCAACTTAACTTAAACAAAGCATACATGCCTATATATAGGCTTAAAAATAAGTCTTGGCTATATGTAGCCCAAAATAAAAATAAAAACAACACACAAAATGGCTACATGCAGTCCTCAATACAATATCCCAAAAAAAATAGCATACTGAAAATAAGATAAATTTAAAGATAAATTTAACTATATATTTGTCTTGCGCCGAGGGCGGAAATTGTAGCGCCGCTCCATACGAACACCTCGGCGACGCGAGTCCTTTATTGGAGACGAATGAGGGTCTTCCGTTAGCGTGCCGTCATCAACAACTTGGGGGCCGTCGTCAACTTGGGGGCCGTCGTCAACTTGGGGGCCGTCGTCAACTTGGGGGCCGTCGTCAACTTGGGGGCCATCGTCGCCACCAATCCTCCCCCGCTTGAAAGGACTCATCACCGATGAGTTGTCTTGAAGATACCGTCGGAGAAGAACACCATCCAAGAGAGCCACTTCCGCTTCCGGGAGCCAAGAGTCATCAGAGGCGGGGCGATCACGCCAGCGGATCAAGTAGCGGCGCACATCGCCATCAGCCATGGGAAACACGTCATCCTGGAGAATCCTGTCGGGCAAAAATGCGGTCCTGGCAAACCTGGGAAAAGCATTAGGCAGCAAAGGGGGAAAATCTATATCATCAACATGTAGCGTACCTCCGTTGGAGACCGACGGAGAGAGCGAGCCCTTACCCCCCTCAACCCCATGCCCATGAGAATCTGTAGTGGAACTAAACGGATAGGAAGATAGTTCTAGTGGTGGAGCAATATATGGCGTTAAATCCGAAACATTAAACACAGGGGAAATACCCCAATCAGTGGGCAATTCCAAAAGAAAAGCATTGTCTCCCAACCGTTTTAAAATCCGAAGAGGTCCAGCTCGTCGATCCGCTAACTTTTTTAAGGTGCCCGTAGGCAACCGTTCAGGGATGAGACGTACCATGACTAAATCGCCCACTTTCAAGGGAGACACTCTCTTATGTGCGTTGGCATGAACTTGATAAGACATGTATTGAGTGGTAAGCGTTTCATTTATGCGTTTGTGAAGATCATGGATGTGAGAGGCAAAGTCCTGTGCAAATTGACTTGACTTAAACGATGGCGGTAACGGAAGCAAGTCAAGGGGCACGAGAGCTTTATAACCGTGCATGATCTCATTCGGGGACAAACCCGTGGACCTATTTTTGGAATTATTATATGCCAACTGAGCATGAGGGAGGATAAGGTCCCATGTACCCTTGTGGTCTCCGACAAGGCATCGAAGCAAACTACCTAAACTTCTGTTCACAACTTCTGTTTGCCCATCCGTCTGCGGATGGTACGCGGAAGAGAATAGAAGTTTGGTGCCCATAATCCTCCACAGGGTATTCCAATAATAACTAGTAAATTTCACATCCCTATCAGTAACTATAGACTTTGGAACTCCTCGATGGCCTACCACCTCTTTAAAATATAATTGTGCGACGTGTGACGTGTCGTTGGTTTTATTGCACGCGATAAAATAAGCCATTTTAGAGAAACGATCTACAACAACTAAGATAGAGTCGTGACGTCGAAATGTGATTGGGAGGCCGAGAATGAAGTCCATGCTAACGTCTTCCCAAGGAATAGACGGAATCGGAAGAGGGGTATAAAGCCCCGCATTAGTTTTGTTCCCCTTAGCCAGTTGGCACGCTCGGCAACTACCCACGATCTTACTAACCATGGCCTTAAGACCGGGCCAATAAAACTTGTCTTCAACTAACGTGATCGTCTTGTCACGGCCAAAGTGTCCCCCTAACCCTCCACCATGCAATTCCCACACTATGAAGTGGCGTAGGGAGGAACGGGGGATGCAAAGCTTCGAATGGTTAAATAAGTAGCCGTCCCAAATGTAAAAAGAAGTAATGGTTGTCGGCGAGTCATCTTGGGTGGCAAAATAGATATCCTTAAAATCTGGGCAGTGGACGTACTCGTCCTTAATCCTATCGAAGCCAATCACCTTTACTTCTAGCGTGGAGAGCAATAACGAAACACGACTAAGGGCATCGGCTACGCGGTTGAGAGTCCCCTTGAGGTGTTTGATAATGAAAGTGTACTCCTGTAGATAGGAGACCCATTTGGCATGTCTAGGACTAACCTTAGTTTGAGAGTTAAGAAACCTTAGCGCTTCATGATCGGATAAGATGACAAACTCCTTAGGAAGTAAATAATGCCGCCAATGTTGGAGGCATCGAATGACCGCGTAAAACTCCCGATCATAATTGGAATAATTTAATTTTGGACCTGCTAGTTACTCACTAAAATACCCCACAGGGTGGCCTTCCTGACTCAACACTCCACCAATTCCCACTCCAGATGCATCACATGACAACTCGAAAACCTTGGTAAAATCCGGTAGTCGCAAAAGGGGGGCTTCCGACATGCGCGATTTAATTAATTGGAACGCCGCAGCGGCTGAGTTCGTCCATGTAAATTCACCTTTTTTCATGCACTCGGTAATAGGGGCCATAATGCTACTAAAATCCTTAATAAATCGCCGATAAAATGTAGCGAGCCCGTGAAAACTCCTAACATCCCGAATGTTGGCGGGCTCGGGCCAATCTCTAATGGCTTGCACTTTCTTGGGGTCTACGTGGATCCCCTTCGAACTCACAATATAACCGAAGAACTCAACCGATGTCACATGGAAGGTACACTTCTTAATGTTCACGAATAATTTTTTCGATCTCAGTGTGGTAAGGATGGTTCTTAAATGTGACTCATGATCAATTGTGGAGGTGCTAAATACCAAAATATCGTCAAAATATACCACGATGAATTTTCCCATATAGGGTTGGAAGACGTGGGTCATCATCCTCGAAAACGTGCTCGGCGCATTGGAAAGTCCAAACGGCATAACTAACCACTCGTAGAGCCCTTCCTTAGACTTAAAGGCGGTTTTCCACTCGTCACCTTCCCTAATTCGGATCTGATGGTAGCCACTCCTAAGATCCAATTTCGAAAAAAATCGTGGCACCGGCTAACATGTCCAATAAATCATCCAAGCGAGGGATGGGAAAGCGATATTTAATAGAGATTTTATTAATGGCTCTACTATCCACACACATCCTCCAAGAGCCGTCCTTCTTGGGGGCAAGTAAGGCGGGCACGGCACACGGGCTCTTGCTGTGGCGGATAAAACCCTTTTGCAATAAATCCGAGATCTGGGTTTGTAACTCTAAGTGCGCGGAGGGGTTTAGCCGATAATGTGGGAGGTTGGGCAATGAAGAGCCCGAAATGAAATCAATGGCATGTTGGATTTCCCGCAACGGGGGTAATTCAGCCGGTAGCTCTTCCGGGTACACGTCCACAAACTCTTCTAGGAGTTTTCTCAACGCCGACGGCAAGTTCTCAAAAGGGGCTGCGTCTTCCTTAACTTGTAGGCACACTAAGGCATAGAGGACCCCATCTACAAAGGTAGTACGCTTCAATTATTTCCTTCCTATCAGGCTCAACGTCTTCTTCTCGACCGGGACGACCGTATCCTTCGAGGGGGCCGAAGGATCTTTTGGTGGGGCGGGTTTTAAGAGGATGGTTCTGCCATTAAATTTAAACTCGTAAGTGTTGGCCCAACCAAAGTGGCTGACGTCATGATCGTACAACCAAGGGCGACCCAACAAGACGTGGCACGCATCCATAGGGATGACGTCACACCAAATCTGCTCAAAAAAAGCTTTGATGGTAAGGGGTACCAAGCACGCTTCGTCACAGGGAGGGACGACTTGTCTACACATGCCACTTTATAAGGGCGAGGGTGTGGCTCGGTAACAAGAGACATTCGTCTCACCGCGGCTTCAGAAATTACGTTCATGCAACTACCGCTTTCTATGATCAACCTACACCATTTTTCACCGCTCTTAAAATTCAACGTGAAAATGTTCGTCCTATTCCAATCGTCTAACGCTCGAGGGGTCGCCCGGATACACCTCATAACCATCATATGGGGGTCATCCTCCATATCACTAGGCACTCTGTCCGACTCGCTCTCTTCGCCCGCCTCGTAAGTAATGTCGTCGGCCCCACCGGCGGAATCTAATAGGGCTAATGGTCTGGGTGTAGTAGGACAATCACTAGCATAGTGCCCTTGGACCCCGCAAGCGTAACAGGTGACATTCGTTCTGTTGACCCGACCCACCGGGACTCTCTCACCAGAGGGGTTTCTATCATTCCTAGCTGTTACGACTATGGAGGTCGAGTCGGGGGACCTAAAATGGGAGGCGGTCCTAAAATGGACTTCCCCTTTTGGAACGAGCGAGACTTGCCCTTAAGCACGTTGTGCTGCTCAATATCTAAGGCAGCGTTGAAAGTGGTGTGCAAATCGGTGTGACCATAATGCAGAAGCTTTCCTTGGATGTCGGGGTTTAGTCCCTTACGGAACCTGGAGAGGGTGACCTCGGGCATCTCTTTCACGTCACACCTAACCATCATGTCCTTCAACAAACTCATATACTCAGACACCGACCTAGCCCCTTGCTTAAGTGTGGCTAAATCATCGAACATTTGTGTTCGATGGTAAGTAGGGACGTACTGTTCCGTTAGCCTGGCCTTCATTGCATCCCAGCCTATGGGCAACACTCCGTTCTCGACCCTCATACGCCGCTCCTCATTCAGCCAAAATATCTTAGCGCGCCCTAGCAAATTCATTCTCGCTACTCGCACCTTATCCGCGTCGTTCAGGGTATACCACTCGAAATAACATTCGATCTCAATGATCCAGTCCTGGAAGACTTGGGGATCTCCTAAACCATCGTACGATGGTGGCTTGACTCGGACGGCCCGAGTAAGGTCAAACTCGTACGGTGCTCGTGGGGCGTTCTCATTAGGAGGGTGGGGGTAAGGGTTGTGATGCTCTCCCACCCGTGGGTGAGCGGGTTGATTATGGGGTGCCCCGTGTGGTAACCCCAATCCGTGAAGTGCTTCCCTAATGGCCGTCAACTGCTCCGTGAAATCCTGACGGAGCTCCTCAATCTCCGTGAGGGGACGACCCTCACCCCGGTCATCATCCATGTTAGACGACGATGGAGGATATTCCGTACCGAGCCTAGTACGCATGCAAATGGAAGACAACAGATTCAGACAGACCAAAGAAGGAATTAATCCCGCTTAATGACTATAGGAAAATAATTTTTTTTTTATTTTCTTGCATGAAATAAAAAGTGGATTATTAAAAAATTTATTTTGATTTTTTTGGCTGAAAAATAAGAAAACTACGCCGCTATTGGCAGACCAAAGATAATTTTTTTTTTGAGATTTTTGTGACAACTAACGCGCAAACACAAGTGCAGGTTAACGTGTTAAAAGAGGGGAGGGTGCCAATTAAAAAATTGACAAGAACCTCCCTCTGATACCAAAATTTGATGTAGGCCACTACCGCGGACACTAGACGGGTTAAGGGAATGAGACGAACGCCACACTCAATCCCCAATCTCTCACGCACTAGATTCAATCGTAGCGCACTCGCAAGTGTGTTATTACAATTCACCAGCGTACGGTAGCCACTCCGCGGGAAGGTCAAACGAACGGCGATAGGCCGGCGTTCTCTCAAGCTAAAAGGACCAATATTAGGTCCGACCGAGCGAAAGTTGTACCAAAAGGGATCTACCCAAAGTGCGATCGAAAAATGGTAGATCTCTCCCAACAAAAATGCGGGGCTCGCCAAACCCTTTTCGGAAATATCGCGATTTAGATCGATGCAAATCCAAAGGAAAACCACGAAGAATCTAACGATTCAAATCCAACGCTAAATCCTTCCGACCACTAGAACATCAAGAGGGAATCACACGTGAGTGGAGAGGATCGTTACCCAAGTCGGAATAGATGATTCCGACTACCTTGAAGGGTCGCTCTTCCGCGGTTCCGCCGGAGTCGCGTCGGATGGAGAGATAGATCGTCTGCCTTGGCCTCTTCACACCAAAGTCCAGATTTTCGCCGTAGAAGGAGGCCTTTCTGGTCAAAGCTTTACGTGAAGTGGGGCTGCGCGGTTCTCGTTGAAGGGGCTGCTCGGGTGGAGGAGGAAGGTGGCCGGCCGGCTATGGAGTGTGGAGGTCAGGTTGGAAAGGGTGAGTGGAGTTGGTGGCTTTGATGAGGGAGATGAGGGCTGGCCGAAATCTTTTGAGGGAGAGAGGGAGAGGTGGGTGGCGGTTGTGGAAGAGGGGAGTGAAAAAAAAAAGGCTGGCCGAAATTTTAGAGAGAGAGAGTGGGGGAGAGAAGGGTGGCGGCTAGGAAATGTAGAGAGAGGGTTTAACAAGAAAGGAAAGCCTAGGGTTTTTTTTTCTCATTCAACTTAACTTAAACAAAGCATACATGCCTATATATAGGCTTAAAAATAAGTCTTGGCTATATGTAGCCCAAAATAAAAATAAAAATAACACACAAAATGGCTACATGCAGCCCTCAATACAATATCTCAAATAAAATAGCATAATGAAAATAAGATAAATTTAAAGATAAATTTAACTATATATTTGTCTTGCGCGAGGGCGGAAATTGTAGCGCCGCTCCATACGAACACCTCGGCGACGCGAGTCCTTTGTTGGAGACGAAGGAGGTTCTTCCGTTAGCATGCCGTCATCAACAACTTGTGGGCCGTCGTCAACTTGGGGGTCGTCGTCAACTTGGGGGTCGTCGTCAACTTGGGGGCCGTCGTCAACTTGGGGGTCGTCGTCAACTTGGGGGCCGTCGTCGCCACCAGCTGGAAGTCACTAGGTGTCATCCTCAGACCTCAAGCAGATCCCGTTGTCAGGCTCTCACCCAGCTGGCAGGGCTGGAAGTCACTCGATGGCGTTAGCCTTGGACCCCGAGCAGATTCCGCTGTCAGGCTCTCACCTAGCTGGCAGGGCTGGAAGTCACTCAGTGTCATCCTCAGACCTTGAGCAGATCCGTTGTCAGGCTCTCACCTAGTTGGCAGGGCTGGAAGTCACTCGATGGCATTAGCCTTGGACCCCGAGCAGATCCCGCTGTCAGGCTCTGACCTAGCTGGCAGGGCTGGAAGTCACTCAGTATCATCCTAAAACCTCGAGCAGATCCCACTATCAGGCTCTCACCTAGCTAACAGGGCTGGAAGTCACTCGATGGCGTTAACCTTGGACCCCGAGCCTGGGGGTAAGGGACCCCGAGTGCTGCTCGGCCCTGGGTAGACTCGCTGTCAGGCTCTCATTAGCTAGCAGGGCGGTAGGCACACCTGGGGGGAAGGATTAGCTCCGCGTGTACAAGAGGATACAAAATATATTGCTTTGTTGTTTCACAATATCATGAGAAATTGTATACTGATTGTAAGAAATAGTATAAGGTCAATTGAATAGCAGGGAGCATTACAGGTATCGAGTGGTTCAAAGAGATCAAAAGGGGCATGGAGAGGTTAGTGTTCTAAATGCAAAGGTCGGATTCTCTCAATTTTTTCTTTGGGTCGACTCCCACTCACCGGATACTTTGGGGTTGGACATTTCTTTCCGAGCTTATGCCAACCTCGAAAAAAGCGGGAATTGTGTATAATCCCGTACCCGGCCGAATGGGATCCTCCCCAAGTAGCGGGGTAGGGATATGCTATGAGCGACGATTTGGTGTGGCCCCGTAAGAGGACGTGCGAACACACGTACGTGCTTGTGGAGAATTTAAATGTAAAGGCTTTATATTTATTATATTTAATAGTATAAGATATATACATATTTATTAAACATAAGGAGGGGCAACCCTAGAAAAAGGGGAGGTGTCTCGGTACAGTAGAGGAAGAGAGAAAGAAATTAAATAAAGGGGCAGGGGGTCAGCATAGCACGGGAGGAAAGAAATAAAAAAAAAGAAAAAGAGAAGCAGGGAGAGGCGGGGGGGAGCAGGAGAGAAAAAAGAAACAGAAAAAGAAATGGATGAGGGAAGGGGGCGGGGGTACACATGAGCCGGAAAAATAAGAAGGAGAAAGTTAGAGATCTGGTTTTCGGGAGAAATGAAAAAGCATAGCCGCACTCCCCCCTTGGCTCCCGATCTCACTCGTCCCTCTCTCCCTCGGTGCCGCAGCAAGGAGAGCCCGAGCCCGACCCTCTCTCTCTCTCTCTCTCGTCGCCGCCTAAGCAAGGCAAGGCCGAGCTCGGCCCCCCTTCTTCTCTCTCGTCACCGGCTAGGAAGAGCAAGCCCATCCCCCTCCACCTCTCGCAGTCCAGGCTGCCGCAAGGAGGGTTTCCCGAGCCCCCCTCCACCACTCTCAGTCTGGGCCTCCACAAGGAGGGTTGCCCGAGCCCCCCTCCACCTCTCTCATTCCAGGCCGCCGCAATGAGGGTTGCTCGAGCCCCCCTCCACCTCTCTCAGTCCAGGCCGCCGCAAGGAGGAGTGCAGCCCAACCTCTCCTATTTTCCTTTCTAGGCCGCCTCCAGCAAGTGTTGCCCGAGCCTCTCATGAAGAGGGTTATTGCTATCAAGATCCACAGCAAGAAAAAGGATCAGAGTTCATACTGCGACGTCCGGATCCATGCATGTACAGTCGATGCACGGCTGCGGCTTCGTCAACATACGGGTCAAGGGTAACGAAATTTCTACTTGGGCAGATGAAGCCCTCATTTTCCATATTTACATGGAAGCTCCTCTCCGCCGACGGGTGGAGTAAGGGTGCTCTCCAACTGGTCGATATGTATATCCCCGTAGCTGGTTGCATTTAGTATCCGGAAGCATGAGTATGGATTTAGGCTTGCTATGTGAAGCTCATCCGGATGTGTAAGCCGGATTGGTGATGTTTTGGGGTTCCCTGGGAAACCTCCGTGGAAGTTTTTTATTATTTGCTCCTATGAGATAAGCATCACCGCCCAGAGGCAGAGGCGGAGCCGATATTTATTTTTCCATCGTTTGGCAGGACGTTGGCATACAGGCATTGCAGTACCAAGCGGGGAATAGCGGGCTTAAGCCCAAGTTTGTGCCGGCCCTCGAAGGCCTATTTTTGCTTATGTTGCCGGCCTGCGTGCCGAAGTATGGAATTTATATTCCTGTAATTTAAATATCGGTGATGCTCTGTGTATGTGTTTTACCCTTCTCTTCTTAGGTGGGCAGTATGTTCGCGAACCGCTCGCCCCATGGGGACCCCGAGGTAAAGTTGTCGGGAAGCCCTTGAGGGCCTGCTCATAGCCTTTCAGGATAGTGGAGTCACGTTATTTGTGCACAATTGGAGTTTCGTAAAGTGGAACTGTTCGGCGAGATTACTCCATTGGTAGGGCGGATGAGGAACATTTTACATAGACCCGAGGAGGCACCTCTAGTCAGGAGAGAGTTGGTCTTGAGATTCTCCTTAGAGGTTCCGGTCGGCCAAGAGAGCCCTTCGAAGGTGTCTTAGCTCAGCCTTTGGCTTGGGAGGGGAAGCGTTTTCTAGTCTTCCGGGTATGCGGCGGGACCTCCACGCTGAGACCTTGTGTCTGTCCCTTGTGTTCCTATTTTTGTGCCTAGATCGTTCGTTTGAGGGTAGTAGGTGCGCGGTCACCCCTTCCCCAAGGGTGAACTCCACAGGAGACCGAGATTTCGGTTTCAACAAGATACACTGGTGATGGTGGAGTTCGTGATTACATTCTGAAGATGGTGTACTATCGGACAAAGCTCCAAGAGTTGGATATAGTTCTCCCTGAGACCTGCATAGTGCATCGGGCACTTAATACTCTTCCACCCGAGTTCAGCATCCTGAAGACTACATATAATTCTCAGGATGAGGCTTGGAAACTGAATGATTCGATCACTCGATGTGTCACTAAGGAAGAGAAGTTGAAGACTGAAAAGACTCACACTGCATTGTATGTCTCAAAGGATTCATTTAAGATGAAGAAGTAAAAGAAAAAGTCTAGGGCTCCAATTAAGTTTAGGATGGTCAGTCTAGTGGAGCAAAGGATACTACTAGTGTCATTAAGAAAGTTCCAACATATTTCTTCTATAGAAAGAAAGGACACATGAAAAATGAGGGCCTGAAATTCAAGGCTTGGATGGAAAAACGTGGGCTCACACATTAAGGTAATCCTCTTGCACTCGTCCTATGTGAATCTAACTTAATTGAAACCTCATCTAGTTCCTGGTGTCTTAATAGTGGAGCAACTAATCATGTTGCTTACACATTACAGGGGTTCACCAATAGGAGAAGGCCAAGCAAGGAGGAGTGTAGGCTCGCGGTGGGAAACAACGTTGAAGTCGAGCATATAGGTGATATTTGCTTGATTTTAGATTTTAATTTTAAGCTTTTGTTAAAAGACACTTTTTATATTCCTGCATTTTGGAGAAACTTAATTTTTTTCCTACTTTAGACAAACTTAATTATGGTTTCAACATTTCTGGTGGTTTAATTCAATTGTTTTATGAATTACATATTGTTGGTCATTGCACTTTTTTTAATGGTTTATATAGAATGTGACTCGCTCCTAATGAAATTTATGCGACTTCATTTAATATTTAAAATGTTGTTTTTAAAAGACCTCTAATTAAGGAAACGTTTTCCATGTTGTGGCATAAAAGTCTTAGGCACATCTCTAGGGATAGAGTAGAGAGATTAATTAAGGACAACATTCTTCCTGCTCTTGACTTTAGTGAACTAGAGACGTGTGTTGACTGTTGTAGAGGTAAGATGTCTAAGGTAAAGAAGAAGGGCGCTACGCGTAGTCTAGACTTGTTGGAGATTATTCATACAAACATTAGTGGACCATGTTCATCTTTGCTCTGCAAAAACACATACTTTATTACTTTTATTGATGATTTCTCCCGCTATGGTTATTTGTTTCTTATTAAGAAAAAGTCTAAGTCTCTTGATAAATTCAAGATATTCAAGACTGAAGCCGATAAACAATTAGGGAAAGTTATCATGGTTGTTAGGTCTGATAGAGGAGACGAGTATTTTGGCAGACACGATGCCTCCAGGCAGCATAAAGGTCATTTTGCCAAATACTTGGAGAGTTGTAACATTGTCACTCAATACTCTATGTCGGGAAGTCCTGAACAGAATAGTGTGGCTTAAAGGCGCAATCGCACCCTTAAGGATATGATGAGGAGTATGATGAGTAGGACAAATCTTCCTAAATTTCTTTGGTGTAAGGGGCTTAAGACTGCAGTTTACATTCTTAATAGAGTTCTGTCTAAATTAGTGCCCAAAACACCTTTTGAACTATGGACTCGGCGACGACCTAGCCTAAATCACCAAGGGGTTTCGGGTTGTCTTGCGGAAATCTGGTTATATAATCCATTAGAAAGTAAGATTACTATCAGGTCTTGTCATTGCTACTTCATTGGCTACCCAGATCATTCGAAGGGGTTTAAGTTTTATTGCCCTTCAGGTGGTCCCAGAATTGTTGAGTCACAAATAGCTAAGTTTTTAGAGTTTGATGCTGTTGAGCAATCGAGTTGTTCTTATACCACTGAAGAAGTTGATGAAATTAGGGCTATTAATTATACTCTACCTATTATTGAAAGACTAAAGGTACCTGAACCTATAGTAGAACCTGCAGAGGGAGTGGAGTCAGCTTTATAGTTGTAACACCTCCGTCCATCACATGAAATATAATAGAGGGGCCCTACACCATATTCCACAAACAGGCAACGAGATTACATATTAATATCAAAAACTACTCGAATCATAACTCAGAGCATTCTAGCGGAAGCTTTAGGGTTGCATGAACTCATATCAATTGAATGTTCATTATATATAAACAACACCATTTATATATATATATACATATATATATCAGGAATGTTAATTACAAATGCACAAAAGTTATGGCCTTAAGGCCTTACAGTTATATATCACAAGTGTGGTTTACAAACATCGGCGCGCGCGCCGGCCACACATGAAAACAGTAAAACTTATTCGCTCGGCCTTCAAGGGCCAGCATAGCAGCAAGGGCTTCAGCTCGTTATTTCCCTATCGGCACTCCAGCACCTACACAGGGACAATCGACCACATGGGTGGCAAACAAGGCAGCGGTCAGCATTCAGCTGACCAATTCATAATGACCCTACCCCTTTCCCAGAGCAGTGGTATTCCTTCCCTGCAGGCATAGCATTTTCACAAGTAGATATATCACAAGAACGTGCACTCACACATAGTTCAATATATCACAAGCGCCAGCCTCAATTGTCAACGCTTCATATACTCAGGGCACATTTTCAGTGTGCTAGTTTCCCAGACTACACCAATATTTAGTGGTTCAAGACATGACTGTCAACTTTGAGCATTACTAGTCTTTATGGCACATAGGCCTAAGACTCTCATTATGCGCTCCAACAAGACCAATAACCTAGGTCTTTGAGTTGGTCGGAAATAACGCGAGTATGGTTCAGCCTTTGCTCGTTGCTCAAATCGTCAGTTTAGATGCAAAGACTGATGCGGGTCAGCTTCCCCTTGCCTGTTCGGCACGATGGCCTTAAGAGCTCGTAGCTCACCCAAGTCACACTATCTGCGAGAGGTTGTCTTTCCAGTCAAAAGGGTATCTGGGAGGTATCGCCGGCGATACTCACTTTCACCATGCATTAATAATAGAACTCACTTTCTGTACCAGGCCCAACCAAAACCCTATAGTAATCTGCAGTGCTAGAAACATTGAACTTTCACAACACACTACACAAATAGCTCACCAAGAGCTATCGTCGTTGGTGATACTCACCGTCGCCCGGCGATATCCAACATGTCTTAAAACCATGGAATTTCGTGGGTATTTTCCAAGAGTGCAACTTCAGTACTTCCTGCTACTTTCAGTTCACAGTTACAACCATGCAGACCCCATAAACTACTTATTTATACTCAGAGTCTTCCCCGGCATGCAAAAATAAACATCACCAATCCAGACCAACTTGTCCAGATGGGCTCAC